>JAVUPR010000407.1:1742500-2477500 GCA_036785695.1 Gentiana straminea
CGTCACTGCATATATTGGTGAGGAACAACTGATGAGTCCGTGCCCAGCAGTTGAATATTATTCAGGTTCGGAGTTTTGAAGCTTTCATCGCTATGAAAATTGTATGTTTTCATCTTACTGCTCCGTTTCACTCACAAATAGGTCTGCTTTCAAGTTTGATTCTGTTACGACACACGTTTTAGTTAAGGTCTAAATCTTTAAATGCATTCAAAATTCTATTCTAACTCCTGCTAAAAATCTTTAATGGTAAGAAGGCATAAGAAATACATGGGGAGATCGAAAACGTTTTGAGATGACTAAGAATAAGGAAAAAAACAAGTTGGCAAACAAGAGAAGAAGAACTGCATACTTGCTCAATTGTGCTTCATATTTGTGCTGTTAGTGGTAGTTTTGTTTTGGTATTGTAATATAAGGCCGTGCCCGACATTTCATTTAGTATATGCTTCATATCTCGTGTGTGTGTGTGGTGGTGGTGGTTCTTTCTTTCAAGTGTAACTACATTAATGCTTCATAGTGTGTATTCTTACGATTATTATTTGAATTTAGGGTCTTGCCCTTGTCCGGATGGAAAGTTTTGTGGACAAGAACAAGTTTGGTGATCCACCATTGCTTTTAATTCACATAGCACCCGACAAGACGAATAACACATCGTCCATCATTGACAGTGGCATTGGAATGACAAGGGATGGTGAGTTTGGGACGAGGGTTTTTTTTTGTCATGTACAAGATGCATTTTAATGATTTGTATTTCTAGTCGTGATCAGCTGGGGAAATTATTGGTTTTGTTTCATATTTAATTTTGTAGATTTGGTGAGCAAGCTTGGTGCCATTGATAAGGTTGCGTCATAGACAAATACATGAAACCATTGATAAATATTCGAAACCCGATGATGATGATAGTGGCAGAAAGAAGGCAAGATAGTGGCAGAAAGAAATCTTTGGTCACCTTCTTTCCGTGGACCAGCTAAATGGAACAATTATGATATTTGTGTATTTTACACAACAAAAACTTGGATGATATGGGTGTGATTGATATTCATCTTTCATATCTACAACATCATTATTCAACCCTTCACTTTCGGTTGGACTACCATTCAATGATAATAATGACGAAACATCAAATGAAAAAATTTACTTTGTCAACATTCTTGGGAGTTATTTCAGCCTTGATTTAGGTGAAGATTTGCTGTTTTGCCCATTAAATTTACCATGTCTTTGCACTGTGTCATTTGAAATAGTCGTTTTCTGGGCTCCTTTTAATTTCTCATCGCAAGTTTTTTGAATCCGAGAAATCTTACATGTTCTTATTTAGTCTTTTTCCGGATTTTTTACCTACGCATCTTCTTGATTTCAAAATGTCTCGGGATTTGTTCATGAACCTGCATGCCGAGAAATCTTACATGTTCTTATTTAGTCTTTTTCCTGATTTTTTACCTACCCATCTTCTTGATTTCAAAATGTCTCGGGATTTGTTCATGAACCTGCATGTTCACAATGTAGATAAAGAAAGACTCATCCCCTGGTTATGTCCTAGTGGTGAGGAGCGGGGTGTTATAATGACAGCCGGACCCTAAGCTAGAGGTCAGCGGTTCGATTCCCGTAAAAAGGGTTGATTTCCGATTGATAACACCCTCCAGTGATGGGGAACCAGCAAGCCCCTGACTCTAAGCTCTAGGTTACCTGATTAACTTCTCCCCACATTCCTATGGGATTGGGGTGGGAGGCCCTCACGGTTAGGGTTTAACCGTTTTAGATAAAGAAAGACTCCAATCGTTTTACTTCCGTGCTATTTAAAGAGGTAATTTTTCCTGCTTTTTAGTAATTCATTGAATCCACAAAAAGGATCTCAAGGAGGAATTTGTTTGCTGCAGGGTGACATATGGTTATCTTGGTCATTCACACGAGGTGACTTTGAAGGTAATGTCTATGTTTCACATATAGTAATTGTTTTACTTTACAAGCTGCAAATAATGTTTATAGTGTGTTAGTACTGGTTTGAATCTGGTAAGACATCTGTTTCAACATCAGTGAGTCATATGTGCAATCCTCTCATACTTTGACAACAATATGATTGTGGTGCTTATGGTCGAGCACGGATTAGTGTCATCAGAGATATGCCCTGAAAAATTCTGTATTCATGCGGTCATCTTCAATTCTGTATTCATGCTGTCATCTTCATCTTGCTTACTTTGGCTTAACTTGGGTATTTGGTAGCTTTGCAAGAAGTAACACTCACGAGGTAATTTTTTTTTCTGGTGCAAGTTTTTTTTGATGCTACATTTATTTCGGAGATCAATGTTTTCCCAATTGTGTTAGTTTATCTATTGCTTTGTTTCCGGTTGTGTGTAACATGTCCTTTAATTAAAGTACGTTCACATAATATGCACCGGGTGCCATTCTAAAGTTAACACTTTTATATTATAATTGACCGGAACATGCAATCATACTTTCTTTGCAAATTGCATAATAAAAAGAGAACATTAGCAATTCCAAAAGCATAGTAGCTCTTCTCTC
Organism: Gentiana straminea; assembly: GCA_036785695.1. Classification (NCBI taxonomy): domain Eukaryota; kingdom Viridiplantae; phylum Streptophyta; class Magnoliopsida; order Gentianales; family Gentianaceae; genus Gentiana; species Gentiana straminea. The sequence goes on from JAVUPR010000407.1 coordinate 1,745,015, forward strand.
TCTCTCTCCCTTTCAATCTCTGGTGCTTCTCTTTAATTTATCAGTTCATCACCGGACGCTTCATGCTCCATGCATCAAGAGTCTCTACTGTAACGACCTCTGTGCCGTTGTTGAATGCATATAGCTCTACTTTATCATATATAGCATGGACCGGATAAACCCTTGAAGTCATCACTATCTTTCCTCCGGCACCGAAACTCTCAACAACCGAGTTGTCAATCAAACTTCTAAGTGAAATCTTCTTCTGGCTCAAGTCTGCATCAACCCATCCTCCGAATGATGGCGTATATAGGTTTTCTTTCCTTGTAGATGCACTGTTTGTAAAATGGTACCAAAGAAAATTAACTGACAATACTGCAACAATTACTCGTAATTATAACATTTTAGGTACTCTGAACTGAATACTAAGACATAGTAGGTTTAAATTATGCTTACCGTCTGGCATCATAGCACATTAGGACTTTGTAACCTCCATTATTGTCTTTAAAGATTGTGAATGAAACAGGGGTGTACTCCCCATGTTCCTTGGAAGCAAGTGTAGCTAGGCCGAATGGTCCAAGCCCATCTTCACTCAAACCACCCTTTATTGCACAAACATTCTCAAAGTCCATAGTAGCCCAACTTGGGTCAAAAGCTTCAGCATTGTCCAATGAAGAGAAGGAGAACACAACTTCAACATCAGCCTACATGCAACAAGATATCATTAAATCATATTTCAACAAATACAAATGATTCGAATTACTTAATTATATAATACGTCCAATTGAGAGATTTTATAATACATACCTGAGCTGCAGTGATTCCAGAAACCTGGTGCCAAACACCCTTTGCCAAGGGCTGATTTTTAAGCTGTACATGTGCTCCTCTTAAAGTATTGAGTTCTTCTACTGGAGACTGTAATAGCTGCTTACCGCTTGGATCAAGGCGTACTTTACGTGGAATCAACTGAACTCCCGCCCAACCCTTTCTCTTATCATCATCGGTAGAGTCGGATTCATTAGCCCAACCCCAAAGGATCCTCATGTTCTTTCCTGCATCAAAGAATGACTTTGATGCATAAAAGTTACCATAATCATACCTCAAACCTTTCCATCCGTCAACCAGTGAGGCATCAGGAGTGTACTTATCTTTTACATGTGACCATGTCCCAAGAGTGTAGTACTCATATCTAGTCGCATCAAGACTAACTTTGTGAACATACTTTACATTAGGTCCATTCACAGCAGTGTCTAGACCGTTTTGTCTCTCCATGGCGACTGGATAAAAATCCGGGCATTCCCAGTTACCTGTTCCAACAACAGAATGCAATGGGTGCTTGGCTTTAGCCCATTTCTTGAAGTCTTTGCTTCTATATAACCAGGAAACTCCTTTGTTCTTCCTCCTGCCACCAACAGCTATCCTCCAATGCCCATCTTGGGCCATCCAAGCAGTTGTTGGGTCACGGAAAGCGGTTTTGTTAACTCCGATTTCTGCGACTATTAATGGGTTGTCATCGGGCTTGATCCATTCTTCAAGATTTGGATCCGAGTAGTTGGCGGGGACAGCATAGTTTTGGACTTGGGTGTTGTTTATGTCTATGATTCCTGTGTAAAGGATAATAGGCTTGTTACCAGGAAGGACAGTTGCGGATCCAGACCAGCAACCGTATTTGTCAAAAGTCTTTGATGGAAAGATGGCAGGCTTCAGAGGGCTCCAATTGATTAGGTCTTTGGATACCGAATGAGCCCAGACAATGTTACCCCAAACAACACCCTTAGGATTGTATTGATAGAACAGATGATATATTCCGTTGTAGTACATTGGGCCTGTAATTTGTCATCACAAAGTTAAAACACCAAACAAACATTTATATAGAAAATGTTATAAAATAGATCATTTTTAAGGACACCACACCGAATTCACTTTACACTTATATTATATGTCACCATACCATTATGATAAAGACCTATTTAAGAGCTTTTAGCGGTATCACATTTCTTATTATATACATTTGTTTTCCTTTTTTGTCATCCCATTTTTTAAACGGAATCTTATAAAGAAAACGTGACTGAGAAGTAACTTGTTTATGAAATGTGTTCCGAAACGAAAACATCATTCAGTGTGCTTCCGTAACATTTAGTGAAATCATAGTTGAAGCACTTAGAAATCACTACGAAATTGTTTCGGAGCATACTATACCAATTTCAACACTTTACTGTTTGAGGATATATTAGATTTTCATTTAGATCGTATGACATAAGTAAACATGATGTGATGTCATCAAAAGACCTATAATATATGAAAAATTCTGACGCTGGGACTCATCAATGATGATCTGTCTACGTGGCTCAATTTGGATCACACGGTTTTATGGTAGATAAAACTGTATGATCCAAATTAAACTTACAGTTTAACTGTGTGGTCCAGATTGAGCAACACAGACATATCGTCATTGAGGACTTCCTACGTCACAACATCCTATAATAAATATGTTGCAATATATATTAATTGTATGGAGAAATAATCACGTACCATTCGGATCTGCTCCGGTGAAGGATCCACGCGATCATGCATGAAAATAATAATAATAATTTAGATCATAATGACGAAGATACCAAACACAACGAGCACAAAATCAGCATTAGGTTTGGAAGTACAATACAATTTAACGTGTGAGATATATATATGAGATTTCATTTCGTTCCCTAATTCATATAATAATAGCTCAAGCAAATTTTACTCTGTGTGTCCCTAACCTAATTTCGTGATTGATTAAAGCATATAATCAAAATGAAGAACGCAATAAAAACAAGGGAGAAACGCTCATAAGACACTGTTACAATTTCAACAGTCATTAAGGACAAATATATTTACATAAGACATTAAGGACAAAACACAATATTTTTTTCCCAAAACACCCTTCTTTCGTCGGTATCAATCTGACCACCTGAAGCCCATCCGGAATGTAAATACGTCCATGTTATCGAGCAATTCACGACTTCTTGTGCCAAAACTATTCTCACCTAATCGTTTCTTAGAATTATCCAAAATTTTGTGAAAATTACACGGTACTTACAATTGATGACCCGCCGGAATCATGCCATCAGAATGAATCATTGAATCAGAAGAATCAGGTGGTCAGAATCAATATTAGTGCTGTGGTGGTTCATGGTGGTACTTTCGAAAGTTTTTTTCTCAAATAGATAAAAAAAAATTGAACAGATTGGAAATAAGGATTGATGACGGAATTGCGTCGAACTCAGGACGTTTTTGCCAAATCTATGGCGGAATTGCGGAAGATTCCACATTTTTGCCAAATCAGGGCTTGGACCGATGAGGAATTAGATCGAGCTGGATGACGGAATTGCGGAAGATCCCACTCTTTTGCCAAATCATGGCTTTGGACCGATGAGGAAGTTGATCGAACTTTTGAGTGGTTTATTGGAGTATACATTATCTGGAGGAGCGATCAATTGATATGACATCGTTTTGTGGTCAGGTAAAGAGTAATTTAGTTGCTGAGCCTTATTCAACATTTTGTATATAACCATTGGATTTCTCTGTTATAAGCGTATGGGCAGTAAATTATATATGTTCGACGAATGATGTTTCAACCATTTTGAAGTAGTATAAAGTAGTTTTAGGTGGTGATGCAGGCTTCAGTTTTTTTTGAATGGATGCCATCAAGAACACCATTTTTACAATTGCTTTGATTATCGTTACTGGGTAAGCATAGTTACTAAACTAGATTTTCTCATCTTTAAATTTTGAATTTTACTAGTTCTTTGATGAACTAACAAGTCATGAGATACCATGGTTCGAAGTCTCAGCCAATGCATAACAGAAAACGATAATATCATTGGATGTCATCACAAACATTCTTATTTGCTGTGTTTATTGAAGTTCTGCAGCCACAACACTTCGGTCTTGGTTGTTTTCATCAGCAAGTGAATGGGTGGTTGCTCGGCTTAGGAAGAATTTATCCAGTCATGTTATTCAGCAGGTAAAGCTTCCTATTATTTCCTTTACCTTAAACACTTACTAAATCATCTTTTACAATGGTTTCAGTTTCGATCAATGCTCATTTAATGTAACATCCCGACTTTTCGTAAAAGGGTAAAATAGTCATTGGGCGTATTTACTATGACCTAATTGTTATTTATCCTATTTATTTGAATAAAAGGGATTTAATTAAAAGGTTTTAGCTATTAATTATAAAGGATTTAATTATTAGCTATAAAAAGAGATAATCCCAATTATTCCCTCATTATTTCACACGCATCTTTTGACAAAAATACAAGAGGAACGGCGCATCGAGAAGACAGACGCAGAGAGAAAGCGAAATTGTAGGCATCAACCGTGTGATCAATCCGTTCATCCGATCAAGATGCCGCGGGAGAGAGAAAGTGATCAACGCGAGGAGACGCAACTTTGGAAAATAAAATATCCTTAATCCGTAAGTTTTCGGTTTAGCCTAGTTTTGGTATTCGTAGAGTCCGATTCTTGGAAAATTCGTATCTTTTAATCCGTAGCTCTGTTTCGCAGCCATGAGTAGTCGAAACGATCGTCTTGAAGCGTAGATCAATCTAAAAATAGTTTCGCAGCAGTTACTCCAGGTAATCTACAGTTTATGGCACTTTTTCAGTTTCGTTTTTGAAAGGAAAAATAGGAGTTTTAGGGTTTTTGTTGATCAAATAGGTTTTGGGGGTTGAGGATCAACAATTGTTGCAGCTTGCTTGGTGTTTTTGTTGGTTTTGCAGGCCTTTAAGGTAAGAGGCTCTTCCTATGATCTCAATTATGATTCGTAAAGTTTAGATCATGTTTTTAAGATGCGTAGGTGCTAGAAAGGTGTGTTTCTCGTTGATCAAAGGATCATAGATGTTATGGTATGTTTAGATATGTTTCTCTCGAGTTTTCGTGCTTAATTTTCTCGTTATTTGGGTTAAAAACGGTTCGAAATCGTAAGTTGATGATTTTAGGGTTCTAGCCGATACCCGGGTCGGACGGGCGTCCGCCTCGTTGTAGCTCAAACGGGCGTCCGGGCTTTACGGACGGGCGTTTGAGGTGTGGTTTTTGATTCGGGATGTAGCGTTTTCGGACGGACGGGCGTTCGTAGGATAGTGGACGGGCGTCCGAGTTTAAACGGGCGTTTAGATCAGTTTACTGTGTTTTTCATTGTTTTGTCGTGTCAGCTTGATTTCAGGCTTTATAATATTGTTTTTACTGCATAACCTTACGTGACAAAGCTCTGAATTAGCTTTTGGTGCGTTTAGTTCCGGCACCACATGGATTCCCTAAAAGATGAAGTGTGGGACCACCGAAAGCTTTGGATTTGCCTTGTGCTTCGATGAACTAGGGTTTATCGATGTCCGTGTAATTGCTAGGCCTTGTCCGTGTCTAGTGGTCTAAGTACGAGAGTAGGAGATGCGAGGGAGCTTACTTGAAAACACTTAGGTGGCTAGTTAAACATCTAATCAAACGTATGTGTTAGATTAAAAGCTTAAACATCATGCAATGCTTGGTAAGGCATAGTACAATATCGCGATGTGTTCTCTGACTAGACAAAGTAGACTGTACCCACGCCGGTCAATCGATTGGCCAGATAAAGCGTCTGGTGCACTCTGCCGGTCATCACACTATCGGGACTCGATATTCCCGGGGCTACTTAGAGCGTGTCTCTAAGTAGGTTGCACCCGGTTGTCCTAGTACATCCTATTACTAGGCGTAGTGCCCTTGCTATTCATGATGTAACAAAGATAAGCTAAGTTAGAAACGTTTAGTCAATTCATGTTGATGGACATGAAATGAACCCTAGATTGAGTCGGTCACACATAAATAACTAATCGATTAAAATATCTTTTCTTTATAAATTATAATTGTTGTCATAGCTTCTCACTTTTACTGAGTACTTTGTACTTACCTCCTTTGCATTTTATGTTTGTATGCATTGTGGGGTGAGAAGACGAACAGGTAGATCAAGTGTTGATGATGAGTTTTGAAGACTTGGTGTCTTGACGGAGCTTCTAATTCTTTCTTGTAGAGGTTGTACTAGACTAGTTGTATTCTTTTACTTAGATTTGTTGTACTTGTACTCTTAAGACTTCGTATTGTATAAGTATTTGGATTATTCGTCGTTGTAATTTGTCTATCCATCTTTAGTATGGTTACTTTCTATTCATAGTAGCTTTTATGTTTTTACCCGAGTCCTTTTAGCTTCCGTTTGCTTTATTTTGATACGACGACGTAGAGGCTTGCGTATAATATTAGATTTATTTAATGCTATACGCGCCGAACGTTTCTCTTCCGGATAAGGGCTCGGTATCCGGGAGCGGGGCGTTACAGTTGGTATCAGAGAGAAGCGTCCTTTCTATCCTAGGCTTCTTTTCCTCTAAGATAAGATTCCTTTAAACCTTTTAGAACTTGAGCTTGGTGGTAATCCTCGTAAGACTAAGAATCCTTAAACCGTGGTCTAGTTATCAGGACCTAGGGAGGAGTCTTCTGAGACGAAGGTTATGTTGAGTTCCCAGTTCACATCTTTTATGTGATCACCTTAGGTTTTGTTCCTCCTAGGATCTTCATTAGAAACTCTCTTTTATTTTGAAGTTTCCAAACCGTAACTGGTCACATAGGATTAAATGAAACCGTTCTAAGTAAAGCTTTGGGATCGGAGTTTTATGCCTACACCTTAAAGTCGAGGTCCTCTTGGTTGATTTCCTTTTCCTTACTTTCCTTATTGAAATCTCTTCACCTTCTCTACACACGAATATCTTAGTTTACTTATACCTTGGCCTAACTTTGTAGAGAATGATACTTGATTCAACTCTACAAATCCTCCACCTTCTTCACCATCACTTGGTTTGAGTTCATAAACATTCTTTGACCTTTTCTTTGCTTGAGATGGATTCTACACGAACTCAATGTGTAATTCTATTCCTTCCAAATATTTTTCAGTCGTTTCAACTAATAGTGTTAAAGGTCTCTTACTTTGGCACATACTTCTCATCATTCTCGTGTTTGGCTTTATCCAACATGAGTGAATACTTCTGTTCCTGTGTTTTCCCTTTAACATAAGACAGTCTTCCACTACTCTAAAAATTCTGAAAATTTTCAGCAAAATAGATTACTGTTTTATCTACAATTTCTCTTTTTACATCAACTCGATAATAGTTATGGATTTTTCAGAAAGTTCGTGTTTATGCTGGACACTCTGTCCAGAAAATCTGCAGCAGCACTTTCGCTTCTTCTTCTGTTTTGAACAGGTTACACACCTTCAATTGATCTTAGTTTTTGATATGTTGCAGATAAGACTTTTATCTACGGTTTTCCTTTTGGAATTAGGTTCAGATTCTTTTTAGTTTGATATTAATTTGCAATTCAACTCAGTGTTTATGAATCTGGAAATTCTGACAGCTTGTGCAATTATCAGAAATAAATGTTTTTGACCAAGTTATTTCCATCCAAAAATTCTAAAATTTTTATATCATCTAGAAAACTCCAGTATCTAACTCTTATCTCTTTGTATCATGCTCAAATTCCTCTTCATTTGTTCTGTAAAAATCGATAATATCAGATCCAGAGTAAATATCATACACAGCAACCAAAAAGGAATTTTCCCCTCTTCGACTTGGGATCTAGGCTAAGAGGGTAGTAAGTTATGATTGTCATGTTTAGTAGTTCCTCGAAGTTTGACCTCCTTCTGAGTTTAACCTTTTAGTAGGAATCGTTAAAGTTAACATTGTTGTTTCTTTTGCAGTTATAAACAATAACCAAGACGCTATCCTCCAAAGCATGCCATGCTTGTTGTTCGACCCTTGTTGTGCTCGTTGTAATTATACCTTTTTCTAGTAATTTGTTTCTCATGTAATTCCTCACTTGAGATCTTTAAACTCAACAAATTCTATCCACTTGTTGTCATGAATTACCTCAGAAATATATCACCTTGAGCCCTTCTTCTGAGCAAATTCATGCCTTCTTTCTTTTCAAATCAAGAAACAAGATCTCTTCGAAGCTGAGTGTCACACTCCCATCCTTCATTTCAAATTCAAGTTTGACTAAGCCTTATGAGGTCGAACATTTTTCTTACTTGTGTTTATTCTCGGCTTCCCTTCTAAGGGTAGTGTTGATTTTGGTGATGCTACTTATTCTTTCGAAGTATGCATCTCATCTTCTTACCAAATTTGGACCTTTAACCCTATCTTGACATCTATCTTCGGTTACTTATCTTTAACCTTCTAGCGTTTTATGCTAGACTAGTTTCAACTAGAAGGTAGTTTTTGCCAAGGTGCCTTCGAACCTAACTAGCCAACCGACTTTTGAGTTCCTAAACTTTTGATCTCCGTTTCGCATTATTGTACCTTGTACCCTTCAGTTTTAACTCTCTTTCGGGCCATTTAGATCCATGAACTATCATATACACCATTTTGACTTTCCACTTTTCGTTATGGCATTTCTATCACAATTCTATCATCTGGTTGAAAGTCTATTTTCTTTAAACCTTATCCGACGAGTTCTTAAGTGTCGTTTCCCTACATTCAAAATCTTGGTTGCCATTTACTTATTCAAACTTTTGTTAATCCCTTACAATTTCTTGAGGGAAATTTCTACTTCTTTTAAATCTTGAGATAACCTCTCTTTGACTACTGCAAACTTGGATACTTCTTGACAAGTGTTTATTTTATTCTGAAACCTTTTGGTGTACTCGTTTTGTCTCCATGGCTCCTTCATGTTGAGATTCTTGTTCTCTGTTGATTTCTAAATCCTTTTCAGTCCTTCTGGTGCTTGACCTTGCACCTTTATTTTGTTTTCCTGTTGTGTGATGTTTCCTCTACGAAACTCATGTGAACTGAAGATTTTCCTAGTTCGCCAACATCCATTTTGTTAACCAAGTGTTTAACAATCAAGGTCACCTGCCTAATGTCCTCAAGTTTAGCATTCTCTTTTCTTTGCAGTTAATATTTCCAAGTCCATCAGGTGATGTTTCTTTTAACGTCTCCGCTTTCTTAAAGCTTATATGAAAGCTCATTACCATCATTTTCAGTTGCCTCAGAAGTCTTTGTAGACCACCGTATCTTGCAGAATTTCACTCCCTCAAAAGAACTTCATCTGCAAGGTGTTCTTTTTGTTTTTCTTCTAGTGGCTACCTTTTGTATTATGATACAATGTCTCATTCTTCAGTTTGGAACCACCTTCAATTTTTCCCTAATATGGAATCATTTTGTTCTGCTTGTAACCCAAGCAACCTTCCTTATTCCAAGTGCATTGTATCCTTCCTTGGCTTACCTAGTTGACATACCACCATGGTACTCAACTTGTCACCTTTCAACTTCTTATATTTTCCAAGCTAACCCTAATAGGCACAAGGATTGGATCAGACCTCCAGAGAAAAGTATGGCAAAACATGTTCTCCATCCCCAAGAAGTCTCAGAAGTCCTTCAGCTGGGATCCTTGTAGTTCTTCAGCAAGCTTGTGGTACTAAGAGGGTAGTTGAGATCGAAGGAAGACAAGTATGCCAGGATGCTATGAGTCAGTTGGGAAGCTCAAGCACTCAGGACATAGGTCAGCAGGAGCAAGCAAAGAATGGTAAACCGATGATTTCAAGATTCGAGACAGTTGATGAGTTCATGATGAAACAAGGCAAAGATCCGGTTGTCACCAGTTACAAGTCGGTGGCTGGAGCCAAACCAGCCAATGGTCGCAAGTTAGATGAAGATGACAACCTTTGGAATCGGAATCAGCTTTGGGTACCGATTGCGGAAGATTGGGAAGGACAAAGAAGGATGAGAACCCGGGATGGCAATTACAGTTCATCTCAGAGCGACTAAGATGTACAAGAGTTGGAACGGTACTGCTGGAAATCTCTCATGAAGATAGAGATAGAAGAACACGAGTTTCTAGGATGAAGTGGAGCGACAACGAGAATACAAGACCGATTTGATATAGCAAGTCAACGAAAGATTGAAGTAGATCGTCGCCACCTCGAGATAGCTCAAGACATGTGGAAGGGTTGGAAGATGGAAGAAGAAGAAAGGCGTACGAGTTAAGAGACGAAACGCTTTGCAAAGTCCGAGTTCAAGCACCTCCCGGTTACATTCGAGTTTCGAGGACGAAACTCCTCTTAGGGGAGGAATGTAACATCCCGACTTTTCGTAAAAGGGTAAAATAGTCATTGGGCGTATTTACTATGACCTAATTGTTATTTATCCTATTTATTTGAATAAAAGGGATTTAATTAAAAGGTTTTAGCTATTAATTATAAAGGATTTAATTATTAGCTATAAAAAGAGATAATCCCAATTATTCCCTCATTATTTCACACGCATCTTTTGACAAAAATACAAGAGGAACGGCGCATCAGAGAAGACAGACGCAGAGAGAAAGCGAAATTGTAGGCATCAACCGTGTGATCAATCCGTTCATCTGATCAAGATGCCGCAGGAGAGAAAGTGATCAACGCGAGGAGACGCAACTTTGGAAAATAAAATATCCTTAATCCGTAAGTTTTCAGTTTAGCCCTAGTTTTGGTATTCGTAGAGTCCGATTCTTGGAAAATTCGTATCTTTTAATCCGTAGCTCTGTTTCGCAGCCATGAGTAGTCGAAACGATCGTCTTGAAGCGTAGATCAATCTAAAAATAGTTTCGCAGCAGTTACTCCAGGTAATCTACAGTTTATGGCACTTTTCAGTTTCGTTTTTGAAAGGAAAAATAGGAGTTTTAGGGTTTTTGTTGATCAAATAGGTTTTGGGGGTTGAGGATCAACAATTGTTGCAGTTGCTTGGTGTTTTTGTTGGTTTTGCAGGCCTTTAAGGTAAGAGGCTCTTCCTATGATCTCAATTATGATTCGTAAAGTTTAGATCATGTTTTTAAGATGCGTAGGTGCTAGAAAGGTGTGTTTCTCGTTGATCAAAGGATCATAGATGTTATGGTATGTTTAGATATGTTTCTCTGAGTTTTACTGTGCTTAATTTTCTGTTATTTGGGTTAAAAACGGTTCAGAAATCGTAAGTTGATGATTTTAGGGTTCTAGCCGATACCGGGTCGGACGGGCGTCCGCCTCGTTGTAGCTCAAACGGGCGTCCGGGCTTTCTGGACGGGCGTTTGAGGTGTGGTTTTTGATTCAGGATGTAGCGTTTTCAGACAGACGGGCGTCTGTAGGATAGTGGACGGGCGTCCGAGTTTAAACGGGCGTTTAGATCAGTTTACTGTGTTTTTCATTGTTTTGTCGTGTCAGCTTGATTTCAGGCTTTATAATATTGTTTTTACTGCATAACCTTACGTGACAAAGCTCTGAATTAGCTTTTGGTGCGTTTAGTTCCGGCACCACATGGATTCCCTAAAAAGATGAAGTGTGGGACCACCGAAAGCTTTGGATTTGCCTTGTGCTTCGATGAACTAGGGTTTATCGATGTCCGTGTAATTGCTAGGCCTTGTCCGTGTCTAGTGGTCTAAGTACGAGAGTAGGAGATGCGAGGGAGCTTACTTGAAAACACTTAGGTGGCTAGTTAAACATCTAATCAAACGTATGTGTTAGATTAAAAGCTTAAACATCATGCAATGCTTGGTAAGGCATAGTACAATATCGCGATGTGTTCTCTGACTAGACAAAGTAGGCTGTACCCACGCCGGTCAATCGATTGGCCAGATAAAGCGTCTGGTGCACTCTGCCGGTCATCACACTATCGGGACTCAGATATTCCCGGGGCTACTAGAGCGTGTCTCTAAGTAGGTTGCACCCAGTTGTCCTAGTACATCCTATTACTAGGCGTAGTGCCCTTGCTATTCATGATGTAACAAAGATAAGCTAAGTTAGAAACGTTTAGTCAATTCATGTTGATGGACATGAAATGAACCCTAGATTGAGTCGGTCACACATAAATAACTAATCGATTAAAATATCTTTTCTTTATAAATTATAATTGTTGTCATAGCTTCTCACTTTTACTGAGTACTTTGTACTTACCTCCTTTGCATTTTATGTTTGTATGCATTGTGGGGTGAGAAGACGAACAGGTAGATCAAGTGTTGATGATGAGTTTTGAAGACTTGGTGTCTTGACGGAGCTTCTAATTCTTTCTTGTAGAGGTTGTACTAGACTAGTTGTATTCTTTTACTTAGATTTGTTGTACTTGTACTCTTAAGACTTCGTATTGTATAAGTATTTGGATTATTCGTCGTTGTAATTTGTCTATCCATCTTTAGTATGGTTACTTTCTATTCATAGTAGCTTTTATGTTTTTACCCGAGTCCTTTTAGCTTCCGTTTGCTTTATTTTGATACGACGACGTAGAGGCTTGCGTATAATATTAGATTTATTTAATGCTATACGCGCCGAACGTTTCTCTTCCGGATAAGGGCTCGGTATCCGGGAGCGGGGCGTTACATTTAATCTCTTTTGCTTGCTCTTACTTCTAATTACATCATTCCAATCTCTTAAATGTGTTGATCAATAAACGTTTATTGTAATTTATTCCACCCTCAGTATCATATTATTTTGATGTGTTATCCACAAATATAATATGTGCACTGTAAGCATCGATGGCTTGATTTATAAAACATGAAGAAAACACATCCATAATTTGAGTAATTGGTAGGCATATTATTTGTGCTTTTGTTGAAGTATCCTGGATATACCCCACCTTTGCTTGGTGGCGCTGTCTAGGCCAAGCACTTGAAAAGATATGTTTCTGTGTACATTTTATGCTATGCAATGCATAGGATTCTTTGGCATTCTTAGCTGGTTTCAAAGTATGCATATTCATTCTCCTGCTATTTTTTCGTTGATATTATAGGTAGTGTTCTTTTGACATGATTATGTCCAAATGATTGATTTCAATATGTTGCTGTCATGTAACACTCCAAACTCCTTGTTTGCAGTCTCATGGATGGTGATATGATGGCTAAATTGCAGTGGGGATGGACATATACTTGGAGCTTGATTCGCTAAGCACCGGAAGAGGCCCGATTCGATTGGCTTTGAGACTGATTTTGCATTACATGCTACGTAGAAGATATAACTTGATCTATGATTTGCAGAATTGATAGTAATTAACAAAGTTTGGTGCTTAATATTATTAATACGAAGAATAAAATGCCTGGGGTGGTGTACAGGAGAAAGCAAATAAATTTCAAGATGTAATAGTATAGAATATAGTTTGTTGCTGGATTTAAAGCAAAGAATCAAATTTGGCTAGTTTCTGTTTCCTCCCTTTTCAAAACACTCTGGTTCACTGGTTTGCTCAAAACACTCTGGTTCACTGTTTCACAGCTAAGCATAAATAAGTACATGTACTTGTCCACTTTAATGACTGAATCTAATGTTTCAATGTACTAATACAATGTTATTGTGTAACTCTGATCCTCAAATCTACTGATTCATTAGTAGCTAGCAAAATTCTCTGGTTCAATGTTTTCCATTGAGTGCCTCAACTATTTGCTAGCAAATTATTCTGGTTCAATGTTTTTCATTGAGTTCAAAACACTCTTCTTCACTATTTCACACATACTTCACATTATTAATTCACTTCCGACCAAATTTCACTTTTAGGAGTTTATAATTGTAATTCACTATTGTAGTTTGGAAGTTTTTAGTAGTGTTAGTTCACTTTTTAAGTTCTCTTTTTACGAGTTCACTTTTGTAGTCCACTGTTTGTGGTTCACTGTGGGAATTTACTATTGTTAGTTCACCTTCTGCGTTCATTTTTGTGAGTTCACTTTTAGAAATTTACAATTGTAGTTCACTTTTAGAAGTGTACTATCATTACTTCATTTCTTGAGTTCATTTTTGTGAGTTCACTATTTTAAGTCATAGTTGACTATTTACAACTGTAGTTCACTGTTTATAGTAGTTCATTATGATCGTACTCAAACTATAAGTTCACTCTTATAATTTGATGGTGTAGTTCACACTTTTTTGGACTTCCTTCTTGTTGAATTTTACCAATTTGATTTTAAGTGCAAGTTCTCTTTTCGCGATTGTAATTTGTTGTTGTAGTTTACTATTCATATTCATTGTTGCAAAATAAACGAATCAAAGAGACATGTTAAAGTGTGTTAATTTTTATTTTTTTAAAGGAAGTGTGTTCACTTTGGACTTCCTAGTTGAATTTTACCATTTTGATTTTAATTTCAAGTTCTCTTCTCGCTATTATAACTGTTGTTGTAGTTCACTATTTGTAGTCCATGTTCAGGTTCATTGTTTCAAAATAAACGAATCAAAAAGAAATGTTAAAGGGTGTTTTTTTTTTTTTTAAAGAAGTATGTTCATTTTCAGATTTCCTTGTGGAATTTTACCATTTTGATTTTTTGCAAATTTTACCATCACGATGACTAAAGGCGGTATATAGACGTAATATGTCCATAGATGTAAGCAATAAAAGGTGTTACGACAATAATGTGTACTACCCATTTAATAATGAAAGAATGCATTTGTGGTCACTGTTATTGTAGTTCACTATTTTAGTTCATCTTGTAGTTTACTTTGTAGTTCACTATTAGAAATTTACTATTTTGAATTCATTTTTAGGATTTTACAATTGTAGTTCACTTTATTGGCTCACAGTTTTTGTTCACTGTTCTAGTTCACTATTTATGAGAGTTCATTATGGTAGTACTCAAATTCTCAGTTCACTCTTATAATGTGATGTCGTAGTTCACTATTTATGAGAGTTCATTACGACCATATTCAAACTCTAAGTTCACTATTACAATTCGATGTCGTGGTTCACTATTTGTAATTTGTTGTTGTAGTTCCCTATTATTGTTGTTGGGTCACTTTCTCAATTCATTTTTGTGAGTTCACTAGTTTGCAGTTCACAATTTGTATATTCACTTTTGTTAGTTCACTATTCAAAACTCGTTTTTGTAATTCACATTATGAGCTCATTATGATCATACTCAAACTCTTAGTTCACTCATATAATTTGATGACGTAGTTCACTATTTATGGGAGTTCATTATGAAATACTTAGTTCACTGTTATAATCGATGTCATCGTTCACTAATTTGGGACTTCGTTATGATCATATTCAAACTCTTAGTTCACTCTTGTAATTCGCTGTCGTTGGCATGAAAAAAATCGATGTCGTAGTTCACTATTTGTAATTCGCTATTGTAGCTCTCTATTATTCTTGTTAGTTCACTTTATTAGTTTTTTTTATAAGTTCATTTTTAAGAGTTTACAATTGAAGTTCACTATTTGTATATTTACTTTTGTTAGTTCACTTTTTTAGTTTCACTATTCGAAACTTGTTCTTGTAATTCACTATTAAGAGTTCACTCTTGTAATTCGTTTTTGTACTTCATTAATGAGAGTTCGTTGTTGTTGTAGCTCATCTTTTTAGGTTCAATATTGGAAATTCGATTTTGAACAAACAGTGAATTTCGACAGTAAACAATGAAACTCACTACTGAAATTCACTAAACAATCAAACTCAAAAAGAAAATTCACTATACCATATCATAATATGTTTCTTGAAAAGTTTGAAGAGAGCAATCAAAATGATAAACCAGTCAATTGATGGATTTCCATATGCACATTACAGTTTGTAGTTCATTGTTTGTGGTTCACTATTCGATGTCGTAGTTCATTATTTGTAGGAGTTCATAATGATCGTGCTCAAACTGTAAGCTCACTATTATAATTCGCTGTTGTAATTCACTATTTGTAATTCGCCGTGGTTCCCTCTTATTATTGTTAGTTCACTTTCTAAGCTCGTTTTTGTGAGTTCATTTTTAGGAGTTTACAACTGCAGTTCAATGATGTAGTTCACTTTTATGAGTTTACAGTTCGTTATTGGGAGTTTACACTGATCATACTACTAAGTTAACTACAAAGCTAAAGTAATCACAATCGGTTTAAACAATTTTTTTGTTGAAAAGCAAGGGAAAATTAATATACTGTGCTAGTAAGAGCCACAAGGATAGTGAATCCAAAAACAAATTACAAGAGATACAACAAGAAACAAGCACCAATGATGAATCAAACAAGGTGATATAACGAAAGAACAGCTTATATCTAAATAGATAACTCTTCTCAAATTTTTATACTCCACAAAGTCATGGATTTTTTCCACAAAACACGTCCGGCTTACTGCTTGAGAGAGAGTCTTAATGGAAACATGTGGTTTATCTTTAGAATCAGACCAAATTCAATTTCATTGTTGAACATCATCCTGAAACAGAGAAGCACAACATAACCCATCTATGTAATGTTGCAAAGACATCCAAAAAGTAAAACCAGCCTATAAAGTTGTTTTGTGCACAGACTCCACAAGCATACAACATGCAATTATCTGTAGGTTTCATTGACGTTTCCATGGTCCGTCACTCAAGTGATCGGCATCAAGCATATGTGGTTTATTTTTGCTCTGGAAATTAGCTTATAATGAACAACAACCTCCATCTGCTAAAACTCTTTGATTGACAATGTAGCAGGACAATCAGAAAATATTATATACACTACACACAGATGGAAAAAGGTAGAATAGAACCTTATTTCATAGAACATACAACTATATGTACTTGAGGCACACCGTAAACATGTCAACTAAGAAATTAAATATAGGGAAACATTACTCATAAGTCATATCTCTACATGAATTCAATGTTACGTGCTCAAAATAGCATTTCACACCAAAAAGCATTGAAAATCCAACTCTAGAAGAACCACTTGTACCAAGTAAAAGTTTCTGATGGACACGGACCATCTTATTGCAAGGTACACCAAATACAGAAATAACCCTAGAAACAAGGACATCGACCCTCGAGTAAGTGAAATGGAATCAGAAACTGGCCAACAACAATAGCTAGAGTAGCACAAGCAACCCGACAAAAGACTTTCACCTACAGAAGAACCTTGTGTAGTGGCCTAAACCCCAGGATTTGGCCTTGCATAGAAACATGACCCTCCAAGTTTTGGAACTGTTTAAGCATCAAGTGAAGGATGGTTTATTAGCATTATAAATCATCCGGCCTAAAACATGACCCTCCAAGTTTTTCATTGTTCCCAAGCATTGATCTTCTATCCAAATCAAACAAAAGAATTTTCATTGTTCCCAAGCATTGATCTCCTATCCAAATCAAACAACATTTGAGATGAAAAAGACCTAAAATCAGTACAAAAAAAGGTTGAGTTTCGAAAGCTTTAAATACGTGAACAATGAAGTTCTTTACCTCTCGCCCCTTCCGCCGCTTCCTGCAAGTTTCAAACGCCGGGCTGTAAAACCAGACTCTAACCAAATACAATGAAGCGGAGAACGGTTTAATTTGAGCGCCGATTTCGTAAAGATCGATTCACATCCAAGCATCGCAGGAGAGCTGTGAGTTTCCGCGCCATAGATTGAAGGGGTAAAGGCTGCCGGAGGTGCTTCATCGGAAAATAAAGGGAGGTTTTCTAGTGGGAAGACGACGGTGAGCCGTTTTGTGTTCTCCTTTTCTCTCGATGATCTCATGAAGGTATAGTTCCAGACAAGTTCCGAAATATTAATTTTCAATTAAGTTAGCAGGGGTAATTTAGGTATTAAATAATTTCATTGTCCTTAATGACTTATCTAATATTAAGTTGGACTCTTAGCTTAATGAAATTGTGTAAATGTCCTTATTGACAATAAACTATAAAAACAAATACACAAAGGAAACGCATCAAATAACCAAGATAAAAAGAGATTTGATTAAATAAGTACTACCCACAAAAACAGCAAAATGGTGACATTTCCCCCTTTTTCTATTCTACTCTTTAGGATCCAAGATTTAATATAAATTTGATTTGTTCATTTAAAAAAATAAACTGACTTGTTTGTTTCATTGATACCTATATCCATTTTAATTATTCAAAAAAGGAATTCAAAGACATAAAGTATACCACCCCCAAAAAAAAAAAAAAAAAAAAAAAAAAAAAAAAAAAAAACATAAAGTATAAAGACTGTTTGTGAAAGCTATAATGTAGATAGATGTATATGTAAATGCTTATTATTTTTTTCTGACTTCAAATGCTTATTCTTCTGAATAAATAAATCTAAATGCTTAAAATAGTTTTATTTGAAAAGTCATGCTAAAAGGTAAGGAGATCTCATGCATTGTTCAAAGCATAAATCTCAAAGAGAAAAAATGAAGGAAAAAAAAAAAAAAAAAACATGAAAACAAACCGTTGATCCAATGCTTAGGGGGTTGAAAGTGGTATCCGGATCTGTGTATTTGATGAATATTAACAGCTTCTACATTTTGAAGATGACGGTATACTTTGTGAGAGGCTTCAACATTAATGCCATTATTTACAATAATGGACAACAATACTAATACCGGCAAAGCCCTAATTAAGTCCATTTTGGACTTTGACAGTATTTTAATTACAATAAAAAAAGAGATTAAGAGAAAAGAGTGGCTATCAGATTTGAGATTAACAGTTATAAAGATTAGCCCAATATATATAGGTGTAACGCCCCGTTCCCGGACACCGAGTCCTTATCCGGAAAAGGAACGTTCGGCACGTATAAAATAAAAGTAAATTCATTTTATACGTAAGCCTCTACTACGTCGTATCAAATAAAAGGCAAAACGGAAGCAAAACTCGGGTATATAAATTTTTTTTCAAACATAAAGAGTAGAAAAGAATTCTAAAGGGTAGAAATGTAAATTATTACACTTGGAAAAAATACGATAATCCCAAAAAAGATAGAATACGACAACTAGCAAGACCAATGGTCTACCTCAACAGTAGTGAAAGAACAACCAATGAAAAGCAGAATAGAAACATCTTGATACTTCAACGAGCGCCGTCACACGTCGTCGTCAAACTCTTCCTCGTAAACCTGTTCGTCTTCTCATCCCCAAACACATAGAAAAAGTATGCATTCGAGGTAAGTACAACGTACTTAGAAAGAAAGAGAAGCTATGAAGACAATCACAGTTATAACGAAAGGATAAGTATTTATTTAGTTGATTAAATGAGACAAACTCAGTCTAGGGTTCACTTCATGCTCATCAACATGTTGTGACTAACTGTTTCTAACTTAGCCTATCTATGTTACAACCGCACTCAAGGGCACTACGCGCATCCACCTCGGCGAGTCCTCTCGTACTTAGGGTCTTTGACCTACAGAGTTCTTCTACCTTGGAGACACTCTTTTGCAACGTATTAGTGGATCACACCAATACCCACGAAGTCTAGAAAAGGTAGACTCCGATAGCACGCACACCTCAGCAGAGTCCCTCCGTACTTAGGGTCTTTTGACCTACGAAGTTCCTCCACCTTCAGAGGTAGCACATGCATCGCGATTTAGTCTGGTGCCTAGCCAAGAGAGACATGTTGTTTAATCTTTTAGTAGTCACATACGTTGTTTATTAGGTTATTAACTAGCCAGCCTAAGTGTTTTCAAATAATCTCCCTCACACATACTACTCACTGCCTAGCCCACTAGACACGGACAAGTCCTAGCACATACACAGACATTGATGAATACTAATTCATCAAAGCACAAGCCTATCATGCTCTTCCGACGGATCCGAACTTCAACTCCTTAAAAGAGTACATTCGGTGTTTTAACTGAACGAATCAGAAGCTCAATTCAGGCTTGTCTAAGTTTAAACCATTTTAACATATCATGTATAAAGGATTCATAAAGATAAATCATGTTTAGGCTGAACAACAACCCACAAAGAAAGAAGGGCAAAACAAGCTAGACGCCCGTTTAAGACCCTGGACGCCCGTCTGAACCCTACTGGACGCCCGTCCAAAGATGGACGCCCGTGTTGAAATAGTGTCCTAAACCCAATCGGGTTGGACCGGATCCGACTGGGTCGGATCGTTTATACTATTTCTTTATGTTTATACATATATTAAATGGCTTTTCTGTTGTCATATATATGTTCTTTTAAAGAACCAATTATGAATTGCCGTATGATAACGTCCTTAGTATTAAGCGTGATAGAGAAACCATGATAGGTGATTATGGTCGATGAGGTCTCTAATCACTTTAATAAGTTTGATACTTAAATGTCTCAGGCCGACGTACTATCAAACGGGGCATTGATGGTATAAACAGACTAGCACGTATTAGATGTCTTCTGTCTTTAAGGGCAGGGATAGATCTCGTCTATCGAAGTGTAGAGACACTTGGACTGTACGTGGACGTGTATTAGAGAATGCGTACGTTAGACTGACCCACTACATAGATAAGTGTCACACTATGTGGCGGTTGTGTAATTATCCTTAGGACCGGAGTCTTCATGGCATCACGGTATGGATTGTCATGCTTTGACGCTATTGAGGTTTCCCCTAGCCATGGGGCGATCATGCGGTAGTGATTGGGTGTGATACTGAAGCATGCGGAGTATACATGATTGGTCGTCCGGGAATCGCGTACCCTATCAGTAGGGGTAAATATCCGAAAGGGCCTTCTTATAAGGAATGTCTTGTTCTCGTGAATCTTTGCAAAGTGGGAGTAAACGTGTTACTTCGAGAGAGCTTGATATTCGGATTATAAGATACGGTTGTTAATGTTTGACACTCGATGTACGACCGTATGGATATTGTTACGGCGATAGGATTGTAAGTTACACGGTAACTGTTTCACATGAAAGGTAGTAGTCATTGCATTTGACTCTTCCGATGATTGGGGATCACGGTGTGTTGCTAGACGCTATCCCGTGATCGTTAGGCATGAAGGGCAATTTTGTAATTTGCACTTTGTGTCTACGGCCAACATATTCGGGAGCCTATCGGGTCACACACATAAGAACATCGTGCCGGATTAAAATGTGGTTATAGATGATAACCAAATTAAGGAAAGTTTATCTCGAGACTATAAAGGTTATAACGGTAAATTAATATGGTGGTATTTATTTATTATGAATAAATTAAATACTAGATATTAATTATGTTGATTAATTAAATGTGCATATGATGTATATGTGTCGAAAATATGTATATATGATATACATATATTTTGCAAATTAATTAATCATAACATTATATTAATTAAAGAATTTTCCATAAGTCAAATTATGGAAAGTATATGGCGCCTCATTGAAGTGTGTATGACACACTTGGATTGTGCAATTTAATTAATAAGATTATCATATATTAATATTAGATATTAATTTGCACACATGTGTAAATTGATTTATGGTAATGAAATAAAGATAGTCAATATTAGATATTGACAATATCTTGGAAATATTTAATATAAGATATTAAATTAAATGAGATAAATCAATCACATTAATTATGTTTCCTTATTTTTATTGGAAAGAGGTTTTCTTCTCCTCCTCTCCAAGCTAGGAATTTCGCCCCTCCCCCTATATAAGAGAAGGATTGCCAAGCTCTTATGTACACCATTCTTCCAAGAGCAATTGTTCTTGTGAAAAATTACAAGAACTCATAGTTCTTGGTTAAGAAAGAGGGGGCTTCCTATAGTGAGTTTGTGAGGGAAGAAAAGGTCCGGTCTAGCAATCGGAACTTTTCAATAGCAATCCATGGTGGGATTCCGGCGGGCTGTTCGTGTGGACTAGCGGTAGAGGCCGAACACTTGGGCGGCTCCATGCTGAACTACTCTCCTTAGACGGTCAAAGCGTCGATCTTTTAGATCAACCAAGGTAACCGCCGTCTTTAGTTTATTCGTTTATTGCTTAAACGAAGTCGATCTTGGGAAAAAGGAAATCAAATTTTTGAATTCCGCTGCGTTCCCGCGTTGATTTCCTAACAGTGGTATCGGAGCGAGCTTCGAGCTTAAGCAATAAGCGTGTTTATTTGCGTAGTTAATTTTATCGTTTAAATCACGTAATTAAAAGATGATATATTTTGATTCGTAAAACGATACACGAAAAGAAATTTTTGTTTTGTGTATTTATGTTTCAATATAGTTCATAGTTGTGATTAGTCGATAGATGCAAAATTCAAATCACGATACGTTAAGTCGAGGTTGAGTGATGGATTCTCGGTGAACCCACTCTTCGTTAATTCGATGTGCTCGATTTTTCCCGTCCCGTGATATTTATTGTGCATAGACATCTCGTTGTTTAGTCGTGTCATGGTTTAGGAAACCAACGACATCCCTTTTGATTACGAATCAAAAGGAAAGAAACAAAAGAGAGATTTAATTTTAATTTAATTTTAGAATAGTTATAATTAATTAAAATTAAAATTAAAATCATTTAAAATTAATCGTTAATTTTATTTCGATTAAAATTATTTAATTAATTAAATGTTAATTAGTTAATTGATTAGATAAAATTACTTAATGGATTAAATGTTAATTGATTAATCAAGACGCAAGTAGTTAAATTTAATTTTATCTTTTTCATAAGATGTATTGTATGGATTAGATAGTGTAGATATAATATGATTATATGGACCCCGATTGATCATGGACTCGACCGATAGGATAGATGTGAATAATTTAATTTTCTGTTGGTTTAAAAGTTGTCCTAGGCCGTTATGAAGAACGTGACCTAGTTTATTTTCTGCATTTATCCCATTCCCGTTGGCTCCCCCCGTGTGCGGCGGGTATATTAGATAGAATTGAATGTAACAAGAATGGAGCAGAAGATGGAGACCAAAGAAAGACGAAAATGAAGATCCCATTGGAGAATGGCGCATTGAAGATCCTATTGGCGGTTGCAGCTAACCTTAGATTGTGACCCGCGGTTTCGTCAGTTTGTATTCGAAACCGCACCTAGGAAAAGTCCATGATCATACCGGTTACTTCACGCATTTATTTTGTGCTTGTATTTATTTTATATGATACGATAGATGCATGGCTAGGCACGATCTAGATGAATGTGTAGGATGTATGTCTATAAAGATAGATATATATAATTGATGAGACCACAATTAAAATTAATTAAGTGAATTAATTTACACAAATACTTCCACAACAAAAATCAAGTCGAAAATTGTCTCCCAATATTATAGCGACGGTGAAGAGCCTTTGTTGGGATCCAACTGATCGGCCCTCGTCGGGAGTTGACCTACCACGGGTATATCGTCGTTATTGAGATATGATCGTAAAAGATCTCGCGAATATTGGGTTATGACTTGACTAGAGTATTGCGGTGATTGGCCCTCGTCAGGACCGTCTTATTCTAGAGGCAAGGGGTTGGCTACCACATAAAGATGTGAATTGTCAAAGAGTTGACTAGTCAACCACCAAGAGTCACATAGAGATGTGATTGGTAAGTGTTACATACCTTTCGAAATTATTCCGGTTGATCGGCCCTCGTCGGGAATCGGGGTAACCAGATGGGATCTTGGCCACTAAAGAATTTTGGAAAATTCTTGAAAGTCAATTGGGAGTAGTTGACTAGTGGGAGCAAAATCATAAACCAAAAGACCATTTTTGATTTTGCGTGTATAAGCAAACAACACTCTTTTATTTTCATTTTATGTTGTAGTTTTAGCAAACTTTATATTTATGTTTTATTCTCGATTAGTAAAACCAAATTATGACTGTTACCTTTTGAGAAACGTTCTCAAATATGGTTAAGTAATTTTAATCCTTTTAAAATAAGCAATGACACGAGCAATCCTGTTATAGTAGTTAGAGACAAGGAGACTACATTATTGATGCAGTACTCCGAGGGTTTAATTATTAAAGGAAAGCGGAAGCTCATTGGATACGATCCAAGATGATCATTCAGTCATACGATGACAAATAATTCAAACGTTGAATAAGAATGACCACGTCTAATTTTGGAAAGGTTGTTTTCAAAATTATAAGATTTTAGTATCGACTTAATTCTATCATTGCTTAAAAGTTAATTAAATAGTTAATGTTTTGAATGCAATTCAAAAGGTTAAATAAACTATTTAATAAATTTAGATTTTCTTTATGAAAGGAAATTGAAGACATGGTTCTTGTGATCTTTCTTAAGTCTTATGAAGACTACAATAAGAAACTTTTGAAAGTGCTTAAAGGATTAAAAAGGAAGGTTAGGGCATGTGCTTAAATAGAGAACTTATCGAAGTTTCTATTCTAGGCAAGTGAGTTGAGATAAATCTTTCCAAATTAAAAGTCAACTCTAAGATATATGATACCTTACCAGTGTGCTTAAATTAGAAAGATTGAATAACATATATGGAATGTGAAACAAACGTTGTAACACTTACCATATTCTGGATCTAGTATACCGAAGAGGGAACTAAATAAATGTTATTATGTTCCGGTTCTTATGAAGAACATACTTTCAGTTATTTGTTAGGATTTAGTAGACATATTCAATTGTAAAGAATAAATGTTATTCCGATAAAGTTGAAAGGTCACTGAATCTGACATACTAGATGAATGTCACTATATAGTTGATATATGTGATATGATCTCAACTAAATATTTGTATGGCTGTTATCCTTGATTTGTGGTTGGTCTAGGGACAGTCTCTCTGGAAGGGAAGCGTGTAATCAAACGTCATTCTGATGATGTTGAACCATATGATTATGAATCATGTGGGCTATATGTACCTCGTCCAAAGAGGACTAAAATACCCTTTTAAGAAAAGGTTATGATACCTAGAAGATTGACTAGAGCCTAAACATATCGATGTTTGTTGGCTCATGACAATTAATATCACAAATAAATGTTTATTAATCTGTATGACTAATTTTAGAAATAGTTGAACGTACTTATTGAAGTACGACAATTCGGAAAGCCCGAAACGTTCGAGCTAGTTCGAATATGAGATTGATGAGCTACTTAGGAATTAATCTTCAATTGGATTGAAGTAATTAGTACCTGAAGGGTGTTTCAGAAGTCGTCTGAAAAGGAATAAGATTCTTCCCTTGAAGGATACCATCTTTGAGATACGCAATTAGATTGTGTTCCCAAAATGGAAACAACACTTTATATGATAAAGGTGTGATTCAAGCCGTGCGAAGTATCCCTTACCCGTTTCGGGATACAGCCCTTATACTTAACCAAGTTCCAAAGAGTAAAGGTTGAATAAATTCCATATTAGATATGGAAGAGGATAATTTCAAATCTATCTTAACCGATAATTTGAAGTTGCCATAGGCAAGATCAGAAAGGCTTGGAGCCTAGTACGACATATGCGACTTTGTGGAACATCTAAGCTAGTACGCTAGATATTATTTACTTGTCCGCGGAGCAAAATGTTTGTCTCCAAACATGCTGTCTTCTAGAGGAAGTGTTTCTTCCAAAAGAGACAGTGGGAGTAAATAAAATCTCAAAAGAGTTTGAGAACCACAAAGATACATTCAACCATTGGAACATGAGCAGACGCCGCATAGCGATGAGGTGTAGATCACTGCTCAAGGCACACAAAAGTTCTGTAAGTCTGTGGATAACCTAAAGTCTGAAAGGGCTGCTGGTATGTTCATCTTGAAGAATGAATATCTCACGACTTATGAAGGAATGTTTAAAAGGCAAGATTGAGAGATATGGCCGGGAGCCATAATACCTGAATTAGATTCCATCGGTGACAACCGGGTTATGAACCCTGTGTGTCTTACCTAAAGGGAGTGTCCACGAAAGGCTGACATGGATAGTAATATGATTACCATAAGGCAAGTTGAGGGCTAAAGGATTACGAGGCTAAAACCTTGTGATTGCCTCTATGCTTCCAGCTATGCTTAATTGCTATTCAGGTAGTGCTTGTTGTAGCAACGTGTCATGGCTATATGATGGTGTTGAAAACATTGGGCAAACAGCCTGATGTTCATAGACGATAACATGATATGTGAGCCCACGAGGTCCGTTTATGGACTCAAACAAGTTTCTCTAGACGATTTCTTTGTTTGATAATCAAAGGAGTTTGATTCAGTCGAAAGAAGGATATGCCTATGTGCAAGATGGATAGTGGGAGTATATTACGATTTTTGAGTAAGGTATTAAATATCTTTCTCAGAAGTTACCACCCCATGTCACAGTCAATTAATATTCGGTAATTCAAGGTTTTTACGAAAGCACTTAGATTAGCAGTTCTTATTTTTGGAAATAAGAATCTATAGCGATAGATTTAACTGCTGTTAGATTATATTTTACCTACATAGATCATGATAGGAGACACTGCTAGCCCGTGCTCTCAAGATCTATCTATGTTAGGACGTTAGTCCTAAAGATGAGGTAAAAGGATGATACTTATGAAAGGTTTCCCTCTCTACGGAAATTGGAACCATCATAAAAGTTATGCTAGAGGTTCACACTCCATGAATAGTCATGAGCAAGTATGAAAGTAATTCTAGCAGATGTCGAGAATATCCTTAAACAAGTTAAGGAAAGTTCCTAGTTTATTGAAACTTGGAATCAGATAAACGTAGATATACAGACATATATCCTAAGTCTTATGAAGGCGAGTGGGAGCTACAGTCTGGGTTTGCAGTCACTTTATTTAAGTGATACAGTGAGCTAGAAATGTTCTAGCTTATGGGCCACTGTAAATTCTACAACTAGGCCAAAACACAGTAGTGCCTTGGAGGCGCAGCGGGAGCAATACATGGATCTAGGAGGTTCATTCCTGAACCTTGTATGGTTCTTCCACCTTTTCTGTATAGTTGATATAGTAAGTGGATTTATTGCTTGAAGCAAGAACCAGGGTCTCGTCAGAGATTCGTGTGTGTGTTGAGGCAGTTCCTTTGACTTGGTCAATTGGAAAATGATATGAAGATAGTTTGAGTCCCCACGGATAGCGATCCGTTTATGGCTAGAGTTTGGTTGCAAGTATTGCATGAGATTCATGTGTTTCAACTTGGTCTTGTGTGTGCGAGTGATTGGTTTTAGGCCAAGTGGGAGATTGTTGAAATAGTGTCCTAAACCCAATCGGGTTGGACCGGATCCGACTGGGTCGGATCGTTTATACTATTTCTTTATGTTTATACATATATTAAATGGCTTTTCTGTTGTCATATATATGTTCTTTTAAAGAACCAATTATGAATTGCTGTATGATAACGTCCTTAGTATTAAACTGTGATAGAGAAACCATGATAGGTGATTATGGTCGATGAGGTCTCTAATCACTTTAATAAGTTTGATACTTAAATGTCTCTAGGGCCGACGTACTATCAAACGGGGCATTGATGGTATAAACGGACTAGCACGTATTAGATGTCTTTCGTCTTTAAGGGCGGGGATAGATCTCGTCTATCGAAGTGTAGAGACACTTGGACCGTACGTGGACGTGTATTAGAGAATGCGTACGTTGACCGACCCACTTACATAGATAAGTGTCACACTATGTGGCGGTTGTGTAATTATCCTTAGGACCGGAGTCTTCATGGCATCACGGTATGGATTGTCATGCTTTGACGCTATTGAGGTTTCCACAGCCATGGGGCGATCATGCGGTAGTGATTGGGTGTGATGCTTTTGAAGCATGCGGAGTATACATGATTGGTCGTCCGGGAATCGCGTACCCTATCAGTAGGGGTAAATATCCGAAAGGGCCTTCTTATAAGGAATGTCTTGTTCTCGTGAATCTTTGCAAAGTGGGAGTAAACGTGTTACTTCGAGAGAGCTTGATATTCAGATTATAAGATACGGTTGTTAATGTTTGACACTCGATGTACGACCGTATGGATATTGTTACAGCGATAGGATTGTAAGTTACACGGTAACTGTTTCACATGAAAGGTAGTAGTCATTGCATTTGACTCTTCCGATGATTGGGGATCACGGTGTGTTGCTAGACGCTATCCCGTGATCGTTAGGCATGAAGGGCAATTTTGTAATTTGCACTTTGTGTCTACGGCCAACATATTCGGAAGCCTATCGGGTCACACACATAAGAACATCGTGCCGGATTAAAATGTGGTTATAGATGATAACCAAATTAAGGAAAGTTTATCTCGAGACTATAAAGGTTATAGCGGTAAATTAATATGGTGGTATTTATTTATTATGAATAAATTAAATACAAGATATTAATTATGTTGATTAATTAAATGTGCATATGATGTATATGTGTCGAAAATATGTATATATGATATACATGTATTTTGCAAATTAATTAATCATAACATTATATTAATTAAAGAATTTTCCATAAGTCAAATTATGGAAAGTATATGGCGCCTCATTGAAGTGTGTATGACACACTTGGATTGTGCAATTTAATTAATAAGATTATCATATATTAATATTAGATATTAATTTGCACACATGTGTAAATTGATTTATGGTAATGAAATAAAGATAGTCAATATTAGATATTGACAATATCTTGGAAATATTTAATATAAGATATTAAATTAAATGAGATAAATCAATCACATTAATTATGTTTCCTTATTTTTATTGGAAAGAGGTTTTCTTCTCCTCCTCTCCAAGCTAGGAATTTCGCCCCTCCCCCTATATAAGAGAGGGATTGCCAAGCTCTTATGTACACCATTCTTCCAAGAGCAATTGTTCTTGTGAAAAATTGCAAGAACTCATAGTTCTTGTGTAAGAAAGAGGGGGCTTCCTATAGTGAGTTTGTGAGGGAAGAAAAGGTCCGGTCTAGCAATCGGAACTTTTCAATAGCAATCCATGGTGGGATTCCGGCGGGCTGTTCGTATGGACTAGCGGTAGAGGCCGAACACTTGGGCGGCTCCATGCTGAACTACTCTCCTTAGACGGTCAAAGCGTCGATCTTTTAGATCAACCAAGGTAACCGCCGTCTTTAGTTTATTCGTTTATTGCTTAAACGAAGTCGATCTTGGGAAAAAGGAAATCAAATTTTTGAATTCCGCTGCGTTCCCGCGTTGAGTTCCTAACAGCCCGTCCATTAAACTCAGACGCCCGTCCACTGAAGACCATTTCAATCCTGAATGTAAAATTACCCCTCAGACGCCCGTCCGGATAAGCCAGACGCCCGTCTCAGAAATGACCAAGGCTGGACGCCCGTCCAGAATACCGGACGCCCGTCCACACGGGTTCGGCGGAACCCAACATCATCATCATTCGATTTCCAGGTCGTATTTCAACCAAAAACCAAGCAAATAACCAACACAACAACACAAGAATCCACATCTAGACGTACTATAACAACTATAGTCATTAACCAAAACAAAGATTCATATTTCTAACACCAAGAAGCCTTAAAACATGATCAATTCCTTATAACTAATGATGGAATTCATAGGACTCATTTCTCTTACCTATTTGCAGCCCCAAACCGATCAAAAGCGCTCCGAAAATCAACGCAATCCCACGAAGCGATGCCAAAAATGCGTGCTCTTTACACCGAGTCCAATTCTTGAATCCGTTCGAAAACGATCAACTTTCCCTTAGCAAAAGTGAAGAACTTTCAAACCTCTCTTCTCTCTTTCTCTCAATCGCATAAGGGAAGGAGGAAAAGGTGAATGAAAAGCGAAAATCACGACTTAAGTTAGGTCTTAAAGAGGGTTAATTCTTTTCCTTAATTGCCCTTGACCACAAAACTGATTTTCCCTTTTAATTATACATATAAAACTCGAAATTATATATATAAAACGTCCAAAATAATTAACTCCGAATAAAAAGGAACCGAACCCAATATTTCGTTTTCGCAAAAAGACACGTCTGCCCTTTCCCGAAAATCGGAATATTACAATAGGTGTGAGAGACTAATTAGTTGTCCGGTTTTTTCGATTTTGAACGATTAAGAAAAAAAAATTCCTTCCCAAAGGCGGATCGATCTATTATTCCAAAAATAGTAAAATGCTCTGGTGAGAAAGAGCTCTTTCTAATTTTTGAGTGGTTATACGTTTGTCTTTGGGCTACATCCTCTTCTCGTAAACATTATTTTGATGTATCTTTTATAACCATTTTACTCCTTTGTGTATCTTTTTAATACTAGCAAAACGCACGTGCTTCGCACGTGTTCGGCTTAAATGAAAGCTTTTAAATTTAAGAAAGATTAACAATTTAATTTATCCTTATACACAATACCTAGGTATGTGTTTAATTTTTAAAAAATAGATGTAAAATTATAATGTTAATTGTTAAAAAATAATTAGTTTCTTTTTATTTTTAATTGGTGTATTTATTTTATTAATTTAAATAATAATTTTTTTGAGGGTATTTAAATAATAACTTACATGTCATAATTATTATTATTTTAAGGAATATAGACTTTCTTAATTATTAAATCATGTATTTGACGTGTATAATAATGATTTAGCCCCAAGTCTCTAATTTTTTAGACATTATCCAAGTTCCTCTTAAACTAAATGATATAATTAACATATATGTATTCTAAAAATGTTCAATTTATTGTTTTGGATGATGCTACAACATTGTGATCTCTTGGAGGTCCTTTTTCAAGGACCTAGGTATACCCGGAGTCGGAATACTTGTGACAATGAGAAAATCCGACAAAGACTTATTCAAAATTTGGTGTAACATGGAATGGCTTGAGAAGTTCAATAATGCTCAGGTCAGACATCTATCATGAGAGCACGCAAATCATAATCCCCTTTGTCTATATACTGAATTTAATCACCCAAAGGTAAAGAATCCTACAATGTTTATATTTCCAAAGAGAATTGCTTGAACAAAAATAACTTTGAAAAGCATATGGAAGAGGGTTAGGATAGTAGCATTGACTTGTACCCTACCATGTAATTGTTTCCAGTAGAACCACAAGATGGAACCATCAGATTTTCGGAAACATCTTCCATAGAAAATAAACAACCTTGGACCACGAAAGATCTACATGCACCAGAGATCTCAACTTAAATGTTTGGCTGAAAGTGAAGAAAACACCCGTTTTTACCGTATGACTATCATGAAAAGACATCAGAAACGCATAATTACATGTCTGAAAGATGATCAGGGGTAGTGGACAAATTACAGTGTTCTGATTGATGGGATGTTAGTTTTTTTACACCAACCTCTACCAAGCATATGTCATTGATCAAAATCATCTGGATCGCATCCGATTCCCAGCTCTGTAGGACTTAGATATCCAATTCTGAAATAGACATGTTTCAGAAAAAGTAATTGATAAGTCCATGTTACAATTGAGGAACTGGAAAGCTCCTCGGCCTGATGAAATACTTGTTTGATTTCTTAAGAAGTACTGGCCCACTGTAAGTTCATCAATTTTGAAATTGCACTTGAGGCATTTGATAAGGATGATTTTGATGAAAGACTTCATGAAACTATTACATCCTTAATCCCAAAGATGAAACCCCTGAAATATGTATCCCAATTTAGACCCGTAGCTCTAACAATTGTTTGTGTGAAAATTATCTCCAAAGATGTAAGTACGAAGGAAAGAAAGGAAAATGATGCTGAAGATTGATTTGGAGAAGGCTTATGGAGGAGTCCATCCGACCTTTCTAGAAAAAAAATCCGGAGAACATTGGAATTACTACCAAGATCACAAATCTGATCATGTTTGGACTTAGAGCCACTAAACTTTCAATGCTTTGGAAAGGAAAGAAGCTAGACACTATCAACTCGAAAATAGGACTTAGGAAAAGGGGCCCTTACCCCTTACATGTTTATCCCCTGCATGAAAATCTTAAACCAGTATATTGAAAAAAATGTTCAGGAGTGTAGATGGAAACCTGATAAAGTAAGTCATTCTGGACCCACCCCTCTCACACATGTCGTAGATAATTAGATTTTGTTTGTTGAAGATTCTGTATCCTAGATCACTACCATTGCAGGTGCCCTTGGCAACTTTCACAACATTTCTAGTCAAAAGGTGAGTTCTCATAATTCATAAATTTCATTTTTCTGGTAATATCATGCATCAGTTGAGGACCATTCTTAGTCTGAGTCTGAATATGCAGTTCAATAAATGACTTGGGAACTTATTTGGGTGTCTCTTTAATACATACCAGAACAACCAAAGGAACCTTTGGATATATATTGTTGATTACATGAAGAAGAAAATTTCAAGCTGAAATGTCAAGACGGTATCAAGAGAGTATAGAATACATTTGATCATGAGTTCTCAAGCCACCCATCATTATTATGCTACGCATGAAACTAAGACTCTAAAGGAGTCTTAAATGAAGTTGAAAAACTTTGCAGAAAATTCTTCTGGAGGGGAAGGAGTAGACTGAGAGAAAGATGCACTATATATCATGGGAAACCTATGTTTCCAGAAAAAGGCTGGTGGTCTCGGTTGTAAAGATCCTCATTGAATGAACCTTGCACTTTTGGGTAAATTGGATTGGAAGATCATTATGGATGATCAATCCCTATGGGCAGCGGTTCTTGTCATGAAATACAGAAGCCCTTTTTTCCCAACCCAAAGGAAATGTGCCTATTAATGGAAAAGTATATATGTATGGTTGCTATTGCAATGAAAGAAGTGTTTAATGCCTGTGACGATGTCATCACGTGAGCTGCAAGTCAAGATAGGAAATAATATGTTGCTAACCAATTTTTCCAGAAAGAGGATGGTGGTCTCGATTTTAAAGATTCTCATAAAATGAATCATTCTCTTTTGGGTAAATTGGCTTGGAAAATCCTTATAGATGATCAATCCCTATAGGTGAGGTTTTTTTCATGAAATAGAGAAGCCCTTTAGTCCAACCCAAAGGAAATGTATCCTATTCTTGGAAAAGCAAATGTATGGCTGCTCTTGTTGTGAAAGAAGGGGTCAATGTCTGTGATGATGTCATCACGTGGGCTGCAGGTCAAGATAGGAATTACTTTGTTGCTCAATTCTATGCTTTCCTGAATACAACTAATCAAATGATCGAATATCAAATCTGGACGGATATATCAAAGTTGAAGGACCCTAGGAGAGTCAAATTTATGTTATGGCAAGCACAACACAACTCTTTACTTGCTATGGATCTGCTCTGGCATAGGCACATGCTTGGTTCCCCTATGTGTTGTCTGTGTAATTAGGAATATGTAGGCTGGAAATATCTGGATGAATTTGCTGCTTAAACATGTTTACTTTGAGTTCTTTCTAATCTTGCTGTTGGTGAATGGATCGAGTCAAATCTTTATAATTCTACTCAAGGAAGAGATTGACCATACATCTTTAGAGAAACAATCTTTTAAATGATATTGGCGGAACCAAGTGCATCATCGATGGTGTAAAAAGCGGCCACCAATCCATACTGGTATTTTAACAGCTATAAATAAGGTGAAGAATCTGAAAATTACATCTTTAGAGAAACAATCTATTATGTGGTATTGGCGGAACCAAGCGCATCATCGACGATGTGAAAAGCGGCCACCAATCCATATTGGTATTTTAACAATTATCAATTATTAATGAATAAGGTGAAAATTTTGAAAATTGCATGAAATTTATAATTGGTTCAGATGGGGCTAGGCTATTTAAATATTTGTTATTTTGTTTTTTATAATTTAATTAAATCAAAGATTTTATTTTGAATGGCAGATTTATTTTGATATTTCGTTTTTTAGGATTTAATTTAATTTCGTTTTTTTATTATTATTTTGCATTTCTATTTTAGGAATTTTGTATTATTTTATGGTTATATTTTAATTATTTTAATTATTAAAATTACGGGTAAACAGTTTTTGGGGAAACCACACTCACATTATATTTTTAATAATTACTTCTTGATCAAGAATCTTGTTTGATTTTTCTTGTAATGTTTTTTAATTTCGTTTATTACATTTAAAAAAATTAAATCAAGGATTTTTTTTAAGATTTCGTTTTTTAGGAGATCTTGTTTGATGTTGTTAATAATTTTTTTAATTGCTTTTTTAATAATTTAATTAAATCAAGGATTTTTTTTAATACTCCCTCCGTCTCATTTTGTTTGAAACATTTCCTTTTTAAGCCGCTTAACAAAAATCTAATTAATCATTGGAATTTCGTTAGTTGATGTAATATTATTATGATTCTGATAAAGTGAAACTTAAAGTACATACATGTAAAAAGTATTAGATCACTTGATGAAATTCGAAAGATTTAATCGACGTTCCGTAAGCGGTTGAAAAGTCAAATATCCCAAATAAAATAGGACGAAGGGAGTAGTTGGTTTCAAATAATATTTTCAATCAAGAATCTTGTTTGATTTGTCATGTAAATGTTTTTAATTTCGTTTATTATATTTAATTAAATCAAGGATTTTTTAAGATTTCGTTTTTTAGGAGATCTTGTTAATAAATTTTTTTAATTTCGTTTTTTATATTTAATTAAATTAAGGATTTTTGTTTTAAGATTCCGTTTTTTTTATTTATTTCGTTTTTTTATTTTAGGATTTTCTTAAATTATTTTACTATGATATTTTAGTTATTCTAGTTATTTTAATTATCAGAATTAGGGAGTGACATTTTTTGGGGAAACAAGAATCTTGTTTGATTTGTCATGTAAATGTTTTTAATTTCGTTTATTATATTTAATTAAATCAAGGATTTTTTAAGATTTCGTTTTTTAGGAGATCTTGTTAATAAATTTTTTTAATTTCGTTTTTTATATTTAATTAAATTAAGGATTTTTGTTTTAAGATTCCGTTTTTTTTATTTATTTCGTTTTTTTATTTTAGGATTTTCTTAAATTATTTTACTATGATATATTAGTTATTCTAGTTATTTCAATTATCAGAATTAGGGAGTGACATTTTTTGGGGAAACACACTCACACTTTTACTTGTAAATTTTTTAATTTCGTGTATTATATATAACTAAATCAATGATTTTTTTAAGATTTTGTTTTAATTTCGCAGATTTATTTGTTAAACCAAGGATTTCGTTTATTATATTTAATTAAATCAAGGACTTTTTAAGATTTCGTTATTTAGGAGATCTTGTTAATAAATTTGTTTAATTTCGTTTTTTTATTATTTAATTAAATTAAGGATTTTTGTTTTAAGATTTCGTTTTTTATGTATTTCGTATTTCTATTTTAGGATTTTTTTTAAAATTATTTTACTATTATATTTTAGTTATTCTAGTTATTCTAATTATTAGAATTAGGGAGATACATTTATTGGGGGAAATACACTCACAGTTTTACTTGTATAATAATAATATATTGTAAATTTTTTAATTTCGTTTATTATATATAACTAAATCAAGGATTTTTTTTAAGATTTTGTTTTTAATTTCGCATTTTATATTTAACTAAATCAAGGATTTTTTTAAGATTTCGTTTTTTTAGGAGATCATGTTTGATTTTGTTAATAATTTTTTTTAATTTCGTTTTTTTATTATTTTATTAAATTTCGTTTATTATATATAACTAAATCAAGGATTTTTTTAAGATTTTGTTTTTAATTTCGCATATTATATTTAACTAAATCAAGGATTTTTTTAAGATTTCGTTTTTTTTAAGGAGATCTTGTTTGATTTTGTTAATAATTTTTTTTAATTACTTTTTTTTATTATTTAATTAAATTAAAGATTTTGTTTTAAGATTTTGTTTTTTATTTGGCATTTCTATGTTAGAAATTGTTTTAATTGTTTTACGATTATATTTTAGTTCTTCTAATTATTTTTATTATTAGAACACACTTTTAGAATTGAATTATTACTTGTATTGTAAATTTTTTAATTTCGTTTATTATATATAACTAAATCTAGGATTTTTTTTTTTAAGATTTTGTTTTTAATTTCGCATATTATATTTAACTAAATCAAGGATTTTTTTAAGATTTCGGTTTTATAGGAGATCTTGTTTGATTTTGTTAATAAATTTTTTTAATTTCGTTTTTTTTATTATTTAATTAAATTAAGGATTTCGTTTTAAGATTTTGTTTTTTATTTATTTGGCATTTCTATTTTAGGAATTGCTTTAATTGTTTTACGATTATATTTTAGTTCTTCTAATTATTTTAATTATTAGAATTAGGGAGAAACACTTTTTGGTAGAAACACGCTCACACTTTTAGAATAGTAGAGATAGAGATAGAGAGGTATGTTTCTCCATATTCTGCAAAAGATTAACCTTTTGTTTTTCTGTCGATATATCTTTAACTCCTTCGATAAAATTCTTTTTTTTTTTTTTTTCTTTCCTGAAACGATGAAATATTTTATAAAAAAGACGGACTAACCCGGTGATGTACAGAGACATAAGCGTACCAAGCCTGCCCACGACTAAAAACCTACTGACACAACGGTCAACGGAGAACACTAACAACGACAAATGACTGCCAAAACAAAGACTCAGAAGAACAACTTTGATAAGAAAACTAGTCCCATGAGAACCAAAATAGCAAAGGCTAAAGAAAATACAAACACGGAAAGAGAAGAAAAAAAACGATACAGACAGAAACAAACTTAATCATTTTTTACTAAAAGCCCCAAAAGACGACACGCTTCACCACACCATCACCGCACGGTACAGAGACGCTCGAAAGATGACGACCTCCTCCTGAATAAGTGAATAGCAAGTCAAGAAAGACGCCAAGGCCTTCACAAGAGGGGAGAAACGATGCCAGGAACCATCAAACGCCGGATAACCCAGCTCCACGACTCCGATTAAAAAACTCTATCCCGACAAGAAGTGAAGCCAGCTGTCGCCAAAAACCACCGGATGCGCCATCCCCGCCTTGAAAGAAGAGTTCTCTGGAAGAAAATCTTAGATCCGGAACCCATAAAACCGGAAGTCGCTGCAGAAGACAACAACCAACGGTGGCTGGACTAATAGTCAAAAATCAAGGAACTCCGAGCCAGAACAAAATCCTAACCATCAATCTCAGGCCACACACCAACATCATGCCGGAAAACCTCCAGATGCAGCGGAGGAAGAAGGGACGCACATGGCTCGAGGAGCCAAGGAACAAGAGAAGAAACAAACACACAACAAACTGTGACGACGTGTTACTAGACACTGAGTTTTTATCTGAAAAACGACGTCAGACATGTATAGTATCAAATAAAATATAATATTATACATCAGTTTTACGTCATACATCCGAAATCTAAATATCGCGGAAGCTAAAACAATTCGG
This sequence comes from Gentiana straminea, assembly GCA_036785695.1. Lineage (NCBI taxonomy): Eukaryota > Viridiplantae > Streptophyta > Magnoliopsida > Gentianales > Gentianaceae > Gentiana > Gentiana straminea. Next base: position 1,781,796 of record JAVUPR010000407.1, read on the forward strand.
AAAAAAACCAAAAAATCGAAAATTAGTAACACGTAGAAGGTATTGCACAACATATTTTACAAAGAAAAGACAGCAATACACAAAATAATTATTAATGATTGTTGTTAAATTAACCTTAGCTATATATCACATTATATTCATATCATAACATGAGGTTCCAAAAATTTCTTGCTTAGCTCATATTGTGAATATTGATGGCACTGCACTCAGTGAAAAGATGCACTAAGCTTCAGTTTGTTTTGGCCGGTGTTTTTTTGGGAGTTTTTTTTTACATCACATCACCAATCATTTCTTACAATTCTCTCACTAATCAAATTTTCAACTACAAATAAAAAAATATTAAATCATCTCTCATCATTTCACTTTATTAACTTTATTACCTTTTTTACCATTATTTTATTCATTATTCTACTTTATTTCACCAATCATTTCATAATCTACACCAATCATTATTCTACTTTATTTTACCACATCAACTTTCTAATCATTACTTCAATCACTTTATCTACAAAAACTTTAAAAAAAACTCCCAAAAAAACTTCAACCCAAAACAAACGCAACGTAAGAGTCTAAGACAAATTAGTGGCGGAGCCAGAATTGATTTCTTACCGGGTCCGAAAATATTATGTACACTAAATATTTTTTTCCATCGGGTCCGAAATATTTTCCTAAGATAAAATGTAACATATTTTGATGTTTCACCGGTTCCAAGGACCCGGTTTGCCATACTCTCCCTCCGCCCCTGAGACAAATGGGTTTAAACTACTAAAGACAAGCCTTAGAAGCCCTTGGGAGGATAACTCCCGATAGTGCGTCGAACGGCGAATGCACACTCACCCGGTTGACCGGAAAGTGAACACCCACTTTTGACAATCCAAACAACACATAACAATATTATACTGTCACTTACCAAGAATTACAAGGTGTTTAGTTTTACTAATATAACATATGTGTCGTTTAATGATTAGCCAGACATCTATGTAATTTCAATTAAATGGTTCGCTTAATCATTCTACTACCTCTTTGTATTCCACTAGACTCTAGCCAAACCTAGCACATACAAATATATTGATGTGTCATAACCCATCAAAGCACAAGGAAAATCCTAGGTTTCCACAATCTCAAAGTTCATCTTGTTGTACTTTGGCGCGCGCTAAACCCTTTTGACGTGCGTCAGAATACTCAAAAACGTTCTAATGGAACCTGTTTATCTTTGAAGCTTGCTATACCTTTTTGGCGGGCGCAAAAAACTCGGAAACATTCTGCTGCTCTTTGATCAAGTTTAACGTGCGCTAAAACCTAACTGCCGCGCGCCGAAAAGTTAAAACAAACCAAAACCTGCAATTTCACACATGTACGAGTTCCAAGAATATTCCCACACATACACACATAATCCAACATCAGAAGGACATTAAAAAGAACCCAATTGCTATGCCAAATGTTATAAAACAAACACTGAGCAATATGAACACCATGTTACCGTTTAGCACTTCAAAAACGTTTCCGAATTGAAGTAAAACAGCAAACTTCTAGGACTTTCACAAAACCTATAATTAAGCATTCACAACTTAATTAAACTATGCTTTAAAGCCTCTAAACTATCAGAACTACGAGAAACACCAATCAGGACAGGAATTAGCACGAATCTTCAAGATCCCTAGAATTGGCTAAATTCATACCTTAACCGATCGTAAAGATTCTTGTTTAGAAAAAATCCTTGATTCAAATGGAATTTGAAAATTCAACGGTCGGATTAACTTTAATTTCATAAAGTTCTTCTCTCCTTTAAAGTAGAACGCATAGGTTTTCTTATGAATAACTTTTTACGTCTAATTTTTTATAGGAGTCAACTTTACATACTCCGGTGTATGTTTTAACCCTCGGTTATCACATTATTTGGCATGTTTTAAAAGCTTTTAGGCCTTTTATAGGGTTTTACAGTGAGAATCTTGCACGGGGAGTAAAACCGTTACTTAGACGGAAACTCCGCCTTTTATGTCGTTTTACCCTATTTTCGAGCGCTTTTACCCTTCGGAATTATGCGTATGTGCTCTTGCTTGAGTTTATAGGGTATAGGTGTCTCGAGGACCCGGAAGGCGATGAATTTTGATGGAAGGCATATTCGGAGTTGAAGGTTGAACCGAGGAATGAAGAAACGAAGAGAACGAGCTTACAATTTCACCTCAATCCACTTCAACTGCCATTATATCTATGACAGATGCATTTTCAGGACCTGACTTCCAGAAAAAAGTTGTAGATAATTCAAAGATCTTTCTAATGGATCTTGAATCACTTCAATCGGAGCTCGGACGAAGAAGTTATGGCCACTGAAGGCCAATCAGAGCCGTACGGTTTCAGAGCAAACCGTACGGTTTGAAGAAGCAGAAACTCAAGGAAATGGACCAGTGACCAAACCGTATGGTTCTAGACTCAAACCGTACGGTTTGGGGATGAACAAACCGTACGCATCTGCAGATTTTTGGTTCCACCTATAAATACTCCCCTTACATTTTTTTCCCCATCTTCTCCCTTTTCCACCAAACCCTACCCCCTTTCTCCTTCGATTTTCACTATGTTTTAGAACACTCATTCATAGTTTAGATTAGCATAATCATAGGTAGATTCTACTCATTCCAAGGTCCGATTTCGATTTCAAGCTCAAAGACCCAACTTTTCTAGATTTCTCCATTTTGCTCTTTTGGATGTAAAACTCAAATTCCTTCAATCTAATGGTAATTTATTTTTCTATTTCACATATTATGATGTTATTTAGTTTCTTTGATTTCGTTTTTCTTTCCGTAATGTGTAGCTAAACGCGTATGTAGCCGAATCATGTGAAAACTTGTGAAATGCCGTTAGATTGATGAAATTGGGAGTGGGTAGTGCTTGATTGTTAATTTTATGATTGATTCATGTCCTAGAACTTGTTTTGATTGTATTTCGAGTTAGATTAGCTACCTAATTCGATAATTTTACATGTTGAACCTATAAATGTATGTTGCGGGGAGACGCGGGAAATGGGTTTTAGGATCACGGCGTAGATTCGGCTCTTTGGCCGTGCCTTTTGCCTGAGTCCAATGCGAGGTTATTCGCTTTAACGTCTTAGCAGCTCTAGTGCATAGAATGTCTTGTTAGTTGATCCTCTAAAGGGAGGATTGGTTGGCTTTTGACATAGGTGTTGAGAGCTTTACACTAGACTTAGGAGCACGCACCCGTAAATCATCATGAATCGCCTTTGGTTATGGTTGGTCGGTTAATGCACACTCCCGGTTGATTCTCTCGAAGGGGCTTAAGTAACTTGTTGGATCGTGGTTCGGCTATGTCTTTATCCATTAGTTTAAACCTTCGTTAGTATAATCTAGTTTTAATTTAGTCGTTGTAGTAGTATAATCTTTATCCACCAATTGTTTGCCTAGACTAAGTTGGACGTTCGCTCCGGTACTTGCAATCTAGCTCTTCGTGGGTTCGACCCCGTACACTTAGCCATTCTACTACAATCGATCCAGTTTCATGGCCGGTTAGAGAGTAGTTTTGCGGTATTTGAGTCGGTTTATAAATAGTTTTTGACCGCGAGTTTTACTCCCATCAAAAAATGGCGCCGTTGCCAGGGAGCTAGATTTTGTGATATCTTACAAGTGGACCGAAGGCTTAGGCCTAGGTGTTATTTTACATTTTTCTTGTTGCTTACTTGTAGGAACATGGCTCAAGATGGTGGACAAAGGTTGAATGGTTTGAATGGGATTGGTGGCAATCCGGTGGCCAACAACAATGGTCCGGGCCAAATCCCTAATGCTCAACAAGGAGTGAATATGCAAGCTCAAGGTGGTGGGATCGATGCCACAAATGAACCAAGAGATGTTGAATTGGTTTAATGCACAAATGCATGCACAATTACAAGCTCATCTAGCCAATCAACAGCAACCACCTCCGGTTTATAATCAAGGGGCAAATGTAATGCCGAATATGTTCAATGGTGGACACCAAAACAACCAGGGTGTGTTGACTTGTAGAGATATCATGACGAATCCGATGGGAGCTACCGGTCATAGTCCAATCCGAGTACCTCACGTGGCCGCAAACGATATGGAAATGAAGAAAAGTATAAAAAATATTTTGGGAGACAATGCTATCTTTAGAGGAACCGCTTTGGAGAATCCCCATGAGTTTATTGACCATTTCTTACAAATTGTTAACATGACAAAGATCAATGGAGTTAGTCCCGAGGCGCTTAAACTTATGCTATTTCCCTTCGCCTTGAAGGAGCAAGACAAGAAGTGGTATGACTCACTAACCCATGATTCTTTGCATACATAGGAAGATGTAGTGAAGACTTTTCTTTACAAGTACTATCCCCCATCGAGAACAATGGATATGAAAGAGAATATTGCCTCATTCAATGATTATCTAGGAGAGGAACTACATGAATCTTGGGATAGGTTCAAGGCAATATTGAGAGAGTGTCCGGGGCACGGTTTGAGAACACATGAAGTGGTTCACTCGTTCTTTCGAGCTCTAGAGCCGGTACATCAAGCGGCTTTGCATTCGTCATGTGGGGGTGATATTATGAATCTTCTACCGGAACAAGCTCTCAATCAAATCGAGAAGGTGGCCGAAACCTCAAAGCAGTATATGTCCTCTAGTAGAAGACCAAGGTTGCCTAAGCCGGGATTGGTTGAAGTAAAAGAAGTTGAGGCAAGTGAGAAATTGCAAAATCTATGTCATGCCTTGGAACAAAAAGTGGGAAGATTGGAGCAAGAAAGTAAGCTTTGTCAAATTTGTAGTGGTCCACATTCGGCAAAGGATTGTAGGATGACAACAAAAGCTCAAAACATTTCATATCCGCAATTCTCAACTCAAGGACAAGCTAATATCTTCTCAATGGAGAAATGGAATATGGGGTCTCAAGATTACAACCCGAACTTGAATCAATTGCAAAGCGCCTACCAAGGCCAATATATGGGAGATCAACAAATGGGACCGCCATACGAGGGACCGCAAGAGATGAACTATGTTGGCCAAAACACTAATCAACAAGGAGATGGTTCATGGAGAGGATATGGTCAAGGTTGGAACCAAGATAGCCTAGGGCAAAATTTGAATCAAAATAAAAACCAAGGCTATAGGCAAGGTCAAGGTCATCAATATCAAAATTCAAACCAACAAGGCCAATGAAACCAACCACTTCACTAAAGCTACAACAACCAAGGTTGGAATCAAGGCATTCAAGGCCAAAATATGAACCGGAATCCGAGTCAAAGCCAAAACCGAGATTATATGCAAAATCAAAGTTCACCTTATCAAGCGCCTAACCATCAAGCACAACACTATCCTCAACAATCTCAACCTCAACAACAAGTTCATTGCTATCAACAACCTCAAGTTCAATCGCAAAGCCATATTTATCAACCTCTACACCAAGAACAACATGGGGTAACCTATCAAGAGAATTCTCCACCACTTGCTCCCATTCCAGAAAAGAGCTCCACCGACACTATTTTAGACCAAATGTGCAATATTATGCAAGATCAAGCTTTTATTATGACGGAACAAAGTCGGGATATAGAAGAGTTCAAGGTAAACGTTCAAAATCTCGAGACCCGGGTGGGAAAAATTGATAAGAATGTCCAAGTGCAAGAAGGCTTACCGAGCAACATGAAGAAGAACCCGCAAAATGTTAGTGCTATATTCTTGAGAAGTGGTAGAGAGGTGGAGGTTGATATTTCAAGAAATGAGGTAGAGTGTGATTTTTCGAAGGAAGGAGAAATTGTTGAAGATGAGGATGAAGCGAATGAAGATTTTGAAATGGAAGTTTTGAAGGAAGGTAAGGTTGAGAAAGAGTTGAAAGCAACAAGGAAAGAGCTAGAAGAATCAAAGAACGCGGCGGAAGCATTAAGGAAAGAAGTGGAGGCCCTAAAGAAAGCACTAGAGACCGTTGATGATGGGAAAGAAGAGGAACCGAAAGCGGACTTTGTGGTGATTGATATCAAAGAAGAAGGGCCATCAAGCCAAGCTAGAAGAAAAACGCAAATGACAAGTTCATCACCTCCACGAGCCAAGGGTAAGAAAGGTATAATTCCTCCTTCTCCTAAAGACTTTGATCTTAGCATTTTACCCTACCTTCCCAAAAGTCATCATAAAAGCGTCTTGACCAAAAGTCAAGAGAAATTTCTTGATATTTTGAGGAAGGTGGAGATAAGTGTCCCTTTTCTTGACGCATTAGCTAATATGCCATCGTACGCTAAATTTGTAAAAGGGATGTTGTCGGGTACGGATAGGCTCACAAACATCGTTTGTCTTAGTGAGGAGGTGTCGGCTATTTTTTATGCTAAGATTCCCCCAAAAATGAATGATAAGTGTAGTTTCACCATTCCGGTAGCTATTGGTACAACCGTCTTCCCTCGTGTTTTGTGCGACCTAGGAGCGAGTGTGAACTTGATGCCAAAGGGCATTTACGAAAAACTAGGTTTGGGAGAGTTAGAGCCCACGGGGATGATGCTACAAATGGCCGATAGGTCCGTGAGACTACCTATGGGAGTGATAGAGGATGTCATGGTTCAAGTAGGAAAGTTCTCTTTTCCCGTAGACTTTGTGGTACTAGTTATGAATTCCGACTCTAGGGCCCCCTCTTGTTGGGTAGACCGTTCTTGAATACCGGTACAACCCTTATAGACGTTGAAAGTAGAGACATAATGTTTAGGGTTGGGGATGAGAGTGTGACGGTTAATGTGTACAAGTCTATGAGGCATATGATGGAAGGGGCTAACCATGATTGCTTTATTATAAATGATGTTTTTGCTTGTGTGGAAGAAAGTACTAACGTGCAGGGAAATGAGGGCTCCCTTCGAAAAGGGATAGGTGATTTAGAGACGGTCGTCGATAAGGTGAATATCGGGATTGAGGAAAACCGGGATCGCCCGTTATACTGATCTTATCCGGAAATCCAAGCCAAAGGCACTTCAAAGAAGAAAATACCCCCGGATGATGTGCATTGTAAAAAGAAAGTGGGGAGGAAACCGAACAAGCAAACAGCTTCGGTTTGGCAAAAGGTAACATCACGAGCTAAGAGAGGTTCACCAGTCAAAAATTTTATTCCTTTGATTCCCGCACTTGGTATTTGTATGAAGAGTTGTTGCCTCGTGCACGATGATTTGGTTGAGATGTTATGTGCTTAAGTGATTTATGTTGAATCTTGCCTTGGTTTGTTGGTTTGAGTCCTTTTTGATTGTTTGAGTCCGTTGTGCACCACTAGGTCGAGCTTACGACGTTAAACAAAGCATTCTACCCTTTTCCTAGCCCGTGCCAATAGTATAACTTTGAAAAAATTGGCACCGTATAAGTCATCCTATCGAGCCAACGACGTGAAACAAAGGCGCTTGGGGGAGGCAACCCGCCGTGTTAGTAGTTCTTGGTAATAAGGGGTTTTTGGGGTTGGTCTTTGCTTGTGAGAGCTTATTTCTCGAGAAGAGGAGTTTTGGGGTACACCGTCTCTGGTTGATATGCTAGTGCTTTAACGTGGATACTTGCTTGTGTGCCTCTATGGTTTTATTCTATACGTGGATGATCTGTTTTTACCATGTTTTATCTTTACATCCATTGCAATCCATGTTGAGTACTACCGAAGTGCCTTGATTTCATTTGTATGGCATGGCTTCTATATGTGTATATCTCGTATCTATCACCATCTTTTGGCACGTGGACATCTCTCGTGCATGTGTTTGATTTGTTTTCTGTCTATATGGCTTTAGGTACTCGAGATGGATTCACTAGAAGATGTCACGTGAGCTTAAGTGCACCTTTCTGCCGGGTCCTCCAAACAACTAAGTCTCTATATCCTTCTCATTCATACACTGAGGACAGTGCTTCATTTAAGTGGGGGGTGGGGAGACTTAGCCATTTCGAGTTTTGTGCTTTGATCGTTAAATGTGCCATTTGTGTGATATGCTTAGTCTTTGACCGTTTTTGAGTAGATATTGGGCTATTTTAAAAAATTTCAACGGTTTTAACGCCGTAATGTCCGTTTATCCTTCATATTCTCTTGATAGAAGTCTAAGTAGTCTTGTGCATGTTACCAACGCGAGTCAATCTTATCTTGAAAGCAGAACTTTCTTTATGCGAATTGCCTCGGTTACACACAATTTGGCCGTTACACACACTTATATCTCTAGTTTTGATGCAAATCTCTAAAGGTTGCCTAGGACACGGGATGACGGGAAAGGCGTTTCTTTGACCCGACCAGTGCCAAATAACCCTAAATCCGAACATATGACCCTTGCAACCCCTCTAAGATTTGATAGGATGGTCCGACCACCGTCTGAAAATGAGCCATTTTGATGATTAGTCAGAGAATCCTAATCCCTGAACTTTTGTGTTGGTCACATTTCCTTGACACACCCTTCGAGTGGACCTAGTCTTTTTGTTGGGACATATTTGCTTAGGCAAGTGTGGGGTGGGAGAGTTACGTGCTTTTTGGAGGAGTTGGTGGTTTTCGAGCTAAGTCACGTAGGGGAGGAGCTCGAGGTGTTTTACGTCTTACTTTTGTTGGCCTTTGACTCAACGAACTCAAGAATAAAGTTGTATGTTTTGTTTATGTTTGAAAAAGAAAAGAAAAAGAAGGAAAAAAAGAGAGAAAGAAAAGGAAAAGAAAGAGATGTTTATGTTGAATAAGAGTTCGAGTTCAATGAAATAAAGAGTTGAGTCAAAGAAAGGCGTTGTACTTTGTATGGTTGATCTTATAGTTGGAGGAGTATGTTCCTAGTGTATAGTCATTTGTATATTCAGGCTCACCTCATGACGCTTGAAACATAGCCGAGTTTGGATCATGAGTCCGGGTATATTGATGTGCTATTGTTCTTGTCCTTGTATGGCGATCGATGGTGATTAGTGCTTGCGTCGTGGAGGAGTTGAGGATAGACACTAGGTGATTAGGTTCACTAGTTTTTCTTTTTCTCCAGTTCCCAAATAATCCCTTCGGTTAGCCCCTTCCGAGCCTAACGTTATAACCCTCAAAGTCCTACTTGACCGTGTCTAGTCCCGGGTAGCCTAGATTAGTAGAGACACTAGATGGTATGAGACTTGTGTGTAAATCGTTCGGCCGGTATCCGAAGCCGGTGGCCACTTTGTGTGTAGTTCCTCGCTTTTCTTTACACGTGCACTCCGCTTTGATTTTAAGATTGGCTCGAATTGCTTTCATTCACATTGCTACTTGTTCGTTTACCTTGAGAATGTGACGGTTAAACCCTCGATTGCAAAGTTGATCCCTTTGGTTTGTTTTAAAACGCCTATTTTACTCGAGGACGAGCAAATACTAAGTGTGGGGTGGTTGATGGGAGTCAACTTTACGTACTACGGTGTACGTTTTAACCCTCGGTTATCACATTATTTGGCATGTTTTAAAAGCTTTTAGGACTTTTATAGGGTTTTATGGTGAGAATCTTGAACGGGGAGTAAAACCGTTACTTAGACAGAAACTACGCCTTTTATGTTGTTTTACCTTATTTTCGAGCGCTTTTACCCTTCGGAATTATGCGTGGTATGTGCTCTTGCTTGAGTTTACAGGGTATAGGTGTCTCGAGGACCCGGAAGGTGATGAATTTTTATGGAAGGCATGTTCGGAGTTGAAGGTTGAACCGAGGAATGAAGAAACGAAAAGAACGAGCTTACGATTTCACCTCAATCCACTTCAACTGCCATTATAGCTATGACAGATGCATTTTCAGGACCTGACTTCCTGATGAAAGTTGTAGATAATTCAAAGATCTTTCTAATGGATCTTGAATCACCTCAATCGGAGCTCGGACGAAAAAGTTATGGCCATTTTACTAAAGGCCAGTCAGAGCCGTACGTACGGTTTCAGAGCAAACCGTACGGTTTGAAGAAGCAGAAACTCAAGGAAATGAACCAGTGAGGATGAAAAAACCGTACGGTTTGAGCCTAGAACCGTACGGTTTGAGCCAGTTCTGCAGATTTTTGGTTCCACCTATAAATACTCCCCTTACGTTTTTTTCTTCCCATCTTCTCCCTTTTCCACCAAACCCTACCCCCTTTCTCCTTCGATTTTCACTATGTTTTAGAACACTTATTCATAGTTTAGATTAGCATAATCATAGGTAGATTCTACTCATTCCAAGGTCCGATTTCGATTTCAAGCTCAAACACCTCAACTTTTCTAGATTTCTCCATTTTGCTCTTTTGGATGTAAAACTCAAATTCCTTCAATCTAATGGTAATTTCTTCTTCTATTTCACTTATTATGATGTTATTTAGTTTCTTTGATTTCGTTTTCTTTCCGTAATATGTAGCTAAACGCGTATGTAGCCGAATCATGTGAAAACTTGTGAAATGCTCTTAGATTGATGAAATTGGGAGTGGGTAGTGCTTGATTGTTAATTTTATGATTGATTCATGTCCTAGAACTTGTTTTGATTGTATTTCGAGTTAGATTAGCTATCTAATTCGATAATTTTGCGTGTTGAACCTATAAATGTATGTTGCGGGGAGACACGGGACATGGGTTCTAGGATCACGGCGTAAATTCGGCTCTTTGGCCGTGCCTTTTGCCCGAGTCCAATGCGAGGTTATTCGTTTTAACGTCTTAGCGGCTCTAGTGCATAGAATGTCTTGTTAGTTGATCCTCTAAATGGAGGGTTGGTTGGCTTTTGACATAGGTGTTGAGAGTTTCCCAGTAGATTTAGGAGCACGCACCCGTGAATCATCATGAATTGCCTTTGGTTATGGTTGGTCGGTTAATGCACACTCCCGGTTGATTCTCTCGAAGGGGCTTAAGTAACTTGCTTGATCGTGGTTCGGCTATGTCTTTATCCATTAGTTTAAACCTTCGTTAGTATAATCTAGTTTTAATTTAGTCGTTGTACTAGTATAATCTTTATCCACCAATTGTTTGCCTAGACTAAGTTGGACGTTCGCTTCGGTACTTGCAATCTAGCTCTTCATGGGTTCGACCCCGTACTCTTAGCCATTCTACTACAATCGATCCGGTTTCATGGCCGGTTAGAGAGTAGTTTTACGGTATTTGAGTCGTTTTATAAATAGTTTTTGACCGCGAGTTTTACTCCCATCAATTTTCTGGTAACCTCCTAGTAAAGGGAAGGTTATTTCTTTCCATTAACTTCAATAACCCTTTTAATTCTTGTAAGGTATCCCCGCCCATATCCACTCTTCTATCTGGTCTACTTTACACGGTAAAACCTATCTTACCTTATTTAGAACCTATGAAACACGGTGTTGGTCACGGACACGACGACACGGCGATTTCAGAAAATTTAGGGCACGACACGTCGGGGACATGATAACTTTTTAATATTTTTTTTATATATATATTTGTATATGTATATACATTAAAAAGAGAATAATTTATTTTTGTCTTTAGTAAAAGTATATAAATTATATTATATATATTAAAAAATACAAAAAAAAACCGTGTCGGAATGTGTCGGTGTCGTGTCGGCCCGTGTCGGGGTGTGTCGGGGTGTGTCGGAACAGTGTCGAAGCTGTGCCGTGTCGGATTTAAAATTTTTATTTTTTATTTTTTATTTTTTATTTTTTTAATCACCCGACACGTGTTGGACATGGTGTCGTGTTGTGTCCGGCGTGTCGTGTCGAAGTGTTGAAACGGCACACGGCATCCAGATTGAAGTGTTCGTGCTTCATAGTTTAAAACTTGTCCAAGCCAGTTTGTATGGTTAAATAAAGCCCAGGCAGTCGGTCCAATCCGGCAGGTAAGGAAGAGAAAGATCAGTCTGTTTTGTTTACCCAAGGGTCCGAAGGAGAAGACCATCCTTCTTTCGATGAGGGATCCCTAGAGGAGCATAATAAAGCACCTGCGGAGCATACCGATACTCCTCCTTCCATGACAAAATGGAAGCAATGAGACGGGAGATATAAATAGGGACATTATCATGAACCACACTACAACACATCGTCCGTAAGTTGCTCAGACGTATCACATGTGTTGCTTTTAAATCATTTGTAATAAGTCTATGCCACTTTTTCGTTTAATTCTTAATGTATTTTGTTTTTGTTTTGTTTTTTATTTTCCCCCTAATATGCAAAGAATAGGATGTTATATATTCAACATTGTCTTTTCAAAAAATATATATATATATATTCAACATTGCTACAATTAATCCAAAGGATATACCCAGTGGTAAACACTGTGTTACATTAATCCCGATGTTTCAGGTTCGAGTTCCAATGAGGACAATATGTGTTACATAACTCAAAAAAAACATTGCTACAATTAGGTCTGTCAAGTAAATTAAATTCAAATCAATCAATGATTTAATTAGTATCATATCAATATACTTTGTGAATGTGTAATAAATCGTAACGAACTTTTAGGCTCTGATATCAAAAAAAAAAAAAAAAAAAAAAAAAAAAAAAAAAAAAAACTTTTAGGCTCAATACCGAGCTAACAAACAAAACTTTAATCTCAATTAGATTTAAATATTTACATAAATTACATCATATCATCATATTATAAGTTAACGTGATTCGTTATGTGAATTCTTGTTCTTCTAAAACTATAATTTTCTGCATTAGTCGGGTTCGAATGTGATTATTTGATTTGAATAATATAAGAAATGGAGGGAAAACTAAAAACCTTTTTGTTATTTCTCAAGAAAACAGTAACCCATGTAACACAAAAATTATCAATCTAAAATTACAAAAAGGTAATATCCATTATATTGACAAATCTATGCAAGATGCATGGATCAGCATTATTTCGTGCTAAAATAGAACAACAGCTAGTAGCACTTTTCTCTCACCCTTTTTAATATCTAGTAGTACTTCTCTTCAATTTATTAGTTCATCACTGGACGCTTCATACTCCACGCATCAAGAGTCTCTACAGCCACGACTTATGTGCCATTGTTGAATGCATATAGCTCTGCTTTGTCATATACAGCATAGACCGGATAAACCCTTGAAGTCATCGCTATCTTTCCTCCGGCACCGAAACTCTCAACAACTGAGTTGTCAATCAAGCTCCTAAGTGAAATCTTCTTATGACTCAGATCTGCATCGACCCATCCTCCGAACGAAGGTGTATATAGCCCTTTTTTCATTGTAGACGCACTGTTTGCAGAAAGGTCCCGAGGAAAATCAACTTACAATGCCCAATCAATTACTCATAAAATTTAAAATTTTAAGTTTCTAAACAGTAAGATAATATCGGTTTTAATTATACTTACTGTCTGACATCAGAGCACATGAGGACTTTGTGACCTCCAGTATTGTCTTTAAAGATTGTGAAAGAGACGGGGGTGTACTCGCCGTGTTCCTTTGATGCAAGTGTAGCTAGACCAAATGGACCAAGCCCACCTTCACTCAAACCACCCTTTATTGCGCAAACATTTTCAAAGTCCATAGTAGCCCAACTTGGGTCAAAAGCTTCGAGCATTGTCCGGCGAGGAGAACGAGAACACAACTTCAACATCGGACTATATATACGCAACAATATATCATTCAATCATATTTCAACGAATACAAATGATTATTGAGATAATTACTTTATGAGAGATTTTATGATACAAACCTGAGCGGCTGTGATTCCAGAAACTTGGTGCCAGACACCCTTTGCCATGGGCTGATTTTTTAGTTGGACATGGTCTACTCTTAAACTATTGAGTTCTTCTACTGGAGATTGTAATAGCTGCTTACCGCTTGGATCGAGCCATACTTTACGCGGAATCAACTGAATTCCGGCCCAACCCTTTTTCCTATCATCATCGGCAGAGTCGGATTCATTAGCCCAACCCCAAAGAATCCTCATGTTCCTTCCTTCATCATAGAATGATTTTGATGCGTAAAAGTTACCATAATCATACCTCAAACCTTTCAATCCATCAACCTGTGAAGCATCAGGAATGTACTTATCTTTTACATGTGTCCATTTACCAAGAGTGTAGTACTCATATCTAGTCGCATCAAGACTAATTTTGTGAACATACTTAATATTAGGTCTATGCACAGAAGTGTCTAGACCATTTTGTCCCTCCATTGCGACCGGATAAAAATCCGGGCATTCCCAGTTACCGGTTCCGGAAACAGAATGCAATGGGTGCTTGGCTTTAGCCCTTTTCTTGAAATCTTTGCTTCTATATAACCAAGAAACTCCTCTTTACTTCCTCCTGCCACCAATGGCTATTCTCCAATGCCCATCTTGGGCCATCCAAGCAGTTGTTGGGTCACGGAAAGCGGTTTTGTTAACACCGGTTTCTGCAACGACTATTGGGTTGTCATCGGGCTTGATCCATTCTTCAAGATTTGGATCCGAGTAGTTGGCGAGGACAGCATAGTTTTGGACTTGGGTATTGTTTATGTCTATGATTCTGTGTAAAGGATAATAGGCTTGTTACCGGGAAGGACAGTTGCGGATCCGGACCAAAGAACCGTATTTGTCAAAAGTCTTTGATGGAAAGATGGCAGGCTTCAGAGGGGTCCAATTGATTAGGTCTTTGGATACCGAATGAGCCCAGACAATGTTACCCCAAACAGCACCTTAGGATTGTATTGATAGAACAGATGATATATTCCGTTGTAGTACATTGGGCCTGTAATTTGTCATCACAAAGTTAAAACACCGAACAAACATTTACAAAGCAAAGGTAATAAATTGGTCACTTTTTTTTATTTTTTTTATTTTTTTAATTTTACTTCAAAAAAGATATATTTGGTCACTTTTCTCTTAAACAATTGGTATTTTATTGACCTCACAACGAATTCACTTAGCATTCGAATGAAATCGGGCAATATCAACCACCATCAAGTTTTAAAATATACACTTACTAGATGTTTATTCTACGAATTAATACGACGACACAAGTATATAAGGTATGATGTCACTACAAGACTTATAATAAATTTGTTGCAACACTAAATGTATTAAGAAATAATCACGTACCATTAGGATCTTGCTCCAGGTCAATTATTCGCTCCACGCAATCATGCAAGAAAATAATAATAAATCGACCATCATAATGACAAAGATACAAAATATAATGAGCACAAAATCAGCATTAGTTTACAAGTAAATACAATTGTCTCTCAAAAAAAAAGAAAAAAGTAAATACAATTTAACGAGTTAAAAAGATCTATGAGACATAATTTCTTCCGGTAACGCATCTCAAACTAAAATATAGATTATGTACAATTTATCCGGTCTAAAATAGAACAACAGCTAGTAGCACTTTTCCCTCACCCTTTTTAATATCTAGTAGTACTTCTCTTCAATTTATTAGTTCATCCTTTGGACGCTTCATACTCCACGCATCAAGAGTCTCTACGACCACGACTTCGTGCCATTGTTGAATGCATATAGCTCGCTTTGTCATATACAGCATTGACCGGATAAACCCTTGAAGTCATCGCTATCTTTCCTCCGGCACCGAAACTCTCAACAACTGAGTTGTCAATCAAGCTCCTAAGTGAAATCTTCTTATGACTCAGATCTGCATCGACCCATCCTCCGAACGAAGGTGTATATAGCCCTTTTTTCATTGTAGACGCACTGTTTGCAGAAAGGTCCCGAGGAAAATCAACTTACAATACCCAATCAATTACTCATAAATTTAAAATTTTAAGTTTCTAAACAGTAAGATAATATCGGTTTTAATTATACTTACTGTCTGGCATCAGAGCACATGTGGACTTTGTGACCTCCAGTATTGTCTTTAAAGATTGTGAAAGAGACGGGGGTGTACTCGCCGTGTTCCTTTGATGCAAGTGTAGCTAGACCAAATGGACCAAGCCCACCTTCACTCAAACCACCCTTTATTGCGCAAACATTTTCAAAGTCCATAGTAGCCCAACTTGGGTCAAAAGCTTCAGCATTGTCCAGCGAGGAGAACGAGAACACAACTTCAACATCAGCCTATATATACGCAACAAGATATCATTCAATCATATTTCAACGAATACAAATGATTATTGAGATAATTACTTTATGAGAGATTTTATGATACAAACCTGAGCGGCTGTGATTCCAGAAACTTGGTGCCAGACACCCTTTGCCATGGGCTGATTTTTGAGTTGGACATGGTCTACTCTTAAACTATTGAGTTCTTCTACTGGAGATTGTAATAGCTGCTTACCGCTTGGATCGAGCCATACTTTACGCGGAATCAACTGAATTCCGGCCCAACCCTTTTTCCTATCATCATCGGCAGAGTCGGATTCATTAGCCCAACCCCAAAGAATCCTCCTGTTCCTTCCTTCATCATAGAATGATTTTGATGCATAAAAGTTACCATAATCATACCTCAAACCTTTCAATCCATCAACCTGTGAAGCATCAAGAATGTACTTATCTTTTACATGTGTCCATTTACCAAGAGTGTAGTACTCATATCTAGTCGCATCAAGACTAATTTTGTGAACATACTTAATATTAGGTCTATGCACAGAAGTGTCTAGACCATTTTGTCCCTCCATTGCGACCGGATAAAAATCCGGGCATTCCCAGTTACCGGTTCCGGAAACAGAATGCAATGGGTGCTTGGCTTTAGCCCATTTCTTGAAATCTTTGCTTCTATATAACCAAGAAACTCCTCTTTCCTTCCTCCTGCCACCAATGGCTATTCTCCAATGCCCATCTTGGGCCATCCAAGCAGTTGTTGGGTCACGGAAAGCGGTTTTGTTAACACCGGTTTCTGCAACGACTATTGGGTTGTCATTGGGCTTGATCCATTCTTCAAGATTTGGATCCGAGTAGTTGGCGGGGACAGCATAGTTTTGGACTTGGGTATTGTTTATGTCTATGATTCCTGTGTAAAGGATAATAGGCTTGTTACCAGGAAGGACAGTTGCGGATCCAGACCAGCAACCGTATTTGTCAAAAGTCTTTGATGGAAAGATGGCAGGCTTCAGAGGGGTCCAATTGATTAGGTCTTTGGACACCGAATGAGCCCAGACAATGTTACCCCAAACAGCACCCTTAGAATTGTATTGATAGAACAGATGATATATTCCGTTGTAGTACATTGGGCATGTAATTTCATCACAAAGTTAAAACACCGAACAAACATTTACAAAGCAAAGGTAATAAATTGGTCACTTTTTTTATTTTTTTTGTTTTTTTAATTTTACTTCAAAAAAGATATATTTGGTCACTTTTCTCTTAAACAATTGGTATTTTATTGACCTCACAACGAATTCACTTAGCATTCGAATGAAATCGGGCAATATCAAGCACCATCAAGTTTTAAAATATACACTTACTAGATGTTTATTCTACGAATTAATACGACGACACAAGTATATAGGGTATGATGTCACTACAAGACTTATAATAAATTTGTTGCAACACTAAATGTATTAAGAAATAATCACGTACCATTAGGATCTGCTCCAGTCAATTATTCGCTCCACGCAATCATGCAAGAAAATAATAATAAATCAGACCATCATAATGACAAAGATACAAAATATAATGAGCACAAAATCAGCATTAGTTTACAAGTAAATACAATTGTCTCTCAAAAAAAAAAAAAAAAAAATTAAATACAATTTAACGAGTTAAAAAGATCTATGAGACATAATTTCTTCCGGTAACGCATCTCAAACTAAAATATAGATTATGTACTCTACGTCTCCCTAACGTAATTTTGGGATTGATAAATACATTTAAACAATCAAAACGTAAAATGTATCAAACAACGAAATAATACAATAAAGATTTTAGGTTAATAACCTTATATCATGTTGAAAATAACTACTACCAACCAAAACAACCAATTGATCATTACTTTCTTCCTTTTATTTTCCACTTCTTAGGCCAAAATATAAGTTTGACTTGTTTCATTGATACTTATATCCATTCTAATTATTGACAAAAAAATAAAATATAAAATAATCAAAGTTAAACAACATAAGTATAAAGAGAGTTTGTGAAATCAAAATGTTAATCTGGATTTTTATATTCTACTAAAAAAATAATCTAAATCCTTAAATATAGGGGGTTTCTATTTGGACCCCCTTATTTACTACTTGCACCCATTTACTACTTGTACCACAAAAAATTACTTCGGGCACCGCATGATTTTTTATATAGGGAACGTCAGCCACACTGGAGTTTCTTGTGGAACACCAACGTCAGTCACAGTGACGTTGGTGTTCCACAAGGAACATGTGTGTGGCCGACGTTCCCTATATAAAAAAGTGTTAAATCTTAGAACGTCGATCCATGACTTTTCATCGGTGTTCTAGTGGCATACCAACGTCGGTGACACCGACGTTGGTATGCCACTAGAACACCAGTGTGAGTGACGTTTTTTTCACCCGAAAAAATATTCATTAATGTGGTGCAAGTAGTAAAAAGGGGGGTCCAAATAGAACCCACCTAAATATATGAAGAAGAAACGGGATAAACAAGAACAAAGCGGAATTTGACTATATATACACAGATATACATATACGTACGAGGAGTGATACATTTAAAGAATCAAAATTGTAACGCCCCGTTCCCGGACACCGAGTCCTTATCCGGAAATCGAAACGTTCGTCACGCATAACATTAAATAAATAACATTACACGTAAGCCTCTACTACGTCGTATCAAATAAAAGCAAACGGAAGCAAAAGACTCGGGTAATTTTTTTCCAAACATTAAAGAATAAGAATCACTAAAGTTAGAAAGAAAATGTAATGCTTATTACATTCAAAAGAAATCAACGAAATCCAATGCTACTAAGATAACTATTACATTCAACTAATCCAAGTCTAGGGAAATAGCATAAATGAAGGGAACAAAAATAAATAAGAGTCTTCAACTCCGGCGTCTTCAAACGTCGTCATCAAAATCCTCCTTGAAACCATCACCAACCTGTTTGTCTTCTCTCCCCCAAACACATAAATAAACATGCATTTGGTAAGTACAATGTACATAGTAAGAAGTAGAAGCTACAATTTAATTAAGGTTTGTTATTAATAGATTATCTTGATGAAAACGACTCAATCTAGGGTTCACTTCATGTCCATCAACATGTCATGACTATACGTTTCTACTTAGCTTATCTTTGTTGCGTCATTACTCAAGGACACAGCGCATGCGTTCATCAGCCCGAAGATATACTTGCTAACTAACGGTGATTAGCACCGATTAGCTCCGGGGTCTCCCCGGTATGCGTATACGTCCGATGGATTTCCTCCACTACCCTTGACCGTTTAAGGCCAGCAGTGTTGTCCACCTTTTATGAACGTATCACATCGCCGATGGAATAGTGTCTAACCGAGAATAGATGATGCTTTATCTTTCACTACACATATGTAAGTATTTATGTGAATTAACTAGCCATCCCTAGTGTTTTCAAGTAAGCCCCCTCACATCTCCTACTCTCGTACCTAGACCACTAGACACGGACAAGTCCTAGCAAATACACAGACATTGATGAACTCTAGTTCACCAAAGCACAAGCCCTTTCATGCCCTTCCGACGGATCCGAACTTCAACTCCCTTTAAGAGTACATTCGGTGTTTTAAATGAACGCATCAGAAGTACAATCGAAGCTAGTTCAATTTTTAATTTATCTTAATACATCATAATCAAGAGCTCAAATCAATAACTAACATAACATTGAAGCCTGAACTAAACTGAATTGATTAAGATCAATAAAACAAGGTAAACCGATCAAACACCCGTCTGAAACCCTAAACGCTCGTTTAAACCCTATTGGACGCCCGTCCAACCCTATGGACGTCCGTCCACTATAACTGGACGCCCGTCCACCTAAAAACGCTACAACCTGTATGTAAAATCACTCCTCAAACGCCCGTCCGCTTAAGGCCAACGGCCGTTTGAGTTTCTAAGCTTTCAGACGCCCGTCCGCTTATGCAGACGCCCGTCCACCTGCGTTTTTCCCAAAACCCCAAATCTTCAAACTCGATTTCTAATCCGTTTCTAACACAAACAGCAGCAACTTTAACACAGACAGAACGCCTAAACGCATATCTTACCGTATCATAGCATCTAGGATCATTAACCAATCAAAAAGATACATCTTTCTTGCCCCAAAACATCTTAAATCTTGATCTAACTACTCTCCACCATAATTAGATTGTAGGAAGAGCTTCTTACTTGTTTAACAGCAAAACCAACAGCAAAAGCTCAATAAAACAGCAGCAAAACAGTCTCCTTTCTGCAAGAAACATGTGTGATAAATCCAAACCTTGATTAGATTCGGTCACACGCTTCTTAAACGATAAACTACGATAAAGATATGAGTTTGAACCCATCAACTCGACAAACGAGCAGATTTTTTGGGCATAAACATACCTTACAAAAACTTCAACTTTTTGGTGTTGAATCAACGCTCTCCTCACGACGATTCCGGCACACCACTCTGATCTGAAAACGATTGAGAATTGACTCAGAACCGATGAGAAATCCTTCAGCCCTAAGTTATGCTCACACACGCATAAAAAAAGAATATGCGGCTGCCCCCCTTTTTTGTGAATAAAGATCTAGGTTATGAGATTAATGTGTATAATAGATCCCTTATATAGTTAATCCCAATTAAATCATCAGAAAATCTCTTTTATTATATACATAATTATCTTAAAAATTATATATATAAATATCCAATTATTTAAACTCCAAATAAAAGGAACCGAACCCAATATTTCGTTTTCGCAAAAAGACACGTCTGCCCTTTCCCGAAAATCGGAATATTACATTCTTCCCCCCCTTAAAGGAGTTTCATCCTCGAAACTTAGAACATACCTGGTAAGTCCATAAAATCTGGGAACTCACTGATCATATCATCCTCGACTTCCCACGTAGCTTCTTCCGGTGAATTATTGCTCCATTGCACAAAAATCAATAGAATCATTCTTCTCTTAACCATCTTTTCCTTCCGGTCCAAAATCCTGATCGGTTTCTCATCATACGAAAGGTTATCTTGTAGGATCTCCGGATCAACCGTAGTCTCAACATCCGTCTTGGTCAAACACTTTTTCAACATCGATACGTGAAACACGTTGGGAGTCTTGACATGGATTCTGGTAGCTCAAGCTTATAAGCCAACGGTCCAATTCTTTCCAGAATTTCAAAAGGTCCAACATACCTCGGACTCAGCTTTCCTTTTTGTCCAAAGCGTTTCACCCCCTTCATTGGTGAAGCTCGTAGATACACTCTTTCACCAACTTCAAACTCTAAGGGCCTTCTTCTAACATCTGCCCAACTCTTCTATCTATCTTGAGCCGCCTTCAGATTCTTCTTGACCATCTGAACCCTTTCTTTAGCTTGCTCAACCAATTCCGTCCCGGTGATTTGTCTTTCCCCGACTTCATCCCAAAACAGCGGCGTTCTACATCTTCTTCCATACAAGGCTTCAAACGGTGGCATGCCTATACTTGCATGGTAACTGTTGTTGTAAGCAAACTCCGCTACCAGTAGGTAATCATCCCATGATCCGCCTACTTCCAAAACACAAGCTCTCAACATATCTTCAAGTGTTTGGATGGTTCTCTACGATTGTCCGTCTGTCTGAGGATGAAAGGCCGTACTCAAATCCAACTTGGTTCCGAAAGCTGTTTGTAAATTATTCCAAAACCGACTGACGAACCTTGGATCACGATCCGAAACTATCGAGATAGGTACTCCGTGTAACTTCACTATATTATCCAAGTATAGTGTCGTCATCTTCTTTAAAGGCATGTCAACCTTAATGCCATCTCCAGAAATGACATGACCCAAGAAACTCACTTGATTCAACCAAAAGTCACACTTGGAAAACTTAGCATACAACTGATTCTTCTTCAAAGTCTCCAACACTATCCTTAAGTGTTCTTCATGTTCTTTCTCATCCTTGGAGTAAACTAGGATGTCATCTATGAACACTATCACAAATTTGTCCAAGTATGGCATGAAAACACGCTGCATTAAATCCATAAATGCAGATGGAGCATTAGTGAGTCCAAAAGGCATGACTAAGAACTCATAATGTCCATACCTCGTACTGAAAGCCGTCTTCGGTATATCTGCTACCTTGATCTTCAACTGATGATAACCCGACCTAAGATCGATCTTGGAAAACACTCTCTTGCCTTGCAACCGGTTAAACAAATCATCAATCCTTGGCAAAGGGTACTTATTCTTGATGGTCAGATTGTTCAACACTCTGTAGTCTATGCACATCCTCATGCTACCATCTTTCTGTAAGGTGTAGTGCCCGAAAGACAATTATCTAATTGTTTTAGGACAGAATAAATAATTCATCTTAATTATATGCGGTTATGCTTATATTAAGACACTGCTGAAAACCCTAAGTACCTCGTTTATGTAATCACATAACTCAGTGTATGGCTATACACAAGAGGATTGAGTTAGTGAGATGTACTTAAAATTAATTTAGTCCGTAGCGTTTATTAATCTGAGTATGGGTCTCATGATTAATTTGCAAATAATGCGCCCGTAACACTTTAGGTGTGACAGATCTTATCCGGATTTGTCGGTAATAGGGTACCTAGTGGGGAATTTATATATGATGATAATCATATAGAAATGGCCGGACCGATTTGATTTGAGTTCTCGATATAATTCCGTGATCGAGAAGTCTTATCGAATCACAAGATGATCATATATGGATTAATCTCAATCCTGAGGTGATCACAGACGACTGCTTAGACTGGGGTAGAGTTTGATGTGTTAGTAAGGATCACTTCGTAGTATGCGGTCCAACACTTCTCGTTGGCTTTATTCTAGAGTGAGTGAGTAGTACGTGCTATCACGGATATGGAATCCATTCCTTCCCTCGGGAAGTAGACATTACGTTCCCTTATTAGTTAACCCTAGAAACTGATTGATCGGCCGAGTTCGTATTTAGACTAATTAGCTACTAGTCAGATATATGAACTAATTGATCACTAGGGGGTTAATGGAAATAAAGATAATATGTTTCGAGAAGGGTTTATGGAAATATCCCGACTCGAAGTGAACAGTCTATGGAGGATTTATCCGTATGTAATGATTATATCAGTGGACGCTTTCGACTCATAAACTGAGTGTAAGTTATCTATATTCGATAGAGTTCAGTTTCGGATTTATGGTGGTGTAATCCCGGAATTAATAGGTTGGATATAATTATTCTGTTTGACGAATAATTTTTATTCGATTTATTGTAGCTACTGAATATGGGTCCATGGTCCCCGACGTGGCTCCTAATATAGCATAATTGGATTTCTCGTCGTTGCACCTCGATTATAATTAAATAGTTGGATTGGACTATTTAATTTGATATGTGGATTAATTGTTTAGTTGGACTGAATAATTAAATACACGGAAAAAATACTTTTCATGTACTCGGCCCAAATTAGTGTGTTGACATTTTTTACCCAATTGGTCAAATATGAGAAAGAAAAAAAAAAAAAAAAAAAGGGGGGGGGGGGGGGGTACGTGACCTTTTTCTTGTAAAAAGGTGGCTCCAATTTTTTTATTATTATTTAATTATTAGGAAATTAGTTTTCTTGGATAATTATTTAATGTGTGATTTATCTTTTATTTGTTAAATGATAATTCATGGAATATTAGATAATAATATGATTTATCCTAATTTTGTTTGGGATAATTATTTTATTTATCTTTTTATTTGGAAAAATGATTAATGTAATAATTATCTCTTAATTATTTAATCCTTGGAGGTTAAGTTTTACTCTCCTATATAAAGAGAGTTCTTCCAAGCCTTTTGACACACTTAAAAAAACACGCCATTATTGGAAGAATATAGCTTGGAATTTTCGGCTATAGTTCTTTGTGTTTCGAGTTGGAATAATCTTCGGGATTATTCCGGTAGCATATCAAGGAGGTCCGGCGGCGGGAAACACCATATATCCACCTGGTGTTGCTGGGAGACACACGTTGGAAGGCTGTGGCTTCTCAACTTGCGTGGATACTACTTTTGATCTTGGAGTTAAGCACCATAAAAGGTAAAAATCCAAACCCCCTTGTAGGTTTAGATCTTTAATTTATGTATTTTGTTTCGTTTAGATCTAGATCCGATGCCTTCCGCTGCGTAATCGGGTCAATCTTTGATTGATCCGACGATATTACATCTATCAAGTGGTATCGGAGCATTTGATCTAACGATCAAAGTATGTCAATTTTAGATCTAAGGAGTGGAATAGCATGTGTAGATTGCTTTATTTTCCTTTTATTGAATCGAAAATATCATGTATGTATGCTTTTGTGATTGTCGTGGTTGAAGAGATGGATTGGGGTTGGTATTGTTTACTCGTTAGATCTATTGTAAACTCATATAAATTCGTTTATATGAGTATAAGAAATTTTGTAATTTCGTTTCCTAGAAGTAGATCCGTTCTGTTGCTGTTCCGTATTTTATTTATTTCTGGAGATTGAGCCGTTGAAACGACAATCCCTCCGGTCACAATGCAGAATACAAGTAGAAGAACATGCCCTCAAAATTTCGTGACGATCGGAGTCCATCTCGATGTCTGATCGCTGTTATGAAGTTGCTGCTGTAACTGAAAAGCACAGCAGGCATAAAAACCCTAGCTGTGAGTTCGTCGATTTTCTGGAAGAGTTTGGGCCGTCAAAACGAAGATCCGACCGTTCAGATCAATCACCATGGAATTATGAACAAGACAAAAAAATTTTAGGTCGATCGGGTTTCATCTCGATTCCCGATCGGCCCCGGGAAGTCACTGATGCGCTGCTGTCAGAAACAAATTCAGCAGCAAGTTAGGAGATTTACTGGAGAAAATTGGCAAGTCAAAACTCTGATCCAACCGTCCATATTGAAGAAGATGGAAAGAAGAATAGATCTGGAAATTTTCATGACAATCCGAGTTCGGTTGGTTGCCCGATCATCGAAGAAAGCTATCAGCTGCAGATTCTTTAGAAAGTAGTAAACTCTAGTTAGGGTTTGTTTATTTTTTTTAATAGGTTAGATATGGGGGTACCAACGATCCATCTCGGTGTTTATTTTTCCGTTATTTTTTTTCGTGTATGATCGAAAATCGTGTGATATAACCGGAAAATTGCCATGTCATGCATTATATCATGATTCCACTCCAATGCATACATGTAGCTAGTTTATATCGAATAAATTAGGCATGTATAACTCGTATAATTAGTTTAAAGGCTTATTTAATTAATATGTGGTAGTTAATAAATAAGTGACTAATTATAAAAACCGAGGACCCGGGTTTTGTCAATCGTTACGATTTTAGTGATGGATTCTCGGTGAATCTCACTTGGATAAATCGTTGAGTTTTCGGGGAACCTACCTTAAACAGAAACGAGATTACGTTTTGGATGACAATCTAGAGATTGGAAAATCTTAGTACATGGGTTCAGAAATGGTCTAACCATGGTTGGGCGAGTTCAACCGAGCTTCGGCTCAATCGACTCCCCTCCGCGTGTGATGTACGTTACAGTGGTTCGACAAGACTTAGCATAGCCGTCAAGCCTTCGGGCTAAACGGGGCTTCTCTTGACGGATCAGTCTGAACTGTCACATATGTTCCAACGAATAAGACGGCGTAGGCTTGCCTACATAACCGACCCCATTCGGAGTACTTTGATTTGTTGTTTCTTACTGTCAAGACCAAAACAGTAATTAGTAAACCCACCACTTTTTCAAAATATTGAGTGGGAGCGGGGAAGGCGACAGCCAACCCCACGGCCTCTACTATAGATGCAAGCACGTGAGAGAAGGGTGACGCCTCGAGCCGCTTTGATTTCGGCCCCCTACGGATGGTGTTCACCCCTATCAAAATTCAAGGCTTGGTCTCTGAAAGGATAGGATTTTGGGTACTCGTTGAGTCACTGACCGACCCTACGGCGGCATACTCGGGGCGTACTTTGAGATCCGATATAGTAGGTCACACTCTTTATGGATATTTTCGAAATATCTAGGCTAGAAAAGGAAGGTAATCAGTGATTAAGGTCCGGGATGTCTGATTCCCGTGAGATGTTTGATTCTCGAAGATTAATCATTGAGAGAGATTGTCTCAGTTTAACCATCACCTCTTTGACCTACCCTACGGCGGCACTGAGGTGCGAGGTTAAATCCTTGGAATGGTAGAATAGACTTTATAGTTTATTATTCCTAAAATAAAAAAATCTAGTAGTGAAAATTTAATTTTTTGAATTTAATTTTCTGTCATTTTATTTACAACTTTTATCTCTAAGTTACTAAATTGTTTGTAAGACTTCATTAAAAATGTGGAAAGTAACAAGTACGTTGTAATTATCAAACAATGCAGTTAATTTTTCAGAAAAGATTGATTTTTTTAAGCCTTTAAAAACTTAAATGACATAGTATAGGTATGTCACGGGTGTCACTCGTGTTGAACGAGAGACGACCATACTTAGTTCATAAAAGATGACATGGAACTATCAGACAAAATTCATTTAGTGAATTTTAAAAGTGTAATTACACAACAAAATTTCTAAATTGGAAAATTGGAAAATCATATACATAAGGCGTTGCTAGTTAGACGGTATTTGGAACCGATAAACTAGTGGGAGCCTTAGACTTATGATTTGTTGTTTTTCTAAATCATCAGAAATGTGTAATGTACTGCACAAGAGTTTTTCCATTCACTGGAAAAACAAGAATAAAGCTTTACTAGTTAGACAGTATCTGGAACTGATAAACTAGTGGGAGCTTAGTTCTGGAGATTTTATGATCTTTGAAACATCATGAACACAGCATTGCTAGTTAGACAATATTTGGAACTGATAAACTAGTAGGAGCTTAGTTCTAGGTGATGTTCTAATCTTTGAAAAGTCATAAATACAAAGTGTTGCTAGTTAGACGGTATTTGGAACCGATAAACTAGTGGGAGCTTTGGTCTTATGATTTGACGATTAGAAAAATTGATAATCCAAGCAAGTAACACTGAACATCCCACAGTTCAAGAGTAGTGACTACCCAAACAAACTGCTAGTTCAAGACTTTTTTCTTTTTAAGGAAAGTCGAGAATGGGAAAGAATGTTTATACGTGTTAGTCATCTAAACTAAGTAGTTTTAAGGCTAAGCCGGAAAATTAATAAATTGGAAATTAGAGGATAAGGAAAGTGATTTCGGATCACTAACCAATGCGTCCTTAGCAATTTTTCTCGAAAGCTGAAGTTCTTTGGAAGAACTAGGTAGCTTTGCATTAAACGATAAATAAAATAGACAACGGGCAGTTATTTCAGATAGACTAGTGGGAGTGATATAAGGAAATGTATCTCGAATTCAGTTCCTGAGTATCACAGAAAATTCATTTTCTGTTTTCGGATTCGTTGGAATGAACGTATTCATTTTCAATAGGATAATTTGTTTGTCTTATTGACGATAAATATAACATTCGCAGCACGAACCCAAGACTCGGACTTTTGTTTGATAAAGTCCGAACCACTAAGAAATGCTGAATAGGTATATGTAACGCATCTTAAACTATATAAACGCAAATGGTGTCCGTATTTTTTATAAACGCTTCTTTCTATTCTATTATTTAGTGCATATTCCCTAAAGGCAAGATCTAAAGACCGGCTTAGGGTGATTCCTATCTCTCAGTCAAAGGAACACTGTCTCCAAGGAACAATGACTAAGTTTCCTTTCAATCGGGAAAGGGCAATAGATTTAAGGAAGTTACGTAGCTTGTTCATATCGACCTTTGGGGTCATATGAAAGATACAAGCTAGTGGGAGTTTTTGAAGTAGTGACATCTTGTCTGACAATTATTTGAGACTCCGGTAAGTTTATCCAAAATATTTGGAGGGAACCTCTGATTTCACCAGAGATAGAGTATTCCATACTCAGAAATAGGTTATCGCGTAGTCTTCGGGACTGATGCTCGGCCTGCCTCCCAGTGGAATGTTTTCACTAGAGGATACACCATAAATTTGCCTTACATAGTTATTGATGAGCTACGATACGCTGCTGAACTCATTTAAGATATTGGTTGCAAAATAACGGTTTACGAAAAACCGAGAAGTCTACATAAAAGATGCCTACAAATTTGTGGATAAAGGAGTGAATCCGGTTCACCCTACTTCTGTATATAGAGGCATTTAGCATCAAGTGCTTGAAAGTAGGACTGGAAATTTTGCGTGCACGTTCATGTATTGAAATATCTTAATGCATTGAGTAAAGATTGGTTATAAAACTCGAAAAATCAGAGAATGACGGTTATTCTGTCGAACTCGGTCTGATAGAGTCTATAAATAACAACCTTAGATCTTGAAGTATTTGTACTCAAGATGTTACTAACTAATTTGTTCAGCCCACAACCAACACCGGCAGTTGGTGATAACTCTAATAAAAACTACTAAACTAGATCAGTATATCAATCCACCCCGAACGCAGTGGGAGTATGGTTTGTCCATTACCCATTGCAGGACCTTACGGTCTATAGGGTAGATTGAAGACCTATAGTCCTTCGTGGGCTGTATAGGATCCTGATCATAGAGGTTGGTTTAAAAGCCATAACCCTATGAATGGAGTTTGATACTCCAGTCCTGTTGAAACTCTTGTAGAACCACCTGAGTAACTCAGGCCCAGTAGGAGTAATTGGAACTACACGGAGGAGAGTCGAATGAATAGGAAAGTTTAACTTTCAATGAAAAGCTGAGTAATTTAGGGGTGATTCCCTAAAGATAGAGAGTTAACCAGACCGTGATCTCTCTTACCACTCAGTCTTGCTTGATTTCGTCAGATAGCGGGAAATAGGGGTGATTCCCTAAGACTTCCTTGCCGAACAACGGAATCTGGATTCATTCAGAATAGAAGGGTTTTAGCTAAGAATAAATAACGGATTCGTTGCAAAGCAGAAAATAGGGGTGATTCCCTAAGACCTTTTTGCGAGACTAACGTTATCTTAATTTATTCAGAAAGAACCTTTAGCAGGATGCCTGCCATAGCTTATATCCTTTGGGGATCAAAGCAAACCTCTAGGTCATTTCAAAGTCATATATTTTAATATATGGACTTGACCAGAATGTTGATAAGTCTTTCATAGTCTGGGATCAATATTAGTAAAGTAGTATGTAGATTAGTGTTTGTGAATGGTAACACTGAAACAGTTGAAGACAACATGGGTGTGTTATCTGAAGTCAGAGTCTGACATGCCATCGGGATACATTCTAAAAGGATTTGATTCGCTCAAATTCATGAGAATCGATCATTGGCAATCCCAGCCATTCAACTGGTTAAGACATTCTTGTATTTATGCAGCATTAACGATGTAGTCTACCCTACCTCTCAGGAATGCTTGTCTAAACCTGCAGATGAATACTAAATGGGATGTTTAGTGAATCCTCTAGTCTCTTCGGGAGAATGAGGAACAATATGCTAGTATATTCAGGTGCAAACTTGAATATAAGTGATAACACTGATTCTGGCTCTAGGTAAGATTGAGGATGATCGTTAAGTCGATTTCGTCCTCAGTGTTGAATCAAAAGCATATTGAAATCGTACCACCGGATTAGATGGAAGGGCGACGTTTCGATCCCAAAGATTGACTCAAGCCGCCAACCTACCTGATCAGTGTACCAAGTCACATTGTATTCGGATTCTAAGTACGCGCCAGGTCACTGACCTACCCTGCGGCGGCACACTCCGGTCGTGCTTGGAAGGATGAATTACTAAGAGGCGCTTGGAGGGTACAGATTTGAGGGATACGTCTCACTTGTTTTGAGCAAGTGGGAGAATGTTGTAGATATAGATATAAAGGGTGTGCTCTAAAACAATTAATCCACTTGCCTTTCGTGCAAGTGGGAGATTGTAAGGTGTAGTGCCCGAAAGACAATTATCTAATTGTTTTAGGACAGAATAAATAATTCATCTTAATTATATGCGGTTATGCTTATATTAAGACACTACTTCGAAAACCCTAAGTACCTCGTTTATGTAATCACATAACTCAGTGTATGGCTATACACAAGAGGATTGAGTTAGTGAGATGTACTTAAAATTAACTTAGTCCATAGCGTTTATTAATCTGAGTATGGGTCTCATGATTAATTTGCTAATAATGCGCCCAGAACACTTTAGGTGTGACAGTCTTATCCGGATTGTCGGTAATAGGGTACCTAGTGGGGCATTTATATATGATGATAATCATATAGGGCTGGACCGATTTGATTTGAGTTCTCGATCTAATTCCGTGATCGAGAAGTCTTATCGAATCACAAGATGATCATTTTTGGATTAATCTCAATCCTGAGGTGATCACAGACGACTGTTTAGACGGGGTAGAGTTTGATGTGTTAGTAAGGATCACTTCGTAGTATGTGGTCCAACACTTCTCGTTGGCTTTATTCTAGAGTGAGTGAGTAGTCTGTGCTATCACAGATATGGAATACATTCCTTCCCTCGGGAAGTAGACAGACAGTTCCCTTATTAGTTAACCCTAGAAACTGATTGATCGGCCGAGTTCGTATTTAGACTAATTAGCTACTAGTCAGATATATGAACTAATTGATCACTAGGGGGTTAATGGAAATAAGGATAATATGTTTCGAGAAGGGTTTACGGAAATATCCCGACTCGAAGTGAACAGTCTATGGAGGATTTATCCGTATGTAATGATTATATCAGTGGACGCTTTCGACTCATAAACCGAGTGTAAGTTATCTATATTCGATAGAGTTCGGTTTCGGGTTTATGGTGGTGTAATCCCGGAATTAATAGGTTGGATATAATTATTACGTTTGACGAATAATTTTTATTCGATTTATTGTATTTACGAATATGGGTCCATTCGGTCCCCGACGTGGCTCATAATATAAGCATAATTGGATTTCTCGTCGTTGCACCTCGATTATAATTAAATAGTTGGATTGGACTATTTAATTTGATATGTGGATTAATTGTTTAGTTGGACTGAATAATTAAATACACGGAAAAAATACTTTTCGTGGACTCGGCCCAAATTAGTGTGTTGACATTTTTGACCCAATTGGTCAAATATGAGAAAGAAAAAAAAGGGGTACGTGACCTTTTTCTTGTAAAAAGGTGGCCCCAATTTTTTTATTATTATTTAATTATTAGGAAATTAGTTTTCTTGGATAATTATTTAATGTGTGATTTATCTTTTATTTGTTAAATGATAATTCATGGAATATTAGATAATAATATGATTTATCCTAATTTTGTTTGGGATAATTATTTTATTTATCTTTTATTTGGAAAAAGGATTAATGTAATAATTATCTCTTAATTATTTAATCCTTGGAGGTTAAGTTTTACTCTCCTATATAAAGAGAGTTCTTCCAAACCTTTTGACACACTTAAAAAAACACGCCATTATTGGAAGAATATAGCTTGGAATTTTCGGCTATAGTTCTTTGGGTTTTGAGTTGGAATAATCTTCGGGATTATTCCGGTAGCATATCAAGGAGGTCCGGCGGCAGGAAACACCATCCACCTGGTGTTGCTGGGAGACACACGTTGGAAGGCTGTGGCTTCTCAACTTGCGTGGATACTACTTTTCATCTTGGAGTTAAGCACCATAAAAGGTAAAAATCCAAACCCCCTTGTAGGTTTAGATCTTTAATTTATGTATTTTGTTTCGTTTAGATCTAGATCTGATGCCTTCCGCTCCGTAATCGGGTCAATCTTTGATTGATCCGACGATATTACATCTATCAAGTGGTATCGGAGCCTTTGATCTAACGATCAAAGTATGTCAATTTTAGATCTAAGGAGTGGAATAGCATGTGTAGATTGCTTTATTTTCCTTTTATTGAATCGAAAATATCATGTATGTATGCTTTTGTGATTGTCGTGGTTGAAGAGATGGATTGGGGTTGGTATTGTTTACTCGTTAGATCTATTGTAAACTCATATAAATTCGTTTATATGAGTATAAGAAATTTTGTAATTTCGTTTCCTAGAAGTAGATCTGTTCTGTTGCTGTTCCGTATTTTATTTATTTCTGGAGATTGAGCCGTTGAAACGACAATCCCTCCGGTCACAATGCAGAATACAAGTGGAAGAACATGCCCTCAAAATTTCGTGACGATCGGAGTCCATCTCGATGTCTGATCGCTGTTATGAAGTTGCTGCTGTAACTGAAAAGCACAGCAGGCATAAAAACCCTAGCTGTGAGTTCGTCGATTTTCTGGAAGAGTTTGGGCCGTCAAAACGAAGATCCGACCGTTCAGATCAATCACCATGGAATTATGAACAAGACAAAAAAAATTTAGGTCGATCGGGTTTCATCTCGATTCCCGATCGGCCCCGGGAAGTCACTGATGCGCTGCTGTCAGAAACAAATTCAGCAGCAAGTTAGGAGATTTACTGGAGAAAATTGGCAAGTCAAAACTCTGATCCAACCGTCCATATTGAATAAGATGGAAAGAAGAATAGATCTGGAAATTTTCATGACAATCCGAGTTCGGTTGGTTGCCCGATCATCGAAGAAAGCTATCAGCTGCAGATTCTTTAGAAAGTAGTAAACTCTAGTTAGGGTTTGTTTATATTTTTTTAATAGGTTAGATACGGGGGTACCAACGATCCATCTCGGTGTTTATTTTTCCGTTATTTTTTTTCGTGTATGATCGAAAATCGTGTGATATAACCGGAAAATTGCCATGTCATGCATTATATCATGATTCCACTCCAATGCATACATGTAGCTAGTTTATATCGAATAAATTAGGCATGTATAACTCGTATAATTAGTTTAAAGGCTTATTTAATTAATATGTGGTAGTTAATAAATAAGTGACTAATTATAAAAACCGAGGACCCGGGTTTTGTCAATCGTTACGATTTTAGTGATGGATTCTCGGTGAATCCCACTTGGATAAATCGTTGAGTTTTCGGGGAACCTACCTTAAACAGAAACGAGATTACGTTTTGGATGACAATCTAGAGATTGGAAAATCTTAGTACATGGGTTCAGAAATGGTCTAACCATGGTTGGGCGAGTTCAACCGAGCTTCGGCTCAATCGACTCCCCTCCGCGTGTGATGTACGTTACAGTGGTTCGACAAGACTTAGCATAGCCGTCAAGCCTTCGGGCTAAACGGGGCTTCTCTTGACGGATCGTCCGGCCGTCACATATGTTCCAACGAATAAGACGGCGTAGGCTTGCCTACATAACCGACCCCATTCGGAGTACTTTGATTTGTTGTTTCTTACTGTCAAGACCAAAACCGTAATTAGTAAACCCACCACTTTTTCAAAATATTGAGTGGGAGCGGGGAAGGCGACAGCCAACCCCACGGCCTCTACTATAGATGCAAGCAC
This sequence comes from Gentiana straminea, assembly GCA_036785695.1. NCBI lineage: Eukaryota > Viridiplantae > Streptophyta > Magnoliopsida > Gentianales > Gentianaceae > Gentiana > Gentiana straminea. Next base: position 1,815,019 of record JAVUPR010000407.1, read on the forward strand.
GTGAGAGAAGGGTGACGCCACTTGTGGTATCATCCTAGTTACTTTTGTTACCTTTCCTAATGGTGTGGTTATCTCCAACGTATTCCTTAAAGGTTCCAAAGGTAGACTCAACTTCTTAGCTACTCTAGTCGACACGAAAGTATTAGACGCTCCCGTATCGAACAAAGCTCTGACCATAAGATTATTTAACATTATCATACCTGATATAACATCATCCTCAGGTTTTGCCTCTCTAGCATTAGCTGCAAAAACACGAACTGGGCGACTTGGGCCGCTTCTACCACTTCCTTGCTTCTGGTTACTCGTAGGACCCTTGGTCGGACAGCTCTTAGCAAAGTGTCCCGTTTCTCCGCAACGATAGCATCCGTTTGAATGAACTCGGCATTCACCTGAGTGATTCCTGTTGCACTTAGGGCACAGGGGTGCTCCGGTAGGTGGTTTACTTGCTGTAGGGGCCGTGGTCTTCTTGAAACTCTGGTGTGGTGCTCCTCGGTTATTACCCTGGCTCGTTCCAAAGCTCCTCTTATTCCCAACAATCACGGTGGCCTTCTTCCCGAAGGTCTCAACTTCCAAAGCTTTATTCAACAACTCCGCCATGTTCTTAGCCGTGAAACCTAGCATGCCGATCGTATATGATATGCTAACCCTTCTTTGTATAGGGCCATCTTCCTCTCTTCTACCTTCATTAGCTCGGGGTAGAATCTTCCCAACTCGTTAAACTTGTTGGTGTACCGTGAAACTGTCATAGTTAAACCCTGCTTATGCTTTAAGAAGCGGCTTGCCATGTCCGCCGCACCGTAGCCGGGAAGTACTCATTGTAAAACATGGTCTTGAAACCTTCCCAATCTATCACCTTACCATTACTACTCTGTATCGCATCAATCCAAGCTTCAGCTGCACCCAAAAGAAAACTGACCGCCAACTGTGCCATCTCAGTCTCAGGGACATGTATATTCCTACATGCCTTCTCAAAACTTCTTATCCAATCCTCGGCCTTCGAGTGCTCAACATTTCCAAAGAAATCCTGGACCTTGTTCCTTCTCAACCGGTATACCACCAACCGGTGGTGCTTGGTCGAAAACCGGTCTAAGCGGTGGTTCTTGTGGATAAAGCGGAGGGTACGCATACGGCACTTGCCGGTGATATGCGGGGTTGCCGGAAACCGTAGGGTGGGTAGCCAAAACCTTGCCGAAAGTCGTGGCGGGGTGACGGTGGTGCCGTAGGTCGTGGAGTAGGACCTACGGAGGTGGATAGGGGATGCGTTTTTGCTTTGGTGGAACACAAAGGGTGAGGTGTGGCTCACTGGTGGAGGGTAAAAGATTTGCGGCTGCGGAGGGTAGCTCACTGGCGGTGGTATCGAACTTACTGGAACCTCACTGACCAGAGAAAATGGAACCGAACTTCCCACATGCCACTGTGGGGGTTGCTGAGGTCGTGGTGGCGAATTCCGTTGAGAATCCGCTGAGGGGGTTGCTGTATGTGGAGGTGGTGACAAACTCCACTGAGGTGGATGACTTGGCCTCACGATACCTCCTCCTACGACTGGTGTTGGACTCTCCCGTCGAACTCCTGACGATTCTGCACCGGCTCCAGTTCTCGTGAACACCATCTTGATGATCAAAGAAAACCAGAACGTTACTAAAAGAGCTAGAGGAAACTTATCTTAAAAGAATAGAAGCCTAAAAGACGCTTTGTCTCTGATACCAACTGTAAAACCTCGTTCCCGGACACCGAGTCCTTATCCGGAAATCGAAACGTTCGGCACGCATAACATTAAATAAATAACATTACACGTAAGCCTCTACTACGTATCAAATAAAAGCAAACGGAAGCAAAAGACTCGGGTAATTTTTTTCCAAACATTAAAGAATAAGAATCACTAAAGGTAGAAAGAAAATGTAATGCTTATTACATTCAAAAGAAATCAACGAAATCCAATGCTACTAAGATAACTATTACATTCAACTAATCCAAGTCTAGGGAAATAGCATAAATGAAGGGAACAAAAATAAATAAGAGTCTTCAACTTCGGCGTCTTCAAACGTCGTCATCAAAATCCTCCTCGAAACCATCACCAACCTGTTTGTCTTCTCTCCCCCAAACACATAAATAAACATGCATTTGAGGTAAGTACGATGTACATAGTAAGAAGTAGAAGCTACAATTTAATTAAGGTTTGTTATTAATAGATTATCTTGATGAAAATGACTCAATCAAGGGTTCACTTCATGTCCATCAACATGTCATGACTATACGTTTCTACTTAGCTTATCTTTGTTGCGTCATTACTCAAGGACACTTTGCGCGCATGGCGTTCATCGGCTGAAGATATACTTGCTAACTAACGGTGATTAGCACCGATTAGCTCCGGGGTCTCCCCGGTATGCGTATACGTCCGATGGATTTCCTCCACTACCCTTCGGCCGTTTAAGGCCGGCAGTCTTGTCCACCTTTTATGAACGTATCACATCGCCGATATGGAATAGTGTCTAACCGAGAATAGATGATGCTTTATCTTTCACTACACATATGTAAGTATTGATGTGAATTAACTAGCCATCCCTAGTGTTTTCAAGTAAGCTTCCTCACGTCTCCTACTCTCGTACCTAGACCACTAGACACGGACAAGTCCTAGCAAATACACAGACGTTGATGAACTCTAGTTCACCAAAGCACAAGCCCTTTCATGCCCTTCCGACGGATCCGAACTTCAACTCCCTTTAAGAGTACATTCGGTGTTTTAACTGAACGCATCAGAAGTACAATCGAAGCTAGTTCAATTTTTAATTAATCTTAATACATCATAATTAAGAGCTCAAATCAATAAATAACATAACATTGAAGCCTGAACTAAACTGAATTGATTAAGATCAATAAAACAAGGTAAACCGATCAAACACCCGTCCGAAACCCTAAACGCTCGTTTAAACCCTATTGGACGCCCGTCCAACCCTATGGACGTCCGTCTGGGACTGGACGTCCGTCCACTATAACTGGACGCCCGTCCACCTAAAAACGCTACAACCTGTATGTAAAATCACTCCTCAAACGCCCGTCCACTTAAGGCCAACGCCCGTTTGAGTTTCTAAGCTTTCAGACGCCCGTCCGCTTATGCAGACGCCCGTCCACCTGCGTTTTTCCCAAAACCCCAAATCTTCAAACTCGATTTCTAATCCGTTTCTAACACAAACGAGAAGAACTTTAACACAGACAGAACGCCTAAACGCATATCTAACCGTATCATAGCACCTAGGATCATTAACCAATCAAAAAGATACATCTTTCTTGCCCCAAAACATCTTAAATCTTGATCTAACTACTCTCCACCATAATTAGATTGTAGGAAGAGCTTCTTACTTGTTTAACAGCAAAACCAACAGCAAAAGCTCAATAAAACAGCAGCAAAACAGTCTCCTTTCTGCAAGAAACATGTGTGATAAATCCAAACCTTGATTAGATTCGATCACACGCTTCTTAAACGATAACTACGAAAAGATATGAGTTTGAACCCATCAACTCGACAAACGAGCAGATTTTTTGGGCATAAACATACCTTACAAAAACTTCAACTTTTTGGTGTTGAATCAACGCTCTCCTCACGACGATTCCGGCACACCACTCTGATCTGAAAACGATTGAGAATTGACTCAGAACCGATGAGAAATCCTTCGGCCCTAAGTTATGCTAACACACGCATAAGAAAAGAATATGCGGCTGCCCCCCTTTTTTGTGAATAAAGATCTAGGTTTTGAGATTAATGTGTATAATAGATCCCTTATATAGTTAATCCCAATTAAATCCTTTTTCTATTATAAAATCAGAAAATCTCTTTTATTATATACATAATTATCTTAAAAATTATATATATAAATATCCAATTATTTAAACTCCAAATAAAAGGAACCGAACCCAATATTTTGTTTTCATAAAAAGACACGTCTGTCTTTTTCCCGAAAATCGGAATATTACAAAAATTACATAAATCTTACCGACAATCATCACAAACACACAGTAAAAACAATTTATGTAAATTTTTTGTAAATCAAATTCTGTAAATCTATCATTAGCCTATACATATATATTATATTGTTAAAATGATTATTTTTCAACCAGAAAAAGAAAGAAATATATATATATATATATATATATATATATATATATATATATATATATATATATATATATATATATATATATATATATATCTTAAAAAAAAAAACAAACCATTGATCCAATGCTTAGGGGGTTGAAAGTGGTATCCAGTCCTGTGTAGTTGATGAATATTAAAAGCTTCTTCATTTTGAAGATGAGGATATACTTTGTGAGATGCTGTAACGCCCCGCTCCCGGATACCGAGCCCTTATCCGGAAGAGAAACGTTCGGCGCGTATAGCATTAAATAAATCTAATATTATACGCAAGCCTCTACGTCGTCGTATCAAATAAAAGCAAACGGAAGCTATAAAGACTCGGGTAAAAACATAAATGCTACTAAGAATAGATACAACCATACTAAAGATAGAAATGTAACATCTATTACATTGGAAAGCCAAACGAAAACTAAAACGTACGAAACCTTCAAAAGAATACTAAAAGAAAATACAACGCTTCCCAAAGAACAACGTGTCTAATGTATATAAAAGAAAACAGAATAAATAAACGCTTCAACTCCGGCGTCCACAAACGTCGTCATCAAAGTTTGCCTCGAACTCTGGATCTACCTGTTCATCTTCTCTCCCCCAAACACATAGAAAACAATGCATTTGAGGTAAGTACAAAGTACTCAATAAGAGGTAGAAGCTACAAATTAACTAAGGTTTATAAACAAGTTTTATTATAATAGTTATCTTTATGAGACCGACTCAATCTAAGGTTCACTTCATGCCCATCGACATGTCATGACTAACTGTTTTTAACTTAGCTTATATTTGTTACATCAGCATTCAAGGGCACTACGCATGGTGCTGCCCACCACGAGACATCTGGGTGCAACCTATTGGTGTGTCTCACCAATAGCCACGGGCTAGTCCCGATAGTATACGCGTTCGGCGAAGTCCCTCCGTACTTGGGGTCTTATGAACCTACGGAGTTATTCCATTGTAAAGTCCCTCTGCTCCTGGTGCCCTCTAATGGCCAGCAAAGTTATTCACCTGTGAAGTCCCTCTACTCCTGGTGCCCTTGGGCCAGCAGAGTTATCCACAACGAGTACCCTCTACTCCTGGTGCCTCAGAAAGGCCGCAAGTTTACTCGTTCTATCCGAAGGCCTACACATTGCGATATAGTCTTGTGCCTTACCAAGGATGACATGATGTTTAATCTTATTACTATGCAAGTATGTAATTATTATTGGTTATTAACTAGCCACCTAAGTGTTTTCAAGTAAACTCCCTCGCAAACTCAACTCTCTTTTCTAGACCTCTAGACACGGACAAGGTCTAGCAATTACACAGACATTGACGAACTCTAGTTCATCAAAGCACAAGCCCTTTCATGCTCTTCCGACGGTCCCGAACTTCAACTCCCTTTAAGAGTACGTCCGGTGCCGGAACCAAACGCATCAGAAACTCAATCGGGGCTTGTTCATGTTCATTTAATCTTATTTAAAGTCATTAACAATACTATAATTCAAGCTAAAAATCACAATAACATTAGCTACAAAATTCATTGTCTACTAAATCATAATTTATATTTACAAGAAAAGAATTGACCCAACTATATATTTACTTTTCATTTTATTTTTCAAGAAAGACAACCCATAATTTTATATATTCATATATGCATAACATTGTATATGCGCTCTGTCGGCATAACAACAGAGTCCCAGCTTTACTGCTATATAATGAAGGGCAAGTGTAATGAATATTACTTTGTCGAAATGGTTAAAGGAACCGGACTAAGTGGTTCAATGGCTCATTACCTAAAGGGATTAATATACTATACAAAAAAAATAAAATAAAACAAAGGGTAATAAAAGACTACTAGTACTGCTATCACCATGGAATTTCCGCATTAATTTTGGAGTCAAACAAAGAGAAAATATTATTTTAATGTGAACCTTTTTGTCCGTCTTGCAGATTAACAACATCAGTGGCCACGGCAATTACGGTAGTAGACTGCTTAAACAATAACTCAACACCACAAAACCAGAAAATCATCGCATAATACACCAAACATTATAAAATAAATCTATTCATGTCTGGCATCTTTTTACTTAACATAAACATTATAAAACAACAATTATTCAATATGAAAACCCTCTTACATAACACAATCTAACCTTTCTAAACCATAATTAATTTGTAGGAAGAGCCTCTTACCTTTGAAGCAAGCTAATCCCAATCCAAACTCAGGAAAACAGCAGCAACGATCCTTCCTATCCCAAAAAACTATGTGATCAATCCCAAAACAATTTAGAATCGATCAACAGCTTCTAAAAACAACAACTACGAAAGGTATGAGTTTTGATCCTCAAAACTCATCCAAGAACAGCAGGTAGCTCGAATATTCATACCTTAACGAAGCTCTGAACTTTCAGTGTTCAAACGACGCTCCCTTCACGACGATTCCAACGCACTTTTCGGATCTGAAAACGGTTGAGATTCGACTTAGAAAACGAAAGAAATCTTTCAACCTTCTTTTCTAACTCATCACACGCACCAAGGGGATTAGGAGGTTGAAAATCTAATTCAAAAGGTTAGGGAAACTGATTGGGTTTATTTTTCCTTAAATAGGAAAATCCCAATAGTTAACCTAATCTCTTATTTTCCTTAAATACCCTTTTTACTTAAAATCGGATTTATCTCCAAATTATTTATATATATTTGGCCGATATATATAAATACACTTAAAATACTTTAAATCCGTAAATTATAATATTCCATTTTTCGTAAAAAGACACGTCTGCCCTTTTTCGAAAAGTCGGGATATTACAGATGCTTCAACCTTAATGCCCTTATTTACAATAATCGAGAGCAAAAATAATACGTAAAGAAAGGAGTGAGTTGAGATTTACAGTTATGGAGATTATCCCAATTTATATGCGTGAGAGACAAATTAATCTTCCCCTTTTTACGATTCTGAACGGTTTAAAATGAAAGGATTTATTTTTGTAGATAAGAATGATTACTAGATTTTTAGTTCTGAGATTAACCGTGCATTTACCCTAATTAATATAACCGTGTTTGATCAAAAATAAAAATAAATAGATAACCGATTTAGTGTACTTTTTCAAGAAAAAAACGTGCTTATCACTATGATTTTTAGTTTAATTGGGAAAATTAGATCTTTGGGATGTAAGAAAATGCGTCACCAAATTACGTCTTGAAATCATTTGTAAATATAAAAATGGTATATGTAGATCAATTATTTAATTATATGATAGGTAAAGCTTGATGTTTTGGTTTTGAGTCTCAGTGGACGTATTCATCGGATGGGTTGGATTTTTTTTTTCCCCTTTAAGGGGCAGATGGGTTGGATTAAAACAATTTAATAAATCAAACTGAACTACAAGAATATTTTTTTCATATGAGTGAGCTTAATTAGCCTCCAGAAGTACTACACACCTCCGTCCTTGGTCTGATCTTAATTTCAAGACCAAAATGTCATCGGAATATCGAGAATAATTAATCAAATCAAAAGCATGCGTAGCAAATAACTTTATGATGTTTTGATACGTTTTGTTATAATTTCCCCTTACTTATATTTTGGGATGGGGATACTATTATATACGATCTATGCTGGTATCTGTTACGAAACACGATTCCCGTTATTAACACGGAGTTTGGTTTCATTAGATTTCCCAATTATTCTAGCTCGTTGGATCAAGTAGCATGCCGGTAATGTCCCGGTAGTTGCCGATATGTCATCCGGGGTTCTTTCGATTTGTAGATCCTTTATTTTTGGATTAAACAATTTCGCTTTCCGGTAAATGAAAAAAAAAAAAAAAAAAAAAAAAAAAAAAAAAAACCAAAAGCTTTGCAGAATTTTACGATTTGTGTGATAGCTTGTTACGATTTACAAAACTAATTGTGATACTCACGGTAACATTTTGTTATGCCATTGTACTGCTGAGTCATCACGTAACATAAAAGAAATGACCTATAAACTTGGAAGAAAGTCTTGGCGGATCTAATTCACGTTTGGATAGCATTCTTTGCGTCCAGACTGACTATCATTATTCTCTCTCCACTTTTTCATTTATTTATCGGTGTAATGATACACCTACTTCCTAAAGTTTACATAATTTATACTCCCACCAAATCTTGTGGTTATCATTATTTGCATTTTTTAAATGTCCTTTTAAAGTTATAAATGTGAGAAAGGAAAGAAGACTTCTATCGCCAAGTTTAACTCAGACGTAGCTCTTTTCTTTTTGTGTGTGAAGAAGTATCAAACAAAAGTTCCCAACTAGCATTAGCTCTCCTCCTGAAAAGGAGGTGATCTAGCCGCACCTTCCAGTACGGCTACCTTCTTACGACTTCGCTCCAGTCACTAGCCCTGCCTTCGGCATCACCTCTTGCGGTTTATAAATGTGTGGTGAGACGATGATGGTGTGAAAACGGAATAGAATATTGGGAGTAGCTCCAGGGCCGGCCCTGTCGTTTCGGGGGCTTAAGGCCATCCTTAAAAATTGTGGCCTTGTAATATTAAGAAAAAAAATCAATACCAAAATACATAGTCTACAAAAATCAGAATTGACTCGGTTGACAAATGAGAATCCACAATTCAACATTTTTTAAAATCTCAATTTCACCAAATACCAATAACCCAACGTAATCACAGTCTGTCAGTCTCACAGAATCACTAATAACCATTTCCAATTTTTCATAATCCATTTTCTATAAATAATAAAAGAATGGCGTCTCAATCTACTCCCCTCCCAATTGGCCAATTCCTTATGGAAAAAAATGAAAAAAAGAGAGCAATAATAATACTTAACAACCGTAGTCTGCAGCAGCCAGCAGGATTGAGATTTGAGAGCCACCGAGTCAGCCAGGAGGACCAGGATTGAGAGCCACTGAGTCAGCCAGAAATTGTCTCCGATTGGGGAATTGGGAGGGCCGGCCGCCGGAGGGAGTAGTGTCGTTCAGGCTTCAGGGACCGCTTGAAAGGCGTTTTCTTTCTGTTTCTGTCGTTCAGTATCCATTTTATTTCTTTCACCCAATTGATATGTTTAATTAGTTTAAATAAAGAATTGTATTATTTCAAAGTTAAAAGAAAAAGAACCGTATTACTATTTAATGTTTTTTTAAAAAATGAATTTTTGGGCTGCATTATTTTGGGCATGAATTGAAATCTTTGTCAACAATAACAGGCCAACGTAATTTTTTTCTTTTTTCACATATATAGGGGCCACAAAAATTGGAGGCCTGGTGGCTTAAGGCCGGGCCTCGTGGGCCTCTCAACAGGGGCGGCCCTGAGTAGCTCTATCACTTCTCTATTTTTTAACATTCTTTTTAAATTTAATTTTCTATTTGTAAAGTATCATATCCACAACTAAAGTCATAGAAGAGGATAATTTTCTTTTTGTTTAATTAGTCAAATCCGTTTAATCTTTTTCAATTGCATACTAGATGGAGTTAGAGGTGAATATAGAGGGAATATACTTCTATAGGTCCTCCGTTTTGCACCGGGGCCTATGTGCGCAACATCCGAGCGCGCATTGTAAATAATATTTTACACTGTGTGATCCAGATTGCCACGCAGGCCTCCGGTGCAAACTACTGGTGCATGTAAGACTTACCCGTGAATATGACCCTAGTGTCAGAGCATGTGGTTACAAAAAATTTACATTGTATATTTGTATGTCATGATCAAGTTGGATTGCTGATAGCCAACTAAAAACTCAAAATTCCACATACACCCAAACATGCATTCAGGGCCAGCCCTCGTATTTGTTGGGCCTAAGACCAAGTCCCCGAATTGGGCCTATTAGTTGAAGTTTTTTTTTTTGAAAAACATATTTATCGTGTTCTTAACATCCGTAAATACAAAATTAAAGTTATTGATAGCCTCAAAACTTGTTGGAAAATGATGGTTAAAATGGATAATTTAAATGGTATGTCATATTGGGCCTATTGGGCTTAAGTGGTGAATGAAAAGTGTTAGTAATAAAGGGAAAATTGGCTCTCCCACATTGGAAGGAAGGAAGGAAAAGAGCCAACATATATATGATGTTGTATTAGTGTAGTGGTAATAATTTACTAACTTTATACACCGTGCTCTACGCGCGGCGCAGGGGGGTGCAAATCCATCTGGATTCAGCTTGAACTTGTGTACGAGCACGCGTCCTGCGGACACGAATGCAGCTCGATTAACAAAGGCCCCCCCCGCGAAGGTTCGGTTTTGCAACAATATTTTAGGTTGGGTCGGATTAAATCTACACGATTTTTTTTCCTTTTAGCGAAACATGTACCCTTGGGCCCCCCGACGGAATTGGGCCTAAGACCCAGGCCTCGAAGGCCTTAGGGGAGGGCCGGCCCTGCATGCATTGAAGAATCTAATAAGAGCACTTGCAGCAAAAACTGTAAAATATTTTAAAACCGTATTTTATAGATTTCAAAGACTTGCGCAAATATCGTAAAATATTTTAAAGCGTATTTTATAGATTTCAACATACGATTTAGAAAAATGACATCGCAACGATACTCTATATTTCACCTTTGTAAAATACGGATTTTTTAAATTTTCCTCTACAAGTAACGCATTCTTCCATATTTTTAAAATACTTTTATATCCATCGCATTCGTAAAATAATGAATGCGGTAAATTTCGTCCTAAATAGAGATTCTATAAACTAAAAGAAAACATATATTTAAAACTAAAAAATATAGAATATTTTAGAGGATCCAATGCAACTGCACTAAGTTCTTGTCTCAATACGTAACTCGATATATAATTTCTTGTTATTCTTATGAAAGAGTTGTTATTTCGTCATGTATTTGAACAAGAAAAGAAAATGATAATAGTACTGTTTCTGGGACATTTTGAAAAAATATATCTTAATAAAACAATAATGAAAAAGCACCCGTAATGTCAATAAAAATAGAAGATAAGAGATCTAAAATAATGAGAAAATGACTTGTAACTTTGAAGTTATAAGGATTATACCTCGGAAATTACGAAATAACAAAAAAAAGTAAAAGTGACCGAAATGCATGAGGAAAACTTTTGTTTCATAGATACTACTATAAGAAAGAGAATTTAATGCTCGTTGGACTCCAAGTTTTTGTGGCATAGCACAAGGAGATTTCGGTGCAATAAAAACAAGGCGCGCGGACACGGACATGGTGTCAATGATTGAAATATTCATGCTTCATAGTTTCAGAGCATACAAATGTCAATAATTCTCTTTAATTCTATTATCTTTCCAAGAAACTGTAACACAAAATGCTAGTTTTTTGGTCGAACCCAAAATGTTGGTTGTTATCCATATTTTACACGAAACGGCTTGATACGCTAGAGAGTGTGAAGAGTCATTTTCTCTCGCATAATAATTATGATACATATAATCAATTCTCACTAATCTCTCACAAGTACTTAGATGTGTGTGTAGGTGTGACGTATGAGTATGAATAATTTACATCTCTTAGTTCATTGATGGATCCATAAAATTTATAGTTTTTTGTCCAGAAGGACAAAATTATCAAAAAAACGGGATAAAACATTGTAATTTAATATTTGAAGTAACATATGTGAAATAAAGTAAATATGAAGTAATAATTGTGAAAAACATAAAAAACAATTGTAAAGTAAAGTCCTTTATAATCGTGAAAATTCGACCCATTTATCAAACTATCCCCCTAAAATTTATTTGAGCACGTCCCTAAAACAAATCGAAGATCAATTCACATTTATACTATATTTTTTAACAGCAAAATTACATCTTTATTAATAATGTGTTGGCCTGATCCTTCTTTTCTCTAAAATCATAAACCGAGCCCAATTCTTGTTATCCACCGGCCCAAAATCTGAATGCAAAACCCTTAGCCTTTCAGCCCTTTATTTCACGGAGACCCTTTTGATTTTCTATAACCTATCAGCAGTCTCTCCTCCACCGTTGGATCATTGGAAGGATTCAGAAACAGATCCCCACCGTCCCCTTCTTTTTGACAAGAATTAAATCATTTTAATCAAAACCACAACACCATATTCCACCTTTCACTATCGAGCCCTTTCACTATCGAGCAGCTGTATCTGCTCACCTGTCTTTTTCTCAGCATTATTCAACCACCGAGCCCTTTTTCTTCTTCTCTCTCATTTTATCATTTAAGATGCTCTGCTCAAACCAACGTTCCCTTTCTTTATCAAGTAATATGATGAGACCTCTTTATGCTTCGTACCCCTTCTCTCACTCCCATTTAAGCTAAATTTTGTCCTTGATCTGTATCCTTGGTCTGCTCTTCTGATTTCTGCTTCACCGAGGCTTTATTGCAGTTTAAAGCCCCTCCCTGTTGCTCCATGGTTTTAGTCAGAGAAAGGTGTTGTTGTTTGTCAAACTTGGTGCTTTATATCACTGCATGTTTCATTTAGTTAAGTCTTCTGTGGTAATTCGTTTTCTTGATTAAGGAATCAGGATTTAATTTTAGTCCTTGTCTTTTCGAGCCGAGTTGGCCCAAATCGGGTTCAATAATAACTCGAAATTTTATGTGAGCCCTCTGCATGTTAAAGACTCATTTAGAGTCACTTTAATTGTTAATTGAGCCAATGGTGGCTTTGTAGAACCCTAATCCCTCTTCATATCTGTTTTATCCACAACCTAGGTTGCAGTTTTTTTTATTATTGTTGTCACTGTTGCTTAAAATAGTATTATGTGCTATTTTTTGTATGTATTGGACTACATAAGTCCAAGACATTATGTGTATCTGTGTTTTTATGTCTTCTGGTTTAGCAATGTACTTAGAGTATGTAATGATAAGGACTTCTGCTTTAGGTCAGTGTGTCTCTTTATCAGCCTACCTTATTATATGCATCTGTTTTTATTGTATGATATATGTCTATCTTTCTTAGTTCAATCTGTCTAAACACACACAATAACATGTCATTGCATCACAGTCCTTATTTGACACACGCATTTTATGTGTTAATGTGATCATTATTATGTGCTTATGTGAGTGTCAGTCACTTAATTGATTAAGTGCCAAAGTGATATTTAGAGGGCTTGCATTTACATGAGTTTCTCTAAGATGTCACTAGTAACACTCATTTAATTAAGTGACCAGTCCATTACATCATTTAGGTGTCTCTTGTTTAATATTAAGATTGAGTCTAAGCATTTTCATTCCCTTTTCTCACTCACTGCAGCTTTTATTTGACAATGTGATTTTGCACTGATGCCCCTTTGTATGTCACGTTTTTTTAATCATGCATCACTTGCATAAAACAGCTGGGCCCCGTTTGTTAAATTACAACTTTGCCCCTCCCATACTCAAACACTCTTGTTTGTAGTATAATTATAAATGATCAAGCAAATGACTTGGTCAAACATCACATTTTCTATCTCTCTCTCCTGTTGGCTAAGTGTCTTGCAAGAGGTTGCTCTTGGATAAGTGCAGGGCTGCACTTTGAGCATTCTTTTGAAGTCTTAGAATAGGTTAGTTAGGAGCTTAGGTAGTGAGTGTTTGTGAGTTTTTGAGTATCATTTGTGAGGACCAAAAGTGTTGTAAAAGTGAGGATAGCTTTTGTAATACTTTCACCTAGAATGGAGAGACTTAAGTGAGGTTTGAGTGTTCAAAAGGGCTGTCCTGTTTTGTACAAGCTGTTTGGTGGATACCATCAAGTCAAGGAGAGGAGCTCCGGTACCTTGGTGGTGGTTCAACACACAAGGAGTGTGTGTTGGTGTTCAAGGATAACATTTGGTAAGCTTGGATTGCGGGGATGCACTTCAAGGGTGTTTGCTAGTCCTTGTTTTGGTAAATCTTCACAAACCTTTGTAATAGTGTAGATTTGTTTTGTATAACTTGTTGTACATAAATCTACCCTTAGTGTTGCATTTCTGTTGTATGTTGTTGTTAAACCCCTTTTTATGTTTGAAGAACATAATCTGTTTGTTAAGTCTTGTTCTTTCATGTGCATTCCTCCATCTCCCTTCTATCTCTTTCCATGAATCAAAATCAGGAAGATCGGATTTTGTAGTTTGTCTCCGACGAATATTGAGAGACAAACCCTAATTTCTTGGATCTACTTCCGCCAATAGAATTACCGGAAACTAAGTAGTTAACTCTGAAATTTGGTAAGCTTGGATTGCGGGGATGCACTTCAAGGGTGTTTGCTAGTCCTTGTTTTGGTAAATCTTCACAAACCTTTGTAATAGTGTAGATTTGTTTTGTATAACTTGTTGTACTTAAATCTACCCTTAGTGTTGCGTTTCTGTTGTATGTTGTTGTTAAACCCCTTTCTATGTTTGAAGAACATAATCTGTTTGTTAAGTCTTGTTCTTTCATGTGCATTCCTCCATCTCCCTTTTATCTCTTTCCATGAATCAAAATCAGGAAGATCGGATTTTGTAGTTTGTCTTCGACGAATATTGAGAGACAAACCCTAATTTCTTGGATCTACTTCCGCCATTCCAACCTTAGCTCGCCCAACGGAAGTCCTTCAAAATCAAACTTATCCAGGTAAATAGGTTTCGTTTTCTTGTTACCCTTCATATATTGCAGACCAATCAAAACTATTTTGTGTTTTCCTATTAAAATTTTCTGAAGATTGGCTATTTACAACTATGTTTTCAAGTAGGAAATTTGAGCCAAAGTACATTGTGTGCGAGTTTTCAATTTGAAACCTTGACTTAGCTTGAGTTGATTTCATTGAAATCAAGTAAGTAATTTCTTTCATTGACGTTAGCAATATGTACACACTAATGGAACGGAAAAGGGATAATATTTGGTTATATAGGGATGTAAGAGCATCTCCAATGCTAAACACCAAATTTTATCCCAAATACCCAAATTCTACCCTAAATATCTTACACCATCTCCAACCATTCCACCCCAAATCCTTCTCCAAAAAAGAATATTCTTAGAATATTCCATATTAATCTATTTTTTTAACAAACAATTTCAATTCAAGGGATATAGCCTAGTGGTAAACATTGTTGTACATTAACCCCTGAGGTTTCGGGTTCGAGTCTCAGTAGAGACAATGTGTGTGTGTATGGTTACATTTTTTTTTTTCACCAGCAAAGAAAGATATATTATCATTAAAGAATAAAGAGTAGCAGGATTACATCAATTGATGATACTATTTCTCCCAGCTTCTTCTTCTCTAAAAAGAGATGAAAGCCAAACTTGGGAAGCCAACATTTTCCTTCCACTCCACACCATTGGATAGAGACTTACCTAATTTAGCCAAACTGTGAGCAACTAAGTTACATCTCCTATTTTGAAGATGATACTACACATAATACATTATTTCTATACGTTATACGTTTGTGAGTTAATCGTTGCTTTTTGAGTTTCAAAATTCGTATTGGTTTGGTTTCGGTTTTTTTTATTTTTAAACCGAACCCGAACCAAATATATATATATATATATATATATATATATATATATATATATATATATGTTTATCGTATTATATTATATTTTCTAATCGATCTTATTTTTTGGGTTTTATGTTATTACATATTATTTTTAATTAACTTACAACATACAAATTGGTTTTTTTGTTCCCTAAACCGACCAATATAGGCAAAAAAAAAAACACAACATACAACATAAATTAGCTTTATGAGTGTAATTCGGTGTGCTTTTATTTTTAATGTCAAAAAAAAGATTTTTATGTTTCGAATAATTGTTTATCGAAATTACATATTATTTTTAATTAATCATACCATTATTGGGTGGGAAAAAAAAAAAAGGCTGAAAAAACAAACAAACAAGATATAGCCGTTGGAATTTGGGGAGTAGGCAAACCCATCTCCAAATTTGGGTTCATATTTGGGGTTTCCCAAATTTGGGGTAATGTTTGGGGATGGTTTGGAGAGCCATTTTTACCAAATTTGGGGTTTGGGGAAGGGTTTGGGGAAGGATTTGGGGTAGCATTGGAGATGCTCTTAGTGGTAAATGTTGAATAGACACTGAAGTTTTGGAAATAGGTAAAAGACACAAATCTGTGTTGTTTTTGTTGTTACTACTGATGGCTATACTTCTTTTTTATTTCTTTGCTGCAATTCAACCTCATCATTCATCGTGGAATGGTATTCATTAACGTCATGTTATTTTGCTCACCAACGGTGGACACGCGGTGAGATCGGGCGATGGCAAATCTCTTTGGAGCGATTTCCGTTTCCTAACTATATTATTGGTCCACAAATGTGAGCCTCACTCGCATTTCTAGCACAAAGTAATCCAGTACCAGTGATTAATCCGCAAGCGGATGTAAATGTTTTTTAGGTGGTCAATAAAACACCTGCACAAATTATGCAACAATCTACTGTTATACTACCTCCGGTCTAAAATATAAGTCATCCTAGGAGTTTTCACACAGATTAAGGAATTGGTTGAATGTCATTAATTTGAAGGTTAATGTCTAAAATACCCCTTGACTATCATTAATACAATAGTTGTTAAGTAATGAAAAGTTGTTGAATTCATAATAAATTAGGGGTAAGATAGAGAAAGAGTAATAAATGTTGCATTGGTAATGTAGAATGACTTATATTATGGGACAAGTAGAAAAGTGTAGGATGACTTATATTATGGACCGGAGGTAGTAATAAATTCACTGATAGATGAATTTGCATTGGGGAGGAGGTCTTACCGAAGCAATGTTCCGAGTCGTTGGAATCCTGATAATATCAGGTACTCCCTTATCAGCCTCACATGTATTTACTTTTTAACTTTTCGGTTAGAAGATTATTTAATCTCGTTAGAGAAGTAAACTTACTTCATAGCAGAAGTGAAGTTTTATTGTTGGGTCATTGTTGCATATCCGATTTATAATAGAGTAGTGATAGTGCCACAACATAATTTACACAACCTACCATTGATTATTTACATGGATCCATCACAATCAATGGCAACCTATCATTGATTATGATGTGAGACCTATTCATTTACATGGATCCATCACAATCAATGGCTCACATGTGTTGTTGTGCACTTTGTGGAACAATCATTGTTCTTTATAATAGTAATAAATATATATCTGATAATATATATGGATTGGATTACAAATCTCGGAAGCTGTATTGTCCCCAATGACACACAAGAAGACTTGTCTAAGTAATTTCTTTCATTGACGTTAGTAATTTCTTTCTATACAGGTACTCCGAAAGATTAGATCGGATGGTCTTATCGGCTAATGGCAGCCCACTAGTGTTTAGGTTTGAAAGGATGGCGATGTTGTTCCAGGCATTAACAAAAGTACGTGATTTGTACGTCACTGGCGGAACACGTACGGTGAGGGGATTTTATTACGGTTTACGGCAGACATTTCGTGGCGACATAAGAATCTGTAGAAGCGTCATATGTGATATGTGTTTTTTGTTGGGATGTCGTCGGATTAGCCTGAAGATAACTTCATCAGACAACGGTGTTGTTATTGGTCCATTGAGGTTTTTTCTGGGTAACCAACCTGTTGAGTATTTTGTGTTGATGTATTTCAAAATATATTTATTTTGGGATATATCTCATAATTACTCTACAATTAAGTATGTCACTATTAATGTTTTATATCTTAAGTGACATGTGTTTGAAAATTATCAAGTCACTACAAGCTTAATTTTTCATATATCTTATTATGTGACTTGAATATCTTAGCTCTTAAAGTATCAATAATGCGTGTATGTCACACCAAACCTTTTTACTATATTTCATGTGTGAAATAAATCTATTCATTAAGTATTATGTGTATGTCACATTGTTCTAATTTCTATCAACTTTTATATGTGACACAATTTACTTTATTTTGAGTCTTTGTGTATATCACAACAAGAGCTCAATTTTACAAGTGTGTAAAATGATATTTATTATGACATCATTTTATCTTATAATGTGACATAAGGTATTTTATTATATCTTCTAATCTATATCTATTTATCTATCTTTTATTACACATATATATGTTTAAGATGCATACAATTATACATATAAATATGTATTTTATGTGACAGTCAGCCTACCCTTTTTTTTGTTACCCAATGGCCCAGCCTTCCACCTAACCTAAAACTTTTTTTTTCTTTTACAAACAACCCCACCACTCCTCCTTTTACCCAGGTAATTGCCTAGAAACCTCCCCTTCCCACCTCCCCACGAGAAATTCTTCCTCCACCGTCCTTTTCTTTTCTAGGAAACACTCCACCTTTTTTTTTCTTTACTCTCTCTTTGAACCGTCCCTATCCCCTTTTTCCAAAAGTCTATTTCCCATTAATTAGCTTCAATATTAATCTGAGTAGCCTCAGTTCTTTGTAACCTTTCTCCTTACCAAAGCTTTCCTCTTTCTGAATACAAATGAATAGCCTTCTGTTATGTGATCCTTCGAAAGGAAAAAAGTTGTGTTCTTTCCTTCTGATGATGTGCTTCTCTCTGCAACACCTGCTTCGGGCCTCGATGTTGCTCTGAAAAAGCGTCTGTTGCTGTGAAGGTGAAGATCCGGCCAAAATGAAGCTCTGAGATTGCTGAGGCCTATGACGGAATTCTGAGGCCGATGATGTCCGATCTACCTCAATCAAACTATCAACCTGTTGATCTGCCATTTCAGGGAAGCTCTTCTCATCCTTTTAATTTCGCAGTCTATCTCTTACCTTTTCTGTGAAATCTAACCTCATACCTGTCATTATCAGTAAAGCTATAAACTTTACAGCTCTGTTAAAATGTCAAGACGATTCTGTGGCTGTTTTTGGTCTAATCTGTGTATGTAAAGTGTTAATCTTTTGTTTTGACTAATCTGAGTTGGTAAAGGTTTGATCTTTTAGTGATTAAAATGCTTAATACGTAAATGTTGTCTAAGTCTATTAAAAGTCTGTTTAAAATGTCTTAAACGTGATTTGCTGGATCAAATTTATGCTTAACTAAATTCTGTGTTGCAATATCCAAAATTTGATAACTTTTGTTTCTGAGTCTCCTTTTTATTAAAGGCTTAATCTTTCATTCTTGGTAGTATCTTTTTATGCCTTAATCTGTAAATGCATGCCTATTAGACACCGATTTAATAAAAGTTTGAATTCTTCGTGTTGATCTAAGTTTAATCTATATTAACATGCTTAAACCTGCACTATTCTCTATTTTAGAAATAATACATATTCCTATGTGCTAAATCTTTTTGCAATAAACCCATTAAAATGCATCTCTTAGCTCTGAACGTTGATAGACTTGAATGGTCAAGCTTAGATCTAAATCAAGTTTCTACTAAACCGAAAAGTGCATCTGTACATCAATTTCTGCTGTGAACATGAATCATTTGCTTTTGTCAATTTGTTGTTAAATAGTCTATCCGAAAATATATGTTATATAAATGGTGTATCCATCTGCAATATGCTTAAGTATGTTTGATTGTTAATAATAATATAATATTAAATATTATTGTGAATCTGAAATTACATATTTATAAGACACTGTTATGTGGTATATGTATTTTCGGTGTGTGTGCTTGACTTGTATACACGATTAAATATGATATAATATATGTGCAATAGTGCTGTAATGATTTTGTTATCTCAAATTAACATAAAAAATAAAAAATAATTTTTTTTTGTTTTTGTTTTACAGAGTTGTTGTTTTGTGTACTTGGATATTGTGATATTAGCTTTTATAAATACCTTGGGACTTATTTTGTGTAACCACACATTTAATTTTGCTGTGTAAGTGTGCAGGTTTACTCTCCTTCTCTTGGGAACAGTTCTATAGCCGTTGGAGCTGGAAAGCCAAATAGCAGGACTGCAAAGCTAAAAGACAAATCTGTGTAAAGCTGGAAAGCAACAACAATTCTGGCGCCTCTTATATAAACACCCCAACCTTTCTTTTGAAGAAGAAGAACAGCCTCTCCAAAGACAACATTCATTTCACTAAGTCTCTTCTCTATTTTCTTACACTTGTATTTGAAATCATTGTTTTATTTCTTGAGTGTTAGAAAAGTGAGGTGTGAGTTGTTAGAGTGTATCTCTAAAATAAACCTTTAGTGAGTGTGTTGTAGTGTTGGGAGTGTTCTCCACTTGTTATTGAGGAGCAATAACAAGGGCACAAACTCGGGGTCCAAGCCGTGGTTCAAGCAGATTCGGGATCGTTCTGTTGAGATACGGATTCAAGGAGCTGAATCCGGGTTACGAATTCATGGAGCTGAGTTCGTGTTCAAGAATCCAGGGAGTGATTCTTGGTAAGTACTCCTTTGGTGAGTGTGTTGTAATTTTTCTCTTTTTGTTTTGCAATAAAACTCAAAGCTACATCTTTTGAAAACCTTTGTGTGTGGGTGTGATCTTTTATAAGATCACACATATGTGCTTTAGGTAGTTTATCTTGACACACCTTAGAATTGCATGCTTAGGCTAAAAGAACTTAAAACCGAATCGCAATTCGTGTTTGTTTGTTGAACACCTTAGACTTGCATGTACTAAGATAATAACCTAAAATCTGAATCCGCAAGTTTTGCTATTCTGATTTTGGTCAAGTGTTCAACCTGTTCCTTCATTTGTATAAGTTTCAGTTTCTGCATATCACAGTCCTTTATCTTAACAAACTGAACTTGATCTGGAAACTATTCAACTGAAGTTAACTTAGGTTCCTTTGGGTAACTGAAACTAGATCTTCCGCCTAGGTTCATTAACCGAACTAAGTTAAGTGTTTACTCCGATTTTCTCTGATAAACCACTGATTTGTTTTAATCAGCATAAGTGTTTTTGAAAGTGGTTTAAGAATTTTTAAAAGGTCATAATACTCTATTCACCCCCCCTCTAGAGTATTTATTGCGCGTTCTCGATCCAACAATTGGTATCGGAGCTTGGTCTTGACCTTGTTGATATCAGTTTCACATTTTGTATCAGAACAGGTCACCAGTTGATCAGTTTCTGTATCAGTTTGTTTAGTGATCGTGTTTATTGCATTTTTGTGATAAGTGCCGAAATTTGTTTCATCTGTGCTAAGTTTGATGCTCTTGCAGTATTTGATCTATGTGCTGAATCTGAT
This sequence comes from Gentiana straminea, assembly GCA_036785695.1. Taxonomy (NCBI): domain Eukaryota; kingdom Viridiplantae; phylum Streptophyta; class Magnoliopsida; order Gentianales; family Gentianaceae; genus Gentiana; species Gentiana straminea. Next base: position 1,836,134 of record JAVUPR010000407.1, read on the forward strand.
CTATTGTGATAGCTGCAATATTTGAATGCTGAATCTGTTCTTAGACTGATATATATGTTATAACTTGAGATCTATGTGCTGAATTTGATTGCCGCAAGTTAAGTGTTTGGCTGCAAGTCTGTGTTTGCTGAATCAGTGCATAACTTGCTATATCTGCTATAATTTTTCTTTCTGTGCTGAATTATATCTTCTGCAAGTTTGTGTGTTTACCAAATCTGAAAGTTCTGTGGCTGTGTGTCTGCCAAGTGTTGATTCTGTGTTTGTTGTATCAAGTGTATGGTTTTAATTTTATTATTGTATTACACTGTGATATTTTACACTTGTCTTGTGAGTTTGGTTGTTTGCAGGACTACCTAAATCAGTACGCCTGCTCGGTTTTTCCTTCTGGTTCAGATTTGCGTTGGGCCAAAGCTCAAAATCGTCTACAACGCTTTGCTTAATCCTGATCCTTTTGAATATTTTTTTTCGGTAACAACTGTGTTTTCAAAGTTATTTTAAACTTGAGTCCAACAGCTTAAAGTTTTATTTTACAGGCTGTTACACACACCATCACTTCCATCACCACTTCACAACTTTGCACAACAGTCCAAGTCTTTCTGAAAATCAGTGTCTTTTTGATCTTGTTTGGACTCATACATCATTTGTAAATCTGCATTGTGCATTGTATCACTACATTCACCTTAAACTCAATTTCTTTTCTATATCTTCATTTATGGCTTCTACTTTGTATACCTATGATCATGCAAAAGAAGAAGTGTTTGGTCAAAGATCACCTTTCTTCGATGGAACAAGGTATGCAGTTTGGAAAAATAAAATGAAGTCTTTTCTAGAAAGCTTAGACCTGCATTTATGGTTTATTGTAGAAGATGGTCTTTGCATTTCTAATTCAGCTGTATTTGAGGTTGACAAAAATGGAAAAGCTTTGGAACAAGATGAGCTTATAGCTTATCGAAATTCTAGAGCTATGGCCATCCTTGTTAACTCTCTTGGTCCTTCGAAAGACGGTCTCGTTTGTTCATGTACAATCGCAAAAGAAGTGTGGGATACACCGAAAAAGATACATGATAAATCGGACCCGTCTCGTAAAATAAATGAACTTATGCACTCATATGAATCATTCCAAATGAGTCCTAATGAGTCGGTTAATGACACGTTTTCCTGATTTATTTTGATTGTTGACACTTTGAAATCTTTAGGAAAACAGTTTTCTGAAATTCAGATTCTTGGAAAGTTTTTGAGAAGTCTAAGTCCTGAATGGACTTCCTTTGTCTTATTCATTAAAGAAGAAAAAGATCCGAACAATTTTGATATAGAAGAATTTATGGAATTAGCATATGTTCATGAGATGACTTTGTTGTCTCATAAACAGTGTAATCCTGAGTTTTCTAATCTTTCTTCAAAAGCTGTTTTAAAATGTCCTGAATCGGAACCCATCAAAGCTGAATCAGACTGTTCCAGTTATGATTCTGATTCAGATCACTCAGTCTGCAGCAGTAGTGTAGATGAACTTGATGAACAAGCTTTTTATAAGCTGTTCAAAATGTTCAAACGCTCATTACACAAGAAAGAAATATCTGCTGCATCCTCCTCTCAGTCGGATCAACATTCTGTACTTGATGATTTTGTTGAATCTTCATCAAAACCAGAATTTCTACAAATCAGCCCTCCTGCAGAATGTATTGCTAAATCTGTGATAATGCCTCGAACAGATTCAGAATCTGAGCCTGATACAGCTGCTAATTCTGAGACTTACACTCAACCTGAATCGCTGCAAATCGGCCCGATTCTTGAAAATGGTGCTTGAATCCGTCGCATTCCTCAAACAAATTCTGAATCTGAGGTAACAGAAGCTTACTCCACATTTTCTGCTTTAACTAGTGAAAATTTTAAGTTAAAATGTGAAGTTATGCATCTTAAAAAGGAACTAAGTGATAAAGATGATTTAATTTGTTCCTTGATTAATTCCTTGAGTGAGCTTGAACTTAAATTTTCAACTCAAGAAGCTCAGCTCAAACAAATGGTTTTAAAGTTAGAGGCTGATATTGAAGCCTTAAGTCTTGAGAGAGATGTGTTCAAAAAGATCTTTCAAGATTCTGAAAATAGCTCTAATGAATTGAACACTTCTCCATCATCTCTTAAGGAATCTGAAATTCAAACTGAACTCAGTCCTGAATCTTCTAATGGAGATAGAAAGGGCAAGAAATCAGTCCCTGAAATTCAGCCCTCTATTCTTTTGAAACCAAGATCAGTTTTTCTATCACAAGCATCATCATCTACACCATCACATACACCTTTCACCACTGCATCAAAGCCTAAGGCTGATCCATCCACTTCACATCATCACACTAGAAATCACGCTCCTAAGAAACACTATGCTTTTCAATATGATAGAAGAGGATCTAGGAACTTCACTCTTAGACACAATTTTTATCAAACTGAAAATGCAGCCCCTAGATATCATGAAAATAAGAGTCATTCATCATCTTTTAGACAATATGCTCCTAAGACATATCATCCATCTAGCTCTTATGCTTCTAGGAATATGCATTCATATAAACATTATGCTCCTAGGTATCATACACCTTCTTATACACATTTTCAGCATGCTTTTACACCACAAGCTGCCCAATATCACTATTGGCAGCCCCCACATCACACACCATATCATTATCATCATGTACCCCATTTTCAGCATACTCATGCTTCATATTTTCAGCATTTCCACACTCATCCTTCCTATGGTTCTTATGGACAGCATTCTAGAGCCTATGGTTCTAATAATTTTGTTCATAGACCTAAAGTTAGGAAAGTTTGGGTACCTAAGTCATCTCTTGGTAATATGCAAGGATTCAAAGTTAAGCAAATTTGGGTGCCTAAATCTTTTTTGACTAATGTTCAAGGACCCAAAGAATAAAAGGGTACCAAGTTTGTTATCTCTTGTTTTGCAGGAATTTAATGGCAACATTTTTTTTTGGTATCAACAAAAGTCCTTGGCATCAACTCCTATCCTAAACCTTGCCTCTTTTGGTATCATTCTTGGTATCAAATTCCCTTCAATTTTTTTTCCCCATAAATCCCTGCTTTACCTCTTATCCATGTCTTTTATCAATCCTTCTCTCTTTTTCCCTCCTAAGGCCTTAATTGTTAAGTATTTTGTGATAATTATGTGTCTTATACAAGTATCATATTTTTTTCTCTCCTATGCTTTAAGCCCTTGATTAATTTTCAAACTAAGGGGGAGAGATATGTGATAAAACTTATTTTTGCTATGCAAGAAGTGTTTTATTAAGGGGGAGCTTAAAGCTTAAACTTTATTGAAAGCTCATTTGTAGGGGGAGCCTACCCAAAATAAAGTTTTAAAAGGATATTTTGAAAATAATCAAAGGGGTGTAAAAGTAAAAGTGGGGAAAACTGTATCTCATTCCATTAGATAATCCCTTTATATAGGGTCACGGTTACAATGTGAACACAGATTACATTGATGGCAATAAATACTGATTGAACGTTACATAATAACCGAAAGATAATCGTCATTGGCTTTGACGAAGCGCACATAATAGTATTTTCCTTCAACACTCCCCCCTTGTGCCAAGTCAAAGGCGAAATGGTGCATGGATCGTTGCCTCGTTAAAAACCTTGCCAAGTAACAAAACCCGGTGGGACAAAATAAAACTTGGTCAAAGGGAAAAAGAGCACAACGCACCTTTAATCTTTAAGGATAACATGTGTGTATTAGACTCCCACGAGGTCTATATCTCCCCCGATCCTTACACCGATCAAGGAAGCTTTGAAAGCCTTCGCATTCCTATATTTTTCACATGTTCCTCAAATATTGCTTTAGGCAGTGACTTGGTAAACAAATCTGCCACATTCTCCTCAGACCTTACTTGATTCACTTGAATCTTGAGGAGAGCTTGTTGTTGCTGGTTATAGAAAAACTTTGGTGATATGTGTTTTGTGTTGTCACCCTTGATATAACCAAGCTTCATATGTTCGATGCAAGCTGCATTATCTTCATAAATGCAAGTAGGCTCTTCGGTGGTGGAACTTAAACCTTTGGTCCCTCGAATATGTGTAATGATGGACCTTAACCATATACACTCACGAACCGCCTCATGTAGAGCAATAATCTCGAGTGGTTCGAGGAGGTAGCCACAAGACTTTGCTTGGTTGATCTCCAAGATATCGCCGTGTTCCCGATGGTAAATACATAACCGGTTTGGGAACGACCTTTATGTGGGTCGGATAGATACCCGGCGTACGCAAACCCAACTAATACATTGTTTGGGGTTTCGAGTAGGGGGTGGCGATTTCGTTGTCGACATTTTCTTTAGGGGTTGTATTTTCATTTACGGTCCCTCTTGTCTTTGTGTAGGAAAAAAATAGGCCCAAGTCAATGGTTCCTTTTAGGTATCGAAATATGTTTTTAATACCATTCCAATGACGATTTGCGTTGGCGCGGGATTTGAATCTAGCTAACAAGTTCACGAGAATGCAATATACGGTCGAGTACATTGAGCTAAATACAATAATGCGCCTATTGCACTTAAGTAGGGAATTTCGGCTCCCAATAGCTCTTCGTCATCTTCCTTTGGACGAAATGGATCTTTCTTTATGTCCAAACTTCGACCGATCATGGGAGTGCTAACGGTGCACTTTGTCCATATTAAATCGCCGAGCATCTTTTGGACATATGCGGATTGGTGGATAAGTATTCCACAAGCTCGGTGTTCTAGTTCAAGGCCTAGACAAAACCGAGTTTTCCCAAGATCTTTCATCTCAAATTCGGATTTCAAATAGCTCGCGGTTTCTCTTATTTCATTAAGAGTACCTATTATGTTCATATCATCGACATATCTTTGCTACAATTGCAAATCCGGAACTTGTTTTCTTTATGAATACGCGGGGCATAGTTCATCATTCTTATATCCCTTCCCAATCAAGTAGTCACTTAGGCGGGTATACCACATCCGCCCGGATTGTTTTAATCCGTAAAGTGAGCGTTTCAATCGATTGCAAACGCACTCCGTGGTTTAGAGTCACTTGACTTGGGCAATGAAAGACCATCGAGGCACTTTCATGTATATCTACGAATCAAGATCCCCATAGAGATATCTTCGTAACCACATCCAATTTTGCATTTCCAATCCTTCGGAAACAACTAAACTAACTAGGTAACGGAAAGTTATTACATCCATTACGGAGAGTATGTCTCCTCATAGTCAATTCCGGGCGTTGTGAGAAACCTTGCGCCACAAGGCGAGCCTTGTACCTTAGGACTTCATTCTTCTCATTACGCTTTCTGACAAATACCCATTTATGTCCTACAGGCTTTACACTTGGTGGGGTTAGCACTACCGGACTAAATACCTGTCTCTTTGTCAGAGAATCTAGTTCTGCCTGTATTGCTTCTTTCCATTGAGGCCAATCTGCTCTTTGTTGACATTCTGCAATAGAGCGTGGTTCGACATCATCGTGCTCTATGATTTCTTGAGCAACAGTATATGCAAATATATCATCAATGTGCATGGAAGATCTTTCCATCAACTCGTATGCACTCTCATAATCCATTGAGATTTCTTTGTTCTCGGAATCAATTCAAACATCGGAGCGTCCTCAGGTATTGATTCATGGACATAATCGTAATCGAGAGATAATCTCGTGAGAGGGATTCTCTACATTGATGATTAATGGGTCGGATTGTGCCTTACTCGCCCTCTTCTTCCTTGGGTGAGTATCGGTCGAACCAAGTGGTCTCCCCCTCTTCCTTTGGGCGCCACGGCCTCATCCACACCTCCACTAAGTGTGGTCGCAATGCCTTTAGCTACGGCATTGTGCCCCTTTTTGGGGACTTCTAACCTTGCGAGCACGTTTGCGGTGGTATGTGTGATCTTGTCACTTTAGCAATATCGAGAGAACGCATCGGGCATCGAATCGCTACGTTACGAAGATTAAGTATTCTTTGCACTTCACTTTCACTTTGTGAGGTACGGGGATCAAAATGAGGCGAGTGGGGACAAACCACGACAATTCCCTGTCGTTCCCTTAGAAAATCCTTTTTCTTATCTCCCCCTAACGACGGGAAGACGAGTCTCATCAAAGTGACAATCCGCAAATCTTGCGGTAAATAGATCGCTTTGTCAAAGGTTCCAAATAGCGGATAATAGTTGGGGATTCATATCCAACATAAATACCTAATCGTCTGCGAGGACCCATTTTAGTGCGGCTTGTGGAGGCGCAATAGGCACATATCTTTGCACAACCAAATATGCGTAAGTGTGAAATATCGGGCTCATATCCGGTAACCAAGCGGTACGCGAGAAAATGGTTGGCTAGCGGTGGGTCCGAAACGAATAAGTAAATTTGCGTGCAATATTGCATAACCCTGCGAGATAGGGGCAAGTTGGTGCGCATAACCAATGCCCGGCCACCATCGTAGCCTTTTGATGGTGGCTTCGCGAGACCATTCCGTGTATGCACATGGGGTACGGGATGTTCTACATCAATCCCGATAGACATGCAATAATCATCAAATGCTTTTGATGTGAACTCTCCGGCGTTATCAAGCCTTATAGACTTGATAGGGTGATCGGGGTGGTGAGCCCTTAAACGTATAATCTGTGCTAAGAGTTTTGCAAATGCGGCATTCCTTGTGGACAATAATGCGACATGTGACCGGCGTGTCGAGGCATCCACAGAACCATAAAATACTTGAATGGCCCGCATTACGGATGGATAGGTCCACATATATCACCTTGTATTCTTTGTAAGAATGGAATGTTTTGTTTCATGTCTTTAGCATAGGAAGGTCTCGATCCTGTTTTTGCTAAAGAGCGAGGCTTTGCAAAATGATTGGTGTGCCTTGGAAATGGTCAATGAGGAGGAGGGATATAACTCATACGGTGCTTCGAGACGACAATGGTGCTTTGAAACAACACTACTTTGGACACTTTGCATTGTGTCGGATTTTTGTCCCATTTTGTTTTTTCCTCGAAAGAAGGGATGTCCGTGTGAGTTCTTTAAAATACGGATCATCATATCTCGACCGGGGTGTCCTGGCGATCATGCCAAAGCTTTGTATGAGTCGGTGTCCCAAATTTCATTGTTGGTGACAAAGCATAGGATTCAATAATCCGAATAGTAGTAATATATAATCCATTAGATTGACTCATAAGCTTTTCTAGTATGCGTTTCCTTCCACATTCATTTGTGGTAATATACAAATATTCGAGTTCCATTCTCACGGTGAGTTTCCAAATGATAACCGTTGGCACGAATATCTTTGAAACTTAACAAGGTTCGATTGGCTCTAGGTGCATATAGAGCGTTTGTGACTTTTATCGTTGTGCCGTTAGGCATAAAAAATGTGGCATTTCCTCGCCCTTGTATTACTTGTGATGATCCAATCATCGTAGTCACAGATGAATTACATGGAATTAACTCGACAAATAATTGTCTATTCCTTAAGATAGTGTGTGTGGTTCCACTATCAGCTAAGCACTCTATTTCTCCTCGATTCATTCCTACATTTAAATTAGATGAGATTAAAAAAATCGAAGACATAACTCATATTCTTTAGAGTTTTTCGATGGAGATGTATTGCTTTACACCTTAATAGTGCTATTTTCGAACCATGTATATACTGGTAAATAAAATCGAATAAAATTCAATACTTCAGAATAAAATCCGAAATTTATTAATAGGCCAACGAAAATCAAAAATAAAAGTCTCGTACATCAAAATCCAATTCAACAAACCATTATTCAAATGAACTTTAAGACCAAAATAGTCTAATTAAAAAAATAAGGCATTCCGCCTTCACAATGTTCTTGGAAAAATAAATAAGTAAGCAAAGCAGATCAATCAAAGTCTGGAACATCCATTGACTGAGCAGGGTTCTTGTTGCTATTGAAGTCTGCAATTGTGAGGTTGACATCAGTGTCATTGCCTCCATCTTCCGTATAGTGGGCCTCTTGTTCTCTAGATTCCCTATACCTCTTGTAATTGGCTGCTACTTTGTTACTTGCTCGGCAGGTATTATACCAATGCCCAGTAACTCCACACCTATAGCAAGGTTCAGTTCCAACTCTCTCCCTTTTTCCTTGAGGGTTCTTAGCCTTAGGACCACCATGGCCACTAGGACCATCACCACCATTTCTGCGCCATACATTAGGGGGACCTCCACGGCCCATACCACGGCCCCTAGGTCCCTTTCCACGTGGTGCATTGTTTCCACGTGGGTAAGGCTCAGCACGTCCAACTCCCTTTTCTTTGGGGTTCTTTCCACCTTTCATCTTGCCATAGTTAACCTCGGGAATTTTCTTTGTCCCCCGGTGTCCGGCATTATTATTCATGAGAACTTGATCATGCCGCTCGGCCACTTGCGGCATGTTGATCAATTTGTGAAAGGTCGTAATATTTTTCTTGTCGTACTCCGGCCTATCCGGTTCGCTAGTATAAGTGCCGAAGTAGGAAAAGTGGAAAGAGTCTTACGGATCATATCATCTTTCGTGAGTTCCTTTCCACGAATTTGAGACGTGCTCTAAGACGCAACATGTCCTTGTTGAATTGGTCTACCCCTTTGTAGTCAAGCAAGCGGATTTCATTCCACCGAGCGAGACGTTACGGGAGTAAAGTGTCATGAATGTTCCCAAAACGTCCTCAGGGCATCCCACGAGTTCTTTGGGTGTTTTCAAGGCGAAGGTACTCCCGGCGTAAGCTAGAGTCAATATGTCGCCTCAAGAACATTAGGGCATTTGCTTTTACTTTAGCGGATGGGTCGTCCTTAGGGTCGGTGGGTGTTTTGATAGTGAGAGTGTAGTCCTTTGCAACAAAGGCCATTTCCACATACGAAACCCGGCGGTGGTACTCAATTCCTTCGAGTCCAAGATTTCAAATTCGGGTCGAGTTGTATCGCCCATCTACATAAACAAGAGTGAAGAGCATATTAATTATGTAGTCATAAGACATCCACAATAATTAATTTCCAAGAGTGTGAATTGGATCACGATGCCATGGTACATAGCGGTCACTCATTTTTTCGATCTTTGTGAAGATACTTTATCACATTGATTGTTTCGTACTTAGTATATAACGCGCATGAAATTTCTTTATCATAGGATGACATATAATCTTATTTATAAGGCAATCAACATATAATTATTATGCTCAATTTGAAATTTCGGGCAAACATAGCACATAACATTTTTTCATGGCAACATGCATATACATTTCAAATTGGCCATTGATTGTTTATTAGGAGTGAATCGTTTTTCTTATTTGTTCAATTGTTTATTACTATTTGTTAGGATAAATTTCTGCCGACAATTATTATTATTATTATTTTGACAGCAAATAAAAAAAAAAGGAGAATAATAAAATGACAAATACGTAAATGATGGGACCAATACATTTAATGCAGCGGCTGCATTAACTTTTTATTTTTATTTTTATTTTTATTTTTTATTTAACGTACAGGGATAAAGTAGGTAAAAAAAATAAAAATTCATCAATCCTAATTCAGCCGTGATAGATGACTAATTGAGAATAGAAAAATACAGATGCCGTCACCCCAAGAAGCAAACTTTAAACTAGCCGCTGCTTACCGTAATTGCATATTCCCTAATTGCTTATGACTTAATAATCACAGTAAAAGGCATGCAGACTTAATATATGCCTACTAACTTCTGGATTCGATCTACCAACGCATCATGTAACAGCAGCATGAAATTAATCAAATCGACATTAATACTTTAACGATTAAATAGATCGATTAATAAATCGAACAACAAGGATGATAGGTTGGCTCCGATACCACATGTAAATCAACAATAAGAGTACCTTAATATCAGAAGAAATAATCAGTATCGGGTAGAGTTTTTGTGCATACCGTTCACTGGAGAATTGATAGATCTGTTCACCAAAGGGATATCGCCGTTGATGGATAAAGCTGTTCGCGGCGGGCTGGGCGGCGGCGGCAGCAGGGCGGGCGGCGGCGGCGGCTCAATTAGGTTTTTTTTTTTTTTTCTCTGAGCTACGTGCTGATAACGTGTAAAAGTAAAAGTGGTAAAAGCGTATCTCATTCCATTAGATAATCCCTTTATATAGGGTCGCGGTTCTGATGTGAACACGATTACATTGATGGCAATAAATACCGATTGAACGTTACATAATAACCGAAAGATAATCGTCGTTGGGCGACGAACGTGAAGCGCATAATAGTATTTTCCTTCAACAAGGGGGAGAATTGTTGAGTATTTTGTGTTGATGTATTTCAAAATATATTTATTTTGGGATATATCTCATAATTACTCTACAATTAAGTATGTCACTATTAATGTTTTATATCTTAAGTGACATGTGTTTGAAAATTATCAAGTCACTACAAGCTTAATTTTTCATATATCTTATTATGTGACTTGAATATCTTAGCTCTTAAAGTATCAATAATGCGTGTATGTCACACCAAACCTTTTTACTATATTTCATGTGTGAAATTCTTTTCATTAAGTATTATGTGTATGTCACATTGTTCTAATTTCTATCAACTTTTATATGTGACACAATTTACTTTATTTTGAGTCTTTGTGTATATCACAACAAGAGCTCAATTTTACAAGTGTGTAAAATGATATTTATTATGACATCATTTTATCTTATAATGTGACATAAGGTATTTTATTATATCTTCTAATCTATATCTATTTATCTATCTTTTATTACACATATATATGTTTAAGATGCATACAATTATACATATAAATATGTATTTTATGTGACAGTCAGCCTACCCTTTTTTTTGTTACCCAATGGCCCAGCCTTCCACCTAACCTAAAACTTTTTTTTTCTTTTACAAACAACCCCACCACTCCTCCTTTTACCCAGGTAATTGCCTAGTAACCTCCCCTTCCCACCTCCCCACGAGAAATTCTTCCTCCACCGTCCTTTTCTTTTCTAGGAAACACTCCACCTTTTTTTTCTTTACTCTCTCTTTGAACCGTCCCTATCCCCTTTTTCCAAAAGTCTATTTCCCATTAATTAGCTTCAATATTAATCTGAGTAGCCTCAGTTCTTTGTAACCTTTCTCCTTACCAAAGCTTTCCTCTTTCTGAATACAAATGAATAGCCTTCTGTTATGTGATCCTTCGAAAGGAAAAAGTTGTGTTCTTTCCTTCTGATGATGTGCTTCTCTCTGCAACACCTGCTTCGGGCCTCGATGTTGCTCTGAAAAAGCGTCTGTTGCTGTGAAGGTGGAGATCCGGCCAAAATGAAGCTCTGAGATTGCTGAGGCCTATGACGGAATTCTGAGGCCGATGATGTCCGATCTACCTCAATCAAACTATCAACCTGTTGATCTGCCATTTCAGGGAAGCTCTTCTCATCCTTTTAATTTCGCAGTCTATCTCTTACCTTTTCTGTGAAATCTAACCTCATACCTGTCATTATCAGTAAAGCTATAAACTTTACAGCTCTGTTAAAATGTCAAGACGATTCTGTGGCTGTTTTTGGTCTAATCTGTGTATGTAAAGTGTTAATCTTTTGTTTTGACTAATCTGAGTTGGTAAAGGTTTGATCTTTTAGTGATTAAAATGCTTAATACGTAAATGTTGTCTAAGTCTATTAAAAGTCTGTTTAAAATGTCTTAAACGTGATTTGCTGGATCAAATTTATGCTTAACTAAATTCTGTGTTGCAATATCCAAAATTTGATAACTTTTGTTTCTGAGTCTCCTTTTTATTAAAGGCTTAATCTTTCACTCTTGGTAGTATCTTTTTATGCCTTAAACTGTAAATGCATGCCTATTAGACACCGATTTAATAAAAGTTTGAATTCTTCGTGTTGATCTAAGTTTAATCTATATTAACATGCTTAAACCTGCACTATTTTCTATTTTAGAAATAATACATATTCCTATGTGCTAAATCTTTTTGCAATAAACCCATTAAAATGCATCTCTTAGCTCTGAACGTTGATAGACTTGAATGGTCAAGCTTAGATCTAAATCAAGTTTCTACTAAACCGAAAAGTGCATCTGTACATCAATTTCTGCTGTGAACATGAATCATTTGCTTTTGTCAATTTGTTGTTAAATAGTCTATCCGAAAATATATGTTATATAAATGGTGTATCCATCTGCAATATGCTTAAGTATGTTTGATTGTTAATAATAATATAATATTAAATATTATTGTGAATCTGAAATTACATATTTATAAGACACTGTTATGTGGTATATGTATTTTCGGTGTGTGTGCTTGACTTGTATACATGATTAAATATGATATAATATATGTGCAATAGTGCTGTAATGATTTTGTTATCTCAAATTAACATAAAAAATAAAAAATAATTTTTTTTTGTTTTTGTTTTACAGAGTTGTTGTTTTGTGTACTTGGATATTGTGATATTAGCTTTTATAAATACCTTGGGACTTATTTTGTGTAACCACACATTTAATTTTGATGTGTAAGTGTGCAGGTTTACTCTCCTTCTCTTGGGAACAGTTCTATAGCCGTTGGAGCTGGAAAGCCAAATAGCAGGACTGCAAAGCTAAAAGACAAATCTGTGTAAAGCTGTAAAGCAACAACAATTCTGGCGCCTCTTATATAAACACCCCAACCTTTCTTTTGAAGAAGAAGAACAGCCTCTCCAAAGACAACATTCATTTCACTAAGTCTCTTCTCCATTTTCTTACACTTGTATTTGAAATCATTGTTTTATTTCTTGAGTGTTAGAAAAGTGAGGTGTGAGTGTGTTGGAGTGTATCTCTAAAATAAACCTTTAGTGAGTGTGTTGTAGTGTTGGGAGTGTTCTCCACTTGTTATTGAGGAGCAATAACAAGGGCACAAAGTCGGTCCAAGCCGTGGTTCGCCAGCGATTCGGGATCGTTCTGGCGAGATACGGATTCAAGGAGTTTGAATCCGGGTTACGAATTCACGGAGCTGAGTTCGTGTTCAAGAATCCAGGGAGTGATTCTTGGTAAGTACTCCTTTGGTGAGTGTGTTGTAATTTTTCTCTTTTTGTTTTGCAATAAAACTCAAAGCTACATCTTTTGAAAACCCTTGTGTGTGGGTGTGATCTTTTATAAGATGACACATATGTGCTTTAGGTAGTTTATCTTGACACACCTTAGAATTGCATGCTTAGGCTAAAAGAACTTAAAAACTAAATCTGCAATTCTGTGTTTGTTTGTTGAACACCTTAGACTTGCATGTACTAAGATAATAACCTAAAATCTGAATCTGCAAGTTTTGCTATTCTGATTTTGGTCAAGTGTTCAACCTGTTCCTTCATTTGTATAAGTTTCAGTTTCTGCATATCACAGTCCTTTATCTTAACAAACTGAACTTGATCTGGAAACTATTCAACTGAAGTTAACTTAGGTTCCTTTGGTTAACTGAAACTAGATCTTCCGCCTAGGTTCATTAACCGAACTAAGTTAAGTGTTTACTCCGATTTTCTCTGATAAACCACTGATTTGTTTTAATCAGCATAAGTGTTTTTGAAAGTGGTTTAAGAATTTTTAAAAGGTCATAATACTCTATTCACCCCCCCTCTAGAGTATTTATTGCGCGTTCTCGATCCAACACAACCTACCCATTCTATGGGATTTGAGGGAGGCAGATTCCGAGTCGCGTTGATTTAGTGACAGGAATGCAAAGCAACGCCTTGTTTATTTTGCTGGTTGAGAAATTGTCGGTTTTCACCCAACTTGTCTCTTACCAATTTCATTTGCGTGTGCCTGTATCATGATTACGAGGCCGGGGCCAAGGGGCGATTCAACCAAAGAGTTTTTGTTGATGATGAGGCGACAATTACGGTTGCCGGTGTTGGGTTTGGTTGACGCCGACCGTGGTGGAGTAAGTATATTGACTACTTATGCTGTTGGATCAGAAAGCAAGGTGTATGATAACGAGAATCTCGCTACGCCCGGCATCCGATGGATTGGATTACTGCCTTTCGACGTTGAAATGTTAAATATCCCGGTTGATAGTTTGTCCCCAATGACGCAAGCAGACTTAGATATGGCTAGGAGTTGGATAACGAAACCCTGTTTTGGTAGAGGCACTCCCCGGAGACGCTGGGTCGGTCAAATTAGGAGAATGATTGAGTTGGAAATGGGTGCGTCTATCGAGAGCTTAGAAGCAATGAGGTTAAATTATCTGGACTTTTATCTGATGAACCAGATCACCGGTAGGGGCTGGCTATGATATATAAGGTATGTCAAAAATCTTATTTCTAGCGTACTATTTTGGTGGTTGTTTTATTGGGGTTTTTGTGCCCTAGCAGTAGCAAAATTTGGCGAAGTTTTGTATTTTACCGATGCAAGGGTTAAACCAATTAAGTACCTATTCTACAAAGGACTCTACACAGACTCCAAAACATTATTTCATCAACAAAACACCCAAATTAGAAAATAAAAAGCATCAGTCAAAAAAAAAAAAAAAAACAGATCTCAACTCAGCCGCAAAATCCCCCTCTTTTGCAAAAGGTTTTTGGCTTAATTTCTACCAAATTCGTTGATGTCTGCTATACACCAAACGGATGCGGCGGCTCTTAGCCTCTAATCCAAGCGATCGATTCTCCTCTTCCCTGCTTCTCTTCATCGTCTCTTCTACGGCAACTTCGTTGTCTCCACCTCTTCTTCCGTCTCCGATGACGACCCTTCCAGATCCGACCACCCAAAATCTCTCTTTTCCCTCCTCCACCAGCCACTTATTTTTGAAGACGATGTAGAAGAAGAAAACTCGATTAAGAAGCTTCTTAACCGCCGATGGAGAGAGAGAATGTCAAGGATGTGAAGCCGAGCGTATAATAGACGGAGACCGGAAGGAGGGAAGTCGGCCGGCGGGGAGCTTGAAGATAGTGTGGAGAGACCGATCGTTAATACAAAAGAGGAAAGATCGAGGGGATTTGCAGAGAAGATGATGGAGGCTAGGGTTTCTAGATTTTGAGATAATAGATGAATGAGTCGGATAATGGAGGAATGATAGGTAGTTATAATTATAAAGGGTATTTTTGGATATACATTACTTTTTGTCCTTTACAACCATTGCATTTTTTTGTTGTCCTTTTTACATAAATAAGATGTAAAATGGTCCTTTACAACCTTATCCTATTTTTTGAAAGGTGCTGATATCATTTCTGAAAAAAAAAAAAATCAACACATCGTTCCCAACCCTAATTTTCTTCCATAGAATCCAAATTGTCGAAGAAGCCTCCAACAACTCTGGATATCTCCAGCCCCATCAATAATCCGACAATTAGTCGGTCCATCTCTATTGTCGCAAACCAACACCAGGAGGTCCGGTCGGCAAGCCACACTCGAGTTCTGGCCAAAAGCATAATGGAAGGGGCACCGCACCGTCTTATGAGAGTCCTCACCAGTCTCACCGCCACGATTTACCAGTGACCACTCTAAGCCAAGCATCGATAGAGGTAGTAGCGGGAATGGGTGCTCTGGGACAGCCATTAACGAGCTTGAGGAGCTGCTTCGAGAGAGGGCTTAGAGGCTCCGGCGATTTCAACAAAATCAATTTTTCTATCTTCAAAGAGGTTCCGGTGATTTTGGAAGAGCTCTCCGGCAAATTGTAAGTATCAATTTTTGTATCTTGTTCATATCGTTTTTCAATCGTCGTTTCCTTTTGCAGAGGTCACGGTTTTCCAATTAGAATGGTTAAATTAGTTACTCTGTGTAGTTAGGCGGAGGTTACGGGCTGAGCTTGTTTATCTGACTTGCTGCCATGTTTTGTCTTGCTAATCGCTTAGTTTAGGTTTGTTAAGAGTCGGATGCTTCTTTGTGATATAAACATGCAACCATTTTGCTGTTTTTGTGATCTCTTAATTAGGGCAGAATTGGGCAAAAATGTTGTTTACAATGTTGAGATGTTTTTATAGGCTAATTCATGTGTTCTAGTTTGCTTTTAAGAAGAATATAGCTTGCATTTGAACCAATTAACGCAAAGAAAAAACAAAACAAAAAATGAAATCAAGTTTCACTTCCAACTGCACATCTGGAGCATACTGAGAATGGTCTACTTGAGTACCATTTAAAAATGATTTGTTCTGTGTTTCGGTGGAACATCAGTATCAGATTGTGAAGTCGGTAACAAAAACAAAAATTAAGAAACATAAACACATAAATAGCTTGTTCAGTTGATAATTGGTGAAATTTTGATTTGTTTCTACATAGGCCGAGTCAGGTGAATAAGATTTTTAGGCTACTGAATAATCAGTGGGAAATTCAGCTGTAATACTATTTGAATGTTGAATGTCTTAAGGCATTAGTTTATTATAAGTTCTTCAAGCTCAATGATCATTAGGCCGCTAACATAATTGCATTTTATGAGTCTGTCAACCCTTTTTTTTAGGGGGGGCCGTTAACTCTCTTTTGACTGCAGTTATACATGGTTGGGGTATACGGGACACTTGGTTTTGGAGGGGACAGAGAGGAGTAAAAATAGTTCCCAAATGGTGCATATCCAGCTGGCGAGAATGTTGTACATGCTTTGGTATACAATTGTAAACATGGTCTTAATTGTTTACGTTTTCCGGTTTGCTCCCAGTAGTAGTTTCAGTGTCATTTTTTTATTAGTTTGCTTATGTACTTCTGGGAAGTACCAAACACTTCTGTGATTTAGAAGGAATAAGACAAGCAATATACTCCTCTCTGTAAGATCTATTGAATATGCATGTGTTTACCATTATAATTATGATTATCGATCTAGTCGTGATGATTAGATCTGTTAGTGGGACTAGCTAATAGCATTGTTGTAATTATTAACACGTAATATAACCATAGACTGTTGAGTGTCCAAATAAAGGCTATAGTTGAAGGAGCTCATGAACCTGGCTATGAAACCTGCATCAGATTATTAGTAGCCTGTTTAGAAGCATGTTTAATCAAAGTCTGTATGAGAATGTCGGTTTCGTTAGGCTTTCATCCTTTTCTTTTCATTTCTTCGAACTATTGAATTTGTTCTGTGACTTCGTCGAGTAATTGATCGGATCGCACTTTGCTCATGTATCGGTCTACTTATTCCACCGGTGAATTGATGTTTAAACATTCACATGTCTATTTTCAATATTCCGGGGAGGTAAGAAAGATACCCCTCCTGACATTGCAAAAATATTTTATGCGACTAGACAAAGAAATGGAAAGCGTGTTGAACCAAGAGAGAAAGAAAAATATGTAAGTATTACTCATTAACATTTAAGCATATATTCATCATTTGTCACTATTTTATTTTGACAAATGGAGTGTGTGCTTTGTAGGATGAGATAATCAAGGCTTGTTCAAGCCAATGTATCATTGTCACCTATTGATGTGGTTGAAACTTGCTTTGGTCCACAAAACCATAGCAATGTATTTGGTTTTGGAGGTGGAATGAAGAGGAAACATTTTGATGATCCTCAGGCTGCTCAAATCAAAGAACTTAAGGCTAAGCTCCATGATAAAGAAGAAGAAAATAATGATCTTAGAAGACGTGTTGAGGGAATAGAAAGTATATTAATCCAAATGGGAAAGGAAAATCAACCAACTTCACATGAGCCACCTCGTAGCCATGACCCCTGAATAGCTTTCACCCGGGTATCTCCGGTTCATATATTTTGTTAATTTTAGTTAATTTTGGATTTTGGTGACCTTGTTGTTCTTGGTTCATGAATTTTGTGAACGTTTAAGGTTCTTCTCCCCTTGTATGTTTTGGAATGTGCCTAACAGAACCTTGCATTAGTGTCCTATTTTGGAGGCTTGAATGAGTATGTCTTGGTTAAGTTGAGTTTCCCTTTTGAGCTTTGGCATTAGCCATTTTTGTTTGGTGAAGTTTTTTATTTTATCTGTTTTGAGCCTAATAAACTGATGGTTAGGGTCTGTCTTTGTATTATCTATTTCAGGCTTTGCATGCTAGCTAATGTTCGAGTCTTATTCTGTTTTCTATATAATTTCTTGGCCATAGCATAAATGTATTAGTTGTTTGATGGATGTCAATATATAGCTTAAATCTTGTTAAGTCTTCCATCATATATAAGCTCTATTTTTTTATATGATCGCAATCTATTTTTTTGTGAAAGGAAATACATATGCACTACTATCACCCATCCTTAAATAAACCTTTTTGAGTAAACAATGTGTGAAAGTAAATACACACGCATACTACCATCACCCGTAATGTTGTTAATTTGCAGAATTAAGCAATTTGATTCTTAAAGTTTGAATATTGTGGCCATTTGTTTTTTCACATTAAATGATACTCTCTCCAATATATTTTTAAGAACCCCCCTTGTTTATATGTTATTCAGAATGCGCCATTTAGTCTTTTTTCTAAAAGTTCAACAATTGTAAGTGGTAAATGCAAAGTAAATTTCCATACTATGTGAACATTATGCAACACCTAGTGAGAACATCAATTGTCTTGTGACCTTTGAATGTGATCTTATTTCAACGAGTTAAATAAAAAGTTTTTGAGGTAAAGTAATGTGTCAAAGCAAAATTGTTTCACTTAATCATTCTACATCTTCCATTTGTGCTCATTGGCTCTAAATGTGACATCGGTGAACTTATTCATCGATTTTGACTTATGTGATTTGTGCTTAATTGACATATCCTGTGATTGTTTTGGTTGAAACCAGACCCCATATTTCGCTTTTCTTGTTCTTGGACCTTTTTGCTACATTCGTAATCTGAATCCCTCGTATTTTGATCTTGACATGTTTGACGGTGAAGAAGTGCATGTTTTGAGTTTCATGACGAGGAGTGAGGAGGGTTTCATGTTTTATAGAGGTATGAATTGTTTTACTTTTTAATAAGGATTGTATATTGGTTGGTATTTAGTACTTATAATCTCACTTGCCAATAAACATGACTTAGTCATTTTATGATAAGTGTTTCTTGGCATCCTAATAATGCTAGTTCACTGTCCATTGCCATTTTCATGTGTTTGTTATGGTTGAACAAGGCTTCCCTTGACTTTTCCTTCTACCTTGTTTTATTCCACTTATGGTTAGTTGTTCCTACTCTTTTTATTACGATAGTGATTCTAGATATTTGGGAACATAGGTTTGTAGAAGAAGCTTATCAACGTTTAGATAAATTGGTCATTGATGGATTTTTATACAAAACTGTTGCCTTGATAAAGAAAACGCATTGTACTTATAATGTGGTAGATATTAACCAATCACAAGGAGTTTTTTTGTATGATTCAATCACAAGGAGTAGAAAGAGGAAAAACAACAACCTCTTTGTGCTATGCTTTCTAAAAGAGGTTCTCAATTACAAAGTATAAAACAAGGTAGAATGCATTATAAGTACAATGCATTTTCTTTATCAATGCAACAGTTTTGTATAAAAATCCATCAATGACCAATTTATCTAAACGTTGATAAGCTTCTTCTACAAACCTATGTTCCCAAATATCTAGAATCACTATCGTAATAAAAAGAGTAGGAACAACTAACCATAAGTGGAATAAAACAAGGTAGAAGGAAAAGTCAAGGGGAAGCCTTGTTCAACCATAACAAACACATGAAAATGGCAATGGACAGTGAACTAGCATTATTAGGATGCCAAGAAACACTTATCATAAAATGACTAAGTCATGTTTATTGGCAAGTGAGATTATAAGTACTAAATACCAACCAATATACAATCCTTATTAAAAAGTAAAACAATTCATACCTCTATAAAACATGAAACCCTCCTCACTCCTCGTCATGAAACTCTGTCAAACATGCACTTCTTCACTGTCAAACATGTCAAGATCAAAATACGAGGGATTCAGATTACAGAATGTAGCAAAAAGGTCCAAGAACAGTAAAGCAGAATATGGGGCTGGTTTCAACCAAAACAATCACAGGATATGTCAATTAAGCACAAATCACATAAGTCAAAATCAGTGAATAAGTTCACTGATGTCACATTTAGAGCCAATGAGCACAAATGGAAGATGTAGAATGATTAAGTGAAACAATTTTGCTTTGACACAGATTACTTTACCTCAAAAACTTTTTATTTAACTGTTGAAATAAGATCACATTCAAAGGTCACAACACAATTGATGTTCTCAATAGGTGTTGCATAATGTTCACATAGTATGGAAATTTACTGCATTTACCACTTACAATTGTTGAACTTTTAGAAAAAAGACTAAATGGCGCATTCTGAATAACATATAAACAAGGGGGGTTCTTAAAAATATATTGGAGAGAGTATCATTTAATGTGAAAAAACAAATGGCCACAATATTCAAACTTTAAGAATCAGATTGCTTAATTCTGCAAATTAACAACATTACGGGTGATGGTAGTATGCGTGTGTATTTACTTTCACACATTGTTTACTCAAAAAGGTTTATTTAGGGATGGGTGATAGTAGTGCATATGTATTTCCTTTCACAGCAAAATAGATTGCAGATCATATAAAAAAAATATTGTTGTTATATATGATGGAAGACTTAACAAGATTTAAGCTATATATTGACATCCATCAAACAACTAATACATTTATGCTATGGCCGAGAAATTATATAGAAAACAGAATAAGACTCGGAACATTAGCTAGCATGCAAAGCCTGAAATAGATAATACAAAGACAGACCCTAACCATCAGTTTATTAGGCTCAAAACAGATAAAATAAAAAAACTTCACCAAACAAAAATGGCTAATGCCAAAGCTCAAAAGGGAAACTCAACTTAACCAAGACATACTCATTCAAGCCTCCAAAATAGGACACTAATGCAAGGTTCTGTTAGGCACATTCCAAAACATACAAGGGGAGAAGAACCTTAAACGTTCACAAAATTCATGAACCAAGAACAACAAGGTCACCAAAATCCAAAATTAACTAAAATTAACAAAATATATGAACCGGAGATACCTGGGTGAAAGCTATTCAGGGTCATGGCTACGAGGTGGCTCATGTGAAGTTGGTTGATTTTCCTTTCCCATTTGGATTAATATACTTTCTATTCCCTCAACACGTCTTCTAAGATCATTATTTTCTTCTTCTTTCTCATGGAGCTTAGCCTTAAGTTCTTTGATTTGAGCAGCCTGAGGATCATCAAAATGTTTCCTCTTCATTCCACCTCCAAAACCAAATACATTGCTATGGTTTTGTGGACCAAAGCAAGTTTCAACCACATCAATAGGTGACAATGATACATTGGCTTGAACAGTCTTGATTATCTCATCCTACAAAGCACCAGCTCCATTTGTCAAAATAAAATAGTGACAAATGATGAATATATGCTTAAATGTTAATGAGTAATACTTACATATTTTTCTTTCTCTCTTGGTTCAACACGCTTTCCATTTCTTTGTCTAGTCGCATAAAATATTTTTGCAATGTCAGGTGGGGTATCTTTCTTACCTCCCTGGAATATTGAAAATAGACATGTGAATGTTTAAACATCAATTCACCAGTGGAATAAGTAGACCGATACATGAGCAGGCAGATCCGATCAATTACTGACAGAAGTCACAGAACAAATTCAATAGTTCAGTAAGAAATGAAAAGAAAAGGATGAAAGCCTAACGAAACTGACATTCTCATACAGACTTTGATTAAACAT
Organism: Gentiana straminea; assembly: GCA_036785695.1. Lineage (NCBI taxonomy): Eukaryota > Viridiplantae > Streptophyta > Magnoliopsida > Gentianales > Gentianaceae > Gentiana > Gentiana straminea. The sequence continues at coordinate 1,857,701 of JAVUPR010000407.1, forward strand.
GCTTCTAAACATGCTACTAATAATCTGATGCAGGTTTCATAGCCAGGTTCATGAGCTCCTTCAACTATAGCCTTTATTTGGACACTGAACAGTCTATGGTTATATTACGTGTTAATAATTACAACAATGCTATTAGCTAGTCCCACTAACAGATCTAATCATCACGACTAGATCGATAATCATAATTATAATGGTAAACACATGCATATTCAATAGATCTTACAGAGAGGAGTATATTGTTTGTCTTATTCCTTCTAAATCACAGAAGTGTTTGGTACTTCCCAGAAGTACATAAGCAAACTAATAAAAAAATGACACTGAAACTACTACTGGGAGCAAACCGGAAAACGTAAACAATTAAGACCATGTTTACAATTGTATACCAAAGCATGTACAACATTCTCGCCAGCTGGATATGCACCCTTTGGGAACTATTTTTACTCCTCTCTGTCCCCTCCAAAACCAAGTGTCCCGTATACCCCAACCATATATAACTGCAGTCAAAAGAGAGTTAACGTCCCCCCCTAAAAAAAAAAAAGGGTTGACAGACTCATAAAATGCAATTATGTTAGCGGCCTAATGATCATTGAGCTTGAAGAACTTATAATAAACTAATGCCTCAAGACATTCAACATTCAAATAGTATTACAGCTGAATTTCCCACTGATTATTCAGTAGCCTAAAAATCTTATTCACCTGACTCGGCCTATGTAGAAACAAATCAAAATTTCACCAATTATCAACTGAACAAGCTATTTATGTGTTTATGTTTCTTAATTTTTGTTTTTGTTACCGACTTCACAATCTGATGCGGATGTTCCACCGAAACACAGAACAAATCATTTTTAAATGGTACTCAAGTAGACCATTCTCAATATGCTCCAGATGTGCAGTTGGAAGTGAAACTTGATTTCATTTTTTGTTTTGCTTTTTCTTTGCATTAATTGGTTCAAATGCAAGCTATATTCTCCTTAAAAGCAAACTAGAACACATGAATTAGCCTATAAAAACATCTCAACATTGTAAACAACATTTTTGCCCAATTCTGCCCTAATTAAGAGATCACAAAAACAGCAAAATGGTTGCATGTTTATATCACAGCAAGCATCTGACTCTTAACAAACCTAAACTAAGCAGATTAGCAAGACAAAACATGGCAGCAAGTCAGATAAACAAGCTCAGCCCGTAACCTCCGCCTAACTACACGGAGTAACTAATTTAACCATTCTAATTGGAAAACCGAGACCTCTGCAAAAAGAAACGACGATTGAAAAACGATATGAACAAGATACAAAAATTGATACTTACAAATTGCCGGAGAGCTCTTCCAAAATCACCGGAACCTCTTTGAAGATAGAAAAATTGATTTTGTTGAAATCGCCGGAGCCTCTAAGCCCTCTCTCGAAGCAGCTCCTCAAGCTCGTTAATGGCTGTCCCAGAGCACCCATTCCCGCTACTACCTCTATCGATGCTTGGCTTAGAGTGGTCACTGGTAAATCGTGGCGGTGAGACTGGTGAGGACTCTCATAAGACGGTGCGGTGCCCCTTCCATTATGCTTTTGGCCAGAACTCGAGTGTTGGTTTGCGACAATAGAGATGGACCGACTAATTGTCGGATTATTGATGGGGCTGGAGATATCCAGAGTTGTTGGAGGCTTCTTCGACAATTTGGATTCTATGGAAGAAAATTAGGGTTGGGAACGATGTGTTGATTTTTTTTTCTTTTCAGAAATGATATCAGCACCTTTCAAAAAATAAGATAAGGTTGTAAAGTACCATTTTACATCTTATTTATGTAAAAAGGACAACAAAAAAATGCAATGGTTGTAAAGGACAAAAAGTAATGTATATCCAAAAATACCCTTTATAATTATAACTACCTATCATTCCTCCATTATCCGACTCATTCATCTATTATCTCAAAATCTAGAAACCCTAGCCTCCATCATCTTCTCTGCAAATCCCCTCGATCTTTCCTCTTTTGTATTAACGATCGGTCTCTCCACACTATCTTCAAGCTCCCCGCCGGCCGACTTCCCTCCTTCCGGTCTCCGTCTATTATACAGTTCAGTTCACATCCTCGACATTCTCTCTCTCCATCGGCGGTTAAGAAGCTTCTTAATCGAGTTTTCTTCTTCTACATCGTCTTCAAAAATAAGTGGCTGGTGGAGGAGGGAAAAGAGAGATATTGGGTGGTCGGATCTGGAAGGGTCGTCATCGGAGACGGAAGAAGAGGTGGAGACAACGAAGTTGTAGAAGAGACGATGAAGAGAAGCAGGGGAAGAGGAGAATCGATCGCTTGGCTTAGAGGCTAAGAGCTGTGCGCATCCGTTTGGTGTATAGCAGGACATCAACGAATTTGGTAGAAATTAAGCCAAAAACCTTTTGCAAAAGAGGGGGATTTTGCGGCTGAGTTGAGATCTGTTTTTTATTTTCTTTTTTTTTTGACTGATGCTTTTTATTTTCTAATTTGGGTGATTTGTTGATGAAATAATGTTTTGGAGTCTGTGTAGAGTCCTTTGTAGAATAGGTACTTAATTGGTTTAACCCTTGCATCGGTAAAATACAAAACTTCGCCAAATTTTGCTACTGCTAGGGCACAAAAACCCCAATAAAACAACCACCAAAATAGTACGCTAGAAATAAGATTTTTGACATACCTTATATATCATATGCCCCTACCGGTGATCCGGTTCATCGATAAAAGTCCAGATAATTTAACCTCATTGCTTTTAAGCTCTCGATAGACGCACCCATTTCCAACTCAATCATTCTCCTAATTTGACCGACCCCGGCGTCTCCGGGGAGTGCCTCTACCAAAACGGGGTTTCGTTATCCAACTCCTAGCCATATCCAAGTCTGCTTGCGTCATTGGGTACAAACTATCAACCGGGATATTTAACATTTCAACGTCGAAAGGCAGTAATCCAATCCATCGGATGCCGGGCGTAGCGAGATTCTCGTTATCATACACCTTGCTTTCTGATCCAACAGCATAAGTAGTCAATATACTTACTCCACCACGGTCGGCGTCAACCAAACCCAACACCGGCAACTGTAATTGTCGCCTCATCATCAACAAAAACTCTTTGGTTGAATCGCCCCCTTGGCCCCGGCCTGTAATCATGATACAGGGCACACGCAAATGAAATTGGTAAGAGACAAGTTGGGTGAAAACCGACAATTTCTCAACCAGCAAAATAAACAAGGCGTTGCTTTGCATTCCTGTCACTAAATCAACGCGACTCGGAATATGCCTCCCTCTAATCCCATAGAATGGGTAGGTTGGTTACCCAGAAAAAACCTCAATGGACCAATAACAACACCGTTGTCTGATGAAGTTATCTTCAGGCTAATCCGACGACATCCCAACAAAAAACACATATCACATATGACGCTTCTACAGATTCTTATGTCTGCCGTAAACCGTAATAAAATCCCCTCACCGTACGTGTTCCGCCAGTGACGCACAAATCACGTACTTTTGTTAATGCCTGGAACAACATCGCCATCCTTTCAAACCTAAACACTAGTGGGTTGCCATTAGCCGATAAGATCATCCGATCTAATCTTTCGGAGTACCTGTATAGAAAGAAATTGCTAACGTCAATGAAAGAAATTACTTAGACAAGTCTTCTTGTGTGTCATTGGGGGACAATACAGCTTCCGAGATTTGTAATCCAATCCATATATATTATCAGATATATATTTATTACTATTATAAAGAACAATGATTGTTCCACAACAAGTGCACAACAACACATGTGAGCCATTGATTGTGATGGATCCATGTAAATGAATAGGTCCCACATCATAATCAATGGTAGGTTGCCATTGATTGTGATGGATCCATGTAAATAATCAATGGTAGGTTGTGTAAATTATGTTGTGCACTATCACTACTCTATTATAAATCGGATATGCAACAATGACCCAACAATAAAACTTCACTTCGCTATGAAGTAAGTTTACTTCTCTAACGAGATTAAATAATCTTCTAACCGAAAAGTTAAAAAGTAAATACATGTGAGGCTGATAAGGGAGTACCTGATATTATCAGGATTCCAACGACTCGGAACATTGCTTCGGTAAGACCTCCTCCCCAATGCAAATTCATCTATCAGTGAATTTATTATAACAGTAGATTGTTGCATAATTTGTGCAGGTGTTTTATTGACCACCTGAAAAACATTTACATCCGCTTGCGGATTAATCACTGGTACTGGATTACTTTGTGCTAGAAATGCGAGTGAGGCTGTCAATTCTGGACCAATAATATAGTTAGGAAACGGGCTGAAAGGCTAATGGTTTTGCATTCAGATTTTGGGCCGGTGGATAACAAGAATTGGGCTCGGTTTATGATTTTAGAGGAAAGAAGGATCAGGCCAACACATTATTAATAAAGATGTAATTTTGCTGTTAAAAAATATAGTTTAAATGTGAATTGATCTTCGATTTGTTTTAGGGACGTGCTCAAATAAATTTTATGGATCCATCAATGAACTAAGAGATGTAAATTAATCATACTCATACGTCACACCTACACACACATCTAAGTACTTGTGAGAGATTAGTGAGAATTGATTATATGTATCATAATTATTATGCGAGAGAAAATGACTCTTCACACTCTCTAGCGTATCAAGCCGTTTCGTGTAAAATATGGATAACAACCAACATTTTGGGTTCGACCAAAAAACTAGCATTTTGTGTTACAGTTTCTTGGAAAGATAATAGAATTAAAGAGAATTATTGACATTTGTATGCTCTGAAACTATGAAGCACGAATATTTCAATCATTGACACCATGTCCGTGTCCGTGCGCCTTGTTTTTATTGCACCGAAATCTCCTTGTGCTATGCCACAAAAACTTGGAGTCCAACGAGCATTAAATTCTCTTTCTTATAGTAGTATCTATGAAACAAAAGTTTTCCTCATGCATTTCGGTCACTTTTACTTTTTTTTTGTTATTTCGTAATTTCCGAGGTATAATCCTTATAACTTCAAAGTTACAAGTCATTTTCTCATTATTTTAGATCTCTCATCTTCTATTTTTATTGACATTACGGGTGCTTTTTCATTATTGTTTTATTAAGATATATTTTTTCAAAATGTCCCAGAAACAGTACTATTATCATTTTCTTTTCTTGTTCAAATACATGACGAAATAACAACTCTTTCATAAGAATAACAAGAAATTATATATCGAGTTACGTATTGAGACAAGAACTTAGTGCAGTTGCATTGGATCCTCTAAAATATTCTATATTTTTTAGTTTTAAATATATGTTTTCTTTTAGTTTATAGAATCTCTATTTAGGACGAAATTTACCAGATTCATTATTTTACAGAATGCGATAGATATAAAAGTATTTTAAAAATATGGAAGAATGCGTTACTTGTAGAGGAAAATTTAAAAAATCCGTATTTTACAGTGAAATATAGAGTATCTGTTGCAGTGTCATTTTTCTAAATCTGTATGTTGAAATCTATAAAATACAGTTTTAAAATATTTTACAGGATTTGCTGCAAGTGCCGAAATCTATACAATACGGTTTTAAAATATTTTACAGTTTTTGCTGCAAGTGCTCTTATTAGATTCTTCAATGCATGCAGGGCCGGCCCTCCCCTAAGGCCTGGGTCTTAGGCCCAATTCCGTCGGGGGGCCCAAGGGTACATGTTTCGCTAAAAGGAAAAAAAAATCGTGTAGGCCTGGGTCTTAGGCCCAAGGGTAACCTTCGCGGGGAGCCTTTGTTAATCGAGCTGCATTCGTGTCCGCAGGACGCGTGCTCGTACACAAGTTCAAGCTGAATCCAGATGGATTTGCACCCCCCCTGCGCCGCGCGTAGAGCACGGTGTATAAAGTTAGTAAATTCTTACCACTACACTAATACAACATCATATATATGTTGGCTCTTTTCTTTCCTTCCTTCCAATGTGGGAGAGCCAATTTTCCCTTTATTACTAACACTTTCCATTCACCACTTAAGCAATAGGCCCAATATGACATACCATTTAAATTATCCATTTTAACCATCATTTTCCAACAAGTTTTGAGGCTATCAATAACTTTAATTTTGTATTTACGGATGTTAAGAACACGATAAGTATGTTTTTCAAAAAAAAAACTTCAACTAATGGCCCAATTCGGACTTTGCCAGTGTAGCCTAACAAATACGAAGGGCCTGGCCCCGAATGCATGTTTGGGTGTATGTGGAATTTTGAGTTTTTAGTTGGCTATCAGCAATCCAACTTGATCATGACATACAAATATACAATGTAAATTTTTTGTAACCACAGGCTCTGACACTAGGGTCATATTCACGGGTAAGTCTTACATGCACCAGTAGTTTGCACCGGAGGCCTGCGTGGCAATCCGGATCACACAGTGTAAAATATTATTTACAATGTGTGGCTCAGATGTTGCCACATAGGCCTCCGGTGCAAACGGAGGACCTATAGAAGTATTTCCCCATATTCACCTCTAACTCCATCTAGTATGCAATTGAAATGATCTTTTTTAGGAACTATTACGGTTAGGATCGAGTTTTGGGTCGGTTCATTTTATGCCAATAATGAAAAAGATTAAACGGATTTGACTAATTAAACAAAAAGAAAATTATCCTTTTCTATGACTTTAGTTGTGGATATGATACTTTCACTACAAGAAAAATGGTTTATTGTGAGAGCATTCAAATCCTCTCACAAAAACCATATACTTTAAACTTTTTGTGAGAGTAAAAAATTTATATAGCTAATTGATGTAGTTTTAGTTATAAACTGTCTATTCCCTTCACTATTTGTATCGTATCCCGTCCTTATTTACACACTAAAATGGTCCTCTCATTAGTAAATTTATTTTTTCTTAATTTTTTCAGAGCAATGAGACACAACCATTGTTTCATAATGAGTGACACAACGGTCAATTACACCGTTGATAAATTTGAGTCTAAATTAATCATGATGTAAACCATTATGTTAAAAGATGTAGATGACCATTGTGTCATTTGTTGTGACATAATAGTTGTACCCGTATCATACTTAGTTTTTTTATGTTTCAAAATTGAAAGACCCAATGATATTTTTTTAGTGAAATAAGCGGCAAACCTTCCCTCCATTGTTTTTGGGCAAAATCTTATTTCCAAAAATAATAACCCACTTTTATAAAAAAATCTATACTTATACTTATTTATAATCCTTGGTTGGGAAATGCCAACCAAGGTGTCCACGTGTATTTTTTTTTTTTTTTTACTGTTTATCGGGCGGCCCAGTCCAGAAAAAAGTTTTTTTTTTTTTTTTTTTTTTTTTTTTTGAAGGGTTTGAGTTAAATTGTTCCATTTTATGACTCAATTGTATTTTTAATCTACATATTAGCTTTAATTTATTCTTAATCTTATTATGTGTGTTGTCTTAAAATGTATCCGATTCCAATTTAATTACATTTGGGAAATGTCAAAGAAGACTTCACGTGTTGTTTTTTTTTCTTTTTTTTTGTTCGTTCATCGGGCTAAAAATTTTTTTTTTTTTTTTTTTATTTTTTTTTATGTATCTCCATTTCATATCCAACGAGTGTGTACAAGCCGCGCGTTGTGCGGCCTTCCCATCTAGTATATACACATAAAAACATCAATTAAGCAGGCATAAAACCTGGGATAAAAAAAGTCTGCTAAAATATCTTCACCTTTGTAAATTGTAAGCGCAGCTGTTCTTCATCTGCTTTTTTTTTTAAAATTCTTCCTACGCTTTTCAATTGTTTGGAGTGTGGGATCTTACTATCTAATGTTATTCTTAGTCTCTTATTTCTCACCATCAATCGACCAATTGTTTGTTTTCATTTTGATCTAATATTTAGGGTTCGACAGCAGCATCGGCGCGCTTCAACTGCAACCGAATATAATCAAATCAACCCAATAGCATTCTTCCTACCAAGTCTTAGAACCAGGTAACTATAATTTTTGTGTCGGCTTGAGATTCTGGTGTTGGGTTTGCATTTTGGTGTAGGGTTTGGCATTTTTCATACATTTGATGTGATAGATTTAAATCGGATTGTGATTGATGGTTTTGTGGGAATCTATAATGAGTTTTATTTAGCTTTTTGGTGTCAGCTGGTTTGCAGATGAAATGGGATGAGTGGCAAGTTATGCATTAGTAGTTTAACATTAATATAAAACTGATGTTTGTGGTAGAAAATTTGGTTAGAGACAGCTTGACAAAAAGCATTTATTTCAAGGAGAGATTTTACAATTAATTTGTTATTATACTGTGTTGTGTTTGTTTCTAGATCTCTATAGCTATAATTCGAAATACGTCTTGCAAACATTTGTTATATTGCATCCCCACAATTGTTCAAAATGTTTGTGTTTCAGTTTTGCAGATTGACCTTCATTTCTAAGTTGGTTGAGAAGGAAAAGCTCTTTTAAATGTTCAATTCACTTGGTTGAACTTCTCATCTAGCTGTTTTTATGTACTCAATTCTAGCTTGTGTAGATAGTTGAATGAATCTATTTATCCTTCATGTTTTGTTTGCAGATATCAAGTGATGAAGCTGCTGAAATGGAAAAGCAAATGGCCCTTCAAGAAGGTTTGATGGTTAGCATCTAGCATTCTCATTCTTTAACTTCCACTTCAATGAGTTTTCTAATAAAAAAATTTAAAATCATTTAGGTTGTAATTGGAGATTATCCTCTTCCATGTCTGTGTTTTCTTGTTCATGGCTTGTGATTGAGTGGAATCTTTGATTTGAGCTTTAAAATCTAATCACAGTTAGCGATGTAATCTGTCAAACTTGCTCATGTCTATGTCCCTTGTTGTAAGCATCAGAGCCTTTATTAATAAATTGCCTAATGTTAATATGGTCTTGGTTTTGTCTTGTATGCATGTTAAAAAAGTTGTGTAGCAACCTGCTAATTTGTTCAGTTTGCATCTGTCCTTGCAACCATTTTAGGGTCGGCCTTAGTAGCTCCGAACCTGCAACTTGTTCTTATGTGATCATGACAAGAGCATTGTATGAGCTTTTATCAGTTTTGCTGAGTTAATGAACTGATTTGTGTGCATCTGTCTTACTACTTGTCTGAATATGTCTGTTAATCTAATTAAGAAAAAAGAGATGAGTTAAGTGTTGCACACGTTTTCAGTCAGTCTTTTAAAAGTCTTTCTTGGCTATGTTTGTTGTAGTTTGATTAAGCTTAGGCATGTATGCCTTGTCTAAACTGAACATGCTATATTGTGCAATCTGCTCAGCTAAGTTTCATGTTTAATGACTGATTGTATTAAGTCATGTCTGAGTTGCTATATGCTCAGTTCAGACAACTTCATCTGGTGTTTGTATTATTTTGTTGAGCGTAGGAAAAGTATGTTCTTGTGCATCTGATGCATTGTTGCAGGCTTATTTTATGTCAGGTTTTGCAGCCCCCAGGATGATTTAAATTTAAGTACACTTATGTGTGCCTTGTTGGATACCTTAATTTGTGCTTTCATATTCTCTGGTTTGCTGAGTTTAAGTATATGTTTTGTTGTGATGAAGTAACATGCATGATAGAAGTTGATGGTATGTATTTCTTAAGTGACATGCTGCTATTCGAGCACGCAAGTCTTGTCTCAGTCTGCATTCCTGTCTCTGTTGGAGTCTTGTTTGGATCAAGACCTAAATTTGTTTTGAGTTTTGGTCTTAGTCCCGTTCTAAGCTACATTCTGTGTTGTGTTTACCTAAGGTGAAATCAAGCTGAGGAGTCTAATAATATGTGTACAGAGTGAGCACATCCTGTTAGTGAGCTTATGAATTAGTTTTCTTGTTATGCAATATATTCTTGTTGGTTCAATCAACTTGATTATTGAGTATCTATGTGAATATGCCTATTAATTAATCTGATTAAGAAAAATGAGATGAGTTAAGTGTTGCACACTTTTCATTCAGTCTGTTTATGCTAAGAATACGCTCTGAAACTAAGTTTCTAATGGGATTAGCAAGCCAATTTTCTTGTGGTTTTCTCCTTTACCTTGGTTAATGCCTATGACAACTTTGTGAAACTGAATCTCTGTATTTTGATAGCAGCGTCTTTCCATTCAGAATGTTTAGATTATGTGACTGGATTTCATTTAGTAGAAAGATTGTGAAAAACATTTTCATATCCTTGGTTTTGATGTAAAATATGACATGCTCTGGCTTAAAATGCGACTACTTTAATAGCTTGTGTAGTTACTATTCCTTAACGATTTTAGGTGCCAGAATATACTTATCGTTTGGATGATGATGTCATATGCAAGTCAGTGATTTTCCATGAGATAAATTATATGATTATGTGATGTGATTGAAGTAGGGGTCTTAAGAACAATCTTTAAGTTGAAAGTTTTAAAACAATCATAAATTGTTTGATACTACTATTCACCCCTAGTAGTGAGAAGCGTTATTCTGATCAAGCATAGTCTCTCTATTAGAAAATAGAATTTTCAGCTTGTACACGAAATTGAAAGTGGATGATGCTTTATTCATCTTGGTACATAGGTGACATACCCTCTGCTTATGTTGCATTATATCTAGAGGGTCCATGTATTTTGGGTGTACTTCAGTTAGTGCAATATTGTAATAAGAGTATGAAATAAGTTTTGAATTTAATGTGTGACGACCCTTTTGTTGCTATCTGCTCTGTTCAGACAACTTGATATGGCATTTGTATCAGTCTGTTAAGCATAGGTAAAGTATGTTCTTGTGCATCTGATATGCATCTTTGTTAGCTTATTAAATGTCATGTTTTGCGGTCCCTCAAGATGATTTAAGTAATCTTATTTGTGCCTTGTTGCATACCTTAATTTGTGCTTTCATATTCTCTAGTTTGCTGAGTTTAAGTACATGTTTTGTTGTGATCAAGTAATAGAAGTTGATGGTATGTTTAACCTTCATTTAACATATTCTCGTTAAATGTGCTTTCGTTTTCATTAAGGCCATCATATAACATTCATTTATCAAGTAATAGAAGTTGATGGTATGATTAATTGTGATTATATTCGGCTGTTTATAGTTGCCTTCAAGTACTGCTGCTTAGGGTTCTTTTAACCTGATGGCCCTTCCTGCTTTGTTTACTGTAGGCTTCAGAAGACACAAAGGCATAACAAAGATTGGTTACTTAGCTTTGGGTACCTCCTTCTTCTTTACTTCCTTCGAAGTTTTGTGCTCATGAATACCTCGGTTGTACTGGTGTTGTATTCGCGCGCGTGTTCCTTTATAGTTTCTGCCGTCTTTTCTCTCGCTTGGTCTACTTTTTAGTTCTGCCATACCAATACATCTTACAAGAACTTTTCAGATATAGTCTATGGCGTTTTACTTTGTGTAAAATGTAGTGAAAAACAAAACAAGTCCTTTTAGCTTCTGACATGCCGATCATTATAGCTTACTAATTTCATGTTCCCTTATGGTAATCTTACTTAAAACACTTATTCAGCTCTTTATAAAACAGAACATGCAGAAACACTTATTCTATTGTTCATAGAACATAAATAGCGTGTCAAAAGTGACAGATAACATAACGCAATCAGGAATTTTTCGTTCGTTGCTTTCTGGTGTACCTGTGCCTTGTTCTTGGGCTGAGATATTTGGCCCCTTTGTTTGTCAAGTATATGACATCGATTTCTTCCCATGCTTACGTATGTTGTGCTTTTGACTGCTGTTGTGATTCAAGGCGTTTACGGTTCCTGCGGTACAGACACAACAAAATTGCTGCAGGTCAGTGTAGTTAGGGGTACTACTGCAAACCCCATAGTTAGGGGATCTATGGCAAACCCCGTAGTTAGGGGATCTACGGCAAACCCTGTAGTTAGGGGATCTACGGCAAACCCCGTAGTTAAGGGATCTACAGAAAATCCCACTTTGCACAATAGTGTAGGCGTTATTGTAGGCAGCTACTTTACTCTTTTAATGTGCTCTTTTATGCACTTCTATGTAGTCAATACTCCGAAATAATTCACTTCGTCTTAGTTTCCGGGGATGTAGGATAGATAAGCATCATAGTTACTATAGTCTACTTTACATTATCATGCGTACTAAAGGGGCTGCAAAGCCTAGACCTGGCTCCTTCGCTTCATTTAACATATTCTCAAGGCCATCATATAACATTCATTTAACATATTCTCATGAAATGTGCTTTCGTTTTCATGGGTTGTTTTCCGTTCTTATTATACTTATACATAGTACCTTTCTTGATTAAGTTGTGTGCACATGCCTAGTATTAGTGTTTTATTCTAGAATAATGGATGGAAAATAACAAAAGATGTCATATGATGATAACATGGATATGGTGGGACTTAAGACACGTATTTATGACATTTTCTTGTATAAAAGTAGTTTTTTCTCACTTTTGTTCTAGTGATTCAAGAGTTTTGTTATTTATGCTTATGGATTGTTTTTCAATATTTGACAACTTATTTTTCATTTAGTAATGTGTTTTATTTTGCTTGATGGTGATGGGATGAGCCATCATTGAATTACGATTTAGTGAGAGTTTGGTTTACGTACAATGAGGGTATATACTATCGTTTCTAATATTTGACGAGGGGAAATCCGGTCATTAAAAGTTGCTTTCCTGTCATGAAGACTTTTAATGACGGGAAATTTACTCTCATCGCCCCCTCGTTATTGCCTCTCTATGTAAAGGTCGATAATGAGAGTAAACGGTCCTGTCATGATTGAATAGTTTTTAATGAGAGTAAAATACCCATCACTAATGAGAAATAGCAATAGCCACGGGATCGTTTTACTCTCATTACTGACCTTTACATAGAGAAGCAGTAACTATGGGCGATGAGAGTAATTTTCCCGTCATTAAAAGCCTTTCATGACGGGAAAGTGACTTTTAATAACCGGATTTCCCCTTATTAAAACTCAATTTTCTTGTAGTGTTTACAAATAGAAAATTAAATTTAAAAAGAATGTTAAAAAATAGAGAAGTGATAGAGCTACTCAGGGCCGGCCCTGTTGAGAGGCCCACGAGGCCCGGCCTTAAGCCACCAGGCCTCCAATTTTTGTGGCCCCTATATATGTGAAAAAAGAAAAAAATTACGTTGGCCTGTTATTGTTGACAAAGATTTCAATTCATGCCCAAAATAATGCAGCCCAAAAATTAATTTTTTAAAAAAACATTAAATAGTAATACGGTTCTTTTTCTTTTAACTTTGAAATAATACAATTCTTTATTTAAACTAATTAAACATATCAATTGGGTGAAAGAAATAAACTGGATACTGAACGACAGAAACAGAAAGAAAACGCCTTTCAAGCGGTCCCTGAAGCCTGAACGACACTACTCCCCTCCGGCGGCCGGCCCTCCCAATTCCCCAATCGGAGACAATTTCTGGCTGACTCAGTGGCTCTCAATCCTGGTCCTCCTGGCTGACTCGGTGGCTCTCAAATCTCAATCCTGCTGGCTGCTGCAGACTACGGTTGTTAAGTATTATTATTGCTCTCTTTTTTTCATTTTTTTCCATAAGGAATTGGCCAATTGGGAGGGGAGTAGATTGAGACGCCATTCTTTTATTATTTATAGAAAATGGATTATGAAAAATTGGAAATGGTTATTAGTGATTCTGTGAGACTGACAGACTGTGATTACGTTGGGTTATTGGTATTTGGTGAAATTGAGATTTTAAAAAATGTTGAATTGTGGATTCTCATTTGTCAACCGAGTCAATTCTGATTTTTGTAGACTATTGTGCACATGTCAGTCCAAATTTGGGGTAATGTTTGGGGATGGTTTGGAGAGCCATTTTTACCAAATTTGGGGTTTGGGGAAGGATTTGGGGTAGCATTGGAGATGCTCTTAGTGGTAAATGTTGAATAGACACTGAAGTTTTGGAAATAGGTAAAAGACACAAATCTGTGTTGTTTTTGTTGTTACTACTGATGGCTATACTTCTTTTTTATTTCTTTGCTGCAATTCAACCTCATCATTCATCGTGGAATGGTATTCATTAACGTCATGTTATTTTGCTCAGCCAACAGTGGACACGCAGTGAGATCAGGCTGATGGCAAATCTACTGGAGCAGTTTCCGTTTCCTAACTATATTATTGGTCCAGAATTGACAGCCTCACTCGCATTTCTAGCACAAAGTAATCCAGTACCAGTGATTAATCCGCAAGCGGATGTAAATGTTTTTCAGGTGGTCAATAAAACACCTGCACAAATTATGCAACAATCTACTGTTATAATAAATTCACTGATTAATGAAATTGCATTGGGGAGGAGGTCTTACCGAAGCAATGTTCCGAGTCGTTGGAATCCTGATAATATCAGGTACTCCCTTATCAGCCTCACATGTATTTACTTTTTAACTTTTCGGTTAGAAGATTATTTAATCTCGTTAGAGAAGTAAACTTACTTCATAGCAGAAGTGAAGTTTTATTGTTGGGTCATTGTTGCATATCCGATTTATAATAGAGTAGTGATAGTGCCACAACATAATTTACACAACCTACCATTGATTATTTACATGGATCCATCACAATCAATGGCAACCTACCATTGATTATGATGTGGGACCTATTCATTTACATGGATCCATCACGATCAATGGCTCACATGTGTTGTTGTGCACTTGTTGTGGAACAATCATTGTTCTTTATAATAGTAATAAATATATATCTGATAATATATATGGATTGGATTACAAATCTCGGAAGCTGTATTGTCCCCCAATGACACACAAGAAGACTTGTCTAAGTAATTTCTTTCATTGACGTTAGTAATTTCTTTCTATACAGGTACTCCGAAAGATTAGATCGGATGGTCTTATCGGCTAATGGCAGCCCACTAGTGTTTAGGTTTGAAAGGATGTCGATGTTGGTCGAGGCATTAACAAAAGTAAATGATTTGTGCGTCACTGGCGAAACACGTACGGTGAGGGGATTTTATTACGGTTTACGGCAGACATTTCATGGCGACATAAGAATCTGTAGAAGCGTCATATGTGATATGTGTTGTTTGTTGGGATGTCGTCGGATTAGCCTGAAGATAACTTCATCAGACAACGGTGTTGTTATTGGTCCATTGAGGTTTTTTCTGGGTAACCAACCTACCCATTCTATGGGATTAGAGGGGAGGCAGATTCCGAGTCGCGTTGATTTAGTGACAGGAATGCAAAGCAACGCCTTGTTTATTTTGCTGGTTGAGAAATCGTCGGTTTTCACCCAACTTGTCTCTTACCAATTTCATTTGCGTGTGCCCTGTATCATGATTACAGGCCGGGGCCAAGGGGGCGATTCAACCAAAGAGTTTTTGTTGATGATGAGGCGACAATTACAGTTGCCGGTGTTGGGTTTGGTTGACGCCGACCGTGGGGGAGTAAGTATATTGACTACTTATGCTGTTGGATCAGAAAGCAAGGTGTATGATAACGAGAATCTCGCTACGCCCGGCATCCGATGGATTGGATTACTGCCTTTCGACGTTGAAATGTTAAATATCCCGGTTGATAGTTTGTACCCAATGACGCAAGCAGACTTGGATATGGCTAGGAGTTGGATAACGAAACCCTGTTTTGGTAGAGGCACTCCTCGGAGACGCTGGGTCGGTCAAATTAGGAGAATGATTGAGTTGGAAATGGGTGCGTCTATCGAGAGCTTAGAAGCAATAAGGTTAAATTATCTGGACTCTTATCTGATGAACCGGATCACCGGTAGGGGCTGGCTATGATATATAAGGTATGTCAAAAATCTTATTTCTAGCGTACTATTTTGGTGGTTGTTTTATTGGGGTTTTTGTGCCCTAGCAGTAGCAAAATTTGGCGAAGTTTTGTATTTTACCGATGCAAGGGTTAAACCAATTAAGTACCTATTCTACAAACATTAAGGCTCTGTTTGTTTTGCTTTGTTTTCGGAGGACTGGATTTTATGGTTGGAATTATATCACATCACCAATCATATCTACTTTTTCCTCATCAATTATTTATTCAAAAATAAATAACATAATATTAAATTACATATCTTTCATATCATCTAATTTATTTACTATTTAGTCTATTTTATATTTATTATTTTATTCATTATAATACTATATTTCAACTTCTCTCATCAATCATTTCCATATCTACATAAATTTCAAAAAAACATTTTAACTTTTAATCATTACATCAATCACTTTTATTATATTTTAATATCTACTAACCAAACTAAACCTCAAAACCAAATCCAACCCCAAGTCCAACCTCAAAACAAACGAAGTCTAAGAGATATTAGAATAAAGGTGTTTGATATTGTTTTACAGTACCACTAAGTTCACTGTCTAAAGTTTTCGCTCTTTTGGATTGTTTATCTCTGAATGGAGAGAAGCATTTGCGCTCCCTGGTTTTATGCAACAATATGCAACTAATTTCCCACACAACAATATGTAACTAGTTTCGTCACATACGTAGTAATATCTTCCCTTTTTATGCATTTTTTTTGTTGTCATTTACCTAATTATGTTTTCATTATTTATAACTTATTATTCTTATTAACGTTCTCATCAATTGTATCAAAGCGCACTTTTATACGCATTTTTTAGTTGTGTTATAGTATGTAACTACTTTGCTTAATGTACTTACGTTTATACTTCTTATTATGATTTCAAATCATTGTATATAAAGAATAAATGGAAACGTGTTATAAATTTAGTTATGAAGTAAAAGCGCATAACCAAAAAATTAGCCCAAAACTTATATCAAGTTAGTGTGGAAAATTGTAGCATATACAGAAATCATTTCTTGTATATATTATTTGCAAAGAATAGTTGACTCGTATCTTTATGTTTAGTTAAGGATAGTTGTGATGATTTGCTAAGAACAGTCTGTAATTTATTGCTTAAGTTGGCTGAATCTTTGTATTGATTAACAGTGTGTGTGGTCTTTTGACTCTTTTCTGTTCAGGGCCCCTAATTCAAGTGCTCTTGCAGCTTCTTGAACTTGAAGATGTTATCCTATGTAGCTATTTGGCTTCTCCCTCACACGGCTCTTCAAGGTTGATTTTGGAGAAGATGTTATTTCTTTGTTGGGAGAAACCTTTCTTTTTATTGTTTGATTGGATATTAATTTTTAGGGAACCAATTTAGCTGATGCTTTTGAACATGTAACACTTTTATTAGATGATCAAACACCACGTTTATTAGAGGATCTATGGTAAGCCTATGGTAAATCATAGTGAAGCATCTTGCACTTGCCTTTGCTTTGTCTTTGCAATGCTTTGAAATGCTTTTTTGTGGCATTTTGTTATGACAATAGCACTTTTGTTGGGTGTTGAAATGCTTTGAAATGCTTTTTGTGACAATATATTAACGGGAGAGTAGTTTTATATTATACATAAAAACGGTTTCTATATATGTTAACTACATGCATAGTTACATACATTCATAAAGCCTTTAATCGTCCATCACCAACTATTTGATGTTTATGAAAGAACCAAACACATTGAACTGGATTGTCTAACAAGAAACAAAGTGCAAGTAGGCTTCATCATCACTCATGCAAGTAAGGACATCAGAACAGCTTGCTGATATCCTCGTAAAACCCTTGGATGCACCTGTTTCCACCTACATTTTGAACAAAATCGGCACCTATTCCATTTTTCCAGACCATAGAGGTGAGCCAAACCAGACCAGACAGGTGCATCAGACCAGAGCAAAGAAGTAAACCAGCTCAGACCAGAAAGATGAACCGGAACAGAGAAGTGAATCAGAGGACATCGTTAGAGCTCAGATCAGAACAATCCACCAGACCAGAGAAAAGATAAAAAGAAGATTATGAAGTGTGTCAAGTCAAAGCTTCAACTCAATTTCAGCTTGAGGGGGTATTGGAGATAAAAAGAAGATTATGAAGTGTGTCAAGTGTATAAGTTAGTGAGGAGTTGGTTAATGCATAAAGCCTTTAATCGTTCATCACCAATTAGAGAAGACACTACCAAGACACAAGTTATTGATGTAATAACAACCACCCGAACATTCCCCTCTCTAAGGAACTAAGACATTTAACAGAACTACTAGAGGGACGCACCGGCGATGCCCGGTGTGGCCCTCATTTTCGATGAAAGATAGTGTGCACGCAAGGTATTTTACCGAGGAATCGACAAACCTTGGATGAAAGTACACGACATTATTTCCGAAAAGCCCATATCCATTGGTTTCGGGGAGTTTGGTTCTAAGCAGCCACGATGTATATACACTTGTCAGACAATTGATCGATTCCTCGTCATGTTGATCGTCAAGAGGGAAAGGCAAAATAAAATTCAAATAGAGTAGTAAATTTCTTGCACAAGGCAAACCGGGAAGATAACAACTACGTACATTTCTGTCTTCACCAATTTCTCAAAATAAGATGCTAAGGATATACCCAGAAAAACATGGATAAAAAATAAAGTTGAATTGTCATTCATACCGGAAAACCAAGAAGATAAAATTAAAATAAATTGAGTAACCAAAACGATATCTTCCATCTTGACTCCATGACAAGGAGCTAATTTGTTCATGATAATGGCTCGGGGAGGAAATCAACTAACATCCATGTAGGTCCCGACTATCGAAAATGTGTTTGATGCGGATCCGGAACGAACATATGGTGGATTGGGAGGGTCACACCCAACAATCCCGAACCATATATCTATAAGCACAAATAATTAGTACTAACCACATGAAATATACATTTCCATAGCAATCCCAGAAGTCAATTAATAAGCGGAAGAAGATAAAGGAGATATTCGATCATTATCTAAGGTATATGCATCAAATGTGACATTAACCAACATCACAATTAGCATAATAACCACAATAATTGGATACAAAAATGCAAAAGAAATCAAGACCAAGTAATCATATACTTACCTTGTTGAAATGCATTATCCCCAAGACACTTGAACTGCTTCAACCCATTTCTTATCTGAAATATTTGGCTTATAAGTCCAATGAATACAGCAAATCGTCAAATTTCATCATCACCAGCACAATTGACGGTACTACCTAGTATGACACCTAGTATGAGAACCATATTCCCTTAGCAATTTCAGAAATGAGTTAGGCTCAGACGTGCTGTGAAAAGAGTCAAAGGAGAAACAAAATCTGCCATGGCAGCACAAATAACCCATTTGCCGTGAAAGGCCATCACAGTTACCAAGCCAAGACACAGGTCCATGGCCGGATTCAAACTCAAACCCAGAACAGTCATCTTGGCCTGTCATAGTGAAAAAGTAGGGGAAGTAATGGTCGTGAAGGGGCAAAAAGGGCAGAGGGATAGTCATGGTAAACACACAATAAAAAACAGCAAAAGCATGAGTCGTTGAATCATCCTTATGCATGTCAGATTGCAGCAGTTGTATTTCATTATAAAGCTATGTAATGGGAAAAAAACATGCTATTTAGCTCAAAAACGCAGCAGGAAGAATATATTACGAAAAAATGTACCTCAGGTGCCATCCAATATGGACATCCCTTTAAAGAACGTTGGCTGCCTGACCATTCAGCTTTATTAAAAGACCTTCAACCTTGTCTGAAATCCAAAGAGGATAAAATTTGCGAACCGAGTTAATGTTATTTTCCCCCTTTTAATTAACTTTAGGCTCACCTTTTTTAACTATACATATTTAGTATCTTGAAGATAGGGAGAACATAAATGCTGGCTTACATGTTTGGCCATCCCAAAGTCAGCAAGCTTCACGCACCGTAAGCATCCACAAGAAGATTTGCATCTTTTATTTCCCTGTAAGAAGTTTAGCAACATGACACATTTCAAGGTCAAAATTTCTACTCCAATAGGAATCCGTACAAGTAAGCTACACAGCATGTGCGTTTAAAACCATTTACCATGTACCATCAGACTAATAAAAATAACAGACTCTTACATAAGTGAAGGAAAAAACAGAAGAAGATCAAAACCCTAATTGAAAAGGAAAAAAGTTAATAACACCTCCAATCTAAAATTGCATCGCTAAAATAAGAAATAAAAACATACCGTTATACCAATAATCAGTAGAGCCCTAACCTCTCATTCTTATAATCAAGATAATCAAGATGAACAGAAACCTGGCGCACAAACGAAGAACAAACGGTGAACTTCTGGAAGTCGGTCGAAAATGGGGGAAGAAAGCAATAGTGTCCGGCATCTTCATCATTTTATACATCGCAGAACGGTGGACTCGATACTACAGATCTCAAACAACTACACGTGGGAAAAGCCGGTGGTGGAGAGGAAAACGCCACCCACACCCACGATTGAAGCAGCCCCGTATACACATGAGATATGATATGTATTATGTGTGAAACGACGGCGCTTTACATGTCACAACCGGACAAAAAAAAATGGTCGTACCGGGAGATGCGACTTTAATAGGGTAACTCTATTGTATGATTAGGATGCTCAGATAAGTGATAAGGCAGGCAAAGAAGAGAAAACCACCGCCTCGGAATGGCTGCAAATCCAGCGGTTGCTCATGAAACATGGGATGTAACAACACAAATCTCCCTTGTCACAAGCCATCTAGCATTGCCCTGCCAAGATACGCGTCGGGTTTTCTCAAATGCCCGGGATCAATCAGCTCGTAAAGAATCCCAAGATATATCATCATAGCCTCTTTCATTGTCAGTTTCATTGCCTCGAGGCACATTTAGATCAAGACTTCTTCATGACATCCATTCTTCATTGAACAGTGGCCACATCTAGTGGATAACATCCTTCCAAAATCCAACTTACCCGCAAGAAAGCACAAAATACGAATCCAAACTAATAGAGGCCTACTCGATGCATATAAGAAATAGAAGAGAAACGGCAAATTGGCGGGATGAAGGGAGGCTCCCATTTCTTTATTCTCTATGATGTGGCGAAGTGTATATTATATAAATAGGCAAAATTTATGTATAACTTCCCCTTATTTACGTTTCCGATTAAAATATACGTTCGGAATGTACACGATAAGGTTAAGAAGACTCTTTCTATCATTGATAGTGGCACCGGCGTGACCAAAGCGGTATTAATCATTTGACTCATCCAACATTCTTTTCTTTTTTTTGGGGGGGGGGGGGGGGGGGGGGGGGGCGGTTGAACACCAACAGACGTTACATGTCACAAACCCAAGAACATCAAAACAGAACATGAGGCAATTAAATTGAAATAAAACATAATAAGCATCTCAACACAAATCCAATTAGTAACATATACCAACACAAACAACGGAAGCTCCACAACATCTACAATATTCTCTAAATCTTATATCCACTCAAATCCAAAGAGATTTATAATTCATCGAAAGTGAAAATCCTACCAAAAACATGCCATCCCATGTCAAAGGTAGCAAATAGCAGACGCTTATCCAATAAATAATTATAGGTCCTAAGAGAAATCTACTATTTCGATAACGTAAAGTGCATACATGGATCCTCTGGTCATCCATATAAATTTACTTAAAACAACTACGTTGCCCGAGAAATTCTTTTTTGAGAGGAAGAGCATTTCTCCCATTCTATTTTGCCCTCTAGTCTTAAACACAACCCGGAGATGAGAGGCATGCTCTTCTAAAGATCAGCTGCATAACTATTATAGGAACTCCTAAAAGTAGAATGCTCTAAACACATGAGGTGGAAGTTATACAAACCTGAAGCATAATCGTAGCATTAGTCATATAGCTTCACATCCTTGGCTTGTGATACGAATGAGACTTCTCCTTTGGCTTTTCCACCTTTCTGTGCCTATCCATGTCCTGCTCAAAACCAACCAACCGTTCAAAAAAATTCAACCAATAAATCTTCACGTTAACATAACAAAAGACAAATCCTAAAACAAAAAAAACACGACAGAAAGCAAATGAGACTATAACGTCAAGACCTAAAGGCCGTCAGGGCTGCCCAGCCAAGGAACAGGTCCGATTAGTTCCATGCCTCGATTCAGAACTTAAGAATTTAAAACAATCATCATAGCATGTCATGGTCAATAAGTGGCAGTGATAGCAGCTGGTAAGAACAAAAAAAAAGAGATGGTTACGAAGATGAAGTTAATTTTGCATTTGTTAGGTGTACCTCCCTCAGTGACGTCGACAAGTTCATCGACATCAAACTTTGAAATCAAGCCAATAAATGATAAACCAGAGCATGGGAGGAAATGTGACGGCCGTTGCGTCAATGGATGGCACTGCAAAATTTTATGCCTCCTACCCATTTTAATATTGTAGGAAGAGCCTACATATCAATAAAAGCTTCTAAAAGAGGCATAATATGAAGTAACGAAACCTACAGACAAATATAATACTAACCATAGGCATGCCGAGCCTTCATAGCGGAGTACCAGGTAAACGATTCAAGGAGCGCCTCCCATTCCAATCCACCGTATATTGCATCATAGGGTAAACAAGCATGAGAGAAATTAGTATGTAGTGAAAAACAATTAAACACACCTATGTGAAACGAGAGCGAAAAAAGAATGAAATTACCTTTCCATTATCATCTTTATCTAGTCGTGTATTCATAATGGTCACCTTTGGTGGCCAAACAATCTCCTTCTCTTTCACATTGTCAAGCCCTTCCATTTACCGAAAACTTCACCACAGGTCGGCTCTAGATTTTTGAAATTAAAGTATATACGACCTCAATAGTTGAACAAAGAAATTGAAATTGATAATCATCAATGAGGCTTAAAATCCATGAGACCAGAAACTTTCAGAACGTAGAATTAGTCAACAATAACCGGTATGCTTAGATGAGTTCAGAATTAATCAAAAAATAATTAGGGCTTAATCATAATAAAGGTCGAAGCTTTGGAATCATAGTAAAACAGTAAGAATACAAAAGAACAATTCCATATTTTAAAAATAAAGTCTCAGAAACTCGGCACAAATGTCAAAAACATCCTGGCCAAAATAAGGAAGCAAAGTGGAGATGGAGCCGTCATTCTCTAGGACTAATCATCGCCCGCATTTTGAAATTGAAATAAAAAAAACAAAATTAGAAGAAAATATATCGCAGACCTGCAACATCTTGGCCATCATAAATGCCACGATGAAATGTTCCAAAAGTGCCACAAGCAATCAAGCCTTTGCCGATGCTGGAATTCTTCAAACCATCCCCTCCGCCGCCGCCGCCGATGATAGAACTCTTCAAATTAGCCGCACTGACGGCGCTAGTTGTCTTATAAGAAACGATGAGAATCACCCGGTGACTTCCTTGATGACATTTTAGTTTGGCAATACTGAAACTTGGGAATCTCTTGACTTTGAGGACCATATTTTCATGGCTTTATACCTTTTAGCCCTTTAAGGTAGTACAATCCAAGTAGAAGACAAATCGAATGGGGAAATTCTTGTCTCGGAAGCGATGACAGTACTTCATAAAACCTTTGATTGGTCTTAATAGTGCTTAGGTTGAAATCGCGCACTTAAAACAATACAATATAATCTAAAACATTCACTTTTCAATAAATCTATTATGTTACATCACAAATTATGAATTCTATAGCAGCACACCTAAAGTGCTACGAAAGGAGCATTGCAAAGTTATGAATCAAACTGAAGTTCCTGAACAGATTACTTGCATCAAAACAAACTGTGGAACTCCTTTTCTATCCAGAAGAACAAAAGGAAGAACATACTTCGAGCCATAACACAAAGAATGCTTAATCGTTATAAGTTCATTGAGGCTCTCATCAAACACCTGCATAAACTTAGTTATTCAGTTTTCTTAGCTAGGATTTCACTTTTAGTTGATTGTAAGCAATATAGGCTCATCAAACACCTTCCACATAAACTTAGTTATTTACTTCACTCACTTAGGCTTTCAGTTGTAGTTGATTGTAAAGCAATATAGGCTCATCAAACATCTTCCCCTAAAGCTTGCTAAGTTGATTACACTAATTTCAATCTAACGAAAGCTTCTTCAACGTTAATTAACCTTTGTTCTAGTGTTTTGCTAGGTCTTTGTTCTCATTTGGTGTGCAAATACTCATATTTGAAGTATTGTGAATCTAGAATCTGTTTTTCATATTTCCTACAAATTGTAACAAACAAAATACTTATTTCAGTACTTCAGTTTCATGATTATCTCCTTTTTTAGCTTCTACATCATAACACATGATCAGCATTTCGAATCATTGAAATGTTCATATGCTTATGCAGCATGTCGATTTCATTATTATCTCGTCTTTAGCTTCATCATACCAAAAAAAACCTTCAAAATATATTGAGCATTTCAATTTATGTTCAATAACGCATATAGAAAGTGCATAATTGATGATAAAATCGTGAAATAAATAGGAAGACAAACTGTGTTAATTCCATGATTATGGCGTCTTAAGCTTCTACATCAAACTAAGGATTTCGAAACGTAAAGGTTTAACAATACTTGCTCGCACGCAAAGCTCCACAACAACGTTATCAGGCATCACCTCTCGAATAACTCGATCAACATCAGCAGCAGATTCATCAGAAATATAATTCGTTCCGACGAGCCAGATCGCTTCCGGTTCAACAACCCCGTTGTTCGCCATGCCGGCACCGGTCCGTCTTGTTCCTTCGAATAAGAACAACACATCCGAATCGGCTAAATCGAGAAGGCCGAGAGGTTACCGCAATTCGGATAACCTCAAATGGACCAACAAAGTATATGCATTTTGAGTTCCACAGACTCTTAACAACATGACAACATGGTTTCACACCAAAAACAGACATGCAGACTCCATACCAACAAACATAACAGAGAAAAAACGCCTAGGAAATCAAACAAACCGGTAAGGCTAACGGATTGAAACCCGAAAACCCCGACGACCCTAGAAGAGCGGCGAATCCATAAGACGAGAGAAACCATAGCATGAGGTAGGGAGAGCGAGAAACCAGTAGCAAAATCAAATAACATTGTACGAACCTTAACCGGACAACCGACAACAACACCGGCGGCAAGAGGGGCAAGAGGGAACCAACGGACAGAAGCAAAAGTTCGATCAGAACTTCCTGGCAAAATGGCAACCATCGCCCCTATGAAAGGCACATCTCACCCATCCACTATCTGTCCCTCATCTCACCGTAGTTACTGCGACGGCGGAAATAGGCAGATAACAGGCTCAGGCGTGTGAAATCGAAGGCGGAACGAGAAGCAAAAATCGCCATGGCTACAAAGAAAGATCACAAACCCTAAACGAAAGGATTGTAGATCTAGGTTTGCCCAGCCAAGAAACGATTGGATTTAATAATTGTCATCGTCATAGCCTTTCGGAGGCGAGAAGGCTCTTTGTTCTACCGTTCACCACTATCTATCCGGTGGTGTATGTGCGGCGGTGGGCGGTGAGGATGGTGATACGGAAAAAGGAGGCGATTAGTTGATTTGGTGAGAGGGAAAGCGGTGAAATGAAAGGATTGAAGAACGCAATCCATATTTCGTTTGGGAAGAAGACGATGTGTCGAACACTGAGAACTCATCCTTCCACATGCCATTCAGTCTAACACAACAAACGGGACAGGTGTCGAACCTTATAATAAAAAATAAATTAAAAAAAAAAGAAGAAAAGAAAAAGAAAAAGAAAAAAGGACGTCCAAAGTTTGGTAGTACCTATTTAGCAAATTTAATAGGTATATTACACGTGTCCCAGAAGACTACACGTGTTTACAAAGATGCACGTGTTTGATGACGTAAAAGCAAAAGTAGGAATAGGCGGAAAAAAAGAAAAAAAGAAAAAAAGAAAAAAGACATTTGGCGACGACCAAAACGTCGCTAAAGCGTGACGACCAAAAACGACGCAAAAGCCGTACTACCAAAATACTCCCTTTCTTCCTTATTAACGGTCACCAAAATGAAAAACACACGGATTAAGGAATTGAGTTAATTTAATTTTGTGTGTAAAATCTTTGGAAAATGTAGTGGTGTATTAAATAATGAAGATTGATTGGTAGAAAGTTGAAAAGTTTTATTGAGAAGTGAAAAGATAATTAAAACGTGTATTGAAAATGTAAAAGTGACAGATAAAATGAGAAAAACGTTTTTGGCAAGTGTGACAGTTAAAAAGGAACGGAGGGGGTAGCAAATTTAAAAGGTATTATCAAGGTATGACTAGTGGCGGCGGAGCACGGAATTGAGTTAATGCATTGATTTTGTGTGTAAAATCTTTGGAAAATGTAGTGGTGTATTAAATAATGAAGATTGATTGGTTGAAAGTTGAAAAGTTGTATTGAGAAGTGAAAAGATAATTAAAACGTGTATTGGAAATGTATAAGTGACAGATAAAATGAGAAAAACGTTTTTGGCAAGTGTGATAGTTAAAAAGGAACGGAGGGAGTAGCAAATTTAAAAGGTATTATCAAGGTATGACTAGTGGCGGCAACGTGCTCCGCACGTTTTGGCCCTCGGTTCTGTAAAAATATAATTTATACAAGGTAGCAGTAATTACGTACACGACTCGGGTGTCTATAAAAGTAGTGTTATGCCCAAGCTGAATTTACATTGGTAAAGAAATTATGCCTAGCTTATGACAAAACGTTTGGGAAGTACCATAGTTTGGTTATACAAAACATTCCCAAATGTGTTCTAGCCTAGAAGGTTTAGAGAACAACCCAAAAAGCACAATAAACAATATCTTTGTGAGATCTGGGCTTCAACTTCATGTGTTTGACGTGTGTTTTTTTCGATCAACTCGTGTCCATGGTGATCTTGTCATTGTATTTCTTCTGAGTAGCTTTTATCTCTGTTATAATTTTTCTTGTTATCAGCTGTTCAATTGTGTCATGGAGAAGTTTTGGATATTTCATGTAGTGCTGGTAAGTAATAAAGATTGTGATAGTACACCCAGAAGCATAGAAGGATATTTGTGGTACCTGGTTATCCATCTCATGCAACTCTTTTATAGCACCTGAGACATCAGTTAATTCAATAACGACCTTGCATTTGTGGCATTGCAGAACATCAACAAAAATTCATTTAGCAACCTGCAAAACAGCAACGAAAATTCATTTACAAAATGCACCAAGCAATGAATGTATTGAAATTTGAAAAGAAAGTCAAAGAAAGGCGGTCGTTTACTTCAGACAAAGATCGCCTTTACAATGAAAAAAACAGTAATGAATCCGGATCCTTGTAATCAATATTTCCACGGATGAATTTTACAAACAAAAAATAAAAGAAAAGATAAAATGAAACTGATGAGAAGCTTTCATGCGGCCAAAACGGAACTTGAATCTGGACACTCCAAATCAAACACAGCAACCACAACCAACAGATACTAAACTAAAAGCAATTAATAAGCAAAGAAAATCAGATTGCTGACTGTAGCCCAACTAACATACGAAATGAGGTCATACCCAACACAAACAAGATAAGGGGAAAATGAAATTTGCAACAAAAATTGAAGAGCAGGCCTTACTATAATCCAAGATAACAGCCGAAGGTTGAGTAATCGATGTTCAAAAGTGCAGAGCGATTTCTGAAATGGTAACTGAAGAGAGTTTGAGAATGTGATAACACAAGAGTAACTTCAACTTGGTTTATTCATTGAGTAAACAAGAGTATAAATAGATACAACTTTAATAAAGTAAACTAGCTATGCTATCTTGGGCGGCCACTTGAGTATATAGATGTGGGCGGCAAGCATGCAAAAGTAAAAGTAAAAGTTATGTCTATGACATAAAGTAAACTAGAGTTTGACATATTAATTATTTATATGTATCACAATTAATATGTCTTTTACAATTAAATAAAGTGTACAAAATATCCTGTACGAACTCCCCGAGGCTGCGGGCACCTGTGAACTTCGCGGACTCAATAGTCCGTCGAAGTGATCTTTGAAATATTTCCACACCCCCCTTCAAACTGTGCTGTATATGTTGATGCAGCCAAGTTTGCTACTAAGTCTGCTGAACATAAGAGGTGGAATGGCCTTGGTAAGAATATCAGCATTCTGATCTGCTGAGGGAACATACTGGAGTTGAATAATCTTGGCATCAATCTTCTCCTTCGAAAGTGTCTGTCAATGTCCACATGCTTGGTTTTATCATGATGGTGGATCTTCGGCCATGCATAAGGTGAATTATTATCACAACGAGTGTGATAGGTTGCGAGGAGGTTCTTTGAAGTTCGGTCGGCCGCACTTTTTAGCCATAGAGCTTCACAAATGCCAAGTACAAGTGCCACGAGTTCGGCTTCGACCTTTCGCTTCGGACACGGTAGGTTGTTTCTTGCTTCTCCAAGTAACCGAGGTTCCCCCATACATATGAGCAATAGCACTGTGGTAGATCTTGTCAATGTGACATCCGGCCCAATCGGCATCGGTGTAGACCTTGATTGATCTATCGGTAGACTTGGTGAAGTGCGAGGCCTTGGCCGGGAGTGGACTTTAAATATCTCGGGATTCTATTCACGGCATCCCAATGTTGCTCGGTAGGGCGGTGCATGGCGGCGACCGGACTAACCCCGTATGCAATATCGGGCCTTGTGTGAGAAAGGTAGATGAGTTTACCTACAAGCCTTTGATATTGTTCTTTTCGACGACAATGTCACCATGCGGTAGGGTGTTGCGGGGTCTCTTGGGGATACGACGGGTTTGCATCCCGGCATGCCGTTTCCTTTAGTAGATCCGGTACATATTTCCTTTGGGAGGGCGAAATGCCTTGGGTGTTTCTAGCCACTTCCATACCAAGAAAGTACTTGAGGTAGCCCGGATCCTTGACTTGGAACACCTTTGCCGGTAGAGTCTTTAAATTTTGAATCTCGGTAGAGTCATCTCGGTAAGGATGATATCATCCACATATACAATAAGAATAGACCTCTCTCGGTTGGTTGTCTTGATGAACATAGTGTGATCGAGTTGCATTGATGATATCCGGCGGCTTTGACCACGGTAGTAAGTTTCCCAAACCAGGCTCTTGGGGATTGCTTCAGGCCATATAGAGATTTCCTGAGTTTGCATACCTTGCCCTGAGTGTGAGGATTGACAAAACTAGGAGGTACATTCATATAGACTTCCTCAGTGAGATCACCATTGAGAAAAGCATTTTTGATATCCAATTGGTGTAGAGGCCGGTCCGGTTGGACGACTAGAGAGATCGAACCACGACGGTGTTGAGTTTTGCCTTTGGTGCAAAAGTTTCCTTATAGTCAATACCATAAGTTTGAGTGAATCCCCTTGCTACCAATCGGCTTTGTACTTGTCAATTGTACCATCGGCATTGTATTTGATAGTGAATAACCATCTGCTAAGCTTGTCTTCTTGCCTTTGGGAAGAGTTGTGAGGTCCCAAGTATGATTATCCGGGAGGGCGATCATCTCGGTTTTAACGACGGACCTTCCACTTATCATTTTGAAGGGCCTCCCGAATATTTCTAGGGATAGAGTGAGAGTCCGGGTCTGTGTAAACATGGCAAAGACGAGGAGACAAGCGATCATAAGATAAATAAGTATGAATAGAATGATCGGTGCATGATCTTTTCCCTTTCCTTAGAGCAATAGGTCGTCATCCACTTCGATGGGCGTTGAGAGTCGATGGGCGAGGTCCGGCGGACTACGGTTCGATAGGTTCCGAGGTTACGGTTCGGCGAGCTGCGGGTCGGCCGGACTCTAGGTCGAGACTACGGTTCGAGGATCGTTAATGTGAGTATCGGGAGGTTCGGGAAGGTTATGAGTCGCCGAGGGTAAATGGTTTTGAGGGAACGGACTTAGTTCAATCTCAATCGGGTTTCCATCGAGTGACTTCGGCTCGTAGGTTTCTTTGTAATATGGAGTCCTTTCAAAGAATTTCACATCCATAGAATTGTAAAATTTCTTTTCAGTAGGAGAGTAACACTTGTAACCTTTCTTGTCCTGTGCATATCCAAGGAAAATGCACTTATGAGCTTTAGGATCAAGTTTACTTCTGTGTTGAGCATGGATATAAACAAACACAGTACAACCAAAGATCTTTGGAGGCAATTGGGTAATAAGATGAGAGCAGGAGTGTGTGGTCAGCAAGGTTTGGAGAGGAGTTTTGAAACCTAATACTCTCTTGGGAAGTACGTTAATTAAATATGTTGCGAGTCAATATAGCTTCACCCCACATGTATTTAGGAACATGTGTAGTGAACATGATTGATACGGCCATTTCCAACGAGATGTACTGTTCTTTCTTTCGGCAACCCCATTACGTTGAGGTGTTTCCACACAACTACTGATATGAACAATTCCTCTGTTTGTCAAAAAGTTACTGAGGTTAGACTCATAGTATTCCAGAGCATTATCCGTCTTTAAGATCTTGATCTTAGTATCAAATTGGGTGGAGATCATGTGATAAAATTCTTGGAAGATAGGTCCAACTTCAGATTTGTCTTTCATTAAGAACAGCCAAGTGTTTCTGGTATGATCATCAATGAAGGTTACAAACCACCTTTTTCCTGTTATACTTTTCACTCTTGAGGGTCCCCATACATCACTGTGAATTAGGGTGAAAGGGGAAGAGGGCAAGTGAGGTAAGTTAGCATACACAGATTTGGTGAGTTTAGCAAATTGACAAATATCACATTGAAGATCATTAAGATTACATCCTTTAAACAATTCAGGGATTAAAGACTTTAAATAACCAAAACTTGGATGGCCTAGTCTATAATGCCATAACATGATATTGTCTAGGTTTTGAGTGCGGCTGCCGAGGCGATTCGGTCTTCGGTCTTACGTCTTCGACGGGGTTGATCACAAACGATCCGAGCGGGGTTTAGCTTGCCCAATCACTTCGAGAAGAAAGATCTGGAATGTGCACCGATTCTTATTAAAAACAACGGTCCAATTCAATCTTTAGTGAGTTTCCGACGAGATATAAGGTTACGGTCTAATTTTGGAACAAACGGGACATTCGTAGATATATCGATTAGTAAGTTTAACCTTCCCAACACCTTGTGCATAAGAAATAGAACCATCGGCGAGTCTTAATTTCGTGAATTTGGTTGCATGGCATATATTGGGTAATAAGGTTTTTATTACCGATCATATGGGAAGAGGCCCCGAATCAACAATCCAAGTCTCATTACTAAGAGGTGAGTAAAATATACACCTGTTTTAGCATGAGTGGCCATTTCAGTAGGGGAGCTACCTTCCTGATGCTGAGCAATAAAGGCTTTAAAGGCAGCAAACTGAGCATTCATCTTACTGTCATTCTCCTCTTCACTGACAAGTTTGCCTTGGCTTTCCCTAGTTGGTTTTGAGGTTTTAGAGGGGTTAGGTTTTCCATGTAGCTTCCAACAATTGTCCTTGGTGTGATTTATGCGTTTGCAGTGATCACAGAACAGCTTTCCAGCTTTCTCGGCAGGCTTCCGTAAGTCTCATTAACCTTCGACGGTCGGCGGGGTGGCACCTTCGGTAGGTTGTCGGTAGGGGAGTTCAGCAGCATCACTTTCCTCCTGCTTTCCTCATGTTTGACCTCAGCAAACATGGATTTGAGATTTGGAAGGGGTTTAGTAGCAAGAATTCTACCTCTGACATCATCAAGAGGAGGATTCAGTCCAGTAAGGAATTTGAATACTCTCTTTTTCTCTATAATGTCTTTAAAGAGTGCAGCATCTCTAACATCATTCCAGGGGTGAGTTTCCAACATATCTAGGTGTTGCCATGCCTTAGATAGTTGATTAAAGTATTGAGTTACGAGACATATCCCCTTGTACGCAATTTTGAATCGAGCTTCGAGTTCATAGACTTCGATGTATTGTCCTTTTTGAGTAAAGGTCTACGGCATTGTCCCAGATTTCCTTAGCGGTGTCATACATCATGAAGTTCTCACCGATCTCTTTTGTCATAGACCTCGTGAGGATGGTCATGATTTGGTTATTTTCGTGTCCCATGCTTCAAACTTGGGGTCGGTTTCGAGCAGGGCGGGTTTGGAACCGGACGGATATCCCATCTTGCCCTGGCCGGAGATATACATTTTCATAGACCTTGACCATAGCAAGTAATTGTTACCATCAAGTTTATGATTTGTAAAAGAAGAGTGTTCAGTTATCCCAGTCTGCTGAGGCAGCTGTGAGTCTACTGAAGAAGATGAAACTTCAGATAATGTTGACATTTTTCTGAAAAAGAACTAAGTTTTGCAGCGGATTTTAGAACTCAGTAAGGCTCTGATACCATGAAGAGAGTTTGAGAATGTGATAACACAAGAGTAAACTTCAACTTGGTTTATTCATTGAGTAAACAAGAGTATAAATAGATACAACTTTAATAAAGTAAACTAGCTATGCTATCTTGGGCGGCCACTTGAGTATATAGATGTGGGCGGCAAGCATGCAAAAGTAAAAGTAAAAGTTATGTCTATGACATAAAGTAAACTAGAGTTTGACATATTAATTGTTTATATGTATCACAATTAATATGTCTTTTACAATTAAATAAAGTGTACAAAATATCATGTACGAACTCCTGAGGCTGCTGGGCACCCTGCTGAAGTGATGCTGAAATATTTCCACAGTAACAAATCCAACATTTTAATGTAAGTGTTCCTCTAAGACAAATGCCTCGTGTGTCCTCATACGATAGATGAATGGATTTCAATCAGACTCGTCATCGTAATTTGACAATCACAGAGAAACACTACCCCTTTTGATACGTCATTTTACTGCAGACTTAATGCAAAGCCTGAAGCTGAACAAGACCAAGAAACAAAGAACAATTTCCAAATTCAAAAAATGTGATAAACAGAACTAAACTAATTCCCAATCCACATGCATTTGAAGAAACAATATATGCCGTATGCCCGTATCACTTGCTAAGCTTTGTGCTCTTCAGTTCAGGTCTCCAAATTCTTCCGCATATTTTCTCTCAGAAGAACGAATGTTTACTTTTTTGATCATCATAAGAGCATAAAGCAAGTAAACAATTCAATGTGCTCACTCTGACAAGCTAATAACCATGAAAATATGATGGTGCAACACTTCACTACATATCAAAATCTAGACAAACAAGAAAACATAAGAAGTGCATGAAGCACATGTTATAGTCAAAGTGAAACTTTAAAATTGCCAAAGAAAACCCCAGAAAAGATATATAATACCCCCTGAAATGCAGAAGATAAATCTCAAAACAATGGTGTTTGTGTCGGATCAAAATATTATCATCAAAATGCATCTCAGACAGGGATAACTGTATAATATTTGATCTCATCATCCACAACAGTGTTCCCTACTACACTCCTCATTTATCTTATTTTCCATATATTCACTTTTTCAACACCCTATAAAACAAACTGCAATAAACACCACCAACAGCATTCTTCAAAATTACTTTTCTCTATCATCTCAACTAACTAATTTAATTCTTTAAACTACCTATTGTTTGGGATTGCATCTCCCTTGCAACAAAAGACATTGTTCAGCGAACAAGATACCAGAAGGGTCAACTCCTAAGGAAGTATAACCTATCTCTTGACTTCCAAGCCCCTAGCCCAAAAATATGTTCAAAGGTTTTAGGCCACTTAACAAATAACACATATACGATTCCAAAAAAGCATGAAGATTTGTCTCAATCCCATGACCCCAAAAGTAAACAGACAACACTATGAGGCAAATGCACAGCATGTGATAGCCAAAGCTTTCAAAACTGAAAATGCACAAGAATGAAAAGTGAAACAAGAGAAGGTGCTCAGTTGTTTAAGAATGAATAAAAAGGTTGTCCTCATTTATCATCAGCTTAACGAGATTTAATATAATCATCCTTGCACCTTCTCTGTTTCCCCAACAAAAGTGAATCAAATCAAATAAAGGTTTAATAACAACTTGGAAGGGTAGTATAGGAGATCGGAACATTGACAGATGAGATCACGAATTGGAAGTGTGACATGAAAGAACGGTATACCTGAGCATTCATGTTGGCTCCATCCATATACACCTGACCGCCATTCTCATGAATTATCTCGCATATCTCATCGATTCCTTCCTCGTAAACTCCATGTGTTGAAGGGTATGTAACCTAGTTTTCAAAATAAAGATGTCAAAATTCAGTTAATATGTGTCGAGAATATCCAAAACAACCATAAACATACACAGTAATGATGATGATGATGATTAAAATACAATGAGAATAATCCAATTTTTTACAGTCCATACAACAAGAGCTTTAAAACTGTACCATAAAGTCAGAAAGGATTCCTTGAGCATCAGTTCCAACTTCCAACAGAAAAAAAAAATACTATAAAGTCGCCCAGTATTTTGTTAAACATATACGCGCAGTTTGACATTACACAAGGAAGATGCAATTAAACACAACCCCATAACAATTCAGCTAAAGCAACTCACAATACATCAATTGAAAAAAGAATGAATGAATAAAGAATTTAAAAACAATTGAAAAAAAGCTAGGTAAAAGAATAAGGGGGATATACAAATACAATTACATCGACATAAAGAAATCACCTCTTCCTCTCGGTTTAATGATTTGCAGAAGAAACTCTTACCCTACCTGGATTGTAGCAGATGTTCTGATCAGACCATTAGAAACTACGTCAAGTTTTGAAGTAAATTTTAAATGAGCAAGTAAAGCAGACACCAAGGCAGTAGCTTTAAGCAAGAAAGTAGCAGAACATTAGATGATATGTCAACTTTTCAAGAAAATCCGTAATGAGCTCATTGCCATATAGAGCTCACATTTGTGTTTGGTCTATCCAAAGAGATGAAAAGTTCCCATCCCTTGTAATATTACTACACCTTACCGATATCCTCGAAAATCCAGCAACCCATTTTTCGTAAAATCTACTCCAGGGACCCCGGGGACCTGATTGACAATAACCGTGTCTACAAATGCTTTCTTTCCTAGGGTGCAAATTTCAACTCAATGCCTGGGTAAAAATGGCAAATTGACACCTCAACTGAGGCTGTAGTTAAGCCGGAGAGGTCCATCTATACAATTAACGCTCCGGCCCACAAATATGTAACGCCCCACCCCGAGTATCCGAGCAAATACTCGGGCAAATCGGGTCGCTCGGCACGTGCCCCAATTAAACCAACCGAGACACGTCAGCCTCACGTGACGTATACCAATGACATACACAGCGGAAACTCAGAAGATGAGATAAAGCTCGTACAAGGAGAACTAAAAAAAAATAGAATACTGTACCAAAATCCTCAGTCATCTATGACATCAAAACTCACAAGTCCAAACCAAGTTCACAAGGACCAAAGTCTAAATCCAAACACCCAAACTTTAACATAAGGAAAGGTACATAGAAAAAAAATCCGGCCTCAAGCCTCAAGAAAATCATCAAAGGGGAACACAAAAAAAGACTACGAACTAAGCTCCACAAACCCACCGCTAACCTTAGTCCTCCTTATTCAAACACGGGAAAAAATATAGTGGTAGAAAGGGTGAGCACCGCAAGGCTCAGCAAAGAATAACATCACATAAAAGCATATCCGTGTTTGCTTACCGGCTATCACAACACACGAATCATAGTTCTAAACATGCATGCATGGATATAGTTTTACTAAAGATAATTAAAGCGGTAAATGTACAATGTAAACCACTTATAAGTTTTCAAAAGAAAGGTGCCAAAAACATGAAAGAGGCACTTAAGTAGTCTGGTTGTTCGGTTAGCTCGAGTACGACGCCCGTCTTGCGACCACGGGGAAAATCATCATGAGAACCCACTATCAGAAATCCACCTTTGTACAGCCCGTGGACTAGGCACATGACATGACATGACTGACCCAACCTTGACTCTATGTCTAGAATCATAAAGCCATAACGTGACATATACATGAAAGGTTGGGGGTTTGCGCAAACACTGTGGGGTTGTAGTTACCGTACCTAACCATGAGCTTAGCCTTACATATTTCTTAGCTTGTTCATTCATGAAAAACTTGTACATTCATAATCATTCTTAAACTTGCATAACATACTTGTCTTTCTGTCCATGCAATTTCACAAACATGAATGCTTGAATTTAACTCAATGGATCATACTTTCAAATTAACGTGCATACTCGTTTAAAGCTTAAAACCATCGGTCTTAAAATCATTTTAAAAGGTTAAAATCACACAATCTTGAAGCCAAATAATTCATCACAAGGGAATTACTCAAAACAGCCCCTAAACATGTATTTTTAAATCCTTGCAAAGCACACTTTATTTTACAAAACCTTGAAAACAGCCCGGTAAAATCATGAAATCGATTTCGTAATTTCGTAACAATTCTATCATAAATTAAAACATGCTAAAAGTATGAATTGAGAAAAAAGAAAACTACTATTAGGAGATATCATTCCTTACCTCAAAATTTCGCTCAAAAGATCAACTCTTGCAACCAAAAGTATCACCTAAAAATATAAGATCATCACCTAGTTAAAATACATCACAAAAACGCAACCCTAGGCCTAAAATAAGGGCTGGCCGAAAGTTAGAGAGGAGAGTCGAGAGTGAGATGTTTACCTCGTTAGAATCTACTCGTCGAGGTGATCGCTTTCCGTCTCAAAAGTTTCTTGATCTGAGCAACGAAAAAGCTTCGTTAGATTGAAAGAAGGATGGTGAAGAGGTCGACACGTAAAAGTCGACCAAAATGGAACCGCGGCCGCCGCTCTTTGTGTGAAAAGAGAAGGAAAAGAACAGAGGGTTTCCAAAGTATTTACTAAATAAATGAATTCCTCCACTTAAAATTTTTTTTGGACTATTCCCCTTTTTTTTTTATTTTTTTTTTCTTCCTGCCGCAAAAAAAAAAAGTAATTCTTTTTTTTTTTTTTTTTTTTTTTTTTTTTTTTATGTGCGGGTTTTACATTCTCCCCCCCTTAAAGGAAGTTTCGTCCTCGAAACTTGACGTACCCTCGTTTTCGAAGAGGAAAGGATACTTCGTCCTCATTTCTGATTCTGTCTCCCAAGTCGCCTCACTCTCGGCATGATTCGTCCATTGAACTTTGACAAAGGAGACCAACCGCTTCCTTATCTCATTCTGCTTACGTTCCACAATCCGAAATGGCAATTCCTCATAAGTCAAGTCGGGTTTCAAAGCTGCCACTTCCAAATCCACCACTTGTCCTGAGTCAGACATGCTCTTCCTCAACATGGAAACATGGAAGACATCATGCACCTTGGACAAGTTCTTAGGTAACCTCAAACGATAAGCCAATGGCCCGATACGCTCAACAATCTCGAAAGGGCCCACGTATCTAGGACTTAGCTTACCCTTCAGCTTGAACCTCATCACACCCTTCATTGGTGACACCTTAAGAAACACCCTATCACCAACTGCAAACTCCAAAGGTCTTCTTTTCGAATCTGCCCAACTCTTCTGTCTATCTTGGGCTGCCTTCATTCTCTGTCTAATCAACGCCACTTTCTCAACAGTGTCCTGGATAATCTGAGGTCCTGTCAAACGCTTCTCACCAACTTCATCCCAATACAAAGGTGACCGGCAACGTCTACCATATAAGGCCTCAAACGGTGGCATACCAATACTAGAATGGTAACTGTTGTTGTAGGCAAACTCTGCCAACACCAAACAGTCATCCCACTTCTTTCCCACATCCAAAACACAGCATCTGAGCATATCCTCCAAGGTCTGAATGGTTCTCTCAGACTGACCATCCGTCTGTGGATGAAAAGCGATCGAACTTCAAATCGTACCCAAATTTTCCGAAGTGCTTTCCAAAACTTGGAAGTAAATGTGGTGTCTCTGTCCGACACAATACTAGCTGGAACCCCATGCAACCTAACAATCTCCTTTACATAGAGCTTAGCCAACTGGTCCAAAGACGCGGTTCCCTTAATTGCTAAGAAGTGGGCTGATTTGGTCAACCGATCAACAATCACCCAAATCGAATCCACTTCATTCTTAGCCTTAGGTAAACCGACAATAAAATCCATGGCAATGTGTTCCCACTTCCACTCAGGTATATCTAGAGGACGCATTAAACCAGCCGGCCTCTGATGTTCGGCTTTCACCTGTCTGCGGATATCACACTCAAGCACAAAAGCAGCAACCTGTTCCTTCATACCTGACCACCAAAAACTTGTCTTCAAGTCCTGGTACATCTTTGTACTTCCAGGATGGATAGAAAAACCAATTTCATGTGCTTCCTGCAAAATCTCCCTCTTCAGACCTATATTATCCGGAACACACAATCTGGACTTAAACCACAACGAACCATCATCTCTGACCTGGAAATCCTCACTCTTACCATCCAAAACCCTTTGCCTCATCTTCAAAAGAAACTCATCTCCAAGTTGACCTTCTTTAATTCTGTCAATCAAAGTAGGACGAGCTATTAAAGGCGCCATCATATCACCAATTGATGGCGGTATCACTTCCAACCTAAGTCTGTCAAACTCTTGAATCAAATCATTCTTATCGGTCAACACTGCACCTGATTCTGGCGACACTTTCCTGCTAAGAGCATCCGCAACTAGGTTTACCTTACCGGGATGGTAATGAATAGATAAGTCATAGTCTTTAATGAGCTCTAACCACCTTCTCTGCCTCATGTTCAACTCCTTCTGGGTGAAAAGATACTTCAAACTCTGATGATCCGTAAAAACTCTACAAGTAACACCATAAAGATAGTGCCTCCAAATTTTCAAGGCGAAAACCACCGCCTTGCTAATTCCAAATCATGAGTAGGGTAATTCTTTTCATGTGGCTTCAACTCGTCTCGACGCATAAGCAATTACCTTACCTTCCCGCATCAACACACAACCCAAACCATGTCCCGACGCATCACCGTAGATATCAAACTCCTTATCCGGGGTGGGTAGAACCAAAATAGAGCCGATACTAATTTCGCTTCAACACGGAAAGATTCTTCACACTTATCTGACCACTGATACTTGACCCCTTTTTGAGTCAACTGGGTGAGTGGCACTGCTAGCACTGAAAATCCTTCCACAAACTTTCGGTAATAACCCGCTAAACCCAGAAAACTTCTTATCTCTGTAGCACTAGTAGGTCTTGGCCAATTCACCACTGCCTCAATCTTAGACGGATCCACTGAAATTCCATCTGCTGAAATCACATGACCAAGAAAAGCTACATTGCTGATCCAAAACTCACACTTGCTGAACTTGGCATACAACTGCTTCTCCCTTAAGGTCTGCAACACTAGCCTCAAGTGTTCCCTATGCTCTTCTTCACTCTTGGAATAAATTAGGATGTCATCGATGAAAACCACCACAAACTTATCCAAGAAGGGTTTGAACACCCTGTTCATCAAATCCATGAATACAGCTGGGGCATTAGTTAACCCAAACGGCATCACAAGGAACTCATAGTGTCCATACCTGGTGCTAAAGGCACTAATAGGAACATCTGAACGCTTGATCTTCAACTGGTGATAACCCGATCTCAAATCAATCTTAGAAAAAACCTTAGCCCCTTGCAACTGGTCGAACAAGTCATCAATCCTGGGAAGAGGATACTTGTTCTTAATTGTCAACTTGTTCAACTCCCGATAGTCGATACACATCCTCATCGACCCATCCTTCTTCTTCACAAACAATACTGGAGCACCCCAAGGCGAATTACTAGGCTGAATTATTTTCTTGTCTAACATATCCGCAACCGTTCTTTCAACTCCTTCAATTCAGCTGGTGCCATTCTGTAGGGTTGCTTCGATGTTGGCTTACACCCAGGAATCAAATCAATCTGAAACTCAACTTCCCTATCCGGAGGAGGACCAGGTAAATCATCTGGAAAGACATCCTGGAAATCTCTGACAACTTCCACATTTTCCATCTTAGGGGTTTCCTTGACTGCCTCCACTGCATAAACCAAGAAACTTTCACAACCATTCTTCAGAGCCTTAACTGCCTTCATAGCGGAAACTAGAGGTGTCTTCTTACAAATCCTACTAGTTCTTGGCAAATTCCCTTGAAATACAAACTCAACTTCAGCTGGGTTCTTGAACACTACTTTCTTACCACGGCAATCCAAGTGAACAAAGTTCTTGGATAGCCAATCCATCCCCAAAATTACATCAAACTCCTTAAACTCCAAGATAGCTAAGTCACAGACTACCTCCTTGTCACCCAACTTAATCTTACATTCTTTTATTCCATTCTCTACTTGAGAAGATTTTCCAAATGGGGTTGTTATAGCTAGGTTCTTATCCAAAATAAAACGACTACCCTTAACCCTTCTAGCATGCTTCTTAGAAATAAAAGAATGAGATGCACCGGAATCAAAAAGAACTGAAGACTGAACACCATTAATAAAAACAATACCTGTCACCACATCTTCACTATCTTCAGCCTTCTGAGCCACCATAGAGAAAACCCTTGCTGGGGCAGTAGCTTTCAGTTGCTGCCCACCTGCTGCTGAAGTATTACCTGAAGCCATAGTAGCTGGTGCTTTTTGATTCTTGAGACTTGGGCAATCCCTCATCTTGTGACCAGGATTCCCACACTGGAAGCACAAACCGGAAGGTCTCATACAAACACCCTGGTGATGTTTCCCACATGTCCTACACTCTGGGTTAGTCTGCTGAGGAGGAAAAGATGTAACTGGCTTCTTGTTAGCAACAAAACCAGGCTTCTGTTGAGATGGTCCTGACCATGGCCTCTTGACCCCTTGACTTACTGGTGCACTAGTAGTAACCACACCCTTCAGATTTTCCTCAGCTCTGCAGGC
Organism: Gentiana straminea; assembly: GCA_036785695.1. Lineage (NCBI taxonomy): Eukaryota > Viridiplantae > Streptophyta > Magnoliopsida > Gentianales > Gentianaceae > Gentiana > Gentiana straminea. Next base: position 1,898,219 of record JAVUPR010000407.1, read on the forward strand.
CCTCTCAACCGCGAAGGCGAAATCTGGGGCGGCGGTGCCACCCAAAGCCGCTCTCACCGTGGGCCTAAGGGCCGCCTCGTACCTAGTAATCTTAACAAAGTTATCATTTAGCCCGGTGTACCTCCATAACTCGTTGAATTTATGAGTGAATTCCATTACACTCATGCTACCCTGGTTCAATCTCAAACTCTCATTTATCTTCTGAGTACGAACCGACTCAGGGAAATAGTTCCTGAGAAATCTTTGCTTGAAATCTGCCCAATCCTCAATCGGGCCATGCACTTCTTTCACCGTGTTATACCAAACCTTTGCATTACCTGTCAACTGAGCAACTGCTAATTTCGCCCACTTATCTGCTGGTACACCCAACGGATCAAAGATATCTTCCACCTCATGGATCCATTTCTCCGCCTCGAGAGGATCAGCGGAGCCTTCAAAAGTAGGGGTATTCGCCCTGCGAACCTCTTGAAACCAATTAATGAACCTCGGGGTAGGTTCGACTGCTGCTACCGGAGGAAAAGTAACAACTGGGGCTGCCTGCTGATTGCCGACAACCTGTTGTAGGAGATTCAAAAGTGTGTTCAGCACTGGCTCAGCTGCCACTGATGGACCAACCGTAAAAGGAGGAGGTGTGGGTATCCCTGTATCCACTGGTGGAGGAGGAGGGAGGTTGTTGGTGGTAGTACCATCAACCACGTGAGCACTCTGATCAATGACAGGAGTTCCATCCTGTCCGTTAGCTGTAGGGAGAGTAGGAGTGGTGCCTGAAGATCCACCAGTCCCAGAACGAATAGTGTTTCGAGTATCCATCCTATAAGAAGAAATACACCCTATCAATCACTTAAAAAAAAAAAAAAAAAAAAAAATCAGTCACTTAAGATTAAAAAAGAAAACACTTAGCAAATCAACACTTAGCATGATCAAAGCCTAGTAGATTAAAAGCCTAAAAGACACAAGGATTTCAGCCTTTCTCTGATACCATTTGTAACGCCCCACCCCGAGTATCCGAGCAAATACTCGGGTCGGGTCGCTCGGCACGTGCCCCAATTAAACCAACCGAGACACGTCAGCCTCACGTGACGTATACCAATGACATACACAGCGGAAACTCAGAAGATGAGATAAAGCTCGTACAAGGAGAACTAAAAAAAAATAGAATACTGTACCAAAATCCTCAGTCATCTATGACATCAAAACTCACAAGTCCAAACCAAGTTCACAAGGACCAAAGTCTAAATCCAAACACCCAAACTTTAACATAAGGAAAGGTACATAGAAAAAAATCCGGCCTCAAGCCTCAAGAAAATCATCAAAGGGGAACACAAAAAAAAGACTACGAACTAAGCTCCACAGCCACTGCTAACCTTAGTCCTCCTTATTCAAACCTGGGAAAAAATATAGTGGTAGAAAGGGTGAGCACCGCAAGGCTCAGCAAAGAATAACATCACATAAAAGCATATCCGTGTTTGCTTACCGGCTATCACAACACACGAATCATAGTTCTAAACATGCATGCATGGATATAGTTTTACTAAAGATAATTAAAGCGGTAAATGTACAATGTAAACCACTTATAAGTTTTCAAAAGAAAGGTGCCAAAAACATGAAAGAGGCACTTAAGTAGTCTGGTTGTTCGGTTAGCTCAGAGTACGACGCCCTGTCTTGCGACCACAGGGAAAATCATCATGAGAACCCACTATCAGAAATCCACCTTTGTACAGCCCGTGGACTAGGCACATGACATGACATGACTGACCCAACCTTGACTCTATGTCTAGAATCATAAAGCCATAACGTGACATATACATGAAAGGTTGGGGGTTTGCGCAAACACTGTGGGGTTGTAGTTACCGTACCTAACCATGAGCTTAGCCTTACATATTTCTTAGCTTGTTCATTCATGAAAAACTTGTACATTCATAATCATTCTTAAACTTGCATAACATACTTGTCTTTTCGTCCATGCAATTTCACAAACATGAATGCTTGAATTTAACTCAATGGATCATACTTTCAAATTAACGTGCATACTCGTTTAAAGCTTAAAACCATCGGTCTTAAAATCATTTTAAAAGGTTAAAATCACACAATCTTGAAGCCAAATAATTCATCACAAGGGAATTACTCAAAACAGCCCCTAAACATGTATTTTTAAATCCTTGCAAAGCACACTTTATTTTACAAAACCTTGAAAACAGCCCGGTAAAATCATGAAATCGATTTCGTAATTTCGTAACAATTCTATCATAAATTAAAACATGCTAAAAGTATGAATTGAGAAAAAAGAAAACTACTATTAGGAGATATCATTCCTTACCTCAAAATTTCTGCTCAAAAGATCAACTCTTGCAACCAAAAGTATCACCTAAAAATATAAGATCATCACCTAGTTAAAATACATCACAAAAACGCAACCCTAGGCCTAAAATAAGGGCTGGCCGAAAGTTAGAGAGGAGAGTCGAGAGTGAGATGTTTACCTCGTTAGAATCTACTCGTCGAGGTGATCGCTTTCCGTCTCAAAAGTTTCTTGATCTGAGCAACGAAAAAGCTTCGTTAGATTGAAAGAAGGATGGTGAAGAGGTCGACACGTAAAAGTCGACCAAAATGGAACTGCGGCTGCTGCTGTGTGAAAAGAGAAGGAAAAGAACAGAGGGTTTCCAAAGTATTTACTAAATAAATGAATTCCTCCACTTAAAATTTTTTTTGGACTATTCCCCCTTTTTTTTTTTTTTTTTTTCTTCCTGCCGCAAAAAAAAAAAAAGTAATTTTTTTTTTTTTTTTTTTTTTTTTTTATGTGCGGGTTTTACAAAACATCAATCTTTATTCATGATTATGATTTAGTGCGGGTTTTACGCACGAGAAACCCAACACGTGTTTCATTTTACCAAAATACACGTCCTTAGAAGATGGTGAGTGGAAATTTAAAAAAAAAAAAAAAAGGGAAAAGCAGAACGAAGAAAGTTTTTGTCGTCACCTCATAAGGTATGATTAATTGGTACTCCTAAGGTATGACTAGTCGGGGCAACGTGCGTTGCACGTTTTTGGCCCTCATCTTTAAGGAAGTTATATGGCATATCCTATCGTACTTTGCCAATAAGAACTTTTCAGAATGATCTGTATAAAAACGTAGCATTGTACATCATACTATGACGTACCTTGCCGAAAAGGGCTTTTAAGAATGACATGTATACAAACGCAAAGCATTGCACATCGCTCTACGTACCTTGATTACATTAGCGTAACTTAGAGTGAATGTTTACACTGTACTTGTCAAGTAACTATGCGAAAGAATGATGCTCAAGCTAAAATCTAAACAAATAATGCAAGCTATAAAACACACATACTATTAGTTGATTATAGTCGACTTATTGGTCATGATGTAGACTCATCATGACCAAGTATGAAAGATTAGGTGTTGTCATCCAAATGGTCGTGCCCGTATCATTGCTTGCATCCAAATCACTATTCAGAAAGTAAAATACTCGAAGTATACAGTTTGAAATGCATCAAAATCTTTATTCGGATAGTAAAATACTCAAAAATGCTTAGGTACACGAGGTGTGGTGACGGGGGCTAGCTCCACATCCTCTCGCTATTGAACACAACAACTCGCCACCATTATTCGTAGCTCTCAACAAAGCATATGCCTTACATATGAATCTCCACTACCCCATGTCAAACATGGCTGCAACCGCCATTAATTAGCACCATACGCTTACATATTGTAAGAAGAATGTTATCATATCGAACAGTCTAATCGTTTTGGGGTCTCCTTGGCATCATAATACACATTATGCCACAACAGTTTTGCCCTAGCTCTATTTCTCTTAATTCTGGAGCCTGTCATTGTCTCATTGCTTTCTGCTTGATGCCGTAGTCTTTTTTCAGCTAAAGCATAAACAGGTAAATCTATACCATTATCCTTAAATAAGACTAAAATTTAGCATTCATCAGAAGACGTAGATCTTATGCAAATAGAGCAGAGGTCACAAGAGCCAACCTTGTCGTAAGCATCCTTAAAGTACCGAGCAGCATCGTCGATAGCCCCGCCAAATCGAGGGCCAATGGTCAGCAACCCTGTTTCAGAATGGAAATCAAATTTTCTTATTACCACATAATTCACAAAACAATGCAAAGCTCGAAATTTATTGATTCTTGAATGAACTGAAATGTATAGTGAAGAAGGAGGTTAAAGAAGAAGCAAACCTGATTTTTGATCTGATTTCACTCCTATCTATACACCCCCAACAATGCAAGCTGAAGTGGAATAGCCTACAACAGATAAAGCCCTCTTAATGTAAATGTAATTATATGAGAGCCTAACTAAATACCTGAAAATCAAACCTAAGCCGAATTGGGAAACTATCAATATTCTTTAAATTGCATTATATACTCGATATACAGCTTATTCTATCAATCAATGTATGCTATAAATTACAATACAGTCTAAGCTACTTACGGTTCAGTCATCAATCATGTGCTTCTCCATGACAACTCTCTCAACAACAACTGAATAGACAAAGACAGCAAATCTAAAGCCACGAGCACTCCCCGTGTTACAATCTCTCATGATCACAGCCAACATGTGTAAATTAATTCACCTTGTGCATAACCAAAGGCAAAATTGACTCAAAAAAACAAAATTTCCAATCTCCAGTTACCGTAAACAGATCCGAAATTCTAATTGCAAAGCTAGTAAAAACAGAATGAGAAATGAAAATCCACACCTTATCAAGAAATTCAACCTCAACCAGATACTAAACAAACATCAAGTAAACTGATTAAATCCAGGATCAAGTAAATAAATTCGCCTAGGTCAAAGAGAGCACATTTTAGATTACATTTATGAAGAACAAAAAGAAGATGAATTAATCAAGATATGAGCTAAAAGGATTCAACCTTTGTATCCCGGCACATTTTTTGTGGTTGATTGTCAAAGACATTTTGGACATCATCGGTCTCAGCACGGGGCTTTCATCGACCTCAGTGTAGTGTAGCATCATAGATGTTTTTTTCTTCACGTAGATCCCAGATTTTGCTTAGAAAAAGAAAACCACCGGGCTCAGGGGCTGTGTTGCAGATTCAGATACAATTTTCTGCATTCGAACGATATGATGGAAGAATTGAAGCATGAAAGAGCTTCTTTATTTAACAGAGAACAGATGAGAGAGGTAGCGCTTCACCGGATAAACTCGAAAATCCACCCTCACAGCTTCTTAAACCACGACGATCTCAGATTTTGCTCAGAAAATGGAACCATTGGGCTCAACAGCTATGTTGCAGAGATTCAGATATGATTTCACCACCAGAATGCAAACGCAATCAACGGAAAAAGAAACGGCGGTGGAGTTTTATTTCGAGATGGGAGAGAAGTGGAGAAGAATCAGATCATCTCGATAGATATGCAGAGTGGGGCGAAAATGGAACCATCGGGCTCAGCAGCTATGTTGCAGAGTTTCAGATATGATTTCACCACCGGAATGCAAACGAAATCAGTGGAGAAAGAAGCGGCGGTGGAGTTTTAATTCGAGATGGGGGAGAAGTAGAGAAGAATCAGATCACCTCGGTAGATATGCAGAGTGGGGAGGTGGTGGACACATATGTGCTGAGGTGGGGGGTACGTGTCATATGCCTGGGAGATTATAGAAAGAAAAAAAAAAGAGAGAGAACGACCAAAATTTTGTCGTGACATAGGATAGAACAATTATATAGTTACTAGTGGCCGTACCCGTGCGATGCACGGTTTGGCCCCCACTTTTTCGGGTAAACGTTTTCTACCAATGTCTAAGCATATTAGAACAGATATTGCTGTTGGGTATATTGTTTATCGGAGATATACTGGACTGAAAAAGCAAAGCATACATTTTTACATACAAAAGCATCAATGTGAGTTCAGGTAGACTCATGCCTAAGGAAGTTGGGTAAAGCAAAGTCCCTCCTTGCGGGAGCACGGGCTTAGCAGGTGTTAAGGTGTGGATTTCTTATAGGAAAAAAAGGGGGGACGTGCTATATCCGAAACATACGAAATATAATAAATAGCTGCAGAAGACACCTACCTGCCTAGTGATATTATACAGACAAATACCGTTCGAATGACGTTATCCGGTGATATTATACAGACAAAAGACGTTCGAATGCCGTTCTAAGGGTTTTTTTTTGTTTTTTGTTTTTTTTGAAGTAGTGGGACAAAAGGAACGCACTTTGGGCCTTCAGAACCTTCAACTAATCGCTACATCTTAGCCGTCACTTTCAGCAGAGTTAGGCTTCAATTTCTTCATCGGTACTGATGCAGATTCAGGTGTGCATTGCTCTTCAGTGGTTGATGTCTGAGCTGGATTGTCATCCTGGGAAGGACACTTTGCCTTCTCAAAATCCTGGGTCAGACCTGCAATGTGTGTGTTAGAAAAAGGGTGCACATAGAATGAACCACTGGTGATGGCAATTTTGTACTTCGTAGCCAAAAATACCTGAGATAAACTCTGTTGGGTAGATGTCTGCCCAGTTTCACTATTGGATACTGGCTCTCTAGTCTTCTCAAGCCACCCCTGAAGGGTGTACCTTTTCAGCTTATCATTCAAGTTCTTTTGGTTAGCTCTGATCTCAGCCACGATTTTCTTGTTCCTGAAGCTATCATATACGGCTTTGAGTCCTTTAACAAATGCCCACAGTTTCATTTATTGCTGTAATTTGAATTTTTTTTTGGGATTGGGTCGTAGTCCCCGTATAACGTAAAGGAAGGCTGCCTAACCTGAATATCCAGTTCATGTATCTCCTGGCATGATTGACCTAACAGTCGTGTTGCGCATTTGTCAAACAGGGCTGATTTGATGCTCCCTGAGGGTTCATTCAGCTCCACAACAACTCTGCAACTGCTGGTCACAAAACAGCATTTCATGATTACAGGGGTTGTAGGAGGCAAGTTTAATGTGTTAGAGAAAAGTTCTACAAAAGTATGCCAGTTGCAGCACATTGAGGTGGGACATGGAGAGATAGATTTCGTAAAACAAACCGTACTGTTGCTGTTGGTTCTTGCCTGCAGCTATTGCAGTAGAAGACTTCGTTTGGTATCGCTTTTTGCGTTTGGGAGCATTTCGGACACGCTGCATGGCAAACCCGCTGATCGACTTCACCTATACTCAAAGTGACCTCTGAATGGGCTGCCTATCATTATCCAAGAGAACAATGAAACCCCAACCGGAAACATGGAAAAGCACAACAATCAACAATAAAATTTGTAACAGACTCTTGCTATAGATACGATTAATAAAGATAATCACTCATTCTCTATCAAAAAATCAACATCGTCACTTAATTCCGCCTCGAACTTGCGTCATTTTTCAGAAAAAAATTAACAGAGCCCAAATCAAGAGCATAAAATTTGTAAGAGCCTATTGTTACAGGCAAAATTCATGCACATCATCATGCATTCTTTGGCAGGACCCATTTTCACCAAATTTCCCTACCTCTAATTTACTTCATTTGCCAGAAATCATCAATATAGGCAAAATGACACCAGAAATATCACTAAACACATAACCCCAAAAAGTCTAGTCAGCCATAACTACAAAGTAACATAGAAACCAAAAAGGAGGCCCCAAAGTTAAACATGCAGAAGCATAATCACCAATAAAAAAAACTGCAAGAGCCTCTTGCTAGAGCAATAAACCATACAATAAAAAAACTGTAAGAGCCTCTTGCTAGAGCAATAAACCATAAAGATCATCATTCATGGTTTATGAAGTCTCATCTTCATGAATACCATAGTGAGCAATAAACAAACCAAGTATGAAAAAAACACCACATGCACTAAAAACATCACTTATACCGGCATTCTCTGTTCACCATATAATACAGTAACAGATCTCCTCCAGAACATCAAAGCCTGATACACGGTTTAGAAGTCAAAGCCTTTTTATTTTGAAAGAAAAGAGCATTCACTTGGTTAATTTTAACAGCTTAAACATCCATTTAAATTTCCAAACTCAACAAAAGCTCATTAGAATGAAAATGCCGAATGAAGTAACTTAGTTAGCCTTATAAATAAGGGGATCAAAATCATTTTAACATACAAACCCGTACCTGAATCTTGGGAGATAAACATCAACCAGAAACCAGCTTCACAACAATGCATAGTGCGTTCATGAGTATGAGGACAACCCCTACGTATTGTGTTGCCCCTTCGATGAGTTTTTTCTGACCTCAGAATATTCTTGGAAGCTCTAACCTCTAGGAGCAAGGAAACGGTCTTCATTTAGTATAGCCAATGCATTGGCAATAAGGAGGAAACCTTCTGACAGTGTACACAAGCCTATTTTCTACACAACATACCACATATAACAACAGATGCAAAACACAACATCACGAGCACAACGAGTTCAACATGGACTGCTTCCAGATCATAAAACCCTCAGCCATCATTGGGTAATTAACCCTCAGCATAGACATAGCAATCAAACCAAATTCTTATTAAACTACAATCCGAAATAAGGTGCAATATACAATATACATCAACCTAAAAGCATAGTTACACAATTATCAAACTCAATAACAGTTCCTTACCAGAAAATCCATTGCCACTGAGATCCAATTCCTCCAACGGAATCCGTCCATCCAGTAATTGTGCAGGTATCGGCCCATAGAGCACATTGTTACCAAGCCTCAAAACCTGAAGATTTGGCAAACTGGAAAAGGATGGAAGCTGTCCAGTGACCTCATTATCTCCTACATCCAAAAACCTCAAGTTCCTAAACAATCCAATAGTAGTATCATCCCCGAAAAAACCACCCCCGAGTTTATTTCCCCTCAAATTCAAATACATACCCGTATGTGGTCAGTGAACCCACAACAATTAAAGCATTAAATCAGCCGAAGTTCGAATCACCAGAGAGATGAGGCTATATCGTCGAGATTTACGATTACGAGAGTGAAACCGAGCTCTTGCAACTGAGAATCAAGGTGAGGAAGTAAAAAGACAAATTAACTAAAATCTGGAAGAAATTTTCTACGCAATACATAATAAATTAACTATTAAAATAGGCTCTGCCCTGCTGCAAGTCCATCCATTTTCAGCCCCAAATTTCTCCATTTCAGCACTAAATTATTAACCATCTGTGATAAAAATATTAAAATGAAAACTTCGAATATTAGCAAACGAGATTGATTGCAAAGACAAAAGACAGACGAAAGGCTCCGATCGGTGAAGTCGAAGGCAAAAGGAGAGAAGACATTCGTCATGGCTGCAAACGTAGGAAAACCTAGGTTTGCCCAGCCAAGATACGAATCTGAAAACCTCCGGCGAACTTTCATTGTCGTTGTCGACTTGTGGTCATCACAGCCCTTTCATAGAGAAGCAACAGCGTAAATGAATCCGATCATCACCACCTGCACCTCGTGGTTTTGAAGCTTGAAATGGAGGTGGAAGGCATGCATTGGCGAGGAGGTACGGCTACAGCGGAAATCCCAATCGTCATGGATGCAAAGGAAGAACACGAACCCCACATGAAAGGTTTGTGGATCTTAGTTTGTCCAGCCAAGATACGATTGAATTTCATTTTCGTTGCCGTCAAAGCCTCACAGAAGCGGTGAGAACGTATCTGTGGGAGCGTGAGAGCGTCAAATGGAAGGTGGGAAGAAGGTGGGAGGAAGGGGTGAGAATGTATTTTATTTTTTTTGATATTATCAGATTGGGGCGGTGGTGGACGCTAACGTCTGAGGTGGAAGCACAGGTGTCATATTTTGGTGCTTTGCCGTAAAAAAGAAAGGAAAAAAAATAATTAAAAAGATAGGAAAATGACACGTGTTTAGCTCTGAGGAATCAAAATATATCAAAAAAAGGAAAATACCTATAGCGACGACCAAAACGCCGCTAAAGCCGGACGACAAAAAACGTCGCACAAAGCCGTATTAACAAATAATAGTACTACATAGGTGGATTATTACTCTAAAGGATGATAAGGGGAAATGGTTAACTGAAGGATTTTAGGAGGAAAAATAATTTGGCAACATGTTATGTAAATTGGTGTTTTTTTTAGATAAAACGTGTAGGAAAAATGGTTAAGGTTGAGTGAAAAGGATGAGGAAGATGATGGGTAATGTTGAAATGAAGATGGAAATTTTAGTTAAAAATGAGAAGTACGGAAGGTTGTGATGTTTCGGAATTTTCGGTGATCAAGAAAAATGTTGGGGTGTGCACCGATTTAAATGTTTCTGGCGTCGTAGTCCAATCCTCGAACCGTAATTATGACTTTATATCTTTATTTAGGTCTTCAATATGCTCATAAGATACTCAAAAACGGACTCCGGATGCCGAAGTCGTGAAACGAAGAGAGTTGGCTAGTTGGCTTGCTAATTAACCGATATTAAGGTTGTTAAGGGTAAAAATATTGACACTATATTTCAGTCAGAATATTGACAACGTTTCATCACTCAATTATAGCCAGAAAGCTTTTCTAAATCAAGTTGGGTTAGATTAATGATCGTTTTTCTGACTGATTTTGGGTCAGAATGAATTATTGTGTAAGTGTAAAAAGACGCTCCCAACGGTGACTTACATAAATTTGATATCATCGTATATTTGATATGTCTCTTTCTTTTTTAGTAAGGAAATATTTTTCTTACAATGGTGACTTACATAAATTTTGCAATATTTTCTTTTGAAAAAAGAGACCTTATATTGTACTACCTCCGTCTTTAAATATAAGACATATTTTTTTTGTCGAGAAACGAAATTAACTCCGCCGTTGGCGAGAGTCGAACCCAGGACCACTCGGTCCTAGGCCCTGAGGCTTCTTCCTAACCAACTCGGCTAGGGAGGGCCTTTAAATATAAGACATATTAGCCATTTGATTTTGTCCCTAAATATAAGTCATTTTAGAAAACCAATGTGACATTTATTACTTAATTTCCTTTTTACTACCCCTAATATAATTCATTCAACAATTTTTCAAACTTTTTCTTCAAGGTATTAATGTTATCCAAAGGGTAAAATAGACTTTAACATCTAATATTAATTACAATTATCCACTTGCTTAATATGCGTGAAATCTCTAATACGTCTTATATTTAGGGACGGAGGTAGTATATATTAAAGCGCTAATATCAAAACCACTAATATTTTTTTGTAAAATAGATGAAACAATGTTATTTAAAGTTTTGGTTTTTCTCTGTGAAAAAAATGTTGTTTAAAGTTAGCGTAACATTTGTTTTTTATAAAAAAAAACAGAAGTTTTTTTTTTTTTTTGAAAGGGAACATTTATATTACGCCAAATCTGCCAAACAAGCAGAGGAAACATCAAAGGGGGGCAAAGCGCCCCAGTTTACGGTCCCAAAAAGACCATGTCTAGCCAGTAAATGAGCGGGCACATTCCCCGAACGTTTAACAAAAGAAAAAGAGAAAAAGGTAAAATCGTAGCCGCGAATGAGGCGGTCCGAAGCCAAACAACCTAGCTCGTCGATCCGTCGTTGGGTGCCAAATCTTCTGCAAACACGCAAGGCAATCGCTCTCCACTATCAGGTGCGTGTACCCCAAAGCAAAGCCTTCCTGTAAAGCACGATGTATGGCCTGCATCTCTAAAAACGCCGGGGAGATACCAGGATCGTAGAGAAAGGAGAATGTTGCCAGAACAGCTCCATTATGATCACAAAATATAAGTCCAATGGCCGAGGAATCCGGTATAACCGACGCATCCACATTGCACTTAATGACACCCGGAGGGGGCCCAACCTAATGGATAGGATGAGCTACAGCCGTATGGGGAGGAAGAAAAGCTGAAATCGCCGAACCATATTCCTCCACCTCAATCAAGGTGCGAGAACATATACTCCCAACATATATCGCACGATCATCGAACACCGTACTACAACGCGCCTTCCAGATATTCCACATCAGCCAGACTATTAACACCAACTCATCACGACCCTTATCATGAAGCAGGCGAAGAAACATCTCCGAGAAAGTGGACGCCTGAAGATAAGTAGCAATGTAATCATGCTGAGATGCCTGCCAAATCCGCCTAGACATCTCACATTCAAACAAAACATGCCGAAGCGTCTCCAGAGTCTCTCCACAGGCCAAACACACCCCATCGCCCATATTCCGGATATACAAACCGTGCCCAATGGGCAGGCAGTCCTGAAGGCACCACCATAAAAAGTGTTGAATGCGTGGCTGTACCTTCAGACTCCAACACTCCCGCCATAAATCATTACCCGGTGCGAAGAGGATGGCCCTCCCACTCGCCCGGCCTATATGTTCTAATGGCTAGGAAATATCCAGACTTGACAGAATACGTACCTTTCTTATCATAGTGCCAAAGGATCATGTCAGGGTGGCCCTCCGGGGCTAGTGGAGTAGCTAGAATCGCATCTGCCTCCCACGGCAAGAAATTAGCTCGAACCAAGTCCACATCCCAGCCACGTACGTCTGTGGAAAGCAATAAAGAAACCATAGTTTCCGAATGAAGTGGATGAGACGTATGCTGGGGTCGAAAAGACGGCTCTAACGTAAGCCAAGGCTGGCCAAAAATAGAGATCGTGTCTCCCTCACCAACTCTCCACCGTAGGCCCAAAGCAAATAGATCACGGCCTTCCAGAATACTCCTCCACATGAAAGATGGATTTGCCCCCAAAGGCGCTTCCAAGATCGTATCTCCCTCAAAATACTTCGCCCTGAGAACCTGTGCAGGCAATGAATCAGGACACTGCAACAAACGCCATGCATGCTTGGCTAGAAGAGCCAGATTAAAGCATTCCAGATCACGAATGATGTTAAATATATTTGAACCTTCTTTTTCTCTTTTACGTGTATAATTATCGATGATGCACATGTTAAGCATATCCAACCTTACTTCATTATAAAGCGTATGTATCACTTATCATGAATTATAATGTAAAATTAAATAACGATATATTTCGAAGGCAAATTCTATTGGCAACGCAGTTTTTACTTCGGCACTCCATTATTTCTTTATTTTTGTTTTACTTATTCCCACCACATCTTTACTTCACATACCCCAAAAAAAATAAAGAAATTTAAAACTACACTTTAGTCCCTTCGGTTATAACAAATGAAAACAACCCCTTATCCTCCTCCTCTTTATCACCACCACCGGCCACCAAAGATAAAAAGCAATCATTCTAATTCTCCACCTAATCCATCTCCCATGACATCCCCATTCTTAAATCACATAAACTACCTCCTCTCCGACCATCCCATCGTCGCCGGCTTCCGGCGGAGCGTCTCCGACATGTGGGGCTCAACATGGTCTTTCCTCATCTTCTCCATTTTCACTTACATTTCCACAGCCGTAGTCCTCCACCTCTTCCTCCGGTTAATCCGCCGCCGCCTCCCTGTCCCTCTCGGCCCAATCCCGGCCATCCACAGTCTAGCACTGTTCCTCCTTTCCACCACCATCTTCGCCGGAATCCTCTCTTCAGCAATGACCGAGATTCACGAAACAAGATGGTATTGGAACAGAAGATCTGAAAAACCCCCTTTTCAGTGTCTCCTCTGTTTCCAATCGGGATACGCTCCTCCGGCCGAGTCTTCTTTTGGACATACATCTTTTACCTCTCCCGATTTCTTCATATTCTCCGTTCGTTCTTCACGATTCTCAGACGCTGGAAACTCTGTTTATCACAGATCTTTAATCACTGTACAGTGATTTTAATCTAAATAAAATTTGTTTGATGGTGGTTCGTGGTTTAGGGTGGTGGGTTGTTGTTGGTGATATGGTGAAGATGATGGTGGGAAGAATGATGTTTATTTGTAGTTTTTATAAAGTAATGGATTAGAAAGGTGTTTTAGAAAATTGTGTGTAATAAGTAATTTTTTATATAAATTTGTGGTGTATGAATAAAAAAATAATACATTTATTCACCGCGTTGCCAGAAGTATTATTTTGTAGTGTCTGTAGTAATGGGATGCCGAATTAAAAAACTCGTTGCCGATAAAATTTGCCTATTTCGAAACGCTATGATTTTCTAACATTCATTTTTTCCTCTTATTAATTTACAATTACTTATGTTTTTTGTTTTGAAAATTTGATAAGATTATGAGAATTGTCTTCTCTTCCTTTTTTTCTTTTCTATGTTCTACTAATTGATAGTATTGATTTTAGGCAAGTGGTATGGGCAGGGCATAAAAATTCCTGCGAAAGCAATTTTGACCACTTTTTGGCTTAATGACTCAAATACCCTTTTTCATCTCAGTCACAAAAATACTTTCATCCGACACAATTAATTTCTTGTTTTTATCCGATGGTCAAAAAAACCGCCGGCTGCCTTCAACCACATCACCGCCTTCAAGCAAATCATTTGAATATAACAAAATTTCTTCAATATTCAAAGTAATCGCAATATCATCCATCAAATTCACAGTTTCCCACTGCTAAAAAATTAAACATGGATCAGAACATTGAAGCTACTGCATCCCAGAAAAAATAGATCGAAAAATGAAAAATATACTCTAATTGATCAAACAAGAAAGAGCCGAATAGGGATCAGTTTTGGGTATATGAGTTTGAAGTCGAAGAAAATCTTCGAATTCATCTTCACCAAATTTCTTCCAACTACTTTCTCAATCGATTTCGCAATCAATTTCACCGTTTCAAGGCCGGCCATTGACGAAGCCGGAAACCGCTTCATTTATATCCACCCGAGCTTTGTCAAATGATGTGGAGCTTAAGTTTGGTGGTCACAATAGCTCCATATATGGAATGGGATTGCTCGCCGGAAGTATCGCCGGAAGTGTTGAATACTTGCATGTGTTTTGCGTAGGGTATGTGGTGTGCAATGTACTGGGGTTGTTATTTGGGCTGGGAGTTGAATTATGCCGGGCTGAACATGAGATTTGAAGTTGAGCAAAGATTTGGTGCAAATCTGTGTCAACAGTCAGCATAGCCATGAGCCATCGGAAGAAGCAAGAACATTTTTTTACAGGAAAGAAGAAGACAGAAAACAGGAAAAAGAGAGAAAGAGAGAAGGATAAAATTGTCGTTTCAACCTAAATTGTTTGAAATTGCTTTGGCAGGAATTTTCCTGCCCTGGCAATACCGCTTGCCTTGATTTTATCTCAAAGGTATAATAAAAGGGTTTATAAAGTTTAGTTTTTTTTAGGCCATTTCTATAGGTTCGCAAGAAAAATTAAAAAAAAGAAAGAAATGAAAGCAGAAAGCAGTAAAGCGGGGGAGATTCTTGCCTGGGAGGTCCCTAATAAGATCACCTCCAATGAGAGGTTTAAAATTTTGTGTAAAGCTTTACAATAGCTTTTTAATCAATGGAGCTTGATGAGTCATCAAAGTTTTACACCAAAAGCTTTATGTTCTTGAACCGGTTCATGGAATCAAAAAGCTGCACTTTTTTTTTTTTTTTTTTCTTCTTCTCAAAGCTTTATATATACTAGGAAAAGGTTTATGATAAGGTTTATAAGATGATGACGTGGCATTGTAAAAAGGTTTATGTTTGTGAAGAAAAGGTCTATAGAAAAAAGGTTTATAAGATGCTGACGTGGCACAGTGATAAACCTTTTAAAAGGATTATTACGGGAGATATAAGGACCAATTTTCCAGCCACATACGTGTCATGCTCTCATTTGTCAATTCAAAATTTTCAATTATTCACAAAACGCGTCCTTTTTAATTTCTTAAAACTTTATTTTCCCGGGCAGATCGATTTATCTCTCTGCAGAAATAAAAAGGGTAGAGAGATGAGGGCAGCTTCCATGTGAATTCCTCCATCTCCTTTGGCTTCTGTGAATCAAGATCAATCAGATCGGCTCCGTCTCCGGCAAAAATTGAGCAACAAACCCTAATTTCTTCGGTCTACTTCTGCCATTCCAATTTTAGCTCACCCAACCGGAGTTCTTCCCATTGACGACGGAAGTTCGACGAAAAGGTCAATCAGAGGAGGAGGAGATATTGGCATTTGTTATTAAAAAAAATTCACACTTTTGCGTCCTTGTGAGTTCCTCTGTATCAGGTAAATGAAGTCTCATTCTTCCATCAAAGTCTATTCAACTCAATCAGGTAAATAAGGCAGTGAGGTAATTAGCAATTACTACTTAATGTGGAAATCTTACTCTATTACCTGATCCTAAAGAACCATTTTGATATTTTTTAAGGATCTGTTTGATATATAATTCATATCAACCATTACATATTTTCTAATTTCTTTTTTCTTAATTATTTATGAGACCGTGTATAGTGTATACATACACTTAGGTGGGATGATACGTGATACTACATGATATTTGACCTTCAATAAATTTTCTCCGAGTGGGGTGTGGTTTGGCTTCAATCGCTGCACTAAGGGCGGCCGTACTTCTAATTATCGCCCATCCGGGAATTTGTCAAGTTTAACATGTTTTGTTTGAGGTTGAAAGTTTGTAAGAATCGTTTTTTATTCAACCTTTTTTTTTTTTCTTAATGCAGGTGAAAGATACATCATTTACCTTGTTTTGTTTTGGTTTGGTCTTAAGGATGTTTTCATTTGGCAATTATTGTATGATTTATTGTGGCCAAGCTGTATATTTTTTGGGTGGTCAACTGAGTGCTGAATTCATACTCTATATTTTCCATTCAAGTAATGTTTTTGTACTTCTTGGGTAACGGTGGCGCTAATGCCAGAGCAGCAATGCTGCATCCAGAGCAATCTGACTTTTATACCCTTGAGAGACTGTTCAAATTCTTGGTAAATGGTGTCTTACCGGCAGGTTTCAAAGCTACAAACTGACATGCTTTTATTACTACTTTTTCATGAATTATTATTTTATTTATTCTCTTTTCCAAGCTTACCGAATTTTTTTTTTTTTTTTTCCTTAAAGGATTATCTTCTTTTCGTTCATGATTCTTTATTATTTCAAGCATTTTTTTTTAGAAGAACTTCAAGCATTATTTTATCCTATCATGACAATAGTATAAAAACATAGTAATTGCTTTCTAAGTGTCAAAAAATATTTTGTTCAGGCTTATATATATATATATATATATATGGATGGAACTAGCCAATGGTTTGGGTGGACGCAACCTATCCGATTTTCATTTTCAGTACACTAAACACCTTATATAAATCAATCAAACACAATTAGTTGTTTTAAGGGAGAATGAGGGAGAATGACACAAATATTTTATCAATTAAAGAGAATGACAGTTTTTTTAAAACTTTTGCATAAAAGACAAAATTTAAAATAAAAAAAAAAAATTCTGGCTCCTATTTAGAAAAAAAATAAATAACAACACACACTCTTTCATCCATCTTTTTAAACACTCATATCTCTCAATCTAGAACTCTAAATTTGAAAAATAAAAATTCACCAATTTTTTTTTTATTTTTTTTAATACTCTTTATTTTGAGACTATATTCAACATATTCCGACGTGATTTCAGAAAATCCTCTATCGAAATTCACTGTCGAAATTCACTGATTTTCTGGATGCACTGAGGAGATTCATTGAGTGAAATTCGACATTTAATCTCACAAAAAACGATATAATTATATCGAACCAAATCTCAAAAAGAAGAGATTCAGATAATAAAAAATGCAGTGAAATTTTTATCGCATTTGAAAATATAGATCAAAAGATACGATGGTTTGAAAATAAGATAGGAAAGAGAAAAAATAAAATTGGAACAAGTCCCTCCTAGCCAACCCATCAGATTAATTTATTTTAATTATTTTTTGTTCTTTAGACTATAAAAATTATAAAAATTGTCCTTCTTTTTATAAAAAATGTTAAACTGTCCTATTATTTAAAATGATACATGCACTTTATGAATAAATTTGACGCTAAGATAGTATCTATTATTATCAAGCGAGCTAGGTATCAACTTTTATTAAGCTAGTTAAGTATGGTTAGCCCGACAGATAGGTGACATACGATAATCGTACTCAAATTTTGTTTACGCCTTTTAATTCATTTTTTTTATAAAAGATTTCTTTCCACCCGAAAAAAATAGTATCTTTCTTCACAACGAAGCGACGGACATTTCTCCTCAAAAAATTAATTAATCTTATAGTAATGTTAAATATGTGTACCTTAACTGCTGAAAAAATTAGAGTACCTTAACAAATCATTAGTATAATTTATCTCTTTGTTTTTTTTTTCTTTTATTGTTCTCTAATATTAAACAAAAGCTTTTTTTTAAGGGAATAAACAAAATCTAATGCTGTAAAAAAATGAGTAAAGCTAAAAGTACCAAGATATTATATTTGTGCATTTTTTTCAAAAGAGGAATGTTTTGCGACACATCAAAATGTATGCCACAATAAATTTTTAAATCATTGATTTTTTTTTTTTGAGGAATTAAATCATTGATTTTTATATGGCTCAAATGAATCAATAGATTTCATATCAAAATTAATGATATAAAAATGTATTATGACACTCGTTGTACACATCTTGTTAACGCACCATCAATACTCTTTTTCAAATGCCTATTAGTACATTTAACTTGCTATATATAAATTCTCCTGAAAAGAACTTGCTATATATATTTTTCTTTGAAAAAAAAAAAAAAAAAAAAAAAAAAAAGCAAACAAACAAAAGAAAACAAAACCACTAACAAACTTGTTATTTATCTATATTAAAAATATACTAGCTAATAAATGAGTATAAAAACAAATCCTAAAGAAATCCAACGGAAAAGGAAAAGGAAATGAAAATGATTATTGAGTATAGGACCCACGCCTGTAAATGCTGAACCTATGCAAACAGTCGTAAGGGTATAAGAGTCAGTTTGCTCTGGATGGAGCAGGGCTGCTCTGGAATTAACGCCACCCCTTAGGTAACCAGGATAATGTTTTATTTTAGCTGATGTCTCAACTATTTATCTTGGTTGATCTGAATCTATTTTACTCTTATTCATTTTCAATTGTTTTTTAGAATGAAGAAGTCCATTGCAGTGGCATTTAGAATCGACAAATTCGCACGCAGTGATCCTCAATATGTCTTTGGTGAGACACAACTCCAATGCTTTGAATGGTTGGCATGGCGTAGCACGAAACGAACCGGAGACTGGAACTTGTGGAGATTGATTATGTTCGCACCTTGGTCTCCATAATTTTTTTTATGTCATGTGCTGTTGTTATTATTTAAATCTTTTGTCTGGTGTTAAACTTTTGTTGTATACAACTATTCCCATGTTTAGTTTTAGGCGTTAGGGGGGTTGTATTAGTTTGTCTTTGTTTGTTAAGCTAGGCTTCAAGCTGTAGTTTCTTTGATTTTATATGTATTCCTTTTTCAGCATCTTGTTCATACATTAACAGGGCTTTTGACGTTTTTTTTTTTTATTTGCTATATTTGATAAATTCTGGAGGGAAAAAGGTTAAGAACTTCCACTAAAGAGTATTAGAAGTTCTTGATAGTCTGGGACTGAAATTTTGGTTCATTGCTTGCAAATGTAATTTCATATGGTTTCAGAAATTTTCTTAATCTTTTTATACTTGTCATTCTGAAAACTTTTCCATGGCAAGGGCGTTCTGAAAACATGATGGATTAGTGGCAGGATTGGATTTGTCACTCAAGACAATGTTATGTTCCCTCACTTAACAGTTAGAGATAAACACTTACTTATACAAGCCCCCCGCTTGCGATAAACAAATACCTATGCAGCAGTCTATAGCAAATATAAAGTATTTAACATCACCTTAATGGTTAAATTAAGTTGCAACAAATCCAAAAGTTGAATGAAATATGTTGTCAGGCATATACAATTGCCGCAAATGACAAAACATTAGTTGACACAAAATATGATAATGCTCCGCTTTTCACATGTATTTTGAGTGGTTCATTCATTCTTCTCAACAGCAGCGGCAAAACCATTCCCCAAAAGACTGCAACACAGAACGTCAAGCCAAATACATTAGTTTGGCTCAAAAATCAATAGCACAAAACATCAATCCGCATTCACTTAAGTTGGCTTCTAAACAACTTCCTTGTGCATTCATTTAGCTCAAAACATCACTCCGCATACGCGACCTCAAAAATGAGGATTGTTCCAGCTTCCAAATTGGACTCCTCCCGATATGTCTCCAAATGTATGGCTAGTTGCAAATGGCACATCGATTCCATGACTCTACAGAAATGGCAAGGTCCATGGATAAATATCTCAAAAAAAGTCATTCATCACCAAACAACTTTGATTTAATGACCAGGGAAAAACATTTGCACCATTTCTTTTGTATCAATAACTATGTTAAATATTCATCACAGAATCCATTCCTTCACTTGCAATGAAAACTTAAACTATGTTCCTAATGACATTGAGCATATGAACAGGTAAAATAAAAAGCAAAATGGAAAATTAATACTAAATACCTGAAGTGGTAGGATGCTTGATTCGTGTGATGGTATTGGGTATGATGATGGAAAACGGATGGTATTACTGATATCTTGAAGAGCTGTAGGAGTTGAATCGCTCACATCTTTTGAAATGACAAACTTCTTCGTCCCCTTTTTATAACCTACAAAAGTTAATGGTAATATCATACACATTGCAAATTTATACAAGTAAAATATGAACATCAATGACAAAAATGAACTTACTAGTACTTTCAATCTTTTTCTCTGCCTATCCCAGTGGCTAGGGATTCTTGTATTAGAAACACCTTTTGGCCTAACAAAAAGAGGGTCTAAGATAGGACCATCGTTAGCATCCCTTATATCCTCTATCACATTTAAAGTCTCCTTTGATGCTTGAACACTCATATCCCGTCTTTGAGTGTAAGCTTTCCAATTCTCACAAAGATTCTCTATAGCTTTTTCAACAATTTTTCTACCATCTTTATCAGCCTTACTATCCATAACAATGTCATTAACAATTCTCATCAACCGGTTAGAATACACCATCTCGGATTCACTAGCAACATAATTTTCATACTGAGTCTCACATGAATGCTTCACCCTATCTTTTGCATCTTTACACCATCTCTTCAATAAATACTTCTCGGGTATGACATGGATATTTTTCAAACTCAAACACTTTTAAAGCATGTGAGCAAAGTATGCCCCATGTTTCAAATTTGCAACAACTACATTTAATGTCCATTGAGTTTTCATCAAATAAAACTCGACCCACCCTACCTGTTCCTTGCGTACCAATTTCATAAGAATAGACATTTCTTGCACACTGACTTTCACTTAACAAATCTGATGCTCCTACGCCTATTGTATATTCAATTTCAAACATTTTATACATTCTTCGGGTGTACTTCTTGGCTGCATATTTCAACATTTCACTACACCCAATGACTAATGGTGGCTCCCCTTGATTAGACCAATGGTCAGCATCCCTTTCCTTTCTTCGCCACTTGCCAACAACAAGGTTTTCAAAAGACTCAACAAACTTATACAGGCTGGTAGATTTATCCGCAATTCTATTCCATGCACGATTTGTACTTTCACTTCGAGATGTCAGAGTGTAACCCCGCATAAAAGATGTTTGTGTTGAACGCTGTACTCCATTTATGTCGTAATTCATACATACGTTTCAACCATGAATTCCCATCAGCATCGTAAGTGGTCATCAATGTTTTCCATGTCATCTCAAACTCTTCATCAGAATCACATTCTTTCAAGCACTTGTACCACAAGTTCATAAACCCTGGAATCGACTGAAGGTGAGCCAAATGGGATGGAGCATTTTGTGATATGTGCCACTGACACAACCGATGTTTAGAATCTGGAAACACTTTTTCGATGACACTTAGCATTGCGGCATCTTGGTCGGTGAATAAAGCGTGCGGTTGTTTTCCACCCATAGACTCCAAAAAAGTCTCAAATAACCACTTAAATGAGGTGCTAGTCTCATCAGACAGAAATCCACATCCAAAAATCACATTTTTGCGATGATGATTCACACCCACAAAAGGTGCACAAATTAACCCATACTTGTTAGTTCGATACGTGGTATCAAACGTTACAACATCACCAAAAAATTCATAATCAATTCGGGCCCTACTGTCTCTCCAGAAAATATTAGCCACCCTCCCTTCAACATCAAGTTGCACATCCCAATAGAACAACCCCTCCTCATTTGTTTTCTTCTTAAAGTGATTAATTACACTCGAGAATCTCCAGCTTCAATTCTCGTCGACTTCAACAAACTTACAAAGTTATAAAGATCTTTTTGGGTATACCCAACATTCTGAACACCTCCACAATCCTCCACAACCATGTTATAAGAGTCAATCGGACGAATTCCAGCATTTAGATGTGACAAAATTAAATTTCCCTTAATTGGTCCAATTGATCTTGCTGACCTTAGCATATGCCTGTCGTCGGGTTCAGCCATCTCATGATTATGCTCTTTCACCCATTTGGACACTCTGAATTGACCATCTTTATTACGTTTAAACCATATTCGAGCATAACAACCGATTCTCTTAGTCGACCTAGCATATGAACATTCTCCATTGTCATAATTTTCCACGTCTTTGTATCCTTCTTTCGAACAAGTAAACAATTTTGCTCTTAGTTTCGAGGTCCCGGAAAAATATTCACCTTTTCCTTTTCGGACACTAAATCCCTTCGCATGTGCATACATACAATATAACTGGTAAGCCTCATATTCGTCAGGGACTGTAGCTTTTTCTAGCTTACGTTCAAGGAGATCAATGTAGTTCTCCTTAGAAGCATCGACCTCAATCTCTTTATTCACAAGACAGACTTCATCCCCCTCATTATCATCTGTACAACATATATCTGTAGCATAGTAGAAAATGCAGAAAACAATATCAATATATTGTGTAGTGTAAAAATATAAATTATATTGTTAAATAAATATACCTTCATTTAAGTCCAACATTTTGAACCGTGCTTCTTCTAACATACAAGCCAACGCACTGTTATGGAGAACACAAGATTGTAAAGTCTTAACATAAATAAACAATTCAATGGATTCATCAAAAAAATATTGGGCAATTACCCTATCAAACCCGATACAATCTTCATTCTGACCCATCATTCGAAAAATTCATTATAAAAAATGATGTATATTGTTTTGAAAAATAAAAAATTATGTATACTAGCAGCCGTCGTGGAAAAAAAAAAGGAATCTCTAACAAACAGACAATTTTCCAAAAGCTATTCAATTCTTTTTGTTTAACTCAAGTGTTTTCGTCTTCCTCGCCGCTAAAAGTACTATGCTGATTATTTACAGCTCGAATATTTTGTGCATCTTGGTCAAAAGGTAAATAGCTAATTTTCGTTTGCACTAGTATTTCGAATCGGAAATATTTAGTAGATAAATATAAATATGAAGGGTAACAGGAAAAAGAAACCTATTGACCTGCTTAAGTTTGATCTTGAAGCACTTCCGTCGTCACCGTCGTCGATGGGAAGAACTCCGGTTGGGTTACTTGGGTGAGCTAAAATTGGAATGGCAGAAGTAGACCGAAGAAATTAGGGTTTGTTGCTCAATTTTTGCCGGAGATGGAGCCGATCTGATTGATCTTGATTCACAGAAGCCAAAGGAGATGGAGGAATTCACATGGAAGCTGCCCTCATCTCTCTACCCTTTTTTTTTTTTTTTTTTTTTTTTTTTTTTTTGAGTAATGATAGTCCACAACAAAGTGCGACAACAATCTATAACAGACTTTCTCACCATTGATTATAAGATGAAAGCTATTAATACATACGGTAGTCTTCATACATACACTACATTTACCTCCACTACATCATCCACAACATCATTCACAACACACATTTAGTCAGGACCCACAAAAAAAAATATTTCTCTCTCCAATCTGTGGACAGGATCATCCACTACATCATCCATTACACATTTGTGTAGTGGACATAGCATTTTCCTAATACATATAGGTCTTATGACAATCAATGGGCTCACAAGTGTGTTGTGCACTTGTTGTGGCACATTTTTGTTGTGGAACAATCATTGTTCTTTTTTATTTCTTAAACTTTTATTTTTCCGTTTCTTAAACTTTATTTTCCCGGGCAGATCGATTTATGTCTCTGCAAAAATAAAAGAACAATGATTGTTCCACAACAAAAATGTCTTGCCACAAACAAGTGCACAACACACCTTCTCACCATTGATTATGAGGACGCGGTTTGTGAATAATTGAAAATTTTGAATTGACAAATGAGAGCATGCACGTGTGTGGCTGGAAAATTGGTCCTTATTACGGAGGAAAAAGCTATGTCCACTACACAAATGTGTAGTGGATGATGTTGTCCGTTGATTGGAAAGAAAAATATTTTTTTTTGTGGGTCTTGACTAAATATACGGTAAGATGATATTATGGATGATGTTGTGAAGATAAATATAATGAATGTAGCAGTACCGTATTACGGACCTCCCAGGCAAGAATCTCCCGTAAAGCCGGTGTTGATGGTTTGACTAGACTAGATGGGACAATGGTATAAAATGAATGAAAGATTAAACTTGGCAAAGTACTCTGGATATAGCAGACTTGCTCTGGCATTATTTATGAAAGGGCTTATTTGTTTGGAGGGAATGGAATGGAATAATTTCCAAATTATTCCATTTCCTTGTTTGTTTAGCAATGGAATAAAATTACTTATTCCGTTTTATTCGATTCCATTCCATACCATTTCATTCAAATAATTTTATTTTATTTCATTTATGCGTAAAATATTTAATCCGACGGTCACCTCCGGTCTCGATCATCGGCGGCTACCTCCGGACTCCGGCAGCCACCTCGGTTCACCGGTGGACATCTCTTGTCTCTAGTCCCCGGCGGCCACCTCCGGTCTCCGGCAGCTAATTCCGGTCTCTCGGTGGCCGCCTCCCCTGTCTCCGGCGGCCACCTTAATGAAGGAAATGTGTCATAAACCCAATCGTGTTGAACCGGATCCGACCGGGCCGGGTCGACTTCAGTCTATTTAGTTTATGTAATATATATTATAGTAGCTAATAAATGCACTTTAGTTATTATATATGATGTTTATTTAATAAACCCTTGTCTATACATTGTATTATATATATATATATATATATATATATATATATATATATATATATAGTAACGTCCCTAGCATCATTGATGACTCTTCACTATATAGGTTTGTTACTTTAATATATCTCTAGTCGGATGAATCATTGATCGGGACATTAATGATTCGGTTAGACTAGCACGTATTGGATGTTCTTTATCTTGGAGAAGATAGTGATAGATCTTATCTATTCGAAGTATAGTGATACTTGGACTGTACATGGACATGTATTGGAGAATGCGTATGTTAGATTGATCCAACCACTTTATCTATGTCACCGACATATATATAAAGTATGTATCGGTTGTATATCGATCTTTAGACCGGAGTCATCATATCGTCACGGTGTGAATGGTCATGTACTTTGATATTACCGGGTCCTTCCCGATTATACCGGGCGGCTATACGGTAATGATTGGGTATGCTCCGGAAGCATGCGTAGTATGAATGATGTTCGTCCGGGAATCGAGTTCCCTAATGGTAGGTGTGAATATCCATTAAAGGTCTTCTTATATATAAGGAAGTCTTGTTCTCAAAGTCTTTGCAAAGCCAAGGTAATGGTTACTTTGAGAGAATGAGAATGTCCGGTTTATAATAAACGGTCGTCTTTACGTACGTTCGCATATTAGATCATCGAGGAGATAATATTTATACGGTAAGCGATTACATGAAAGGTAGTAGTCGATGCACTTGACTGTTCCGATAATTGGGGATCGCGATGTCTTGCTAGATACCAATCATGATCGTTAAGTTCGAAGGGTATTTTCGTAAATACAATTTGACCTACAGCCAACATATTTAGGAGCTTATCGGGTCACACACAATAGAATGGTGAGACTGACGTGCCTGAAAGCGATGACGTGTGATATGGATGGTAGTGAGCGTGAGTGTGGTCAAGTTCCCTGGTTCCAAAACGGAACCAGAAAAGACTATGATGTGAGATGGTGGTAGATGCGTCAGTGTCTTTCGACAGCAATCAATTAACCGACAGTGTACCGGGTCGGTTGCTGCATAGTCCCGTGGTGAGCACGAGGTCGAATCCACATGGATATGAGAGAAGTGTACTTACGAGTGCAGTTTAACACTTTCCTAGTTATTATTATTTTGATATAAGTCACGTTTATTTACGAAGGTAGGGGTTTGGTATGAAAACAAAGTAAAATACAACGACTACTTCTAGTAATTACAAACATCTAACTAAGATGACTCCGATGATCATATGCTTCCTTGAGATCAATGCATTGGGGATGAGATTAGAGTGTGTTCTTTTAATTAACGTTATCGGATAAAACGAAACGGAGTGTCCATGTCCTTTGTTGTCCAAGGTCCAAGATCCGGTCAAGCAACGGTAAATTGTCATATTGTCCAAGGTCCAAGAAAAGGTCCATGTCACGGTAACGGTTGTAATACGGTCCGGATAAGAAATCGAGTTCTACGTGTCGGTCGGTTTTACCTTTCGAGTCTTGGATAAGAAACCGACTTCTGCAACGTGGTCGGTTTTACCTTCCAAGGGTAGGATAAGAAACCGTCTTCCGCAGCGTGGCCAGTTTTACCTTCCGATGATAGGATAAGAAACCGACTTCTGCAACGTGGTCGGTTTTACCTTCCAAGGGTAGGATAAGAAACCGTCTTCCGCAGCGTGGCCAGTTTTACCTTCCGATGATAGGATAAGAAACCGAGTTCCGACGAATCGATCGGTTTTACCTTCCTATCAAAGGATAAGAAATCGGGTTCCCCACTACGGTCAGTTTTACCTTCATACTCAAGGATAAGAAACCGAGTTCCCCGTTGCAGTCGGTTTTACCTTCCGTAACAAGGATAAGAAACCGACTTCCGAAACCTAGTCAATTTTACCTTCCGGTGTTCCCCGGATAAGAAACCGAGTTCCGACGGATCGGTCGGTTTTACCTTCCGGTTCTTCTACTTAGATCCCATAACATTGCCATTACGTTGGTTATTAACGCCGGTTGATCATTCCTTCATTAACGTTGAAGTTAAGTTCAAGTAGAAGAAGATTCATTTTAACCGATTTTAGTCCGTTTTAGCTCATTTTAATCCCCAAGCATGTGAAATCAAGAAAACATGATCACAAACAAGACATTCTAGCTAGACAAAAGGTCTAGCCACTCGTAGGCATGGATTTGGATAGGGCTATAAACGAGCCGAATAATACCGAACCCTGGTAGGGTTCGGCTCGGCTCGAAAATTTTGTACCTCAAGGCTCGGCTCGGCTCGGCTCGGGCGAACCTGATTTTTCAAGGTTCGGCTCGGGTTCGAAGCTTAAAAAATAAAAAAATATTCGGCTCGGTTCGGTCCGAACGAGCCGAACGGTCCGAACAGGTTCGATCCGGGGAAAAAAAAAACAGAATGCATGTTACATTATAGCAGAAATTGTCCAATATTACAAAACATTTAAGATGGGTAAACATATAACAAAAACATTAAAGATGGGGAATACTATTAGTCTATTACAAAACATCATAAGTCCAAATGTCCAATTGTCCAATATTACAAAACATGATAAGTCCAAATAGTCCAATACTCCCAATTGTCCAATATTACAGTAGTCAGTATTCATGTAATCATGTTCTCCTTGTCTTTTTCTTCTGAATCTTAGAGTTGGTTTGTGTCTGTTTGCCACGGTCAGAACCAGAACCAGAAGGCTGCCCAACAGTAGAATATGATAGCTTGTTTTGTTTCCATGTGACATCTTTTGATGATTGTGCAACTTGAGATGGAATGCATTCTACATTTTCAGAGCCACCGCCAGCACCAGCAGCATCAACTGTAAAGTCTATAATTTCTATTACAGACATAGATAAGATAAGTTACTAAGTTAGGCAACATTAGTTACATTACATAGATAAGTAAATTAACATAAATATATAAGTAAATTACCACTGTCAATGGAATCTTTCATTTCATATTCGTTTTCATGTTCCAATTCAATTGGATCTTCATTTCCCTAAAAATAATAACAAACATTCTTAATTATTACCGTCACGTCACAATCAAACAAAAAATGATTTATCTAAACAAGATTTACCATGACCATTAGTCCATTATACGCCGTATAACACTGCAAGATTAAGATTACGAAAAAATCATATAAATTACTAAATTAGTATAGTACCTCTTTCAATGAACGGATTCCATAAGCTTCCTTTACCCAGTCTCCACCACAAAGCAAAACCTCTATTGTATCCATGGCCATTTTGGATAACACTTTGTATTTCCCCTCATTCCCTTTCCACCAAGCAAGGGCGTCAAAGTTATTAACATTCGGAAAGCACCCTTCCTCAAAATAAAGCTCAAGGTCTGATTTCTCATTTCCTTTTGATTCTAATGTCATCACAAACTCATGAAACTTTCTTTTACCAATTGTGGAAGAGGGAGGTGTTTTGGAATTGGCACTATAGGATTCTAATCCTATCTCATTCTCATCACCATAAATCTTAACATAATGCATAAATAGTTCATCAAACTTGGCCATAACAATTTTAATCTTGTCCTTATGATTAGAAGGGTACATTGATTGATAAGCAAATTTGATCATTGCCTTCTTATATCTAGGATCCAGAATTGAACCAAAACAAAGCAACAAATCACACTCATTCCAATACTTATCATACTTATCGACCATTTTAAGAGCCATGCTTTGCATATGTTTCTTACAAGAGATGTCTAAGCGAGCATTGATCAATTCTTTAATTCTAGACAACTCCAAAAGAAACAAATTCACGGTTGGATAATTACCCCCGAAATAAGGTTGGTAACATCCGAGAAAAATCTCCAAAAACTCACAAACTTCATTAACCTCCTTCCACTTTGGTTTTCGAAGGAACATACTTTGCAAACGAATCATCATCTTCACCAAACTTACTAAAACACTTGTTTGTACTTGTAAGCCGTAGACAACATAACATAAGTTGAATTCCATCTAGTGTTATTGTCTAATACTAACTTATTTGGTTTCAACTTTAAATTCATTCTATGCTCATTGAATGAGCGAAGTCTGATTTCTGAACCAAATAAGTACTTCACTCCGTCTCTAACCGATTCAGTAACCTTTTCAATCTCTTTCAAACCATCTTTAACCAATAGATTTATGATATGTGCACAACACCTAACATGAAAAAGTTTTCCATCCAACACAAGTTTTGAAAGAGAATTATAATCGTTTCTCAAAGTAGATATGCACACATCATTCGCAGATGCATTGTCTACGGTCATAGAACAGACTTTATCACTAATCCCAAAAAGATTGCAAACCCTATGTACTTCTTTTGCCAATGCAACTCCAGTATGAAGTGGAGGTACATTGACAAAAGAGGGTACTCTCTTTTGCAAATTCCAATTCCTATAAATGTAATGAACAGTTATTGTCATGTACCCAATCTTTTGAACCCCAAAAGTCCAACAATCAGTAGTTAGGCTAACTTTGCTAACCTTGGCTAAACTCTTCTTAAGCTTTTCTTTTTCAATTTCATACACTTTGAAGCACTCTTTCCTAACCGTGTACCTAGTGATTGGTTTGTAGTAGGGAGTATATGCTTTCAAGAACACATTGAACACTTTATGTTCTATGATGCTAAAAGGATACTCATGGGCTAAAATCATGTGTGATGCAAGTTCTTTAACTCTATCAAAATTAAATGTAAAAATAGATATAGAACTTGCACTCTCAGAAGTGATCATACCAAGGAGTTGAGATTGAACGGTGGAAGAGTCTTTCTCTTTCAATATCAATGGCTTAGGAAATATTTTATTTCTATTTGGACAAGCCGATTTCAAATGCCTCGTCGGATGGGATGTAGTTTTACCTTTACGGGCGATAGTAACCCCGAGCAATGGATGCATTTGTTCTTTTTAACACCATTAGCTGTCACTTCCTTCATATCTTTGCCACACAATAGACCTTGGTTTGCCTTGATCATTGAGTTCATTTACTCCTTCAATCTCGGTCCCTCTTGCTCGGTTCTTGCTCAGTTGCCTCAGTATCAAATTCATCTGAATCATAATCTCTGTCCTCAACCTCGTGGTCCTCGTCCCCCATTATTTCAACATCATCTGAAGAATCAACAAGAGATTGAGTCATTAATCTCACAGTCTCACTGTCTCACTCTGTTTTTTGTGTGTTTGAGTATATACTCTGTTTTACTGTTTATACATTTACAACAATTACAATTTACAAGTAAACAACTTAACCTGTTATATAATAGAAACACTGATACACTCTGTTTTTTCAGTTTTTGACGTTTTGTTATGTATAAACTTAACCTGTTTTTTCACAACTTAACCTGATACAACTTAACCTGTTTTTTCAGTGACACACAAAATGCAGCCATTTTCCAAACTCAAACCAAAATTACAATTTACAAAACACTTTGAATTTAATTTATAAATCATAAACTATAAAAAAAAGTATATATAAAAAACACACAAAAAACACAAACTTGACCTTGAGATAATGGGGAATTCTGATTTTCAGACATTGAGGATATGAATTTGATATGGTATCACGAACGAAGAAATCAATGGATGAATTTGATGGTCTTTGCCGTGCCGGTCTTCTTCTTTGTCTTTGCCGTCTTCGCCGGCGTTCTTCTTTGTCTTCTTGTGCCGATAAAGAAGAAAGGGGTGGTCGGAGGAGTGGAGGGAAGGAAGCGGAGGGCCGACAAGAGTGGAGGTGGTCGGAGGAGTGGAGAAGAAATGTTAATGGAAGGCCGAAGGGGCGGCGAGCGGGGAGCCGGGGACACGACGAGAAGAAGAAGAATGAAGGTTAGGTGATTAGAATTTAGGTCTTCCCTTTCCCCTTTTAATTAATTACTAGTGGGGGCCACCGTGCGATGCACGGTGTGCCTCACTTTTTCTATGCGCCGATTATAGTTTTTATGTACGCAATAAATTTACTTTAGCAAAAATAAAGAAGATATCAACCTACATCAATGCTTAGAAAAGCATTTAAACCATCCTCAGAGGTGACAATATACTGCGTGTTGCAGCAAGAAAGGTTACATGTGGGGAAAAAATCCTGAAGATCAAAATGCACATTCGTGCAAAAAAAGTCAAACCAGAGTTCCTGTGAACCAATAAAAACTACATAATAACAAAATTAAAATTTCCCAAAATCGAATAAATGAATTGTTAGTCGTAGAATATTATTCATGTCAGACTTAACCCTAACTAATACTAATAAAAAGAAATAAAAAAAAGAAAAGGTTCGGAAGATTTTCATTTTCTTAACTTTTATCGAAGTAAATTAACCGAAGGATAAGTAAGATAAATGGGAGTTGGATCTCGTTTTTTATTTTTATGTATCTTTTATGTATCATAGATCGAATGAAGATTCTCATTCCTTGTCTAATTTTTGCAATATTTTATTTTCTAGTAGTTTTTGTGGCACCGTATCAAATCATACGAATTTGTTTTACTTAAACAAAAAATTCGAAGATCGAAATGCACCTTCGTGCACAAAAGTCAAACCGAGTTTCGGTGTACCAATAGAAACTACATAATAACACAATTAAAATTTCCGAAACTCGAATCGAGAGAATTGAATGCTTCAAATAAAAACCACTAGTGATAAACACGTTGATGTGATAACACCGTACCAAATCATACGACTTCGTTTTACCTAACCAAAAAAAAAAGGGGGAAAAGACAAAAATTTTGGTATAGCGACGACCAAAACGTCGCTAAAGCCGGACGACCAAAACGTCGCAAAAAGCCGTACTACCAAAGATGCAAATTTAAATAGTATACTACTATATATGAAAAAGAACTAAAAAAATTAATTAATTTATTATTATAAAAATAATTAATGAATATAATATAATAATAATTTAATATTTCAACGAGCCGAACCTGTTCGATACAGTTCGGCTCGTAGGACGAATATCTGGTTTTTAAGGCTCGGTTCGGGTTCGAAAATTCCAACCGGATCACGAATCGAGCTTTTTCGGACCGAACCGTATCGAATACTTACGTTCATTTACGGCCACTAGATTTGGATATGTCACGTACCAAATCCATGTTTACGATACCGACAAACGCATGAAAGTAAAGAAATGCGAGATTGAAGCAAGAACACCAAATGATTCTTCAAGTGTTTACAATGATGGATCGAGCAATACAAGAAGGATGGATGCGGCCCTTGGCTCTAAAACTCCAAAATCGGAAACTATACAAATCCCGGGAAGCCGATAAACGCAACTACGATCTCGAGGCTTTGAGACCTTGAGATCACCCTTTGGTGTCTACAAGGAGGAGGTCTTTTGAGGTGGTATAAGGTGGAAAAGACTAAACTTCCTCTCCCAAGACGTTTACACAAACGGCCTATTTATAGGTGGGAAAATTGGGCTCCTCGGTTATTAACCATGAAGGGTCGGTTAATAACCGAGTAGTGACTCATCACTATTCACTCGCAATGTCGAGCTGACTTTCTCTACCACAATTCAGACCTGACACGGTTATTAACCGAGGAGGTCGGTTAATAACCGTGGCACAGGTTCAGCAACCCAAATCCTCAGTTTCAGCCGTTTCGTGCTCGTTCTAGTCGTTCGTCCCACTGCCTCAAGTCTTTTTAGCTCCAATACTCTTTCTAAACCTGAAAAGATCAACACAATGAAGCCATGAGACGTAACGGAATAGGGGAGATAAAAAACGGTACGATTTTTATACGTTTTTACTCCTAAGGTCTCGTAATCGTAACTATACTAGATTTTACCTATTTCCTTCTTGTTTTGGCTATATTTCTTATGATTCTAGTGAATTTAGGGGATATAATGGTTGAAAATACCTCCTATAGTTGATTCGTATCAACTACTCCCCACTTAGCGATTGCTCGTCCTCGAGCAATTTAAGCGAAAACGAGTCTTTGGAATAGTTGAATAACTATGAAAGTAACCAAGATGACGTATCAACTTGATGATGTAATCCTCTAAATTTTACAAGTACATCTCGGATTTTGATTAAAAAATGAATCGAATGTTTATATTTACTCGGATATAAAATATCGAGACGAGAATCTAATTATTATAATCTTTGAATTATAACTATTAATAAGAGTTACTCGCTTCTAATGTAAAAGCGTAAAATAGAATTTATACATGATACTGAAGTCGGAATAATATACTGAAATACACTTGGCTTTTTAATTATTTACACTTTTATGACTCAGACACTGTAGGGGTGTGCTGACTCTCCGGTCAGTCGACTTACCACGAGATCACGCCACCTAGCAAGCCGAAGCCTTCGAGCCTAGCGAGAATTGCCTCGTCCCTCCGGTCAAAGGGTATGCCACGATGAGAAAACGTCACCTAGCAATCCGATGCCTTCGGTTCTAATCAACCTCGCTAGCCCTACGACTCGATCTAATTTCTTTACTTACATATTTGCTCAATATACTTTTTTTTGGCACATATGTATATCCCGACTCTTGATCGTATAGATACCATCTTACAACAGTTACACTGATTAAAGTAAACTTAATAATAATTATAGGTCTCGAATTACAATAACTCTATTCTATACTCGGTATCTTAAATCGGAATAGACATAAAAACTATCGAGTTTCATATTTTATCCAAAGTCCTAAATGTATTCATAAAGTTTAGAAAGTCACATTATCCTTGGCTAAACTCTTCTTAAGCTTTTCTTTTTCAATTTCATACACTTTGAAGCACTCTTTCCTAACCGTGTACCTAGTGATTGGTTTGTAGTAGGGAGTATATGCTTTCAAGAACACATTGAACACTTTATGTTCTATGATGCTAAAAGGATACTCATGGGCTAAAATCATGTGTCTTGCAAGTTCTTTAACTCTATCAAAATTAAATGTAAAAATAGATATAGAACTTGCACTCTCGAAGTGATCATACCAAGGAGTTGAGATTGAACGGTGGAAGAGTCTTTCTCTTTCAATATCAATGGCTTAGGAAATATTTTATTTTATTTGGACAAGCCGATTTCAAATGCCTCGTCGGATGGGATGTAGTTTTACCTTTACGAGCGATAGTAACCCCGAGCAATGGATGCATTTGTTCTTTTTAACACCATTAAGCGTCACTTCCTTCATATCTTTGCCACACAATAGACCTTGGTTTGCCTTGATCATTGAGTTCATTTACTCCTTCAATCTCAGTCCCCTCTTGCTCTGGTTCTTGCTCAGTTGCCTCAGTATCAAATTCATCTGAATCATAATCTCTGTCCTCAACCTCGTGGTCCTCGTCCCCCATTATTTCAACATCATCTGAAGAATCAACAAGAGATTGAGTCATTAATCTCACGATCTCCTTTGTCTCGCTCTGTTTTTGTGTGTTTGAGTATATACTCTTTTCTTGTTTATACATTTACAACAATTACAATTTACAAGTAAACAACTTAACTTTGTTATATAATAGAAACAACGATACACTCTGTTTTTCGGTTTTTGACGTTTTGTTATGTATAAACTTAACTTTGTTTTTTCACAACTTAACTTTGATACAACTTAACTTTGTTTTTCGGTGACACACAAAATGCGGCCATTTTCCAAACTCAAACCAAAATTACAATTTACAAAACACTTGAATTTAATTTATAAATCATAAACTATAAAAAAAAAGTATATATAAAAAACACACAAAAAACACAAACTTGACCTTGAGATAATGGGGAATTCTGATTTTCAGACATTGAGGATATGAATTTGATATGGTATCACGAACGAAGAAATCAATGGATGAATTTGATGGTCTTTGCCGTGCAGTCTTCTTCTTTGTCTTTGCCGTCTTTCTTGGTTCTTCTTTGTCTTCTTGTGCCGATAAAGAAGAAAGGGGTGGTCGGAGGAGTGGAGGGGAAGGAAGCGGAGGGCCGACGGGGAGTGGAGGTGGTCGGAGGAGTGGAGAAGAAATGTTAATAGAAGGCCGAGGGGGGGCGAGCGGGGAGCCGGGGACACGACGAGAAGAAGAAGAATGAAGGTTAGGTGATTAGAATTTAGGTCTTCCCTTTCCCTTTTAATTAATTACTAGTGGGGGCCACCGTGCGATGCACGGTGTGCCCTCACTTTTTCTATGCACCGATTATAGTTTTTATGTACGCAATAAATTTACTTTAGCAAAAATAAAGAAGATATCAACCTACTTCAATGCTTAGAAAAGCATTTAAACCATCCTCTAGAGGTGACAATATGCCTGCGTGTTGCAGCAAGAAAGGTTACATGTGGGGAAAAAATCCTGAAGATCAAAATGCACATTCGTGCAAAAAAAGTCAAACCAGAGTTCCTGTGAACCAATAAAAACTACATAATAACAAAATTAAAATTTCCCAAAATCGAATAAATGAATTGTTAGTCGTAGAATATTATTCATGTCAGACTTAACCCTAACTAATACTAATAAAAAGAAATAAAAAAAGAAAAGGTTCGGAAGATTTTCATTTTCTCAACTTTTATCGAAGTAAATTAACCAAAGGATAAGTAAGATAAATGGGAGTTGGATCTCGTTTTTTATTTTTATGTATCTTTTATGTATCATAGATCGAATGAAGATTCTCATTCCTTGTCTAATTTTTGCAATATTTTATTTTCTAGTAGTTTTTGTGGCACCGTATCAAATCATACGAATTTGTTTTACTTAAACAAAAAATTCTGAAGATCGAAATGCACCTTCGTGCACAAAAAGTCAAACCAGAGTTTCAGTGTACCAATAGAAACTACATAATAACACAATTAAAATTTCCGAAACTCGAATCAGAGAATTGAATGCTTCAAATAAAAACCCTAGTGATAAACACGTTGATGTGATAACACCGTACCAAATCATACGACTTCGTTTTACCTAACCAAAAAAAAAAAGGGGGAAAAGACAAAAATTTTGGTATAGCGACGACCAAAACGTCGCTAAAGCCGGACGACCAAAACGTCGCAAAAAGCCGTACTACCAAAGATGCAAATTTAAATAGTATACTACTATATATGAAAAAGAACTAAAAAAATTAATTAATTTATTATTATAAAAATAATTAATGAATATAATATAATAATAATTTAATATTTCAACGAGCCGAACTGTTCGATACGGTTCGGCTCGTAGGACAAATATACGGTTTTTAAGGCTCGGTTCGGGTTCGAAAATTCCAACCGGATCACGAATCGAGCTTTTCGGACCGAACCGTATCGAATACTTACGTTCATTTACGGCCTCTAGATTTGGATATGTCACGTACCAAATCCATGTTTACGATACCGACAAACGCATGAAAGTAAAGAAATGCGAGATTGAAGCAAGAACACCAAATGATTCTTCAAGTGTTTACAATGATGGATCGGCAATACAAGAAGGATGGATGCGGCCCTTGGCTCTAAAACTCCAAAATCGGAAACTATACAAATCCCGGGAAGCCGATAAACGCAACTACGATCTCAAGGCTTTGAGACCTTGAGATCACCCTTTGGTGTCTACAAGGAGGAGGTCTTTTGAGGTGGTATAAGGTGGAAAAGACTAAACTTCCTCTCCCAAGACGTTTACACAAACGGCCTATTTATAGGTGGGAAAATTGGGCTCCTCGGTTATTAACCATGAAGGGTCGGTTAATAACCGAGTAGTGACTCATCACTATTCACTCTGCAATGTCAGAGCTGACTTTCTCTACCACAATTCAGACCTGACACGGTTATTAACCGAGGAGGTCGGTTAATAACCGTGGCACAGGTTCAGCAACCCAAATCCTCAGTTTCAGCCGTTTCGTGCTCGTTCTAGTCGTTCGTCCCACTGCCTCAAGTCTTTTTAGCTCCAATACTCTTTCTAAACCTGAAAAGATCAACACAATGAAGCCATGAGACGTAACGGAATAGGGGAGATAAAAAACGGTACGATTTTTATACGTTTTTACTCTAAGGTCTCGTAATCGTAACTATACTAGATTTTACCTATTTCCTTCTTGTTTTGGCTATATTTCTTATGATTCTAGTGAATTTAGGGGATATAATGGTTGAAAATACCTCCTATAGTTGATTCGTATCAACTACTCTCCACTTAGCGATTGCTCGTCCTCGAGCAATTTAAGCGAAAACGAGTCTTGGAATAGTTGAATAACTATGAAAGTAACCAAGATGACGTATCAACTTGATGATGTAATCCTCTAAATTTTACAAGTACATCTCGGATTTTGATTAAAAAATGAATCGAATGTTTATATTTACTCGGATATAAAATATCGAGACGAGAATCTAATTATTATAATCTTTGAATTATAACTATTAATAAGAGTTACTCGCTTCAATGTAAAAGCGTAAAATAGAATTTATACATGATATGCGAAGTCGGGATAATATCTTGAAATACACTTGGCTTTTTAATTATTTACACTTTTATGACTCAGACACTGTAGGGGTGTGCTGACTCTCCGGTCAGTCGACTTACCACGAGATCACGCCACCTAGCAAGCCGAAGCCTTCGAGCCTAGCGAGAATTGCCTCATCCCTCCGGTCAAAGGGTATGCCACGATGAGAAAACGTCACCTAGCAATCCGATGCCTTCGGTTCTAATCAACCTCGCTAGCCCTACGACTCGATCTAATTTCTTTACTTACATATTTGCTCAATATACTTTTTTTGGCACGTATGTATATCCCGACTCTTGATCTTTGTATAGATACCATCTTACAACGGTTACAACGATTAAAGTAAACTTAATAATAATTATAGGTCTCGAATTACAATAACTCTATTCATACTCGGTATCTTAAATCGGAATAGACATAAAAACTATCGAGTTTCATATTTTATCCAAAGTCCTAAATGTATTCATAAAGTTTAGAAAGTCACATTATCCTTGGCTAAACTCTTCTTAAGCTTTTCTTTTTCAATTTCATACACTTTGAAGCACTCTTTCCTAACCGTGTACCTAGTGATTGGTTTGTAGTAGGGAGTATATGCTTTCAAGAACACATTGAACACTTTATGTTCTATGATGCTAAAAGGATACTCATGGGCTAAAATCATGTGTCTTTGCAAGTTCTTTAACTCTATCAAAATTAAATGTAAAAATAGATATAGAACTTGCACTCTCGAAGTGATCATACCAAGGAGTTGAGATTGAACGGTGGAAGAGTCTTTCTCTTTCAATATCAATGGCTTAGGAAATATTTTATTTCTATTTGGACAAGCCGATTTCAAATGCCTCGTCGGATGGGATGTAGTTTTACCTTTACGGCGATAGTAACCCCGAGCAATGGATGCATTTGTTCTTTTTAACACCATTAGCTTGTCACTTCCTTCATATCTTTGCCACACAATAGACCTTGGTTTGCTTGATCATTGAGTTCATTTACTCCTTCAATCTCGGTCCCCTCTTGCTGCGGTTCTTGCTCGGTTGCCTCGGTATCAAATTCATCTGAATCATAATCTCTGTCTTCAACCTCGTGGTCCTCGTCCCCCATTATTTCAACATCATCTGAAGAATCAACAAGAGATTGAGTCATTAATCTCACAGTCTCACTGTCTCACTCTGTTTTTTGTGTGTTTGAGTATATACTCTGTTTTACTGTTTATACATTTACAACAATTACAATTTACAAGTAAACAACTTAACTTTTGTTATATAATAGAAACAACGATGCACTCTGTTTTTCGGTTTTTGACGTTTTGTTATGTATAAACTTAACTTTGTTTTTTCACAACTTAACTTTGATACAACTTAACTTTTTTTCGGTGACACACAAAATGCAGCCATTTTCCAAACTCAAACCAAAATTACAATTTACAAAACACTGAATTTAATTTATAAATCATAAACTATAAAAAAAAAGTATATATAAAAAACACACAAAAAACACAAACTTGACCTTGAGATAATGGGGAATTCTGATTTTCAGACATTGAGGATATGAATTTGATATGGTATCACGAACGAAGAAATCAATGGATGAATTTGATGGTGCTGCCGTGCCGGTGCTGCTGCTGGCTGCTGCTGTGCCGATAAAGAAGAAAGGGGTGGTCGGAGGAGTGGAGGGGAAGGAAGCGGAGGGCCGACAGGAGTGGAGGTGGTCGGAGGAGTGGAGAAGAAATGTTAATGGAAGGCCGAAGGGGGCAAGCGAGCGGGGAGCCGGGGACACGACGAGAAGAAGAAGAATGAAGGTTAGGTGATTAGAATTTAGGTCTTCCTTTTCCCTTTTAATTAATTACTAGTGGGGGCCACCGTGCGATGCACGGTGTGCCCTCACTTTTTCTATGCACCGATTATAGTTTTTATGTACGCAATAAATTTACTTTAGCAAAAATAAAGAAGATATCAACCTACTTCAATGCTTAGAAAAGCATTTAAACCATCCTCAGAGGTGACAATATGCACTGCGTGTTGCGGCAAGAAAGGTTACATGTGGGGAAAAAATCACGAAGATCAAAATGCACATTCGTGCAAAAAAAGTCAAACCGAGTTCTGTGAACCAATAAAAACTACATAATAACAAAATTAAAATTTCCCAAAATCGAATAAATGAATTGTTAGTCGTAGAATATTATTCATGTCGGACTTAACCACTAACTAATACTAATAAAAAGAAATAAAAAAAAGAAAAGGTTCGGAAGATTTTCATTTTCTTAACTTTTATCGAAGTAAATTAACCGAAGGATAAGTAAGATAAATGGGAGTTGGATCTCGTTTTTTATTTTTATGTATCTTTTATGTATCATAGATCGAATGAAGATTCTCATTCCTTGTCTAATTTTTGCAATATTTTATTTTCTAGTAGTTTTTGTGGCACCGTATCAAATCATACGAATTTGTTTTACTTAAACAAAAAATTCTGAAGATCGAAATGCACCTTCGTGCACAAAAAGTCAAACCAGAGTTTCAGTGTACCAATAGAAACTACATAATAACACAATTAAAATTTCCGAAACTCGAATCAAAGAATTGAATGCTTCAAATAAAAACCCTAGTGATAAACACGTTGATGTGATAACACCGTACCAAATCATACGACTTCGTTTTACCTAACCAAAAAAAAAAAGGGGAAAAGACAAAAATTTTGGTATAGCGACGACCAAAACGTCGCTAAAGCCGGACGACCAAAACGTCGCAAAAAGCCGTACTACCAAAGATGCAAATTTAAATAGTATACTACTATATATGAAAAAGAACTAAAAAAATTAATTAATTTATTATTATAAAAATAATTAATGAATATAATATAATAATAATTTAATATTTCAACGAGCCGAACTTTGTTCGATACGGTTTGGCTCGTAGGACGAATATACGGTTTTTAAGGCTCGGTTCGGGTTCGAAAATTCCAACCGGATCACGAATCGAGCTTTTTCGGACCGAACCGTATCGAATACTTACGTTCATTTACGCCCTAGATTTGGATATGTCACGTACCAAATCCATGTTTACGATACC
Source organism: Gentiana straminea (assembly GCA_036785695.1). Classification (NCBI taxonomy): domain Eukaryota; kingdom Viridiplantae; phylum Streptophyta; class Magnoliopsida; order Gentianales; family Gentianaceae; genus Gentiana; species Gentiana straminea. Next base: position 1,938,575 of record JAVUPR010000407.1, read on the forward strand.
GACAAACGCATGAAAGTAAAGAAATGCGAGATTGAAGCAAGAACACCAAATGATTCTTCAAGTGTTTACAATGATGGATCGGCAATACAAGAAGGATGGATGCGGCCCTTGGCTCTAAAACTCCAAAATCGGAAACTATACAAATCCCGGGAAGCCGATAAACGCAACTACGATCTCAAGGCTTTGAGACCTTGAGATCACCCTTTGGTGTCTACAAGGAGGAGGTCTTTTGAGGTGGTATAAGGTGGAAAAGACTAAACTTCCTCTCCCGAGACGTTTACACAAACGGCCTATTTATAGGTGGGAAAATTGGGCTCCTCGGTTATTAACCATGAAGGGTCGGTTAATAACCGAATAGTGACTCATCACTATTCACTCTGCAATGTCAGAGATGACTTTCTCTACCACAATTCAGACCTGACACGGTTATTAACCGAGGAGGTCGGTTAATAACCGTGGCACAGGTTCAGCAACCCAAATCCTCAGTTTCAGCCGTTTCGTGCTCGTTCTAGTCGTTCGTCCCACTGCCTCAAGTCTTTTTAGCTCCAATACTCCTTCTAAACCTGAAAAGATCAACACAATGAAGCCATGAGACGTAACGGAATAGGGGAGATAAAAAACGGTACGATTTTTATACGTTTTTACTCCTAAGGTCTCGTAATCGTAACTATACTAGATTTTACCTATTCCTTCTTGTTTTGGCTATATTTCTTATGATTCTAGTGAATTTAGGGGATATAATGGTTGAAAATACCTCCTATAGTTGATTCGTATCAACTACTCCCCACTTAGCGATTGCTCGTCCTCGAGCAATTTAAGCGAAAACGAGTCTTGGAATAGTTGAATAACTATGAAAGTAACCAAGATGACGTATCAACTTGATGATGTAATCCTCTAAATTTTACAAGTACATCTCGGATTTTGATTAAAAAATGAATCGAATGTTTATATTTACTCGGATATAAAATATCGAGACGAGAATCTAATTATTATAATCTTTGAATTATAACTATTAATAAGAGTTACTCGCTTCTAATGTAAAAGCGTAAAATAGAATTTATACATGATGCGAAGTCGGGATAATATCTTGAAATACACTTGGCTTTTTAATTATTTACACTTTTATGACTCGGACAACGTAGGGGTGTCGACTCTCCGGTCGGTCGACTTACCACGAGATCACGCCACCTAGCAAGCCGAAGCCTTCGAGCCTAGCGAGAATTGCCTCGTCCCTCCGGTCAAAGGGTATGCCACGATGAGAAAACGTCACTAGCAATCCGATGCCTTCGGTTAATCAACCTCGCTAGCCCTACGACTCGATCTAATTTCTTTACTTACATATTTGCTCAATATACTTTTTTTTGGCACATATGTATATCCCGACTCTTGATCTTGTATAGATACCATCTTACAACGGTTACAACGATTAAAGTAAACTTAATAATAATTATAGGTCTCGAATTACAATAACTACTATTACATACTCGGTATCTTAAATCGGAATAGACATAAAAACTATCGAGTTTCATATTTTATCCAAAGTCCTAAATGTATTCATAAAGTTTAGAAAGTCACATTATCCTTGGCTAAACTCTTCTTAAGCTTTTCTTTTTCAATTTCATACACTTTGAAGCACTCTTTCCTAACCGTGTACTAGTGATTGGTTTGTAGTAGGGAGTATATGCTTTCAAGAACACATTGAACACTTTATGTTCTATGATGCTAAAAGGATACTCATGGGCTAAAATCATGTGTCTTTGCAAGTTCTTTAACTCTATCAAAATTAAATGTAAAAATAGATATAGAACTTGCACTCTCGAAGTGATCATACCAAGGAGTTGAGATTGAACGGTGGAAGAGTCTTTCTCTTTCAATATCAATGGCTTAGGAAATATTTTATTTCTATTTGGACAAGCCGATTTCAAATGCCTCGTCGGATGGGATGTAGTTTTACCTTTACGAACCGATAGTTACCCCGAGCAATGGATGCATTTGTTCTTTTTAGCACCATTAAGCTTGTCACTTCCTTCATATGCGGCCACTGATAGACCTTGGTTTGCCTTGATCATTGAGTTCATTTACTCCTTCAATCTCGGTCCCCTCTTGCTGCGGTTCTTGCTCGGTTGCCTCGGTATCAAATTCATCGAATCATAATCTACGTACTCAACCTCGTGGTCCTCGTCCCCCATTATTTCAACATCATCTGAAGAATCAACAAGAGATTGAGTCATTAATCTCAACTTTGTCTCCTTTGTCTCACTCTGTTTTTTGTGTGTTTGACTATATACTCTGTTTTACTGTTTATACCTTTACAACAATTACAATTTACAAGTAAACAACTTAACCTGTTATATAATAGAAACACTGATACACTCTGTTTTTTCAGTTTTTGACGTTTTGTTATGTATAAACTTAACCTGTTTTTTCACAACTTAACCTGACACAACTTAACTTTGTTTTTTCAACGACACACAAAATGCAGCCATTTTCCAAACTCAAACCAAAATTACAATTTACAAAACACTGAATTTAATTTATAAATCATAAACTATAAAAAAAAAGTATATATAAAAAACACACAAAAAACACAAACTTGACCTTGAGATAATGGGGAATTCTGATTTTCAGACATTGAGGATATGAATTTGATATGGTATCACGAACGAAGAAATCAATGGATGAATTTGAGGGTCTTTGCCGTGCGGTCTTCTTGTTGTCTTTGCCCGTCTTTCTTGTTCTTGTTGTCTTCTTGTGCCGATAAAGAAGAAAGGGGTGGTCGGAGGAGTGGAGGGGAAGGAAGCGGAGGACCGACAGGAGTGGAGGTGGTCGGAGGAGTGGAGAAGAAATGTTAATGGAAGGCCGAAGAGGGGCAGCAGCAGGGAGCCAGGGACACGACGAGAAGAAGAAGAATGAAGGTTAGGTGATTAGAATTTAGGTCTTCCCTTTCCCTTTTAATTAATTACTAGTGGGGGCCACCGTGCGATGCACGGTGTGCCCTCACTTTTTCTATGCACCGATTATAGTTTTTATGTCTGCAATAAATTTACTTTAGCAAAAATAAAGAAGATGTCAACCTACTTCAATGCTTAGAAAAGCATTTAAACCATCTACAGAGGTGACAATATGCGTGCGTGTTGCGGCAAGAAAGGTTACATGTGGGGAAAAAATCACGAAGATCAAAATGCACATTCGTGCAAAAAAAGTCAAACCGAGTTTACGTGAACCAATAAAAACTACATAATAACAAAATTAAAATTTCCCAAAATAGAATAAATGAATTGTTAGTCGTAGAATATTATTCATGTCAGACTTAACCCTAACTAATACTAATAAAAAGAAATAAAAAAAAAAAGAAAAGGTTCGGAAGATTTTCATTTTCTTAACTTTTATCGAAGTAAATTAACCGAAGGATAAGTAAGATAAATGGGAGTTGGATCTCGTTTTTTATTTTTATGTATCTTTTATGTATCATAGATCGAATGAAGATTCTCATTCCTTGTCTAATTTTTGCAATATTTTATTTTCTAGTAGTTTTTGTGGCACCGTATCAAATCATACGACTTTGTTTTACTTAAACAAAAAATTCTGAAGATCGAAATGCACCTTCATGCACAAAAAGTCAAACCAGAGTTTCAGTGTACCAATAGAAACTACATAATAACACAATTAAAATTTCCGAAACTCGAATCAGAGAATTGAATGCTTCAAATAAAAACCCTAGTGATAAACACGTTGATGTGATAACACCGTACCAAATCATACGACTTCGTTTTACCTAACCAAAAAAAAAAAAAAAAAAAAAAAAAAAGGGGGAAAAGACAAAAATTTTGGTATAGCGACGACCAAAACGTCGCTAAAGCCGGACGACCAAAACGTCGCAAAAAGCCGTACTACCAAAGATGCAAATTTAAATAGTATACTACTATATATGAAAAAGAACTAAAAAAATTAATTAATTTATTATTATAAAAATAATTAATGAATATAATATAATAATAATTTAATATTTCAACGAGCCGAACTTTGTTCGATACGGTTGGGCTCGTAGGACGAATATCGGTTTTTAAGGCTCGGTTCGGGTTCGAAAATTCCAACCGGATCACGAATCGAGCTTTTTCGGACCGAACCGTATCGAATACTTACGTTCATTTACGCCACTAGATTTGGATATGTCACGTACCAAATCCATGTTTACGATACCGACAAACGCATGAAAGTAAAGAAATACCGAGATTGAAGCAAGAACACCAAATGATTCTTCAAGTGTTTACAATGATGGATCAATACAAGAAGGATGGATGCGGCCCTTGGCTCTAAAACTCCAAAATCGGAAACTATACAAATCCCGGGAAGCCGATAAACGCAACTACGATCTCAAGGCTTTGAGACCTTGAGATCACCCTTTGGTGTCTACAAGGAGGAGGTCTTTTGAGGTGGTATAAGGTGGAAAAGACTAAACTTCCTCTCCCAAGACGTTTACACAAATGGCCTATTTATAGGTGGGAAAATTGGGCTCTCGGTTATTAACCATGAAGGGTCGGTTAATAACCGAGTAGTGACTCATCACTATTCACTCTGCAATGTCAGAGCCGACTTTCTCTGCCACAATTCAGACCTGACATGGTTATTAACCGAGGAGGTCGGTTAATAACCGTGGCACGAGTTCGGCAACCCAAATCCTCGGTTTCGGCCGTTTCGTGCTCGTTCTAGTCGTTCGTCCCCTTTGCCTCAAGTCTTTTTAGCTCCAATACTCCTTCTAAACCGAAAAGATCAACACAATGAAGCCATGAGACGTAACGGAATAGGGGAGATAAAAAACGGTACGATTTTTATACGTTTTTACTCCTAAGGTCTCGTAATCGTAACTATACTAGATTTTACCTATTTCCTTCTTGTTTTGGCTATATTTCTTATGATTCTAGTGAATTTAGGGGATATAATGGTTGAAAATACCTCCTATAGTTGATTCGTATCAACTACTCCCCACTTAGTGATTGCTCGTCCTCGAGCAATTTAAGCGAAAATGAGGTGCGGAATAGTTGAATAACTATGAAAGTAACCAAGATGACGTATCAACTTGATGATGTAATCCTCTAAATTTTACAAGTACATCTCGTATTTTGATTAAAACATGAATCGAATGTTTATATTTACTCGGATATAAAATATCGAGACGAATCTAATTATTATAATCTTTGAATTATAACTATTAATAAGAGTTACTCGCTTCTAATGTAAAAGCGTAAAATAGAATTTATACATGATACTGAAGTCGGGATAATATACTGAAATACACTTGGCTTTTTAATTATTTACACCTTTATGACTCAGACACTGTAGGGGTGTGCTGACTCTCCGGTCAGTCGACTTACCACGAGATCACGCCACCTAGCAAGCCGAAGCCTTCGAGCCTAGCGAGAATTGCCTCGTCCCTCCGGTCAAAGGGTATGCCACGATGAGAAAACGTCACCTAGCAATCCGATGCCTTCGGTTCTAATCAACCTCGCTAGCCCTACGACTCGATCTAATTTCTTTACTTACATATTTGCTCAATATACTTTTTTTTGGCACATATGTATATCCCGACTCTTGATCTTGTATAGATACCATCTTACAACGGTTACAACGATTAAAATAAACTTAATAATAATTATAGGTCTCGAATTACAATAACTCTATTCTATACTCGGTATCTTAAATCGGAATAGACATAAAAACTATCGAGTTTCATATTTTATCCAAAGTCCTAAATGTATTCATAAAGTTTAGAAAGTCACATTATCAACTCGATACTTCATATTGCCTACTTTGATAGTTAAATGACTATAACAATATCTCGAAAAAATCTTGAATTGCCAACGAGGAATGAGCAATTGCTAAGTGTTTCAGTATTTTCCTATAAATTATCCCTTAATTCACATTTTATCGTTTTCTTATGTTTTATCGTATATATTTTTCATTTTTAATTTAAAAATATATAATCGTAATCGAGTCGAACTGGCTACCCCGTACTCCCCACTAGCTCGTTGCATCGTCCCCGATGTAGAAAGAGCGATATAATAAGGTAGACAGTGAGACGAGTGTAAGGGTGGGTGGGTGGGTGGGTGAAAAAGTGAGTGCAAACAATAAAGGTAGAACTATCGACTTTTCCGGATTCCTATCACTGTACAATATATACAATCACATGAAATACACCGAGGAAAACCACATATATCTTTATAGGTGTACTATAAGATATATGTGATGAAAAAACCTTGCGTTTTCATGCTACTTTATTGAAAGCGGTAAATAAGGGTAAGGAGAAAAACGTAGTTCTTGTTTTATTGTCGCAAATAAGGGTAAGGAGAAAAACCTTGTGTTTTCATGTTCATACCTGTGTTGTGTAGCAATTAGGTTGGTGAGAATTGTTAAATTCTGGCTACATTCAACACACCAAAAAGTTATAGTATTTAAACAATAAAATTATATAACAATCAAAATATTAAAAACACACATACATATTTTATTAAACAAGCATAATTTATTACAACACACATTTCATAATAAAAACTAAGAGAAATAAGAAAAACACACATAGTGACACTAGATGTCACTTTTATTTAATTTAGTAACATAAACTTAATATAGTGACACAACTATATATATATAGTGACATGGTACATTATGTACCTTTATTTTCTATAAATACTACTTAAGCACACACACATAGTAGTTACTAATTATTAGACGTATCATTAAAACTCGAATTTCTAAACATTAAAAATACAGTCATCCTCGTAGGTCGATACAAAGGCGATTTATAAGGAAAGAGTGAGGGATTTGATTTGGGATCCGAGAAGAACGCAACATTTGTAAAACATCTCGACGAATGATTTTTCCCCAGCTTACAACAATTCTAGTTGAAATGGCATACAATAGCGGCGGCGATGGCGGATCGGGAATATATTTCGGGGGTGTCGCGAGTCTAAAAGCTACATCTTTTATCCAAAAAAAAATTAGGTGGGGTCACCGAGATGTCTAAAACATCTATTTTTATCAACAAAATGACACTTTTTAGCAACAAAAGCTACATAGTTTAATTTAAATTTTTTTTTTTTTTTTCAAAAATTGAGTGGGGGTCACCGGACCCCCTCGGTAGGCTGGGTCCGCCCCCTGAATAGCAGCAATTCTTCCTCAGTGACACGACCTTACTGTTTTCAGAATACATAACCCTATTATTGATAAACTCCTTAAGACTTCTGTATTCCTTCGGTAAATGCTTCTTCAGCCTTGGTCTTGATATCTGAATGTCGGAAAACCACTCATTATGGATTTCCCTCACCTTGTGGCTCAAATCACCTGTCCCAAACTCGTCCCAGTGCTCCTCGTAGTGCCTACGAGTTTGGTGGAAGATATCTGTTATGCCATTGGCTAGGTTAATGGAGTTTTCAATAAAGGGTACACTAATACCACGCACTGGTACATGCGTGATACTTTCCATGGGCCGAGTAAGACATAAGTGCTCGAGCGTGGCATAAAACTCCTTAACAATGGTCTCGTTGATTAAACCCGTTGGCTTCCTTGTGAGGCCATTCCAACCGGCATAAGTGATGTGCACCAAGTCTTCATAACAAAGCTTTTGCATGTCCAGCCCAATTTCTTGAGCTAGTGCCTTGTCTTGCCATGTTCTCACGAAAGCTTCTTTGGTGGCTTGGTTAGAGACAATGCGGAAATAGCTTGATGCCATGGTTGAAGAAGGCTTATAGCTTGGGGTTAATTATTTTAATAGAAAGAGAAGAAAGTGTTGGGAAGAGAGATAATTTGGATTGTTGTTGGTGGGGTAATTACAAGAGTAGTTGGGTAGATATAAGAGAGTCCATTGTACAACTTATATTACTAATGTATTTATTTTTACTACTACTTAATTTAGTGTATTACACAACTTATTACTAATATATTATTTCTAGTAATACCTAATTTATTACCAGTACATCTATTTTTAGATTATCTTCTTCCGGCTTTAGTTGATAGCAACGACGACCTCTCGTTCGGGAGACGAAACATAATGAAATCCGATAGGAGTTAGTCCTCTAGTGACTTGAGTTGCAGGGAAGTATTCATCTGCAGTTGAATCTTCGCATCCGGCATCCAAACACATAGAAGAGATGAGAGAGGCAAAAGGTAAAGCGATCATATACGGCCTAATCCCTCGAGCGAACTCCACCGAAACCTCATAAATGAGTACGCAGATCAATGATCTCACGAGCATTGATTGCTTTAAAAGCAGTGACTCCTCCATTGTAATCTTTGTGGCATCAGTAGTGGGATAAATATGGGACTTAATAAATTTAGCCCAGGCCCTCATACATGGTGTAAGATCTTGCAAGGTAAGGGGCCATTCTTCAACTCGTCCCATAGTCAACTCGACTAGAGCCATTTACGAAGTGAGCGAAAGGCACAGTGCCTAAGTAAGGAGTCTTTAAAGCATCATCAATTGCTTGTGAAGACCAAGGAATCAATTCTCCTCTGTTGGATCGTAAGCGCACTAATTACTCTAGAAAAAAGGGGGGGGGGGGGGGGGGGTTGAATAGAGTAAAGCCTATTTTTCGATTTTAATTACGAGTTATTAAACTTAGTTTTCGATAAAACTTATAGGCGGAAGTTCTACAAGTTTTAGACAAAACTAAGTGAAAATTAGTGATCTAAGACTACAAAACTACTCTAATAAATTAAAGTCTACTAACTAAACTAAGGCAAACACAAAAACAGATTTTATGTTGCTAGCATGCACGGTTGTCCTAAGTTATTTTTCACTAAGTAGATTTTAAGTTGTATAACTTATCATGCAATTATTCTAAGATGAAATAAAAATAAACAAACCAAGCAACAACACCACAAGGATGTTATTACTTGAAACAACCAAGTATTTAACTAAGACAAGTCTTAGTAAATTACTTGAGGTCTAGAATCAAGTATAACACACCTAGTTACACAAGAAACTAAACAAAAGTTTAAAGGTAAAAATTACCAATAACCAAAGCTAAAGGACTAAACATGAACTACAAAGAGCATCCACACATCCCTTTGCCTCCATGTCCCTATCCAGCAGCTTTGACCAACACACTCCTTGTGTTGAAACCACCAATTCTTCTTGAAGTCAACCCAACTCCAAAACTTGATGAACCAGCCCGTTTGCTACTGAAACAGCATCTGATACTAATTCTCAGCTCACTCTAACACTAGTAAACTCTCAAGAGTGTAAGTACAAAGCTTTCCCCACTGTTACAAACGTGCCTCACAAATGACTCTCTGGAACACTCACACACACAAATCCTAAACACTATCCTAGACCTATCATAAGACTACAAGAAGCTCAAAGTGCAGCCCTGCACTCATCCAAGAGCAAACTTGTAGGAGCTTAGCCAACAGGGAGAGAGAGAGAGTGTTTGATAAAAAAAAGTTTGACCAAGAGACTATTCACTTGCTTGGTCAGTTTGATAAACAGCTGGGTTAGTTATACTACAAACAAGAGTGTTTGAGTATAGAGGGGTAAAATTGTAATTTAAGCAAGGGCCCCAGCTGGATGCACATGATGCATGACTAGAAAGTGACATACAAAGGCAGATGTGCATTCACATTGACAAATTAGCTGCAAGTGTGTGAGAAGAGGGAATGATGTAATGCTTAGACTCAATCTTAATTTAAACATAAGACACCTACATGATGTAATGAACTGATCACTTAATTGATAAAGTGTTACTAATGATGTCTTGAGAAACTCATATAGATGCAAGCTCTCAAGAATCACTTCGGCACTTACACCCTTAAGTGACTGACACACATAAGCACATAAAGACATGTTAGACACAAAACACATATCACATAAAATGCAACAGTTAGGACTGAGTGATGCAGTGACATATTATGTGTGTGTGACAGAATTACTAGGTGAGAGAGACACATAAGACTTGACAAAACAAAGCACATCATAAGACAAGAGCCGAGACTAAACTAGATAAGAGACCTAGACAGAAAAACTAAGACAAAACTTAAGTCTTTAATTTTATTTAATTTAAAGACTTAAACACCTAATACAAGACAAACACAGAAGATACAAGTTCTGTTTTTAGACTGATATAGTCCAAAAAAAACATCCATATAACAAAACAGCACTTTAGATGGACTAAGACAAAAACTTAATTAGACTCTAAAAGGACTGGACACAACCTACGGTGACAAAAAATGCTACCTCCTGTCTCCGGTGTCCACCTTAAGCCTCCGGCGTACGCCTTTAGTCACCGTCACCGGCAGCCACCTCCGATCGCCGGGGGCCATCTCCGATCACTGGCGGCCGCGTTTACCTCCGGTCTCCGGCCGCCTATGGTCTTCAGCGGCCGCCTACGGTCTCCGTTGGCCATCTACTGTCATTGGCGGCCTCCTCCGATCACCGGTCACCGGCGGCCTCCTCCGGTCTCCGGTGTCCACCTCCGGTCGCCGGCGGCCATCACCAGTCACCAGCGGCCACCTCCGTCCACCGGTGGCCACCTCCGGCAACCGAAGGCCACCTCCCACCACCTCCGATCGCCCGCGGCCACCTCCGGTCGCCGGTGACCACCTTTGACTACCGAAGGCCACCTCAGGTGTCCGGCGAGCACATCCGATCTTCGGCGGTCACCTCGGGTCTCCAGCAGCTAACTCTGGTCTCTGGTTGCTACCTCATGTGTCCGGCGGCCACCTAAAGCCTCCGGCGGAAGCCTTCGGTCATGTCGCCGGCAGCCACCTCCGATCGCCGGGGGCCATCTCCGATCACCGGGGCCACCTCCAAACTCCGGTGGCCTCCTCCAATTGCCGGCGGCCGCGTCTACTACCGGTCTCCGGCGGCGGCCTCTGGTCTCTAGCGGCCGCCTCCGGTCTACGCTAGCCTCCTCCGGTCTCCGGTAGCCGCCTATGGTCTCCGTTGGCCGTCTACGGTCACCGGCGGCCTCCTCCGTTCACCGGTGATTATTTATGGTTTGTGAAATGAAATTTGTGAAATGGTCAGGAACTGTAAGTCAGTATCACTAATCAAAGTCAGACATTCTGATTTCTGATTATCATATATGATATATAAATATCCGAATATGAATTATATGATATATGAAATGCACGAATTCATCATTTTAAATTAGATGAATTGGTATTATTTGTTGTAATTTACTTGTTTGAAATTTTGAATTTTGAAACTGAATTATTGATATTACATTTAATTTTTAAACTCTATGATGACTGCTTCGTTTGTTGATTCTTCAGATACCCCCCCGCCCGTAATAATATTGAAATATTGCGGTTTGACATTGAGGAAATTGCTAGTGAGAAAGGAATTGGGGGCAACTCAGATTTGGGCAGGGTTGAGGTGGATGTGGATTCTGTTGAGGGGCCTGAGGCTGAGGGAGTTGATGAAGATAATGATGATCCCCAAGGTAAATCAAGATCTCAAGCGTGGGATCATATGGAGCTTGTGACACTACCTGGTGGTGTTCAAAAAATCAAGTGTATCCATTGCAAGAAGTTGCTATCAGTTCAGAAGAATAAGACTACAACCCATCTTCTTAGGCACTTGAAAGATGCTTGTCCATTCAAAGATAAATACTTCCCCAAACCATTAAAGGATGCTGCCGCTTCTCATGGCCTTCGTCAAACTCAACTACATGGGGTTGTGCTATCAGAAGGTGAAAGTTCTATATCTACTTTTGTCTTTAGTTTTGAGAGAGTTAAATTGCTTGATGCACATATGATTTTAGCTCACGAGTACCCTTATAGCATTGTGGAGCATAAAGTGTTTAATGAGTTCTTGAGAGCCTATACTCCCTACTATACAAAAATCAGTAGGTACATTGTTAGAAAAGAGTGCTTCAAAGTTTATGAAGAAGAAAAAGAAAAGATTAAGGAGATTTTGGCGAAGGTGAATAGAGTTAGTTTAACTACTGATTGTTGGTGGTCTGGGGTTCAGAGGATTGCGTACATGGTAATAACAGTTCATTACATTGATAGAAACTGGACTTTGCAGAAGTGAGTACTCTCTTTTGTCAATGTACCTCCACCTCATAATGGAGCTGCATTGGCTAAAGAAGTATATAGGGTGTGTAATGCATTTGGAATTAGTGGCAAAGTTTCCTCTATGACAGTTGACAATGCTTCTGCAAATGATGCGTGCATATCTATTTTGAAAAAGGATTATGATTTGTTGTCAAATCTTGTGTTGGATGGTAAACTTTTTCATGTTAGATGTTGCGCTCATATCATAATTATGTTGGTTAGGGATGGTTTGAAAGAGATTGAGCATGTTACTGAAAATGTTAGAGATGGAGTGAAATACTTGTTTGGATCAGAAAATAGACTTTCCTCTTTCAATGAACATAGGCTGAATTTGAAGTTGCCTCCAAATAAGTTAGTATTAGACAATAACGCGAGGTAGAATTCTACGTTTGTGATGTTGTCTACTGCTTATAACTACAAACAGTGTTTTAGTAAGTTTGGAGAAGACGATGAATCTTTTGCAAAGCATTGCCCTTCTGATGGTGAGTGGGCCGAGGTTAATGAAGTTTGTGAATTTCTTGAGGTGTTTCGTGATGTTACTAACCTTATTTCTGGAAGTAATTATCCAACCGTGAACCTTTTTCTTTTGGAATTTTTTAGAATTAAGGAATTGATCAATGCTCAGATGGACGCCTCTTGTAAAAAACATATGCAAAATATGGCGGATCAAATGGCCCTTAAGTATGATAAGTGCTGGGAGGAATGTGATTTGTTGCTTAGTTTTGGTTTATTCTGGATCCTAGATATAAGAAGGAGATGATCAAATTTGCTTATGCTTCAATGTACCCTTTGGATTTTGAGGAAAAGGTTGAGGTCGTTTTGAGTAAGTTCAATGAACTATTTGATCAGTATCTTAAGGTCTATGGTGATGGGAAAGAAAAAGAACCAGAATCTTGTAGTTCCTCTATAAAAGTACCTCCCTCTTCCACTGCTGGTAAAAGAAAGTTTGATGAGTTTATGAAGAAAATACAAACTAAGGGGAAGGAGAAATCAGAGCATGAACTGTATTATGAGGAACCTTGCTATCCAAATGTTGGTAATTTTGATGCCCTTGTTTGGTGGAAAGAGAATGAGGGTAAATACAAAGTGTTATCCAAAGTGGCCATGGATGTTTTGTCTATCCCAATTACAACTGTTGCCTCAGAATATACCTTTAGTGCTGGTGGTAGAGTTATAGACAAAAAAAGAGCTTCTAGGAGAAGGGATACAATTGAGGTTTTGCTTTGCGGTGGAGACCGGATAAAGGAAACTTATGGAGTCAGATCATTGAAAGAGGTATACCTAAATTACATGAATTTTTCTTTATCTTAACTAATGTTTTGAAGTTACTAATGTTTGAAGCTAACTTGTTATTTTCAGGGGAATGAAGATCCCATTGAATTGGAGTTTGAAAATGAATATGATATGAAAGATCCTTATGATCTTGCTAGTGGTAAGTGGTAACATGATTTCTTCCATTTTTTTCCATCCGAAACTACTTGATCACCTTTATTTTCTTGAAAAATAAGCGCCTCTCTACTCACTTTGGTCATCTCATATTTCAAGTGTCGGACTTTGTTATTTCCATTTTTAGTTTGCGACAATAAGTCTCTTTTCGTGAGAGGCTCGTGACAATTGATCATGGTATTTTTACTAAGTCTATTCCTACATAAACTCTAGGATAATTTGGATTGTTTTTTTCTACTGTAGTTACTCTAGGAGAATGGGAATTTGAGGCTTGCTTGTTCATTATTATTAATAATGTAAAGCTTATGGATATAATACGGATAGATGTGTGTATATATATATATATATATATATATATATATATATATATATTTATTTATTTATTTATTTATTTATTTATAAGAGCTATTTGGAGATTTTACGAGTGTTGTTGTCGGAGGAAAGAAGGAAAAATACTTATAAAGGTGATCAAGTAGTTTCTTCTTTTTCCCATTCTTTCTGCTGATTTCATCTTCAGCCCCTGCATCTATCTTTCCCATACTTCCCTACGCAAACCTTCTTCACTACTTTTTCTACTTTCCATATTCCAATTCCCATATCTCCTGTCTGGTAAATCCATTGAAATAAGTTCATAATCATAAACTTCTCTTGAAATCGGATCAGAAAGTGTTTCATAAGCCTGTTGGATCTCAAGAAAACACCTTGTGGATTCTTCTTTCATTGATGCTTGATGACGATGCTAAATAATGCACCACCGATAAATCAGGCCACGTGTAATCTAAGGGTGAGGGGGAAAAGATCGAACGGCTATAAAAAGGTATAAAGATGGTGTTTTTTATGTTATATGGCTGAGTCCAAGAATGTATCTTGGATTGCCTACGTATCCTGTCTATTTAATGTCCAGGAATCAAGCCTTACGTAGTTCCTGGATTGGTCTATTTATAGGAACATGTCCTCCTTCTGCCCTAAATATAAGGCGGTTGACTGTAATGGCATAAATGCCCTTAAATGGGCCTTGCCCAAGCCATCCTGTGGATAATGGGCCTGTGGGACCAATGGAGACGTTGATGTCGACCCGATGCATATCGATATGGTTGATCGATCGGGACCACTTGTGTGAAGCTTGTCTGTCATAATAACGCGCAGATCGAACCGACCTCAATTCGAGGTGTGTGATGTACTCGCACATCTTCATACTCCAATTTGGACCAATCGGATGACCGATCTTCGAGGGAGCAGACGACGAGGCTCGAGTGCGAGCACATTGAAGGGGATCTTGTCCCTAGAAAACGCCAAAGGACGACCAAGGCGACACAAGGAGCGGGAAGGAGACCCACGGTCTTCCTCCTCTTACCTCGAGCTCTACCGACCCGCTTCCCGGGTCAAGTACTTTCGAGATGGAAGCTATGTCTTCGGATGAGCTGCACAACTTCCTCATGAGGGGGATCCGAGCTGTAAGTTTTCTTTTAAGTTTTCTTTCAAATTTTGGATCTTCATCTGTTTCTGGTAGATGCTAACAGTATCTGTCTTTGCAGGTTCGACTCGCGGCTAGAGTGGCCGTTTCTAGGATCGAGTCTCCATCCGCTGCTCTGGAAGAACAGAAGGAGACTATCACCAAACTGACGTCGGAGGTCGAGAAGCTGAGGCCGAAAGTGGAGAAGCTAGATGGTCGACGGGCTAAACTAGAGTCTAATCTATCGTCCTCCCGGGGTGATCTGGTCAAGCCACGCGAGGACATCTCTGCCAAAAATGCCGAGCTGGAGAAGGTCAAATCGGAACTTGTCGAGGCAAAAGCCGCGTTGGCCGAGTCTATTAAATCCCGAGATGACCTCCAGAGAGAAGTCGAGGACTTAGCAACTCGTCTCGGGACGGCCAGGACAGACTTCTTGGCTTCAACTGAACTCGAGAATGATCTGACGCTGCTGATGAGTCAGGCGATGAAGGGCGGGTTCTCGAATGCCCTTGATCAGGTTAAAGCGGTCATTCCCGACTTTGAGGTTTCAAGCATCGAGAAGGCGCACTTATACGACCCTGCCACCATCCCCCGATACGATCAATATTTTACAGAGTTCAAGGCCGGCGTGTCTTTATATGACAAGTATGTGGCCCCGGCAATGGAGGGGGATGGAGAAGAAGACGTTGCGCCGGAGGATACCGTCGACCCCAATCAGCCCGCTGCCTGATGTTGTTATTTCTCGATGTCATTTCCTCTCTTTTCTATTTGAAACATTTGATTCAATTTGGTTGTATTAACTTTCATCGACAATTGACCTTGTAATTCTTTTAATCTTGTATTTTGATTTTTGAATCTATTAATTCATTGGATGTCTTTTTCATTGCGTGTTTTCTTTTCGATCCCTCTTTACGAGGTGTAGTCCTTGGGACTTAATTCTTCTTCACCCCTCGAAGTGTGACATGAGTGCATGACTCATGATACACTTGGGTAGTCGATCCCTCTTTACGAGGTGTAGTCCTTGGGACTTAAATCTTCTTAACCTCTCGAAGTGTGACATGAGTGCATGACTCATGATACACTTGGGTAGTCGATCCCTCTTTACGAGGTGTAGTCCTTGGGACTTAAATCTTCTTAACCTCTCGAAGTGTGACATGAGTGCATGACTCATGATACACTTGGGTAGTCGACTTAGCATTGTACTGCCTTATCGGCTAGACTTGGCTATCTTGGTCGGAGATCGATTCGACTCTCGTGCCTTATCAGGCTTGTAACGATATCAAATTTAGAAGCCTTCACTCAACTAAAGCACATCGTGGTGCTTATGATCTGGTCGAATTGCGTATCCATCATGGGATCTTCCGACTGCTTTGCATCATGGCTTATCGCAAGTCGGGAACGATTTAAGCACTGTCAATGACTTGGCTTTTTCCTTATTCGACTGTCGCACATCGTGGTGCTTATGATCTGGTCGAATAAGGTATCCATCGTGGGATCTTCCGACTGCTTTGCATCGTGGCTTATCGCAAGTCGGGAGTGATTTAAGCACTGTCAGTGACTTGGATTTTTCCCTTATTCGACTGTCGCACATCGTGGTGCTTATGATCTGGTCGAATAAGGTATCCATCATGGGATCTTCCGACTGCTTTGCATCGTGGCTTATCGCAAGTCGGGGGTGATTTAAGCACTGTCAGTGACTTGGCTTTTCCCTTATTCGACTGTCGCACATCGTGGTGCTTATGATCTGGTCGAATAAGGTATCCATCGTGGGATCTTCCGACTGCTTTTCATCGTGGCTTATCGCAAGTCGGAAGTGATTTAAGCACTGTCGGTGACTTGGCTTTATTCACTTTTTGTACTAGTCGTACTTTCGTCCCCATCGTGCCGAGATGTCGTGGTATTTTGCGAATATTGAATAAAAGAAAATTTCTTGGATAAAGAGCACCGACGTGAATCATCATTGATCCGTTACACAACTAGAAAGTAGAGCGCAAGTGAAACCGTAAATGGAACCGAAAGCGCAAATGAAATTGAAAACAGACGAGATAAAACAAAAAATGACTTTTACGAGTGGGTGACGCGCCAAGATCGGGGTGCGGTTCTCCCTTCGACCTTGCCGGTCGATATGATCCTCTATCAAAAGTTCGACTTCCTCAATTCGGCTTCGACTTGCCTATTGGGTCCTCAACCGGCACTTGTCCAACCCCTTTCCCTTTAATTGCGACCAAAGCGCAACTCCCGGCTACCTCGATGTCTCCTTTCACCTCATGGGTACCATACCGGGTGGGGAACTTCATCTTTGTTGTGAAATGTTGAAATGAGCGCCCTAAGGTCGTATAAAGCCGGTCGACCTAATATAGTGTTATAACCCGAGGGGGCCTTGACCACGACGTAAGTCATTTCCATCGTCCCGCCCTTCTCTCCATCTCCGACCGTTGTCAACAATCTAACCGATCCGACAGGATGGATAGCCTGTCCCGTGAACCCGAACAGAGGGGTTGATAACGGCACAATGTCTTCGTCTTTCAATCTCATGGCTTTAAAGGCTGAGTAGTAAAGGATGTTGACCGCACTGCCACTGTCGACACAGACTCTCTTTATCCGTCCCCTTCTTATCACTGGTTCGATCACTAACCCTTCACAGTGGTTATGGGAACTTGGGATATCTTTGGGTCCGTATCCCACCTCTGTAGTAAACCTGAGCTTCTTCACTTCCCTCGATCTGTTCGAAAACGGATGACTAGACGGAGATCGATCTGATTCGTGTTCAGTGACAATTGTGTTGACATCATACCCGATACGGTTGTCCCGATATGGGTCTCGGTTATGCTCTTCATGATGAACTTCCCGACGGTTATCTCTGTAGGCCGGCTCGGATGATCTATCTCGACGTCTTTGGTTATCTCGAGGGGGCGATCGATCTTTCTTCCCGTTATAACATTTCCTTTTGTACTCTCGATGACCTTTTGGCTCGTCTTTCTCGGTTCTGTCGATCACCTCGTCCAGTCGGCCCTCTTGAATACAGGCATCGATGTCCCTCTTCAAATCAAAGCATTCCTCCGTATTATGTCCCACATCTGTATGATAATCGTAATACTTGTGGGAATTCTTTCTCTTCTCAGGGTCCTTGGACAAGGGCTTAGGTGTTCGTGCAATGTTCTTCTTCACCATAATAGATAGCACCTCCCCCCGAGATCGGTTGAGAGGCATAAAATCTCTATCTTTCAAATTTCCCCTCTTGCCCAATCGATCCGTGATAGGTGCGGTTAACCGATCGAACACGTTGGATTTTTCCTCTTCATTCCGAGCTCTTGTCTGACCCTTGCTCTGACCTAGGGCATCGGTTCTCGAATTAAGGCCAAGTGAAATGGTGTGCAGACGCACTGCCTCTTCACCTTGACAAAACTTGTGGACTTTGTTCACGCATTCGTCCATGTCATTGGACATTTTCTTAGACAACTTGTCATATAACTTCATATTACGCAATCCTCCCACAAAGGCGTTAACCTGTAGCGCGTCACTGGCGTTATGCACTTTCATTGCTTCGAGGTTGAAACGTCTCATAAAATCGATGGTCGATTCGCCTCTCTCTTGCTTGATGTTCATGAGATGGGTAGCACTGAGGTGAAACTTCTTGTTCCCGATGAATGCATAACTTCTGCCCTAACTGTAAGAAACTTGAGATCGACGCGGGTCGCAGCTTATGAAACCACTCCCGAGCTCGACCTGTAAGGAGCGTATCGAAGGCTCGACACTTCATGGCGTCGTTTGCATTTCTCAATCTCATCAGTGATATGTACCGGTACAGATGGTCCTCTGGGCCAGTGGTGCCATCGTAAGGTTTCATCTTTGGTGCCTTAACCACTCGGGCATCGTGTATATCTCGATTTTAGCACTGAATGGTGACTCGAGCCATTCTGTAACCTGCTCTTTTCCCACAATGCGGTTGAATTCACTACGAATACTATCCTCGATCTGCCTTTGTGGTCCTGGACGTTTCCGGACATTAGTCATGCTGATTTCCATTATCTTCCTCGCACTCTTCGTGAGGAACGACATGCCTCTTCCCCTTTGCATTCTCAGCCTCTTTCCGACCTAAGGGGTCTGCCACTTGTTCTTCGGGGTTGTTACAAATTCCCTTTCCTATGAACGCCGAGGCCACCACCCTTTTAAGAGCGTCCTCGTCCAGCGACGCCAGGTGGTCTGCCATATCCTGCAACCGCGGGGGAAGTTGGGGTCCGGGTGGTTCCGTAATCACGGGTCCGGATCCGGTAGGGACTTCTTGGATGCGGGGTGGAAACCCCGTCGGAGCCGCGTGTCCGTGTTCCTCGATCCGCGGATTCTTGATGTTCGTTGGTCTCTTGCTTCTTGTTGAGGGTGCCATTGCGATAACTTTACACACTCACCGGTAGAAGGCCCTCCTTCTAGCGCCAAATGACGATGCTAAATAATGCACCACCGATAAATCAGGCCACGTGTAATCTAAGGGTGAGGGGGAAAGGATCGAACAGCTACAAAAAGGTATAAAGATGGTGTTTTTTATGTTATATGGCTGAGTCCAAGAATGTATCTTGGATTGCCTACGTATCCTGTCTATTTAATGTCCAGGAATCAAGCCTTACGTAGTTCCTGGATTGGTCTATTTATAGGAACATGTCCTCCTTCTGCCCTAAATATAAGACGGTTGATTGTAATGGCATACATGCCCTTAAATGGGCCTTGCCCTCTTGCCCAAGCCATCCCGTGGATAATGGGCCTGTGGGACCAGTGGAGACGTTGATGTCGACCCGATGCATATCGATATGGTTGATCGATCGGGACCACTTGTGTGAAGCTTGTCTGTCATAATAACGCGCAGATCGAACCGACCTCAATTCGAGGTGTGTGATGTACTCGCACATCTTCATACTCCAGCTGGACCAATCTGATAATTCCATGTGGAGGGGTAAAATCCCGTATCGTCACTTGACATATATCTGGATGATACTTTAGAGCTTTGCTTCTGTATGCTTTCTTGATTTCATGTAAACTTACATCATTTGATTATAGAGAAAGGAGCTTATAGTAATTGGTTTCAAATTTTGGGAATTAACCAACATTTTTGCCCGACAAAATCCACCTTTTTTGCTTGATGATTTGTGGGAAATCTCCAAATTTTTTATCATCCCAGAATGCAGTTGCAAAGTTACTGCCATTTCACCTTTGAATAATATAAATATCTGGATAGACAATGAGAGGAGAAGAGTTGTGTTATAGATAATGTCATAGTAGGTGATATATATATATAAAAGTATCAAATATAGCTAAAATTGGAGCAAAAACATTTTTTGATCACCTTTATACAGATAGATGTATATGTTATACCCGTAGTACAATATGTGAATTAAAAATTAAAAGACATAAAAAGAAATGAACAATTTTTATTAACAAGGAAAACAGGAAAAGAATTACAAGAAGAACAGAAATAAAAGGAAGGATAAATACTAAACCGGGACGGGTAATCCCTATCCTTATGACAATTTTGTTCCGGTGTGTACCCCGTTTCACGAACAATTGTCTCCCAAGATAACCTGATTATACAGTTTGAAGTGAGGTACTTCAACTTCAAACTCCGGCGGACGCTAACGATGCCATCCATCTCTTCAACTCAACGAGAAGCTTATGCAAAAAGGTTGTGCACGGATTTACTAAAGTTGTATATGACCTTATGGTTATTTTTCCATTGTAGTAGGAGTGGAATTTATAGTGAGGAAGAAGGCCTCAGCCTTTAATACGAATTAAAGACATTGTCTTTAATTTTTAGTTGAGAAAAAGCCCACTAACTATGTATTAATGTGGCTGTTACAAACTCATAGGAGTAAACTTCATCAAAGAAGTAAACTCCATAAGAAGAGTATAAGAAGAGTAAACTTCAGAAGAGGAGTAAACTCCAAAAGAAGAGTATAAGAAGAGTAAACTCCATAAGAAGTGTAAACTCTACCAGAAGAGTAAACTCCATCAGAGGAGTAAACTTCAACTTCTCAGCTCAGCTCAGGATACTCTCCTGGCCTGCTCTTCTCAACTATTATTTCTCAACTTCCAACAACACACTTTAAACCTTAATTTCTCATTCACCCGACATCCGAATTGAATGATTCAAAAGGCAATTGATAGAACCGAAAATGGTCCACCAATGTTATCGTGCGGTAGGATATGTTTTAGTGGTGGTTTTTAGTATGAAGAGGGCGAGCCGCCGTGTCGGAGGGGATTCCGGCGGTGGTGTAATTTCTAGGTTTAGAGAGACAAAATGCAAGTAAGGGAAGGGGTATTTCATTCACTCAAAATCGAAACCATTACAATGATACAATGGGTGCTATTTATAGGAAAATAGACTGTCTAAGAGAGTGCCATGTGGCGGCGACGTCGATACCAGGACAGATGGCATGCGTCGCCTCACGGCACCTAAGCTATCTCAAGGCAATTTCTTCTTGGCGAGGTTGACTTCTTGCGAGATGGTGTAATCTTTCGCGAAGCGCTCTCCGGCGGCGTCTTGCTCGGTTGAGGTCGGCGACTTCACGTCGCCGATGGCTTTGTTTAATTCTTCACTTCTTCGACCTCTTTTCCGGCGAGTTGACCGGTGAGAAAAGGATCATGGCGGTCTCGTATCATCGAGGCCCTCTACTCTTTGGTCCGAGGCCGATTCGAAGCGGACTCGGCGAAGAGTAAATTCGGTCAAGGAGCCGGCCCCCTTGCTTGTGCACGCGATCGCGTCTTCATGGAGTCGCGAGGTAGTTAGGACCACAAACTTTGACATGCCTCATCAAAACCTCATTAAGGAAAACCCAGTGGGAAAAAGTCCTTAATCCAGGGAAAAGAGTACATGTTGTTTGTGTTAGAAACCTCCTGGACTTTTTCTAAACGCGATGAGCTCTCGCGTCTTTGCGACGCGTTCCGGATGATCATGTATTTCGGCTCGTTGATTTTTTTTCGACATTTGGCCTTTCGCGAGCCGCAATGTTATTCTAGAGAGCTCATCTCATTTCATTTGTATTAAACCCGCAAAAAGGTTATTTCCGGTATGGGTTGCGATGTTACTCAAGCGAACCCAACCGTTGTGCGAGTTGCGATGTGAATCAAGCGAACTCGGCTTTCTTCAATTGGATTGGAGCTTTCAAAATATATTCTTGCGAGCTGCGATGTTACTCGAGCAAGCTTGTCTTTGCCGGCGTGGGTTACGATGTTACTCAAGAGGACCCGGCCGTTGTGCAAGTTGCGACGTTACTCAAGCGAACTCATTTTCTGTTATTATTGCGAACATAAAGATGCCCGTCTTTGGTTTGATTGTACCGCAAAGAGAATGTAGTGGCGAGCCGCAAATGCGGCGGCATCCGTCTTTGTTGCGAGCATAAATATACCCATCTTTTCCGGTGTGGCTTACGATGTTACTCAAGAGGACCCAACCATTGTGCGAGTTGCGATGTTAATCAAGCAAACCCGACTTTTGTTGTGCGAGCAAGACACACTTCATCCGATCGGGGAATCCATCCGTGGCTCGTCTTTCCGGTGTGGGTTACGATGTTACTCAAGAGGACCCAGCCGTTGTGCGAGTTACGATATTACTCAAGAGAACTCGGCTTTTAATTTGCAAGGTGCGATCTGAATCAAGCGTCCTTGTCTCCGGTGTGGGTTGCGACGTTAATCAAGCGTACCCAACCGTTTTGCGAGCTGCGATGTTAATCAAGCGTGCTCGGCTTTTAATTTGCAAGGTGCGATCTGAATCAAGCGTCCTTGTCTTCGGTGTGGGTTGC
This sequence comes from Gentiana straminea, assembly GCA_036785695.1. Lineage (NCBI taxonomy): Eukaryota > Viridiplantae > Streptophyta > Magnoliopsida > Gentianales > Gentianaceae > Gentiana > Gentiana straminea. The sequence continues at coordinate 1,961,315 of JAVUPR010000407.1, forward strand.
GACGTTAATCAAGCGTACCCAACCGTTTGTGCGAGCTGCGATGTTAATCAAGCATGCTCGACTTTCAATTTGCAAGGTGCGATGTCACTCGAGCGAACTTTCCTTTTTAATTCATTCGTGTCTGCAAAAGAAATATGCTTGTGAGTTGTGGACTCATCTTTTGTTAGTGGCATATTCATGATCCACATTAGTTTTTCAATAATTCATCACATAATTCATCATAAAGCATACATCCATATATCAAAAGTTTCAAAACATAATACCAAATGTAGCTTACAAAAGAGGAGCTGTAAGTAAAGCTTCCTTAAAGTTTCATGGTAATTCACGATCGTACCGGGGCGTGCCGCCACGAGGTGCGTTGTTGACCTGCTTGTAGTGGCTGAGCTTTCCCTCTCTGATTAGTCGATCGATAAGATTCTTGAGTTTCCATCAATCGTTGGTGTCGTGTCCATAGTCGCTGTGGAACTCGCAGTACCCTTTATTAGCTCGCTCTGCGGGGTCGGACTTCAGCTTATGCGGCTTGAGGACATACTCTTTGATTTCATTTAGTATTTCAGAGGGCCTCTCGTTTAGCGGGATGTAGTCTTTAGGTTCAAATTTCTGCGGCTTCTTGAGCTCGCGATCATCCTTTCTCGCGCATCGGTTGTGCGAACCGGAGGAGCGATTTCACGGTGACTTCGCCACTCCCGAGGGTGGCTCAACGATTCCATATTGGCGAGCCTTTTCAACGGGTCTCGCATTGCTAGGTTGGTTCGAGTCGGATGAGTTTTCGGATCGCCAAAATCTAGACCTGTCTGGAATGCCATCATAACAGTCTTGTCGTCGACATCTCTGGTCTGGTCATACACTTGGATAAACCTTTCGTAGTAAGTCTTGCATGACTCCCCAGGAGCCTGCTTCATCAAAAACAAATTTGTTGCGGTTTTACGAGGTCTGACCGCGGCCTTAAATTCGTTCAGAAACCTCGTTTTTAAATCCTCCCAGCTGTGGATCGACCCCGCTGGCAATTTCCTCATCCATGTCGAGGCCTTGTCCTTCAGACATCCAACCAATGCAACGCACCATGCTGACTTGCTACTAGTCGTGAGCATCATCTTACTTTGAAATGAAGCAAGCCATTCATGTGCATCCGTGTTTCCAGAATAATCAGACAAATTCATATTCGATACTCTGCGATGTGGGAGATCCGCGATGAGCGAGCTCGATAGTGCATCCATAACTGTGCGGGGCTCACTTTCTTCCTTGCTTTTTCCCATTTCCTGCACTATCTTCTTCAAACCATCAAACTTCCTTTCCAATTTCTCTCTATGAGCATCCTCTGAACGGACCTCGCTACCCTCTTCATCTCGCCTCGAACTGCGAACTTCAGTCTTTCTTTTTTCAATTTCCTTGGGTTTATGAACCTCTGACCTGAGGAACTTTCGGGCGCGTCACGGTGGGCTGGGAGTTCTCTCCCTATGACCTCGCCTCGCGCGCTCCGACTTGCAGGCCCCCGTGTCTATGTTACCTCTGCTGCGGTCTGAGGAGTGAACAATGTCCCTGTCATCATCACGCCGCGGGCGACGTGGAGTCCGTACTGTATCCTCGAGGTCTACTTCTTTCAGGGGATCCACGACGCCGATTGGCGCGGCCAGCGGATTTCCTCGAACTGGTGGGGGCTTAATCAGATGAGATTGCGTTCCTGCGGCGACCAAAGCTTCGTTAAGTTTCTGCATGTTTTCAACGTACTTTGCATAGGTCTTCAACTTCGCGATGTAAGCGTCTTCTTCTTCCTTCTGCGTAGTGGGGTCCTCAGCCCCAGCTCGCTTCAGTCTTGCGAGCTCCAACTCCATTTCTTTATTTCTCTGCCTTAAGTCCGTTACTTCGCAGCGATCTGGATCTGCAGTGATGGGATTGGCTTCGACCCCGCCGGTGGCGGGGTTATGATCGACGTCGCGTGGGGTCTCTTCTGCCATGGTGTTAGAATAACAATCTGGTAAAAATGGTGCCTGCTTTTCAATCGTACTCTGCAAGTTTTGGTGGACACGTGTCTCACTGTGATTGGACCTTCTCTAACCAACTTTTAGATGAGGTTGACAGTTGTTGTACTACGGGGACACGTGGAAGAAGATAAGAGATGTACTCTGCCTGCTTACAACCGACACTGAGATCGTACTACTCCCGGTGAGCTCAGGTCGAAAACAGCCTGGAGGCTCGATTTCCGGCCAAATAAACCCAGATTCCCACGATTTAAACCCCAAGTTCAACCGAAATTTGACGAGAGTAATCGAGAACCTGTAAATTCACATCTAAAAAGCACAAGACAACCTCTATTTCTACTAATTTGAGGTGTTTAGATGGTTATTCAAAGCATGAAATCTAGGAAAATCAACATGCAAAGTTCTTCAAGCCTTATCTTAAGGAAAGTACAACTATGGTGATAAATCAAACACAAAGTGGTACAATCTCATAAATAGGAGTGAAGAACCTGATTTCGGAATGATTTAAGCTAGATAAAGAGAAAACCCTGTTGATGAAGCTTGATTTCGGTGAAGATTCAACAGCAGTCGGCAAGGAGCAGCTTCAGGTCGTCGGAGAAGATGATGTTCTTCTTCGCGCCGCCGTGAAGAGTGACGGATTCCTTGCTTTCTTCGATGAGTTCCCGGTAACGGAGCCAATTGATAGAACCAAAAATTGTCCGACAATGTTATCGTGTGGTAGGATATGTTTTAGTAGTGGTTTTTAGTATGAAGACGGCGGAGCCGCCGTGTCGGAGGGGATTCCGGCGGTGGTGTAATTTCTAGGTTTAGAGAGACAAAATGCAAGTAAGGGAGGGGGTATTTCATTCACTCAAAATCGAATCCATTACAATGATACAAGGAGTGCTATTTATAGGAAAATAGTACGTGTAAGAGAGTGCCACGTGGCGGCGACGTCGATACCGGGACATATGGCATGCGACGTCGCCTCACGGCACCTAAGCTATCTCAAGGCATTTTCTTCTTGGCGAGGTTGACTTCTTGCGAGATGGTGTAATCTTCTCGCGAACCGCTCTCGGCGGCGTCTTGCTTTGGTTGAGGTCGCCGACTTCACGTCGCGATGGCTTTGTTTAATTCTTCACTTCTTCTGACCTCTTTTCCGGCGAGTTGACCGGTGATAAAAGGATCGTGGCAGATTCTGTATCATCAGCTATCTTTATCTACGTCTCGCGTAGATTTCAAAAACATCATTAATTCTTGATAATCTATACAAGAATTATGCAGAAACCGGCTCTCAAAGTGGTTGTAACAAATGATTCAAAAATCATTTAAAAATGTTTGTAAACATTTTTTATTCAATTCCTCAAAAGTTCCAACAGTATATATTTATAGTAGTTGCTTGATTGTAGTTGTTGTTGCTTGTTATTTGGTCGGTTTAAATAAGTGTTCACTTAGTGTAACAACAAAATTAAAAGAAGAGGTTCTAAGCTACACACTTATTCTTAGTTGCATGTGATTAGAAGTAGTTTTGACTTCGAAGAGTGTTTTTTGACGTTAACTAACTCTTAATCAACTATTCATGTGTTTACAATAGATGTTGCTACAGAAACCATGCGGGAAGTACCTTCTCAGGCTGTCAACACAACAAAACAATCCAAATCTAGCGGTAGCGGCAAACCACCCTTCAACAAAAGCCAAAAAAAGGCTAGAACATGAATTGGATGGGATTTGGAAGTGTATTTTGGATTTTGGTGACTTTACTACTTTTGGTTTATGAAGTTGTTCCAATTTGAATTCATTTTGACGTTTTAGACATGTAATGTATTATTTTGGACTAATATTTTGGACATGTAAACATGTTATATTTTGGATATGTTATATTTTAGGCATGTAATATTTTGAACTAGAACTATTTTATTTATTCCTTTCACAATTTTTTTTATATATATAAACATGTCTAGAACGAGCCGAACATGTTCGAACTATTCGAACATTTCGAGCCGAATCGGACCGAATACAAATCGAATACTGAAATTTAAGGCTCGAGCCTTTCGATCCGAATCGAGCCAAATATTTGAAAACTTTGAGCCAAAAATGCCAGGGTTCGGTAGGGTTCGGCTCGTTTACAGGCCTACTCCCGTAGTCATATAATTAATCTATAAAGTTTGTTTTATCTCGTCGTAAACCTACAGAGCATGGGGGAAGTAATTACTACTAACGTTATCAATACCTTTTGTTAATTGTTTTTATAAAAGTTATAAAAATATATAGTTTAGTTAGTTTGTGCTTTTATTGTGTGTCAACCTTTTATCCTACGTTAATTGTTGGTCGTAAACCGCCTTTTTAGTCTAGTTCCAGTTTTATAAGTTTTATTTGTTTTGTGCCGAGTCTCTGTGGGATCGACCTCGACTTCCATTACTATACTACGATTGAACCTAGTTCTCTTGCTAGTATTATTTAGGTTTCGAGTATTTACAAATTTCTATGACTTGAATCCTACCCCATCAAGTTTTTGGCGCCGTTGTCGGGGACTCGTGTCATCAAAAATTAATATAGCTTATTTTATTAGACCTAGATTCGTAAATAGTGTTAATGTTTTCTGTTTAATTAAAATTCATAGTATAAAAAATAATATGTGAAGCGACGCAAAACGATCCGGGCAGTCTTCCCAGAAAAGTGAAATTCGCTGCCTGCGAAAAGTGAACTCGCTGGGGGCGAGTTTTACTTCTGTCCAGAATTCGTTCTGGACGTTTTACGAAGCTTCAGTTTTCTGTTTTTGTATTTTTTAATTTTTTTAGATTCTGTTCTCGATTCGTTTTTAATTAATTAGTTAGTAAAGGCTTACTTCTTAAAGTTTTTAATTGTTTATTTTTATTTTTATTTTTATTTTTTAGTCTCGTCAAAGGCTTTATCCTTGACGTATTTTATTGTTTATTGTTGTTTTTATCTTGCATATTCCGTCCGGATTTCTGAGGATTAAAACGAAGGAGCAAGGCGAGTAAAAATCTGAAGAAACACAACATTCTGAGCATTATGATTAAAACATGGAAGGATTACCGAATAACACCAACCAGGTAAATGGAAATAATTTTAATAATGCAAATTTTGTTAAACAAGCTATTGGCGCATGGGAAATGCGTACTTTGCAAAGCTATGCAACGCCTACCATTAAAAAATTCATTCCTGCTATCGTAGTGCTTGAAAATGCTACTGATGTTTATCACCCAAAACCTAATGTCATTCAAATGGTGACAATCTATTCCACTTTGGTATTTTAGGCCATAAGATCTCATGTAAAGGTATTGAAGTTGATAAAGCCAAAGTTGAAGTAATAGAAAAGTTACCACCGCCTACTAACTTAAAAACTCTCCGAGGTTTCCTTGGTCATGCCGGCTCCTATAGACGTTTTATATCTGATTTTTCTCACATAGCCAAGCCTCTGAGTCATTTGCTTGAAAAAGATGTACCCTTTGATTTTGATGATAATTGTATGAATGCTTTTGATACATTGAAGAAGAAATTGATAAGTGCACCGGTTCTAGTTGCACCCGATTTGGAATCTACCTTTTGAATTAATGTGCGATGCTAGTGACTTAGTTGTAGGTGCAGTTCTAGGTCAAAGGCATAATAAAGTTCTTAAAGCAATATACTATGCATCTCACACATTAAATTCTGCACAAATCAATTACACAACCACAGAGAAAGAACTCTTAGCCGTAATATTTGCTCTGGAAAAATTTCGATCTTATCTTGTAGGTTCAAAGGTAATCTCTTTACAGATCACTCTGCCCTTAAATATCTTCTCAAGAAGAATGATTCAAAACATAGACTTCTTCGATGGATTCTTTTGTTTCAAGAATTTGACTTATAAATTAAAGATTAAAAGGGTGCAGAAAATATGGTAGATGGTCATCTAAGCATAATAGAACTAATTGAAAATGATGATAAGTTTGAATCTGAAATTAGAGAAGAATTTCCTGATGAGCAATTATTCTCTATTGATACACCTAATAACTTGCCATTAGTGAAATATGTGAAAAAGAAAATACCCCATGGTTTGTAGACGTAGTTAATTATCTTTCTCATAAGTATATACCATCACACTGGTCTTGGCAACAAAAGAAGAAGTTATTTCATGACTTGAAATTTTATTATTGAGAAAGTCCTTATATGTTCAGACGTTGTCTGGATGGACTTATTCGTAGATGTGTGTCTGAAGAGGAAATCCCAGGTATTCTTTATTTTTGCCATAGCCAGGAGGTGGGAGGTCACCATGGTGAAACCAAAACCGCGTACAAAGTATTACAATCTGGTTTTTTTCTGGCCCACGCTTTATAAAGATGCTCACCAATATGTTAAAGATTGTGAGGTATGTCAAAGATGGGGCAATATATCTAAAAAGTATGAAATGCCTTTAAACCCTATCTTAGAATGTGAAATCTTTGATGTATTGGGCATAGATTTTATGGGGCCATTTCCCAATTCATCTGGTAACAAATACATCCTTGTAATGGTTGATTATGTTTCCAAATGGGTTGAAGCTCAAGCCTATCCGACTAATGATGTCCAGGTAGTGATAAAATTCCTAAGAAAAAATATCTTTACCCGATTCGGCACACCTAGGGCTATCATTAGTGATAGAGACTCACATTTCTGTAATAAGCCATTTGCTAAACTCTTAGAGAAATATGGTGTTAAACATAAAGTTGGCACACCATATCATCCGTAAACAAGTGGCCAAGTTGAAGTGTCAAACCGAGAAATTAAAAGAATTGTTGAAAAAACGGTTGATGCTAGTAGAAGAAACTGGTCTAGTAAACTAGATGATGCATTATGGGCTTACCGTACTGCGTATAAAACTCCAATAGGCTGTTCTCCCTATCGCTTATTTTTTGGGAAATTCGGAGTCATCTTAGTTAGATGTTTGTAATTACAATCGTTAAGTTCGAAGGGTATTTTCGTAAATACAATTTGACATACAGCCAACATACTCGGGGGCGTATCGGGTCACACACAATAGAGTGGTGAGACGGAATTAAATTTTGATTAAATTGTTAATCAAATAAAGATTGATTATCTCTACTATAAAGGGTTATAGTGGTAATTTTATAATTATAGAATGAATTAATTAAGTAATGTTTATTTAATATGATTAAATAAAGCGATGTTAATTAAACCGATATTATTTTGTGTTAATATTCGATATAAATATATATGAATAATATAGGAGGAATTAATAATGTAATGTTTATTTAATTGGATTAAATAAAGAATTACTATTAATTAAATCATTATTAAAATTATATACACAAAAGGCGTGTATGACATATATGGTGAAAATATATATGTTTGATAATGGTTGATTTAATTAGATTATGGTAATCTTAATTAAACAGATAAATCAAATAAAATCTTTATTTTATTGGAAAAGATATCTTGTCAAGATGGCACCTCACACTCTATATAAGAGAGTATTGTCCAACATCTTTAGTATGCAATTTTCGTATGCCAATTGTATAGAAGATACAAGTTTAAATTAGATTTAAACACGAGCTCTCTTTGTGAGATTGGTGGGGTTCAAAATTAGGATGCTCAAAGCGAGCTTACTTTTACGGTAGCGATCCTTAGAGGATTTCGGCGACCGTTTGTGTGGATCACCGGTAGAGGCGGACACGTGTGCGGCTAATCAAAGTGCGTACTAAAGACGAAGCCGTTCTTGTTGTTAAGGTCTCGATGCGAGATCACGGTATGATCCTAAACTAACTATGCGTTTATTTTGTTTATACGACGTGATCCTAGGGATCAATAGGAAAACGAATTTTTGTTATCCGCCGTGCCTACCGTAGGTCCGTTTTCCAACACTTAAGCCTCCGGTGGAAGCCTTCGGTCACTGTCGCCGGCAACCACCTCCGATCGTCGAGGGCCATCTCCGATCACCGGCGGCCACCTCCAATATCCGATGGCCTCCTCCGATTGCCGGCGGCCGCGTCATCCTCAGGTCTCGGGCGGCGGCCTCTGGTCTCTGGCGGCCGCCTCCGGTCTCCGTTAGCCACCTCCGGTCTCCGGCAACCGCCTATGGTCCCCGGCTGCCATTAACGGTCACCAGCGGCCTCCTCCGGTCATCGGTCACCGGCGGCCACCTCCGACCACCTTCGATCACCGGCAGCCACCTCTGATCGCCGGCGACCACCTTTGACTTCCGACGGCCACCTCAGGTCTCCGGTGAGCACATCCGGTCTCCGTCGGCCACCTCTAGTCTCCGGCGGCTAACTCCGGTCTCTGGTGGCTACCTTCTGTCTCCGGTGACCACCTTAAGCCTCCGGCAGACGCCTTTAGTCACCGTCACCGGCAGCCACCTCCGATCGCCGGGGGCCATCTCCGATCACTGGCAGCCGCGTCTACCTCTGGTCACCAGCGGCGGCATCTGCTCTCTGGCGGCCGCCTCCGGTCTCCGCTAGCCAACTCCGGTCTCCAGCTGCCGCCTACGGTCTCCAGCGGCCGCCTACGGTACCCGTTGGCCGTCTACTGTCATTGGCGGCCTCCTCCGGTCACCGGTCATCGGCGGCCTCCTCCTCCGGTCTCCGGTGTCCACCTCTGGTCGCCGGCGGCCATCACCAGTCACCAGCGGCCACCTTCGTCCACCGGTGGCCACCTCCGGCAACTGAAGGCCACCTCCCACCACCTCCAATCGCCGGCGGCCACCTCCGGTCGCCGGTGACCACCTTTGACTGCCGAAGGCCACCTCAGGTCTCCGGCGAGCACATCCGATCTTCGACGGCCACCTCGGGTCTCTGGCAGCTAACTCCGGTCTCTGGTTGCTACCTCATGTGTCCGGCGGACACCTAAAGCCTCCGACGGAAGCCTACGGTCATGTCGCCGGCAGCCACCTCCGATCGACGGGGGCCATCTCCGATCACCGGGGGTCATCTTCGATCACCGGTGGCCTCCTCCAATTGCGGCGGCCTCCTCCAATTTCTAGCGGCCGCGTCTACCTCCGGTCTCCGGCGGCGGCCTCTGGTCTCTGGCGGCCGCCTCCGGTCTGCGCTGGGCACCTCCGGTCTCCGGTACCCGCCTATGGTCTCCGGCGGCCACCTACGGTCTCCGTTGGCCGTCTATGGTCATCGGCGGCCTCCTCCGGTCACCGGTGGACACCTAATAAATAATTTTTTTTGGGATACGAAAGAAATAATAAACAACGGGGACGGGAATCGAACCCAGGTCTCCTCACACTAGAGCCTCGGGTAGACCCAGTGGCAACCACTATGGCATTTACCTTGGTACATATATATATATATATATATATATATATATATATATATATATATATATATATATATATATATATATATATATATATATATATATATATATAATTTTTCATATCTTCACACTCGCTTTTTTCGTAATGAAACATATGAATTTTGGTATCTGCAGTGGGCACGCACTATGCCTTGCACAGTTCAAACCATTAGTTAAATAAATAGAAAAATTCTTTTCACACAACCAAATGTCTTATCGCACAACCCATTTTTGGTATCGTGGACGCGCCTGCAGTCTGACCGGAAATCAGTATGAATGTGAAACATTATACTTACTTATTTCTGGTCAGAACTAAATAGCATATAATGATTCTATCCAATAAGTGACCAGGATGTTCGGAATATTCTGACCGAATTATGGTCAGGAATAATTCGATCCCTAAAACAAATAAAGAACATCATTCCTACCCGTATTAAGTCCGTAAAATAAGTCAAATACATGCCATAATTCGGGCATAATAAAGCACAATTTCTGACTCGTTAATGGTCAGAATGAAGTGCGATCAAATTTTACAAACCAAGCTCACTCTCACCCTTGGCAAGTGTAAAACAACATTATTGTGAAAAGATGGTCCCAATAAATAAAGGGGTTCTACTGGCATCCATTTTTACTTCGTGCAGCATATTAATGAATTTTTTTTTCTTACTATCACACACCAAATTCTATTTTACCCACCGCATTAATATTAATACGAATACTTAACCTATTCTTTGGTCCCTACATTTGTCATATATCAAAACATATCCCCGAAGTTAACTTTGTAAACATTCCCCTCCCCCAACCATGTATTCAAATTGAAGAGAGTTTGAGAAAGAGTTATACACTAGAGTAAACATCAACTTAGTTTATTCATTGATATGAGAGGTGTATAAATAGATACAATTGAGAGAGAGAGACTAGCTAGCTAGCTTGGGCGGCCACTTGAGTATGTAAATGTGGGCGGCAAGCATGCAAAAGTAAAAGTAAAAGCTATGTCTATGACATAAAGTAAACTAGAGTTTGACATATTAATTGTTTATATGTATCACAATTAATATGTCTTTTACAATTAAATAAAGTGTAAAAATAATATTATGCACGATGAGTCAGCAGACTCAGCAGTCTGCTGAGTATCAGCAGGCTCAGCAGTCTGCTGAGTAATATTTCCACACCCCTCCCTCAAACTGGGCTGTATATGTTGATGCAGCCAAGTTTTCTACTTAGTCTGCTGAACATAAGTGGTGGAATAGCCTTGGTAAGAATATCAGCATTCTGATCTGCTAGGGAACATACTGGAGTTGAATAATCTTGGCATCAATCTTTTCCTTCGAGAAAGTGTCTGTCAATGTCCACATGCTTGGTTTTATCATGATGGATAGGATCTTACGCCATGCATAAGGTGAATTATTATCACGGAGAGTGTGATAGGTTCTTTGAGAAGGTTGCGATGTTCGGTCGGTACCACTTTTTTTAGCCGTAGAGCTTCACAAATGCCAAGTACAAGTGCCACGAGTTCGGCTTCAACCTTCGCTTCTTGACACAGTAGGTTGTTTCTTGCTCCTCCAAGTAACCAGGTTCCCCCATACATATGAGCAATAGCCTGTGGTAGACCTTCTATCAATGTGACATCCAGCCCAATCAGCATCAGTGTAGACCTTGATTGATCTATCAGTAGACTTGGTGAAGTGTAGGCCTTAGCCAGGAGTGGACTTTAAATACCTCAGTATCCTATTCACTGCATCCCAATGTTGCTCAGTAGGGCAGTGCATGAACTGACTGACCAGACTAACCCCATATGCAATATCAGGCCTTGTGTGAGAAAGGTAGATGAGTTTACCTACAAGCCTTTGATATTGTTTTTTTTTCGACAAAGACAATGTCACCATGCGTAGGGTGTGTATTTGGGGTCTGCGGGGATACTGACGGGTTTGCATCCCGGCATGCCGGTTTCCTTCGGTAGGTCCGGCACATATTTTCTTTGAGAGACGAAATGCCTTTCTTTGTTTCTTGCTATTTCCATGCCAAGAAAATATTTAAGAAAACCCAAGTCTTTAACACGAAATACCTTTGCCGGCGGGGCTTTCAAGTGTTGGATCTCGGCGGGATCATCCCGGTAAGGATGATATCATCCACATATACAATAAGAATGGACCTTCTCTGGTTGGTTGTTTTGATAAACATAGTGTGATCAGAGTTGCATTGATGATATCCAGCAGCTTTAACCACAGTAGTGAGTTTTCCAAACCAGGCTCTAGGAGATTGCTTCAGGCCATATAGAGATTTCCTGAGTTTGCATACCTTGCCTTGAGTGTGAGGATTGACAAAACCAGGGGAACATTCATGTAGACTTCCTCAGTAAGGTCACCATTGAGGAAAGCATTTTTGATGTCCAATTGGTGAAGAGGCCAGTCAAGTTGGACAGCTAGAGAGATCAGAACCCTGACAGTGTTGAGTTTTGCCACTGGATCAAAAGTTTCCTTATAGTCAATGCCATAAGTTTGAGTGAATCCCCTTGCTACCAATCTGGCTTTATACTTGTCAATTGTGCCATCAGCAGTGTATTTGATAGTGAACAACCATTTGCAGCTAACTATTTTCTTGCCTTTAGGAAGTGTTGTGAGGTCCCAAGTATGATTATCCAGGAGTGCAGTCATCTCTGTTTTAACAGCAGCCTTCCACTTATCATTTTGAAGGGCCTCCTGAATATTTTTAGGAATAGAGTGAGAGTCTAGGTCTGTGTAAACATGGCAAAGACGGGAGACAAGCGATCATAAGATAAATAAGTATGAATAGAATGATCGGTGCATGATCTTTTCCCTTTCCTTAGAGCAATAGGTCCGTTATCCATGTCGCCAGACCGCCGAGAGTCGGTAGGTTGAGGTCCGGCGGGCTCGGTTCGGTAGGGCCGCCGAGGCTCTGTTTCGATGGGTTCTTTGAAACTACGGTTCGATGAGGCCGCCGAGGCTCGGTTCGGCGAGTTCTTTGAGGCTGCGGTTCGCCAGGTGCCGAGTATTAGAAGGTTGCTTGAGGGTAAGGAGTTAGTTCAATCTCAATCGGGTTTCCATCGAAGTGCGGCTCGGTAGGTTTTGTAATAAGGGGTCCATTCAAAGAATTTTACATCCATAGAATTGTAAAATTTCTTTTCAGTAGGGGAATAACATTTGTAACATTTTCTGTCCTTTGCATAACCTAGGAAAATGCACTTGTGAGCTTTAGGATCAAGTTTACTTCTGTGTTGAGCATGGATATAAACAAACACAGTACAACCAAAGATCTTTGGAGGCAATTGGGTAATAAGATGAGGGCATGAGTGTGTGGTCAGCAGGGTTTGGAGAGGAGTTTTGAAACCTAACACTCTGCTGGGAAGTCTGTTGATTAAGTATGTTGCAGTCAATATAGCTTCACCCACATGTATTTAGGAACATGTGTAGTGAACATGATTGATCGGCCATTTCCCAAGCAGATACTGTTCTTTCTCTCAAGCAACCCCATTCTCGTTGAGGTGTTTCCACACAACTACCGATATGAACAATTCCTCTGTTTGTCAAGAAGTTACTGAGGTTAGACTCATAGTATTCCAGAGCATTATCAGTCTTTAAGATCTTGATCTTAGTATCAAATTGAGTGGAGACCATATGATAAAATTCTTGGAAGATAGGTCCAACTTCTGATTTGTCTTTCATTAAAAATAACCAAGTGTTTCTGGTATGATCATCAATGAAGGTTACAAACCACCTTTTTCCTGTTATGCTCTTCACTCTTGAGGGTCCCCACATCACTGTGAATTAAGGTGAAAGGGGAAGAGGGCAAGTGAGGTAATTTAGCATACACAGATTTGGTGAGTTTAGCAAATTGACAAATATCACATTGAAGATCATGAAGATTACATCCTTTAAATAATTCAGGAGTTAAAGACTTTAAATAACCAAAACTTGGATGTCCTAGTCTATAATGCCATAACATGATATTATCTAAAGTCTGAGAGCAGGCTGCTGAGGCAGATTCAGTCTTCAGTCTTCTGTCTTCATCAGGGTTGACCAAGAACAGTCCAGAGTGGGGTTTAGCCTTCCCAATCACTTCCTGTGAAGTAGGATCCTGGAATGTGCACTGATTTTCCTTAAAAACAACAGTCCAATTCAAATCTTTAGTGAGTCTACTGACGGATATGAGATTGCAGTCTAAGTTTGGAACAAATAGGACATCCTGTAGGCATATCTTATTAGTGAGTTTAACATTTCCAAAACCTTTTGCACGAGAGATAGAACCATCAGCAGTTTTAATGTTGTGAATTTGGTGACAAGGCATAAAGTTGGTTATAAGGTTTTTATTACCAGTCATATGAGAGGAAGCCCAGAATCAACAATCCAAGTTTTCTTACTAAGGGATGAGTAGAATTTACCTGCATTAGCATGAGTGGCAATGTCAGTAGAGTGACTACCTTCCTTTTGTTGAGTCAGGAAGGCTTTGAATGCAGCTAACTGTGCATTTAACTGATTGTCATTCTCCTCCTCACTGATATGTCTGCCTTGACTTTCCCTGGTTGGTTTTGTGGTTTTGGAGGAGTTAGGCTTGCCATGTAACTTCCGGCAATTGTCCTTGGTGTGATTTGTGCGTTTGCAATGATCACGAAACGACTTTCCATTTTTCTCGGTAGGCTTCCTAAATGTCTCGGTAACCTCGGCGGGCTTCCGACGGTCGGCGGGCGGCACCTTCAGCAGGGTTGTCAGCAGGGGAGTTCAGCAGCATCACTTTCCTCCTGCTTTCCTCATGTTTGACCTCAGCAAACATGGATTTGAGATTAGGAAGAGGTGTTGGATCGTATACGCGCAATATATATCCTAGAGGGGGGGTGAATAGGATATTACGTCTTTTTAAAATTTTATTAAGCCTTTTAGAGTTTCAATTAATTCAACCTATTATTGAAAATAAACTAGGCGGAAGATCTAGTTAAATTCAACGTGTATAGATTAAATTTCTTGTGAACGGACAGAATTAGATTATGTATAAGTGTGTTCAGCCTTAGTCAATTTAGCATGCAATTAAGGTGTGTTTCTAATTTCTTAAACACAGAAATTCAGGTTTTAGTTTTTCAGTCTATACTAGGTGTAGCAAATAATCACGGATATAATTACTACACTATTACAGACAGTTTGCTGAAAATTAAAGGGGGTACACAGTACAACAGTATTCTGACTTGTTATTACTTTTAGATCACACTGTAGTGATTAAATCTAAACCACAGTAGTGACAAAGTCACTAAGATTTAATCACAGTTCTGTTTCTAAAAGATAACACAACAGAATAAATACAACCTCAGTACTTAAAGATGAACTAAGCCTAATCAAAAGAACAGTTTGAAATCAGCACTTAGTACAAATTTGAAAGAAAAACGTGCACTTACTTAAAGTGAGTCAAAGACTCAAGTGAAGGAGGAACGGTGCAACGAGAGAAAAGAAGAAGACTCTTTGAATTGCGGTCAAGTCCAAGTCCTAATCCTAGCTCTCAATGCAATCCCACACTTTGACTTCGGTATATTACTTAGAAGTAATATCGGTGTATTACTTAGAAGAAATATAGGCGGCGGACTTTTCTCGGATACAAGGCAACGTTTTTAGTATGAGAGAAAATGTTTGATCGGTAAAGTTGCTGATCAATTTTGATGTATATGATATATATAGGCAGTGGGGTGTGTGGAGTGATGCATGAGTTAAATGTGCAGCTGTATAGGTGAGTGGGTGAATGGAGCTCGAGACAATTAAATGGAGGCTCTTCAGATATTCAGTTTCCCCAAGATGGCACACAAAATAATTAATGCTAAAACCCAACTAACCTAATAGTGCATGTAATAAATGCAGTCGACATTTTACATTGCAGATAGACATTTTTTTTTATTATTATTAGGTTTTAGTCAATTAAATGAACTAGCCTATATGAGATGCAATTGCCAATATATATCATATGTAGAGTTGTGTATATATATATAATTAGTGTGAAACAAATATAGAGATAAGTTTGTTCACACTAAGTATATAATAGGACATCATTTCGTGACATTTTAGCACACGTCACATGAACACGATTTTACGGATCGGTCCTTATACACTTTTAAAATATATTTAAGTAACAAAACATGCGGGTTTTGTGAGGTGTGTGAGAGTGTGTTTTCTCAAGGATGGAGTGCAATCCTAGAGTCCGTCACAACATCAAACATACATTAAATCGATACGTGAGTGTGTAAGACTTGTGTAGATCGTAATATAACAAAGTAACACATAACGGGTTATTAGACGGACAACGTTACGAAGATATGTAGATTCTACTCGAAATATGGATTTAAACATGAACGGATCTTTAAGTGACATGGATAAACACTAAGGATTCGATTTAATCAATGATGTGCATAGTATCATAAATTCTTTGACGGTTTGATTAAAACGAGAGAGCGAGTTTTTGTGAAATGCTCGGACACGTAGCATAAGATCAAGCATTCTATCGGATAAACAGATAAACAAATGAACCAGTACATACATGCGTTCAACGATCTGGGAGACAAGACACATACTTAAAACACATAAGCATATTCAGATTACACATTCAGATGTACAACATGCAAGAGACTCAAATTTTCCCAGATCAACATCTTAAGATTTAAACCAGAAAAGTGATAGCCTTGATACCTGAGCCGATCTACCTTAAAGTAGATCGGACCTTACCATTTCGATCTGAAGATAAGAAGATAGGAACATAGAGCATTTTGTTTTGATCGCGCGGGGAAGGCGCCATGCGATTTTTAGGCATAAAAGAAAGGGCCTTTTCTTTGATTCGTAACGCCATCTTCACCATCGTTTTCTTTTGATCATTTTCACTATCTTGAGGATAAAGACTTAAACAATTCCGGGAGCGATTTGGTGAAGATGAATACATGAAAGTTTTACGGGCTCGATTTCTTGATGAATCGGCGAGATGAGCGAGAGAATGAGAGATAAAGGATGATTATGGTCGGAGAAAGAGTTGTGATGTTGGTCGGACTAACGAGAGAGGAAAAGGCGAGAAAGATGACTGATTTTGGGGTGTTAGTATGATTCAAGCATACCATAAGACGAGAGGAGAAGGAGGAGAAGAAAAACGAGATAAAAAGGTTGGCCTTTTGGCCGGTTTTATTTGAAATCGCCATGGTTACGGGCGAGGATGGAGAGGAGAGGTGGGAGAGACGGCGGAGCCTTTTTTTTTTGTTCGAAATGGGAAATGGGAAATGCGGTTTGTGAAATTAGGTTTTAGGCTTTTATATCGGGCTAATGAATCGAGTGAGCTTTAAAACGAGTCATATTCATATCACTTTGGATGAAATAGAAGGCGGGCCGGGTTGTTGTTAAATAGAAGGGCCCAAAGCAATTTTAATAGAGGATTTAAAATTTGGGCCGAAAGAAACGATGCCATTAATCTTAATATCATCGTTATCGTGTCACACCGTATCATATTTAATAGAAATGATAATGAATATCAAATGTAAAAATTGTTTTAATCATTTACGGAGTGATTGTGTGTGCAAGTGATCGGGGTACTGCAAAATAGAAATAAGAATGCCGTTGTAAGTCATATGACTTCATGGCAGGTTAGTCGATAAAATATATATAGCACATATAATGTGTATAAATGTAAAATTAATCAAACCTATCAATAATAGATATTGTGGGCACAACAATTTCCCAACAAGAGGTTTAGTAGCTAGAATTCTTCCTCTAACATCATCAAGAGTAGGATTCAGTCCAGTGAGGAACTTGAATACTCTCTTCTTTTCTATGACGTCTTTATAAAGAGAAGCATCCTTGACATCATTCCAGGAGTGAGTTTCCAACATATCTAGGTGTTGCCATGCCTTAGATAGTTGATTGAAATATTGAGTTACAGACATATCTCCTTGTCTGCAGTTTTGAATTTGAGCTTCAAGCTCATAAATCTCTGAAGTATTATCCTTCTTTGAGTAGAGATCTCTGGCATTATCCCAGATTTCCTTTGCAGTATCATACATCATAAAATTCTCACTAATCTCCTTTGTCATTGATCTTGTGAGAATGGTCATGACTTGATTATTAGTAGTATCCCATGCTTCAAATCCAGGGTCATCTTCAGCAGGGGCAGGTTTTGTTCCAGACAGGTATCCCATCTTTCCCTGTCCAGAAATATACATTTTCATAGATCTTGACCATAACATGTAGTTGTTACCATCAAGTCTATGGTTTGTGATAGAGGAAGAGTGTTCAGCAATCCCGATCGGCCACCGAGGCCGCCGAGTCTATCGAGGAAGATGAAATGTCAGATATAGAAGACATTATTGAAGAAATTCTGAGTTTTGCAGCGGATTAAAACTCAGTTGTCTCTGATACCATGAAGAGAGTTTGAGAAAGTGTTATACACTAGAGTAAACATCAACTTAGTTTATTCATCGATATGAGAGGTGTATAAATAGATACAATTGAGAGAGAGAGACTAGCTAGCTAGCTTGCAAGGGCGGCCACTGAGTATGTAAATGTGGGCGGCAAGCATGCAAAAGTAAAAGTAAAAGCTATGTCTATGACATAAAGTAAACTAGAGTTTGACATATTAATTGTTTATATGTATCACAATTAATATGTCTTTTACAATTAAATAAAGTGTAAAAATAATATTATGCACGATGAGTCGACAGACTCGAGCGGTCGCGAGTATCAGCGAGGCTCGGCTAGTCTCGAGTAATATTTCCACACAAATTAATTCCCTCCCTTCTTCATTCAATCTTCTAACGTTACATAAGAAAGAAAAAAACCGGAAAACCACCTTCGAGAACAGATTGAGTGTAATTAATTATGATGTGAGACCTACGAAACCATATGAGTATTATTTTAGTCAATTGTTTTAAAAAAGTGTCGTGTACGATATTTTACAACTTTAAGAACAATTGTAATGACTTCAAAATAGATACTTTTGACATCACAATTAAAAATTTTAGAAGGTATTGTAATTCTAGTTGTGTTGTAATAGTTTCAAAATAGACTTAAAAATTGTTAATGGCATCTAGATGGGAGTCTGAAAATAGATTGACATCTAGACTCCCTTTTTAATTTTTTTATCAAGTCTCTCACTACTATTTTCAATATCTTCCGAAAAAAAATTCAAAAGAAACAAAATATCAATTCTCTCACTACTATTTTCAATATCTTCCGCATATTTTTTCAAAAGAAACAAAATCTTTCACGTTTGCAAATGTGTAAACGGCATACATTTTTGTTTATCTTTAATATATTTTTAAATTTAATTTTAGATTTTGTTTTGCAATTTGAATTGAGACTACTACAAAGGTTGACTTGATTTAAATTCTCATTCTCATCTATTTTGTGGTCCCCACATCAAAATAGACTTTATTTATCTACATGGTCAATTGCTCTTATTGTGGCACCTATGCATGTCAAAATGAGGGTGACAAACATTGATTCAGAAAAAAAAAAAAAAAAGAAAAAAAAAGAAGGAGATATATCAATGATTTTCGGTCATAAAGACGGGTATGTTGGAAACCCAAATGTTGGAACATTTGGGCCGGACAGTTGCAAGTGGAGTTGGGAAGACCCAAATATAATTAGGTCTGGAACGCAACTGAAAAGTCTCTCCTTTTCTTTTTATATATTTCAGCACTAAGGGGAAATTCACTGCATCTCCTCCCTCCTGAAACCTAAAATCGTCTCTCTCTTTGTCAGATCGAAATCCAACAAGAGAAAGATGGCGGAACAAGTAGAAATTCCTTTTGGGAGAGACTTCTCCCAACTTTTAGAAAAGATGAATGGCATCTCCCACGGCGACAAGGAGGTCTTTCTCTGGGAGCTTGTTGCTAACGCAGCTACGGTAAATCCTCAATCTTTCTTATTCTCTTCATTAGATCTGTTTTATTTTGTTAAAATTTGAATTTCTGGTTTTGATTTGTACAATTTCAACTTTCCTCTATCCTAAGTTTAGGAGGGCTTTGCGTGTGTACGTAAGATGACATCCTGCTTTTGTTTGTAGTTTGTTCTTGGAATTGTGTGCTTCGTGTTGTTTTGTTTCTCTGTGATCTGATGTCCATGTATATGTGTTTCTTCTTCTTTATGCATAATGTAACCTAATTAGGGACTCTCAATCGTTGCTTAAATTTAAGCACTGAACCTGTCAGTCAAGCATACCCATAACTACTTTGTCTTGTTTCTTTTGGTTGTAAAAATACTAGTAATATAGAAGGCCGTAACCCCCCCCCCCCCCCCCCCCCCCCCCCCCCCGATTTCTGAATATTATTTCTAATTACACTTATTTGATTTTAGGCTCTTCGCAGAATGCGTCTTGACAGTTTGTATGATGACGATATGATTGATGATCCACGAAGGTTTTTCATTGACATAATCCCTAACAAGATTAATCAGACCCTTTCCATCGTGGACAACGGCATTGGAATGACGGAGGATTGTGAGTTTCGAGGGCTCCCTAATAGTTGCATTTAATAATTGTTTTTTGTTGGTGGAATTTATTTGTTTTGTTTGATATTGCAGGTTTGAAGACACTTTTCACCATTCCGGAGATTTCAATGAAAAAATACAATGATACCATTGATAAACTTGTGAAAAAGAAAAAGAAAAAGAAAATAGATGTTAATGAGTTTTATAAGCTTGATTCGGATGTTGGTCTTGGTTTCTTTGCAGCTTACATGGTTGCTGACAGCATTCAGATCACTACAAAGCATTATGATGGTGACAAGCAGTGCACCTTGAATTCCTCACCAAAGGTTAATCCGGTCTTCTTCGTTGGGTCGTGTACCGCCACTTCCAGTCCGCGGGGTACAATGGTTACTCTCCAACTTAACCAAGACCATCTTGAATACCTTGATGAGTGCAGATTGAAGGTTTTGATTGATAAGTACACATTTGCCATGTGTCCTTACCCAATCTCCATCCGTGTTCACAATAACATTATACAACGCGTCGCTGATGTGGAGGAAAAGAATAAAGATATGGAGTTGATGAAGAAAAAGTTCCAGGGTCTTCGAAAGGTATTCAAAAATGTTATTTGTAAGAAGTATCGTGGCCGGGTGAAGAGTGTCATTGTCTCTGACCGTATATATGATATACCTAGCAATCTGTCTCTTGATTATAAAACATTTGAAATCAACCCGAGAAGCCGGTTGATGGAAGAGTTAAGGCAGGAGGCTGAACACAACCCTGAGGGCGAGGAGTTGGTGGGAACGATTATTACACAATATGTAGCTGGCAAAACCTGCATCGTTAGGTATAAGCGCAAAACAAGTGATTATCCGTTTTCGTGGAAGGAAGGACGAATGTGATGTTGACATGCCAGCATTATATATCTTCTGGTTTTTTTTGTTTTTTTTTTGTTTTTGGTGTGGGCTGTGGATGTGTGGCAAGCAGGAGTTTTAATAACATTTTGATCCAGACTTAATTATTGTAATTGTGATGTTTTGATCCAGACTTGGTATCTTTGTTTATGGCCTAGTTTTGGCCACCTTTGTATGCACTTGGATGCTATGATTTTATCTTTTAAGGTATCTATCTTTGATTAGATCCCTTGTGTGGTTGAGTAGCATGTGCTTGTTCTCGCGTCTGTCATTTTTTTTCTTTTAAATTTTGGTTGGGGAGGGCTGATTGTGGAAAGCAGGCTTTTCTTACCAAATGGAATAATGATTATATATCAACATTATTCTTGTAGTTGTAGTGGTGGAATGCTCTGCTCATTTTTGAAGAAATTATTAGGATCAACAATGCTCTTTATTTTTGCCAACCTTGCGAAATTACCTTTGAAGTACTTTTGCCCCCATTCTTGTGCATGATAATAGCTAAAGTTATTATTATTCTTACCCAAGTCAAGATCCTTGTAGTTAATATAGGCTGATCTAGGATTACTTGAAACATATGGTTCCATTCCCTGGTACCAGTCTCTCATGGTACCAGTCTCTCATCCATTTCAAGTGTTTCTCGACTTCCCCCATCTTGGCTATTGTTGTTCCAGGACACTAGATATTGCACATTATGAGTGCTCCCAGCTCTATGTGGAAAAGGGGTTTCATCTTCTTGAATTAGGTGATGCTTTTTAAAAGAGAGTTAATTTCATAGAAAGACCCCAAGGGTCATGCTCATATATGACTCAAGAAACCAAAATGCTGCCATGATACTGGAAATCTGGAATATAACTTTGGGATATATGACAAAATATCGCAATAATACAAATTCTACACCAACATTAACCAGTTTCCATTTAACATACACACACTAATAACTTGAAAAGAAAGAAAAAATCCCAAGCATGTGTTTTTGGTATTGTGACAAATTAGTAGTACATGGGATAAAGGAACACTCTGCCCTTGATGTTGAACAATTCTTAAAAGTCCTCAATTAACTTGAGAGAAAGGCGAGCGTGGAATAAGAGATGGCTTCAACTCCTTGCCTTGAGGTGATTCATATGGATAGTTTTCTCTAAACTCTTCTTGTAGGGTATCCATTGGCATTGACCGGAGTGCCTCAATGGTGCCCGTACTAGGGACATCTTGTTCACATCTAACTGGTGTCGTCCCCGTTGCCTCATAATCCTGACCAGAGTTTTCCGTCAAAAAAAAATGTAATGAGCAACAATAGTGCATCAGACACAATCCTAATAACAGTATTCTGACATGCAAATTCAATTCTTGCCGAGCACATATTTGCATTGTTACAGTTTTGGCATTAACCATGTATTTGAGCTAACCACCTCAGGTCATTAGCTTACTTCAAGCATCCACTTTGCCTTTGTGAACCATTGATCACTAAGTACGCCTCATGTCAATCAACGGGTCCCATCATTGTCAATGATTCACAAAAAAGTAGCAGATGCTTGTAATGGACTTATATAGTGACCCTATCATTTTCTTTTATTGTGCTCGCCATGCAAACTCAAACAAAAGAAGAGTAATCCTCTCATCCACCTCTATGATGATTCTTCTAAGAAATGTGTATCAAAATTTTGCTGGAAAACACGTCAAGCAGATTGTAAACATTAATCATTTTTTGAAAGAAAGAAAAAAAAAAAAGGATCTACAAAATGTACGAGCAAGAAGAAAGATGGCGCGGAAGAATACTATGTAAGATGAAAAAAGAAGCCAATATATTGCATACCATGTATCGTTGCTCAAAGGTATCTTGAGTCTTCTCTTCAACTGTGGCAGTTTGTAAAGAATGGCCGTTTTGGAAGCTCTCCAGTGTTCCTACATGAGACCTGGATACAGTTGAAATTTCACCCACAACCCTTCTCTCATGCTCCGACATATCTGAATATAGGCGGAAAAAAAAGATAAAAATGTTGGTCAGAAACAAATTTGCGTGTATACATATATAGGTACATGCATGTAAATAAATGGCTCCTCTTAACATCAAATAGCAGGTAAAATATCATCATACTTTTTACAGCAGCGACATGTTTCAGAGCCTTGGCCAATTTTGAGATACAGTTTTTTCTTTCTCAAATAAATGACTGTTCAGCCAGATCTATGGATTGCAATACAACATTATTCAAGCTAATAATTCAGTAACTATCTGCACTCGTACATATATTGAACAATATGTCAAATATTCAACTATATGAAAGTTCAACCATAAGACACCATCAAAATGATGCCAGGTGTCAAGTATCACATGTCCATTGTCTAAAACCCAAGTGAACGATCTGCATTCAGTAATTCACATTGTTTGTGATAATGTATATGCATGCATATATACACAGTAATGATATGCGCTTAATTTCACAATATGCCAAAAGTGACATTTCCTAGAACTTACCATCAAAGGCTTGAACTATGTTATCACTGTTCCGTACAATATCTTCTTCGCAGCTTCTCTCGCAGAGCCGATCTCGCCGGATGTTGCTCATTGCTTCCACAAGCAATCCTACAAAATTATGTAACTTGATGAGATATCATCCAAGTTTTCTGTTTTTTTTTTTATGGACATCCTAGTTTTCTTAATTTTTATCATTAATAATTATTCTTAATTTTTATTCATTAAAACCCAAAGAGAGAATTTTATATGAGAAGAAAGTATTGCTTAGAAGTATGATTTTAGATAGATAAGACATCCACCGGACCTCGCTTATGCCAAACTATATTCTTGCATAAAGAAAGCATCGAAATTGATTTCCTATTTTTCAAACCCCCTAAAAACTCATCGCTTTTTGGTTTGGCGGATAAAAGAAGCTATGAAATTGGGGTATGACACGACAAGAGAAGCAATTTGAGAAACATCTTCATTGCACATTTCGTTTACTGTCTTGCATGCTTTCTCATGTCGCTTCAAAGCGGCTTCGGATGTAGATACACTACATGAAATCGAAGCGAGAATCGGCAAACAAACAAATACGTGAAGGGAAACGAGATTTCAAGTGGGAAAACAAGACATTTTACGCGGGAAAAAAAGGCGCAATATCATCAAGCAAAATGTTCAATTATCGAAGCAAATGGCTCTACCTCTTCGCGAGAAAAGTCTCCATGCGACGAGTGTTTAGCGACGAGAGAAATCGTCGTTGTCTTTAACATCGCTTTCGGCTTGCACAAAGTAATCCTGCCATTTTCTTTTTGCTTCGGTTGTGATACCCTCCATTGAGGAAATATGGCCGTCCAAATATGTTTTGTTTCCAAAGTGACCGTTTCTCTCGGATCGGCAAGCCTAGCCTCAACTTTGTTAATCAAACGTTTCTTGTAAATAATAAACGAGAAAAGAGCTTTGAAATAAAACTGTTAAAATAATGACAAACCAGCTGCTTTTGGCTGCTCATGTGATTGGAGACCAAAGATGTCATGTCGGCAATAAGCTTCTCCCCATCAGATATTGTTTGCTCCTACAAAAGATTGGCATAAGGGCCTGAACAACAATTACCCTTTATTTATGGATATGTTAAGCACTACCTCGTATGCCTTTTGAAATTCAATGATGCACTTTGTCCGAATATCATCATTTTGACTTGCATGTCTTTCAAGCCCTTTTGATTCTTCAACAAGTTTGTCAAGAAACCCGTGAATGGATTCGGAAATATCCGACGGTTGCTTGACCCCATTGTTAAATCTCTGCGGTGTTCAAAAGAAGCATTTTCGAATAAGTATATACCAAATACAGCAATTGAAATACGAGAGTCCAACCGTACGCGAACGAGAGACATGAAAAATACGGTTACTTTCTTATGACTTATCATTTCTCCTAAAAGTTTAAGCTATTGGGGGAGGTAAGTAGTTTGCACATTTATAGACTTAAGCACTTTCAACAACCACAAAACAGCACTCCCCACATGTCCCATCCCCCCTCCCTCCACAGGCCCAAGGAAGGATAGAGTGTGATGTAATGCATCCAAACCCGACGAAGCTCCCGGCAAAATGAGCCATTTCCACCCGATGTGAAGATAAACACCCATAAAGATCATCAAATATTGACTTCTCTTCGACAGACTGCGACCAAGAACCGCATCAACCAGGCAATGAAGTATGCTCGGCATATGCATAATAACAAGTTACCGATGATGAATTTACGAAACTTCGATTCTTACTTCTTCAAGAGAATGTAGATTGGAGGACGCCTTTGACGAAATTTCCTCTAAAGCGGAATCGAATTGGCTCCATGCACCGCACAACATTCGAAAAGCCTCAACATGAGAGATAAACAACGCCCGAGAAGAATTAACTTTAGACTTGATATCTTGGACGACTGCAAATAAGATATTTCAAACTCGAACATAAAAAAAAAATTTAAAATGTTAATAAGCACGATCAAATTAACGGTAAAACTCAATGAAGTTAGGCAATGAAACTAAAAGCTAGACGATCGTTAACCACCTTTTCATGTGACGCCATGAGAGAGTTGCGAGTGTTTCAACATTCTCGCAAGTGCTCGTTTTGCTCGAAACCGAGCTAGTCACTATATTACAAAGGGAATCTAGGCGTTGTTTGAGCTCGTTTGAAAATTTGTTCACCACCAACTTTGTTATCGCATTAAGTCTATCCTCTCGGCTACATAAAGACATAATAGCAAAGCAAATATCGGTCATCCCAGATGAAAAAATGTGAAACATGGTTACCTGTAAATTAAAATGCATACCAATTTTTTAAAAAAACGGTGATGTGTTTTCCTTGAGAGATTTCTCCAAGTCGTTCTTAACACAAATGCTTGATGAGCCAAAGCGTTTTCTCGTCCATGTTGCCCGAAATAGTAAGGGGGCTAAAAATTGTACCAAATAATAACATAACAAAGCTCAATTTCTAACCATACCCGCTTTCTTCTTTTCGGATATAATGAAATCACGCTCCTTCAAAGCATATTTGGATTTTTTCGGTTCTTCCTCGGTATTAGATAGTAATTTGATGGTTTGGCACAAATCTTTGTCAAAACTTGATTAGGCCGTTAAGAAACATGGTAAGGATTACATAAATGTAAATGATTATTCAACAAGTCACCTGGAGAGCGCCAAGCTTGCCACTCAAATCAGTGCATTGGAGCAGTGGGTGAACATGGTCCGGTTCGGCCGGTTTTTTCCGTTTTCTAAAACCAAACCATTTTATACGGTTTTCAATTTTCGAAACCAAACTAGAACGGTTTTCGGACGTAAACCATTTGTTCAGTCCGGTTTGGTTTCGGTTTTTTTACGGTTTTTCTTTAACAATTAATATTATTGATAGGAAATCACAAATTGCCTCGTAACAACAAATGATAACATATGTAATACATTAGTACTATTATGCTAGTAAATCCAATGAGATGATTCAACAAATGTTTTATATTTAACTAACATCTACCCATGCGAATCTTAAATATCCAAAAACCAATCATATTTCAACACCATCCAACACAACGAAATCGACACCTACAATTGAATTCCAAAGTTTGAGACGAACAAGATAATGAAAGAGTCATCTCTTACTCATTTCAATTCATCAATGAATCATCGATTTCAAAAAATACTAATAATGAACTAATCGTTACATTATTGAATATCATTTATAAATCTCAAAATCCATTTGACAAAATAATATTGTGAGTATGGTCAAGGAAGAATGAGGAATGCGTTTGTTCCATAAGTAAGCGAGAGATAAATTAAAGATAGCTAACTTTCACACATTTCAAACGAAAAAAAACATGTGATATAGTTTTGGACTTTATTTAGTTAGAACATATTCGTCATTTTATTTTCTCCAAAACACCAACTCGTATTTTGATTATCTCAAAAATGTTATTGTCCAACGTAAGAATCTAATTATAAGCAAATAAAAGACAAACTTATATAAAACTAATGTATATAAATGCATTTATTTATATAAGATGTCAAACTAACAAATAACAAATCGGAAAATGTCCATGATTAAGTTCATCAACATCATTAGAAGAAGTAAGTCATACAAATAAGTATTCACATAATTCAAATATTGGTCTTTGAGGAAGTAGAAAGAGAAGAAAGAGTTAGCGGTGGTGAGTTGTGAAGCGATATGTATTCGAGAATCTCTTAAATGATCAACAAAATATGAATCTTTAGGATATGAGATTAGTAATTGATCATTAATGCATTACAATTACAAAGTTTAAACAAGTTGAGTTGGACCGAAAAAAGCACATTGATGTTTTAAAGTATTAATAGATGTAGGTGTGTGTGTGTGTGTGTGTGTGTATATATATATATATGTATGTATGTATGTATACATATAAAATCCGGTTTGGTCCGGTTTTAAACGGTTTTCATTTTTTTAAATTGGAACCAAATTGGTTTTTACGGTTTGGTTTTTTACAATACAAAAACCGACCAAAAAACCACGGTTTATACCATTCCGGCTTGGTTCGATTTGGTTCGGCCGGTCGGTTTGGTTTCTGGTTTTTTTGTTCACCCCTAAGCACCTGAGCATCATACTTGGCTTGCATTTCCTCAAATTGCTGATCATTACCATACCAAGCAAAAATCAGTACCACCAAAATCAGCATGACTTGTAAAGAAAAGAAGATATAATTTCATGAACATGCCTTTTGGTTGTTCTCAATTGTTATTCCCATTTGTTCAATTTGATCAGCCATAGCCTGCACATCAAGAATACAATTGAATTCCCTGGCAGTGCATGAATTTTAACGAAAATCTTTGCTCCTCCAATAGATAACCCGACAAGTATGATAACAGATCAGCATATTAAGAAAAATGATGAATGAACTCTTTTGACAAAGTGAATATCAGTTTAAAACAAAAGATGCACCTTTCTTTCAATCTCCTCTTGATAATAACGTTCTTTTGGTATGTAGACGCCACTTTTCTCACGAGCAGCATAGACCTCTAGAGAAATCAAGACCCAAAAAGATGTTTATAAAGCATCAAAATGATAACCACAAAACCATAGGAAGACTAATATGACAACTTCAATATATCATACAACAGTACCAGCTTTAAAGCGCTAAATTTCACCGTAAAGATCCTTTATAAGAGTGGATTTCATCATTTTCTGATTGACCTATATATATGATAAACAAATAAGTTCAACATAGACTAATATATTATCGACACATCAAAGAATCGGTAGGTAATTTTTAAATTCCGGCATATAACCATCAAGACAAGCTGCTAAGCCAAACAACGACCACGAAAAATTTATCATAAAACAGAGAAAAAAGACCGTGCAAAATAATATGCATGTAAACTATGACACATAAAACATGCTAGAGAAAATAATGTGCTTCTAGACCCTGCAAAATGATTATCGATCCCAAAACTGCTGGACAAATTTTTAACTATCTCATTTTTTATCTGAATACCTTCCAGGCATTGTGGTAGACAATATACAAATTAATCAACTCTGACCTAAAGTCCTCTAAAATAGCAAAACAAGCTTTGATTGGCAGATATGAAAGAACCTAGAAAATAGATACAAGACAGGAGAACAGGGAATGGTCACTAAGGTGAGCACAATTAGAAAATAGTTAATATTGATTACCATCAGTAAGATTAATGCTCAATGCAATAAATCAAATGCCAAAGTTACAAACCTCAGGCTTATTTTTTATATTTTTTGCCCTATGAGCATAATCCAAAGTGCTCAAGGTCTCCTCAAGACAGTGAACAGCAGGTGAAACGGTGGCAATAATGCAGGTTTTGGTTCTTCCTCCCAATGAATCACGAAGTAGACGTGTGAGCTTGCTATCCCTGAACTTGTAGATGAGATGTTAGATTAGAACCCCAAAAAATGTCAAGAAGAAAACAGCTAAAGATAACCTAATAACAAACCTGTAGGGAACATGTCCAAGATGCTCAACCAATGCATTAATCACTCCTCCAAGAGTAAGCAAACTTTTGTTTATTTCTCCAGCTTCTCTGGCACGACCCTGGAAAAAATAAATAAGAATATCTAATGCACAGATAATTTGTAAATGTTCTTTAGAACAATAAATAAAATTAGATTGAAAAAATCAAGGAAATGCCCAAGAACTATAGACTTTAAGGACAGAATAGCAATCACCTCCCTTGCTCCAGAGCAAGAAATATTTTCTGAACCAGGTAAATCAACTAAGTTAAGCTTTCCACACTTAATGAGTTCTTCTCCTTCAGGAGTTGCTTCCTTGATGTGAATGGTTATGGAAAACAGAGAGTGCGAACGACTAACAACAAGCAGAGAACCGTCAAAGAATAATGGAAACAAATACAAACAAAATAAATACCATGATGACATGAATAAGCAATTACCTTGATTGCTTATTAAGTAAGGTCTCTCTGAGTCCAACGTTTTGCAGAACCCCTTTCAAGTAAGCGAAAATTTCACCGGCACTTGCAACGATTTCTTCTTCAAGTCCCCTTACAAGGACTCCGCCTTTGCCATCTTCCATAAGAGGCAAGCTCGTTTTTTCTCGCTTATCCTCTGCGAGTTACTCGTGATATTTCATCGGGGGCTAATAAGTCGGTAATTTCCTCATTATAAAGCTCCGGAAAAGTTACTTTAACACTGTATTCAGCATTTTGAGACTCCAATGTGTCAAAAATTTGCTGGACAGCCCTTGGAATGACACCAGCTTCAGGGGGCAACTCCCCATTAGGTCCACTCTGTAATATGAATGCAGAGCAAGTTACACAGAAATATAGAAGCAATGAAAATCGCAGATAAAGCAGCAGATTACCTTGGATCTCTTACACTCACCTTCCATGGTGTAAGTTTTACCAGTACCAGTTTGACCATAGGCGAAAGTTGTACAATTAAAACCCTCCAGGACTTCATTAACAATGGGAATCACTGCTTGATCATAAAGGTCTTGTTGCCTAGCTTGTGGACCAAATACCTACATAAAGCGAGGTAAGTGATGAAAAACCATATAAGGGATAACATTGCCTTTCGCGCAAGAGATGCATTCATTCACCGGGGATGGCATTTTCGGTTATTACGTATCTTTTGTTCGCCAGCTCTCCCTTACGAACTACGAGATTAGCTTTACGGTATAAACAGGCTTAAGACATACGAGAAGACTTTGAATTTACTAATATGCAGTCGTCTATTCAAAATCCACCATCATACTCAAACACTATCAACATTTTGTAGTACCTTTTCTCTGGTAGAAAAATTGTCAACTACTTTTACACCCAACAAATGCAAAATAATAAACTTCATTAGCTACATAAGACCTTTACAGACTAACGAATCAAACAGAGAAGGTCCATAATTACTTGACTAAAATGAAGATGCAATTTTGTGTCGGAGAAAGAAATAAACTGGGAGAAATACAACAAAGTACCTTGTCAAATGTGAAAACCCTATCAATATGCTTCCCTGCAATGTTCTGCGATACAGCAACCTCTCTCATGTAATCATTGCAAGTCACCACCTGCGGAGCGTTGCTCCTTAATTCTTCCTCGCTAAACGGCCTGTCAATTGGTGAATCCACACAACAACAAACCATCAAACTAAGGTATCTTCACACTACCCACTCCATCACCTTTTTTCAGAAGAATCATGAAGCTTAAACCTAACTACTTAACAACTAAAGCATTTAATTACAGAAAAATAAAACAAAATACCGACCTACACCGAAGAAGCACTTGAACATTTACGCCTTTTTCTTTTGACATCTTTAAATTCGCGGCAATCGCAATAAGCTTGAAATTAGGGTATCTTTTTTTTCTCAGATCTCTGTGTTATTTTTATCTGTCTTTTAGTGAATATGTTAGAGGTTTGTTGCTTTTATGCGAATGAAGAAATCTGAAAGTGAAGGTAAGAGCGGGATGCACTTGATTTGGGAGTAAGATTTAAATTTTTTCAAGGACGCTCTTGTGTTTTCATCCCGCCGTTGGTTTTGCAAAATGGTGGATTTAATTTAGCGGTGCAGATTTGTTTGAATTGTTTAATATTGTCATAAGCGGATGTTGAATTTTACTGTTGTTTCTTTTTGGGCCCGACGCGGTTGGCCCAAAGCGCTCATTGCAAATAGAAATAAAAAATGCATGGCACCCCTCCATTACTTTTGACACCGTAAGAGTGTTAAAACATTTCAAAATTATTTTGAAAACCACGAAAATTGTTTACTTAAAAAAAAACGCCATTGTTGTTAACGCTGCGTCTTTTCTATCTACTTGTTAAGAAAAAAAAAAATACTCTTCCCATGTTGTTCCACGTCGGTATTTTGTTAAGAGTGATCGTGGTAATGACACGTGTCCCATTATCTATCTACTATTAAGAGCAAAAAAAAAAAAAAATACTATTCCCATGTTGCTCCACGTCGGTATTTTGTTAAGAGTGATCGTGGTACTGACACGTGTCCCATTAGGTTAACACTCGGAGCTGCATCCAGCCTGTATTCCACTCACAATTTTCATCTACTTCTCCTCATTTTCATCTAATTCGCCCCTGCTTCCTCAAACCAAATAAACTGGCCCCTTCATTCCAAATTTGAAGATGGAAGATGGAAAACTGCAAGGATTACAACAATTGGAATCATCTACTTATGGTTTGACTACGACGGTGACGGAAGAGTGGAGAAGCGCCGGCTCGTAAATCATTTTTCTTTTCCGCAGATCATTCGGGATCATCGAAACCGATCATTTGATTCTTCATTCAATTCAGACTCGCGATTTGCACATTTGCATCTGTAAGTTATTGTTTTACAATCCATATTTCGTTTGTTTATAGTGTCTACAATCTACATATGATATCACAAATTCATAACTGCTCCTACCTTTATTGGTGGGATCAGGGGATTAGCTCTTGACTTCATCCGATTATTTGAGCTGTCCATTTACACATTGGTTCTATGATTGCTTTGTTCTTTAATTTTTTTTTTTGGCCATTTCTAATTATTTATTCAGTACAATTTAGGTTGATTAATTGTAAGAATCTTGTATTTTTTGTGGAATTATCATCTAACACGCATCTTCCTTTATTTATAACCACATGTTTTTAGCTAAATTACTATATATTCTATAGGATAGTTGTACAAATTTTGGAAAAAGTTGTTCAGTGTATGCTGGATTTATTGTGCAACTGGGCTCTCTTCTCTTTCCTCGGTTGAGCGATTTTTGGGTCCAACAGCTTCAGCAGTGTGCAGTAAAGAAGATAGATTTTAGTGTGAGCCATGGTGAAGGATACAGAGTACTACGATATGCTAGGAGTGGCTGTAAATGCATCAGCTGCAGATATAAAGAAGGCTTACTACATGAAGGTGAAATCTCAGACTTCTTGAGTGTTTTGTGTACCAAAAGCCATTAAAGATTATTCTCTTTAGAAAAATATTGAATCATTGTGTATTGTTTAGGCTAAAAGATCAATACTACTAAGTATTTTCAAAATTGATAGTTGTGCTTTTCTAGGTTGCTATCTCTGTTGCTATAAGGAGCTATGCATGTTTTATAATTTAGCCATTTGGTTAAATTTTCATAAACCCGTGGTTTCTTCTCCAAGTTCATGTCTTTTGTTTTTATAATTCAGCTAAAGAAACTACTTTAAAAACTTCTTAAAGATTTGAGATATTTCCTGTGTGCTTCTTTCTCCAGGCAAGGGTAGTTCACCCGGACAAAAACCCCAATGACCTTGGGCTTTGGCTGTCGGAGCTGACATTCCATTAAGGTCTTTTCATTTTACATCAATTATACATCAAGACAGCTTATTGTTTCTCGGATTTCGACAGGTTTTAATGGCTTTTATCTAATTGATCAAGCAGCAATGAGTGATGGACAGTACAAGAAGGGTTTTACACGGTAGGTTTTTCCTTGATATATGATCAGTTGGTCAGATGGAAGGGTTTTACACGGTGAGTATTTGAATTTAAAGGTTTTAGGTTAATAGCATGAACTTTTACTTTTCTGTTATAATTGATGATAGCAACTGACATTAACCTCTTTATAAATAATGTCCTCTTATCAAAAGGTCTCTCCATTCACTCTGGAAAGCAGTATCAACGGGTTTTGCAGGTGATTTCCTCTATTATGTTTAATTGTTTATTTAGTATGCTTGCATATCTAATTCATGTTAAAAATGTACTTGATTTTCTCTTCGTAGTGGTGTTGGTTGAAATTTATTGCTTTTGGTTGGTGCGTTTAGTTATATGTTGTATTTATGCCAATATAGTTCATTCCTTAGCTTTTCTCTATTAAAAATCACTTGCTTTGTTTTTGTGATTTCATAGAAGTATAATACATACAGAAAGTGTTTGTCATTGAATTCTTTTCCCTTATTTCTCTTGCCTGAGATGGATATATATGTCTTCAGGCTTGAGCACATTCAGAGGAAGATAGTTATGGTAATATTACGGTAGCTCTAAGTTGCTCATGCATTTTACATATGTTATTGTTTTATAGATATTTGTCTTTCAAGTAGTTGCTCTTTTTACTGATTGGTTTTTCACCATCCTCTCTTTCACCAAAATAAACGAGCAGACGAGGTTATACCTTCCGGTGACAGTTTTGCTGTCTTTCATCCATTGGACTAGACGATCTCTACACATTTTCGAGCATAGGAGGTCTAATCATGGTTGAAGAAAGGCGGATAAAGTAGAGATTGATAGAGAGTACATGACGGGTTATTACACGGTGGTTTCTTTGTTTTTGTACATATATCATCAACTCATCGACGAAAGACACGGCGAGTCTTTGGATTTAAGGTTTTAAAGTTGTTAATAGCATGAATTTTTACTTTTTTTTTACAAATTGATAATAACTAGATTAATCTCTTTATAAACCAGGTTTCCTATTTTTATAGCCACCAAACGTTGTCGCTTATCAGCTCACTCTCTCTATTCACTCAGACAAACAATATCACCCGTTTTTACAGGTGAGTTCTTCTGTTTTGTTAATTTACATATGCATGCATATTTACTTCAGTCTTTGTTTATATATGTTTGTTGGGATTTATTGCTTCTGGTTTTCATTTTTACCAATAAAGTTCGTTCCTTGATTTCATGTTCCAATAACACATGTACTCTCATCTATCGTTTGAAGGTGTGGCTCTTTACTTTTTCCATTTAGTGGTCTGCATGTACATCTTCTGTCATTTAAAGGCTTTTGTATTACTGTTAGGCTAAGTATTAGATTTCACCCTTTATTGCCATGTATTGTTTTCTCTCTTTCCATTTACATGAACTGTTTGTATTTGTTGGATTTTCGTATGACCCTCATAACATGAGAGTCACGAAGAATCACAAGAGCATGACATTGCTAAGTAAAAGATTAATTCACCAAAAAATATCATTGAGATTACATCTTGTGTGGACAATTTAGGTTGATGCCTCATATTTTCTTTCCAATTCATAAATGTAGATCTCGGACTCAAACTCAAAACAGGAAGTGAGTTAGACAAAAAAAAAAAAAAAAAAAAAAAACTTGGACACTACTTTTTCTTATTCGTCCTTTGCCCCTTCCTTTACTTTCATAACTTATAGGGTGGCATATTGTTGAAATTAGTATCATTTGTGGCTCTTAATATTTTTAGAATTAGGAAAAAGTTATTGTAGTTATTACGGATGTTATGCCTTTGTAGCGTTTTGTTCTTCAAAGAGATACCTAGACTTGGGTAACTATAACAACGATCCGTCAAAACATTGTTGGTTGCTCTTCTTGTTGCTACCGTGAATATACCTCACCGATGCTTTGTGTTCTGCTTTGTAAGCATTAGGCCGATTGAGTGGTAAAGAGGAAATGATAATCTTTTGTAGTGTTTTTTTTTTTTTTACATGTATCTGATCCTAAATTTTGTTAGGATGGACATAGTGATACTCAACAAATTTCATGGTTTGACATGTGATTTGTTGATTGTACTCCGATGTCATTAGATCAACTGTTGATGTGGATGATGGTTGCCATGACTTGTGAAGGGTTATTAGTATTTTAATCATGTACTGTTTTTTTTCTTTGTTATGGGTTTTTCATGTAACCATGATTTTGAGACGATTTTAAAAAAAATTAAAGGAGTAAGAGAAGTCGTTCAAGGACAATAACAAGATGCTAAAATTGCAATCATTTATCAAGGAGGAGTTTGATTATAACGAGATTTCTTTTTATTGAAGATTATTATTTAGTTAGTGATTATTTTTTGTTGTCCATCTTTTGGACAACATTCGTGGTTTGGAACGGGGTCTCGGTAGATTTGCAAGACATGAGTTCCGACGGTTCATTTTCTCGGTTGTGTTATGTTGATGATATTTAAGGAATTTTTGTTGGTTCTCTTTGTGGTGATTCTTGGTAGGGTCATTAATTCTCTCTATCTTCCCGGTTGGATCAATATAACTTTAGAATGTTTTTTATGCTCTGTGCATTTTTAGTGTATTGGTTGTCGTCCTCCTCCATGGAGGGTTGTGGATTTTCTTAGCCGCCTCATATTCAAAGAGTTCGTGGAACTCACAGTAGTTATCTCCATTCTTTTTCACTGTCACTATTCAATCATTGGTTACGTTTCATGTTGGGCACGCCGTGCCTTGCACGGCGTTACCATCCACTAGTCATAAACATTAGTTGAAATGGCGTTCTTTTTTGTATAATGGAAGCAATGGTGATTAACATCAATCGCATGACATCCCTCGTAGGAATGTTGAAGGCGGTGGCGTCATAAGTATCAGAGCCGGCCTTGAACTTTGTTGGGTTATAAGCAGGGCCGGCCCTGGGCCCGGGCGGGATGGACGACCAACCCGGGCCCACGGTACAAAGGGGCCCATAGTAACATATTTTACAATTGTATTGAGTCTCGAAATTTTGGAAATTATTAGTTATACTATTGATGTATTTTGGTGCAGTGGAGGAGCAGTTGAAACTCTATCTTGTTTATGCAGGTTCGAAACTTGTCTTTTACATGTTTTTATTTTTTATTTTACACGATGAAACCCTGCCCTCAAACATTTTCATGTATACTTACTGCGTGTGTTGTGTTGTGGTTTTTTTTTTGTCCATTACAATTTTTATTTTTATTTCTAAATATAGGTGAATGTTGTAACTGAAAGTATAACCCGATCAGCCCTCGAATTTTTACTTTAATTTTTTCTTATATGCGATTTGATTCATGTCATTTATATACGGATATTGTTTTTGTTAATAAATACGGGCCTTTTGTTTTAATCTTGCCCGGGGACTTCAAAAATTCAGGAACGGCCCTGGTCATAAGCAGCTCCGTCGAATTGAGTCTTCCTTGTAGTTGAAAGAAAAAAAATCCGAAAAACATAATTGTTTAACATCCGAAGATACAAAAATCAAGTTAATGATAGCCTCAAAACATGCTTGCAAATTAGTCTTTTTTTAGCATATTTAGAAACACAAAAACCAAATTTGGGTTTTTTATAAAAAATAATTAACATATTATATGAGTTAGATCAGATAGAATCAACACGATTTTCTTTTTCCATAAGCGAAAGATGTACCGTTGGGTCTGAAGCGGCCGCTTCATTAGCCTCACATAAGGGCCGGCACTGATAAGTATATTCTTACATATTTGTTAATCTGCGGTATAAGCAAATGAACGTCTTTACTTTCATCTCGGTGATTTTACTTGCTACGCTACTATACATGTACAACACATGAATCGGTTTTTAAAAGTTGGTTCTTCAGTTAATAATCAACCTAAATTTAAAAAAAAATTGGTCCCCGCTGAAAATTATTTCTGGTCCGTCACCGGTAGTGCTCCAGATAGATTAAGTGAATTTCCTTTAATAGCTCATTTATTTATTATGATTCCAATAAACTATATAATTTCTCAAAAAAGGTATTCATATTCAAAAACCAATATTATGAATTCAGGAATTAAATCATTCATGTACTTAATTCCGAGTGAATCTCAACTTCACTATATACAATGATAGCTATATTGAGTTGTTTCATATAATATTATTTAATCATTATTAAGTCATGTTCCTATGAGAATGGAATAAGTTGAATTAAATGGAACAACGAATTAAGAATGCAGTACGTGTAGTGGAGTGACTTAAGTCTAATGGAACTGCGGCAGATGATTGTAGGGTATTATATTTTCTCAGTAAACCTTGAAAAACAAGGTCTCTCAAAATATAAACCCCCGGAGGGATAGGCCCTCTCATCAGAGCCGGCCCTGTGAAATTCGGGGCCAAAGGCTATTTACCGGATGGGTTCCTTAATTAGATTTGAATGATAATTTTTTTTCCCAGGTATAGAAAAAGATATAAAAATATAACTAAGAATATTTTATTTAAATCCATTCGTATGTCCAAAAGGTATACATGCAAAATACTATTTTAACATCGTTATACCAATATATTTAGCAAATCGTTATACCAATATATTTTAGCAAATCATAACAGGTAAGCAATTACAAAACTTATAAACCAACATAAATAATTTGATTTTCAGAACGTGTATTGCTCAAATATGAAGAAAAAATGGTAGTTACAGACAATTGTTGATTGGGAGATGAAAAATCATTACCAACGCTACTAAAGAAAATCATTGATGATTGCTCTTCACAACATCAAAATATTGATAATTTAGTCAAAATTCGTCGATTCGTGTCTGATTTGATGGAGTGGGATATGTGTGTGTATTTATGTTTCAATTAGAGGGGGAAAAAAACGGATTCAGAGAATCAGCAAGGAACAAATGCAACATATATGATTCAAAATTAGCATTAGTGATTAATAGTATTGTGGGGTACTGGTTTGTAAAATTTATTTTATTATTACTTCAAAACAATAATTCATTGGTTAAGAAAAACAAAAGGAATGTTGGAAATGTTTACAAAGGTCTTATATTGGACTAAGGGTTAAACAATTATGTAACTGAATTTTTTCAAAAACTTAAGTCGAACTTAAAACATGTTTATTCGATTTTTCATTTTATTTTAAAAACTAATATAAGGCTATATAATTTTCGGGGGGCCCTATAGAAATGATAATGAATATCAAATGTAAAAATTGTTTTAATCATTTACGGAGTGATTGTGTGTGCAAGTGATCGGGGTACCTGCAAAATAGAAATAAGAATGCCGTTGTAAGTCATATGACTTCATGGCAGGTTAGTCGATAAAATATATATAGCACATATAATGTGTATAAATGTAAAATTAATCAAACCTATCAATAATAGATATTGTGGGCACAACAATTTCCCAACAAGAGGTTTAGTAGCTAGAATTCTTCCTCTAACATCATCAAGAGTAGGATTCGATCCGGTGAGGAACTTGAATACTCTCTTCTTTTCTATGACGTCTTTATAAAGAGAAGCATCCTTGACATCATTCCGGGAGTGAGTTTCCAACATATCTAGGTGTTGCCATGCCTTAGATAGTTGATTGAAATATTGAGTTACAGACATATCTCCTTGTCTGCAGTTTTGAATTTGAGCTTCAAGCTCATAAATCTCTGAAGTATTATCCTTCTTTGAGTAGAGATCTCTGGCATTATCCCAGATTTCCTTTGCAGTATCATACATCATAAAATTCTCACTAATCTCCTTTGTCATTGATCTTGTGAGAATGGTCATGACTTGATTATTAGTAGTATCCCATGCTTCAAATCCAGGGTCATCTTCAGCAGGGGCAGGTTTTGTTCCAGACAGGTATCCCATCTTTCCCTGTCCAGAAATATACATTTTCATAGATCTTGACCATAACATGTAGTTGTTACCATCAAGTCTATGGTTTGTGATAGAGGAAGAGTGTTCGACAATCCCGATCGAGGTGAAAGGCCTTGAGAGTCTGCGAGGAAGATGAAATGTCGATATAGAAGACATTATTGAAGAAATTCGAGTTTTGCGGCGGATTAAAACTCGACAATTGTCTCTCGATACCATGAAGAGAGTTTGAGAAAGTGTTATACACTAGAGTAAACATCAACTTAGTTTATTCATCGATATGAGAGGTGTATAAATAGATACAATTGAGAGAGAGAGACTAGCTAGCTAGCTTGGGCGGCCACTTGAGTATGTAAATGTGGGCGGCAAGCATGCAAAAGTAAAAGTAAAAGCTATGTCTATGACATAAAGTAAACTAGAGTTTGACATATTAATTGTTTATATGTATCACAATTAATATGTCTTTTACAATTAAATAAAGTGTAAAAATAATATTATGCACGATGAGTCAGCAGACTCAGCAGTCTGCTGAGTATCAGCAGGCTCAGCAGTCTGTGAGTAATATTTCCACACAAATTAATTCCCCTCCCTTCTTCATTCAATCTTCTAACGTTACATAAGAAAGAAAAAAACCGGAAAACCACCTTCGAGAACAGATTGAGTGTAATTAATTATGATGTGAGACCTACGAAACCATATGAGTATTATTTTAGTCAATTGTTTTAAAAAAGTGTCGTGTACGATATTTTACAACTTTAAGAACAATTGTAATGACTTCAAAATAGATACTTTTGACATCACAATTAAAAATTTTAGAAGGTATTGTAATTCTAGTTGTGTTGTAATAGTTTCAAAATAGACTTAAAAATTGTTAATGGCATCTAGATGGGAGTCGAAAATAGATTGACATCTAGACTCCTTTTTAATTTTTTTATCAAGTCTCTCACTACTATTTTCAATATCTTCCGAAAAAAAATTCAAAAGAAACAAAATATCAATTCTCTCACTACTATTTTCAATATCTTCCGCATATTTTTTCAAAAGAAACAAAATCTTTCACGTTTGCAAATGTGTAAACGGCATACATTTTTGTTTATCTTTAATATATTTTTAAATTTAATTTTAGATTTTGTTTTGCAATTTGAATTGAGACTACTACAAAGGTTGACTTGATTTAAATTCTCATTCTCATCTATTTTGTGGTCCCCACATCAAAATAGACTTTATTTATCTACATGGTCATTACAATTGCTCTTATTGTGGCACCTATGCATGTCAAAATGAGGGTGACAAACATTGATTCAGAAGAAAAAAAAAAAAAAAAAAGAAAAAAAAAGAAGGAGATATATCAATGATTTTCGGTCATAAAGACGGGTATGTTGGAAACCCAAATGTTGGAACATTTGGGCCGGACAGTTGCAAGTGGAGTTGGGAAGACCCAAATATAATTAGGTCTGGAACGCAACTGAAAAGTCTCTCCTTTTCTTTTTATATATTTCAGCACTAAGGGGAAATTCACTGCATCTCCTCCCTCCTGAAACCTAAAATCGTCTCTCTCTTTGTCAGATCGAAATCCAACAAGAGAAAGATGGCGGAACAAGTAGAAATTCCTTTTGGGAGAGACTTCTCCCAACTTTTAGAAAAGATGAATGGCATCTCCCACGGCGACAAGGAGGTCTTTCTCTGGGAGCTTGTTGCTAACGCAGCTACGGTAAATCCTCAATCTTTCTTATTCTCTTCATTAGATCTGTTTTATTTTGTTAAAATTTGAATTTCTGGTTTTGATTTGTACAATTTCAACTTTCCTCTATCCTAAGTTTAGGAGGGCTTTGCGTGTGTACGTAAGATGACATCCTGCTTTTGTTTGTAGTTTGTTCTTGGAATTGTGTGCTTCGTGTTGTTTTGTTTCTCTGTGATCTGATGTCCATGTATATGTGTTTCTTCTTCTTTATGCATAATGTAACCTAATTAGGGACTCTCAATCGTTGCTTAAATTTAAGCACTGAACCTGTCAGTCAAGCATACCCATAACTACTTTGTCTTGTTTCTTTTGGTTGTAAAAATACTAGTAATATAGAAGGCCGTAACCCCCCCCCCCCCCCCCCCCCCCCCCCCCCCCCCCGATTTCTGAATATTATTTCTAATTACACTTATTTGATTTTAGGCTCTTCGCAGAATGCGTCTTGACAGTTTGTATGATGACGATATGATTGATGATCCACGAAGGTTTTTCATTGACATAATCCCTAACAAGATTAATCAGACCCTTTCCATCGTGGACAACGGCATTGGAATGACGGAGGATTGTGAGTTTCGAGGGCTCCCTAATAGTTGCATTTAATAATTGTTTTTTGTTGGTGGAATTTATTTGTTTTGTTTGATATTGCAGGTTTGAAGACACTTTTCACCATTCCGGAGATTTCAATGAAAAAATACAATGATACCATTGATAAACTTGTGAAAAAGAAAAAGAAAAAGAAAATAGATGTTAATGAGTTTTATAAGCTTGATTCGGATGTTGGTCTTGGTTTCTTTGCAGCTTACATGGTTGCTGACAGCATTCAGATCACTACAAAGCATTATGATGGTGACAAGCAGTGCACCTTGAATTCCTCACCAAAGGTTAATCCGGTCTTCTTCGTTGGGTCGTGTACCGCCACTTCCAGTCCGCGGGGTACAATGGTTACTCTCCAACTTAACCAAGACCATCTTGAATACCTTGATGAGTGCAGATTGAAGGTTTTGATTGATAAGTACACATTTGCCATGTGTCCTTACCCAATCTCCATCCGTGTTCACAATAACATTATACAACGCGTCGCTGATGTGGAGGAAAAGAATAAAGATATGGAGTTGATGAAGAAAAAGTTCCAGGGTCTTCGAAAGGTATTCAAAAATGTTATTTGTAAGAAGTATCGTGGCCGGGTGAAGAGTGTCATTGTCTCTGACCGTATATATGATATACCTAGCAATCTGTCTCTTGATTATAAAACATTTGAAATCAACCCGAGAAGCCGGTTGATGGAAGAGTTAAGGCAGGAGGCTGAACACAACCCTGAGGGCGAGGAGTTGGTGGGAACGATTATTACACAATATGTAGCTGGCAAAACCTGCATCGTTAGGTATAAGCGCAAAACAAGTGATTATCCGTTTTCGTGGAAGGAAGGACGAATGTGATGTTGACATGCCAGCATTATATATCTTCTGGTTTTTTTTTTTTTTTTTTTTGTTTTTGGTGTGGGCTGTGGATGTGTGGCAAGCAGGAGTTTTAATAACATTTTGATCCAGACTTAATTATTGTAATTGTGATGTTTTGATCCAGACTTGGTATCTTTGTTTATGGCCTAGTTTTGGCCACCTTTGTATGCACTTGGATGCTATGATTTTATCTTTTAAGGTATCTATCTTTGATTAGATCCCTTGTGTGGTTGAGTAGCATGTGCTTGTTCTCGCGTCTGTCATTTTTTTTCTTTTAAATTTTGGTTGGGGAGGGCTGATTGTGGAAAGCAGGCTTTTCTTACCAAATGGAATAATGATTATATATCAACATTATTCTTGTAGTTGTAGTGGTGGAATGCTCTGCTCATTTTTGAAGAAATTATTAGGATCAACAATGCTCTTTATTTTTGCCAACCTTGCGAAATTACCTTTGAAGTACTTTTGCCCCCATTCTTGTGCATGATAATAGCTAAAGTTATTATTATTCTTACCCAAGTCAAGATCCTTGTAGTTAATATAGGCTGATCTAGGATTACTTGAAACATATGGTTCCATTCCCTGGTACCAGTCTCTCATGGTACCAGTCTCTCATCCATTTCAAGTGTTTCTCGACTTCCCCCATCTTGGCTATTGTTGTTCCAGGACACTAGATATTGCACATTATGAGTGCTCCCAGCTCTATGTGGAAAAGGGGTTTCATCTTCTTGAATTAGGTGATGCTTTTTAAAAGAGAGTTAATTTCATAGAAAGACCCCAAGGGTCATGCTCATATATGACTCAAGAAACCAAAATGCTGCCATGATACTGGAAATCTGGAATATAACTTTGGGATATATGACAAAATATCGCAATAATACAAATTCTACACCAACATTAACCAGTTTCCATTTAACATACACACACTAATAACTTGAAAAGAAAGAAAAAATCCCAAGCATGTGTTTTTGGTATTGTGACAAATTAGTAGTACATGGGATAAAGGAACACTCTGCCCTTGATGTTGAACAATTCTTAAAAGTCCTCAATTAACTTGAGAGAAAGGCGAGCGTGGAATAAGAGATGGCTTCAACTCCTTGCCTTGAGGTGATTCATATGGATAGTTTTCTCTAAACTCTTCTTGTAGGGTATCCATTGGCATTGACCGGAGTGCCTCAATGGTGCCCGTACTAGGGACATCTTGTTCACATCTAACTGGTGTCGTCCCCGTTGCCTCATAATCCTGACCAGAGTTTTCCGTCAAAAAAAAATGTAATGAGCAACAATAGTGCATCAGACACAATCCTAATAACAGTATTCTGACATGCAAATTCAATTCTTGCCGAGCACATATTTGCATTGTTACAGTTTTGGCATTAACCATGTAT
This sequence comes from Gentiana straminea, assembly GCA_036785695.1. Lineage (NCBI taxonomy): Eukaryota > Viridiplantae > Streptophyta > Magnoliopsida > Gentianales > Gentianaceae > Gentiana > Gentiana straminea. The sequence goes on from JAVUPR010000407.1 coordinate 2,004,198, forward strand.
TTGAGCTAACCACCTCAGGTCATTAGCTTACTTCAAGCATCCACTTTGCCTTTGTGAACCATTGATCACTAAGTACGCCTCATGTCAATCAACGGGTCCCATCATTGTCAATGATTCACAAAAAAGTAGCAGATGCTTGTAATGGACTTATATAGTGACCCTATCATTTTCTTTTATTGTGCTCGCCATGCAAACTCAAACAAAAGAAGAGTAATCCTCTCATCCACCTCTATGATGATTCTTCTAAGAAATGTGTATCAAAATTTTGCTGGAAAACACGTCAAGCAGATTGTAAACATTAATCATTTTTTGAAAGAAAGAAAAAAAAAAAGGATCTACAAAATGTACGAGCAAGAAGAAAGATGGCGCGGAAGAATACTATGTAAGATGAAAAAAGAAGCCAATATATTGCATACCATGTATCGTTGCTCAAAGGTATCTTGAGTCTTCTCTTCAACTGTGGCAGTTTGTAAAGAATGGCCGTTTTGGAAGCTCTCCAGTGTTCCTACATGAGACCTGGATACAGTTGAAATTTCACCCACAACCCTTCTCTCATGCTCCGACATATCTGAATATAGGCGGAAAAAAAAGATAAAAATGTTGGTCAGAAACAAATTTGCGTGTATACATATATAGGTACATGCATGTAAATAAATGGCTCCTCTTAACATCAAATAGCAGGTAAAATATCATCATACTTTTTACAGCAGCGACATGTTTCAGAGCCTTGGCCAATTTTGAGATACAGTTTTTTCTTTCTCAAATAAATGACTGTTCAGCCAGATCTATGGATTGCAATACAACATTATTCAAGCTAATAATTCAGTAACTATCTGCACTCGTACATATATTGAACAATATGTCAAATATTCAACTATATGAAAGTTCAACCATAAGACACCATCAAAATGATGCCAGGTGTCAAGTATCACATGTCCATTGTCTAAAACCCAAGTGAACGATCTGCATTCAGTAATTCACATTGTTTGTGATAATGTATATGCATGCATATATACACAGTAATGATATGCGCTTAATTTCACAATATGCCAAAAGTGACATTTCCTAGAACTTACCATCAAAGGCTTGAACTATGTTATCACTGTTCCGTACAATATCTTCTTCTGCAGCTTCTCTCGCAGAGCCGATCTCTGCCAGATGTTGCTCATTGCTTCCACAAGCAATCCTACAAAATTATGTAACTTGATGAGATATCATCCAAGTTTTCTGTTTTTTTTTTTATGGACATCCTAGTTTTCTTAATTTTTATCATTAATAATTATTCTTAATTTTTATTCATTAAAACCCAAAGAGAGAATTTTATATGAGAAGAAAGTATTGCTTAGAAGTATGATTTTAGATAGATAAGACATCCACCGGACCTCGCTTATGCCAAACTATATTCTTGCATAAAGAAAGCATCGAAATTGATTTCCTATTTTTCAAACCCCCTAAAAACTCATCGCTTTTTGGTTTGGCGGATAAAAGAAGCTATGAAATTGGGGTATGACCTGACAAGAGAAGCAATTTGAGAAACATCTTCATTGCACATTTCGTTTACTGTCTTGCATGCTTTCTCATGTCGCTTCAAAGCGGCTTCAGATGTAGATACACTACATGAAATCAGAAGCAGAATCAGCAAACAAACAAATACGTGAAGGGAAACGAGATTTCAAGTGGGAAAACAAGACATTTTACGCAGGAAAAAAAAGGCAGCAATATCATCAAGCAAAATGTTCAATTACTGAAGCAAATGGCTCTACCTCTTCTGCAGAAAAGTCTCCATGCGACAGTGTTTAGCAGCAGAGAAATCGTCGTTGTCTTTAACATCGCTTTCAGCTTGCACAAAGTAATCCTGCCATTTTCTTTTTGCTTTGGTTGTGATACCCTCCATTGAGGAAATATGGCCGTCCAAATATGTTTTGTTTCCAGTGACCGTTTCTCTCAGATCAGCAAGCCTAGCCTCAACCTGTTAATCAAACGTTTCTTGTAAATAATAAACAGAAAAGAGCTTTGAAATAAAACTGTTAAAATAATGACAAACCAGCTGCTTTTGGCTGCTCATGTGATTGGAGACCAAAGATGTCATGTCGGCAATAAGCTTCTCCCCATCAGATATTGTTTGCTCCTACAAAAGATTGGCATAAGGGCCTGAACAACAATTACCCTTTATTTATGGATATGTTAAGCACTACCTCGTATGCCTTTTGAAATTCAATGATGCACTTTGTCTGAATATCATCATTTTGACTTGCATGTCTTTCAAGCCCTTTTGATTCTTCAACAAGTTTGTCAAGAAACCCGTGAATGGATTCGGAAATATCCGACAGTTGCTTGACCCCATTGTTAAATCTCTGCGGTGTTCAAAAGAAGCATTTTCGAATAAGTATATACCAAATACAGCAATTGAAATACAGAGTCCAACCGTACGCAGAACAGAGACATGAAAAATACAGTTACTTTCTTATGACTTATCATTTCTCCTAAAAGTTTAAGCTATTGGGGGAGGTAAGTAGTTTGCACATTTATAGACTTAAGCACTTTCAACAACCACAAAACAGCACTCCCCACATGTCCCATCCCCCCTCCCTCCACAGGCCCAAGGAAGGATAGAGTGTGATGTAATGCATCCAAACCTGACGAAGCTCCCTGGCAAAATGAGCCATTTCCACCTGATGTGAAGATAAACACCCATAAAGATCATCAAATATTGACTTCTCTTCAGCAGACTCTGCAGCCAAGAACTGCATCAACCAGGCAATGAAGTATGCTCAGCATATGCATAATAACAAGTTACCGATGATGAATTTACAGAAACTTCAGATTCTTACTTCTTCAAGAGAATGTAGATTGGAGGACGCCTTTGACGAAATTTCCTCTAAAGCGGAATCAGAATTGGCTCCATGCAGCCGCACAACATTCTGAAAAGCCTCAACATGAGAGATAAACAACGCCCGAGAAGAATTAACTTTAGACTTGATATCTTGGACAGCCTGCAAATAAGATATTTCAAACTCAGAACATAAAAAAAAAATTTAAAATGTTAATAAGCACGATCAAATTAACGGTAAAACTCAATGAAGTTAGGCAATGAAACTAAAAGCTAGACGATCTGTTAACCACCTTTTCATGTGACGCCATGAGAGAGTTGCAGAGTGTTTCAACATTCTGCAAGTGCTCGTTTTGCTCTGAAACTGAGCTAGTCACTATATTACAAAGGGAATCTAGCTGTTGTTTGAGCTCTGTTTGAAAGCTGTTCACCACCAACCTGTTATCAGCATTAAGTCTATCCTCTCTGGCTACATAAAGACATAATAGCAAAGCAAATATCAGTCATCCCAGATGAAAAAATGTGAAACATGGTTACCTGTAAATTAAAATGCATACCAATTTTTTAAAACAGTGATGTGTTTTCCTTGAGAGATTTCTCCAAGTCTGTTCTTAACACAAATGCTTGATGAGCCAAAGCGTTTTCTGTCCATGTTGCCCAGAAATAGTAAGGGGGCTAAAAATTGTACCAAATAATAACATAACAAAGCTCAATTTCTAACCATACCCGCTTTCTTCTTTTCAGATATAATGAAATCACGCTCCTTCAAAGCATATTTGGATTTTTTCAGTTCTTCCTCGGTATTAGATAGTAATTTGATGGTTTGGCACAAATCTTTCTGTCAAAACTTCAGATTAGGCCGTTAAGAAACATGGTAAGGATTACATAAATGTAAATGATTATTCAACAAGTCACCTGGAGAGCGCCAAGCTTGCCACTCAAATCAGTGCATTGGAGCAGTGGGTGAACATGGTCCGGTTCGGCCGGTTTTTTCCGTTTTCTAAAACCAAACCATTTTATACGGTTTTCAATTTTCGAAACCAAACTAGAACGGTTTTCGGACGTAAACCATTTGTTCGGTCCGGTTTGGTTCAGTTTGGTTTCGGTTTTTTTACGGTTTTTCTTTAACAATTAATATTATTGATAGGAAATCACAAATTGCCTCGTAACAACAAATGATAACATATGTAATACATTAGTACTATTATGCTAGTAAATCCAATGAGATGATTCAACAAATGTTTTATATTTAACTAACATCTACCCATGCGAATCTTAAATATCCAAAAACCAATCATATTTCAACACCATCCAACACAACGAAATCGACACCTACAATTGAATTCCAAAGTTTGAGACGAACAAGATAATGAAAGAGTCATCTCTTACTCATTTCAATTCATCAATGAATCATCGATTTCAAAAAATACTAATAATGAACTAATCGTTACATTATTGAATATCATTTATAAATCTCAAAATCCATTTGACAAAATAATATTGTGAGTATGGTCAAGGAAGAATGAGGAATGCGTTTGTTCCATAAGTAAGCGAGAGATAAATTAAAGATAGCTAACTTTCACACATTTCAAACGAAAAAAAACATGTGATATAGTTTTGGACTTTATTTAGTTAGAACATATTCGTCATTTTATTTTCTCCAAAACACCAACTCGTATTTTGATTATCTCAAAAATGTTATTGTCCAACAGAATCTAATTATAAGCAAATAAAAGACAAACTTATATAAAACTAATGTATATAAATGCATTTATTTATATAAGATGTCAAACCTAACAAATCGGAAAATGTCCATGATTAAGTTCATCAACATCATTAGAAGAAGTAAGTCATACAAATAAGTATTCACATAATTCAAATATTGGTGCTGAGGAAGTAGAAAGAGAAGAAAGAGTTAGCGGTGGTGAGTTGTGAACTGATATGTATTCGAGAATCTCTTAAATGATCAACAAAATATGAATCTTTAGGATATGAGATTAGTAATTGATCATTAATGCATTACAATTACAAAGTTTAAACAAGTTGAGTTGGACCGAAAAAAGCACATTGATGTTTTAAAGTATTAATAGATGTAGGTGTGTGTGTGTGTGTGTGTGTGTATATATATATATATGTATGTATGTATGTATACATATAAAATCCGGTTTGGTCCGGTTTTAAACGGTTTTCATTTTTTTAAATTGGAACCAAATTGGTTTTTACGGTTTGGTTTTTTACAATACAAAAACCGACCAAAAAACCACGGTTTATACCATTCCGGCTTGGTTCGATTTGGTTCGGCCGGTCGGTTTGGTTTCGGTTTTTTTGTTCACCCCTAAGCACCGAGCATCATACTTGGCTTGCATTTCCTCAAATTGCTGATCATTACCATACCAAGCAAAAATCAGTACCACCAAAATCAGCATGACTTGTAAAGAAAAGAAGATATAATTTCATGAACATGCCTTTTGGTTGTTCTCAATTGTTATTCCCATTTGTTCAATTTGATCAGCCATAGCCTGCACATCAAGAATACAATTGAATTCCCTGGCAGTGCATGAATTTTAACGAAAATCTTTGCTCCTCCAATAGATAACCCGACAAGTATGATAACAGATCAGCATATTAAGAAAAATGATGAATGAACTCTTTTGACAAAGTGAATATCAGTTTAAAACAAAAGATGCACCTTTCTTTCAATCTCCTCTTGATAATAACGTTCTTTTGGTATGTAGACGCCACTTTTCTCACGAGCAAAGACATAGACCTCAGAGAAATCAAGACCCAAAAAGATGTTTATAAAGCATCAAAATGATAACCACAAAACCATAGGAAGACTAATATGACAACTTCAATATATCATACAACAGTACCAGCTTTAAAGCGCTAAATTTCACCGTAAAGATCCTTTATAAGAGTGGATTTCATCATTTTCTGATTGACCTATATATATGATAAACAAATAAGTTCAACATAGACTAATATATTATCGACACATCAAAGAATCGGTAGGTAATTTTTAAATTCCAGCATATAACCATCAAGACAACTGCTAAGCCAAACACTGACCCTGAAAAATTTATCATAAAACAGAAAAAAGACCGTGCAAAATAATATGCATGTAAACTATGACACATAAAACATGCTAGAGAAAATAATGTGCTTCTAGACCCTGCAAAATGATTATCGATCCCAAAACTGCTGGACAAATTTTTAACTATCTCATTTTTTATCTGAATACCTTCCAGGCATTGTGGTAGACAATATACAAATTAATCAACTCTGACCTAAAGTCCTCTAAAATAGCAAAACAAGCTTTGATTGGCGTATATGAAAGAACCTAGAAAATAGATACAAGACGGGGAGAACGGGGAATGGTCACTAAGGTGAGCACAATTAGAAAATAGTTAATATTGATTACCATCGGTAAGATTAATGCTCAATGCAATAAATCAAATGCCAAAGTTACAAACCTCGGGCTTATTTTTTATATTTTTTGCCCTATGAGCATAATCCAAAGTGCTCAAGGTCTCCCAAGACGGTGAACAGCAGGTGAAACGGTGGCAATAATGCAGGTTTTGGTTCTTCCTCCCAATGAATCACGAAGTAGACGTGTGAGCTTGCTATCCCTGAACTTGTAGATGAGATGTTAGATTAGAACCCCAAAAAATGTCAAGAAGAAAACAGCTAAAGATAACCTAATAACAAACCTGTAGGGAACATGTCCAAGATGCTCAACCAATGCATTAATCACTCCTCCAAGAGTAAGCAAACTTTTGTTTATTTCTCCAGCTTCTCTGGCACGACCCTGGAAAAAATAAATAAGAATATCTAATGCACAGATAATTTGTAAATGTTCTTTAGAACAATAAATAAAATTAGATTGAAAAAATCAAGGAAATGCCCAAGAACTATAGACTTTAAGGACAGAATAGCAATCACCTCCCTTGCTCCAGAGCAAGAAATATTTTCTGAACCAGGTAAATCAACTAAGTTAAGCTTTCCACACTTAATGAGTTCTTCTCCTTCAGGAGTTGCTTCCTTGATGTGAATGGTTATGGAAAACAGAGAGTGCGAACGACTAACAACAAGCAGAGAACCGTCAAAGAATAATGGAAACAAATACAAACAAAATAAATACCATGATGACATGAATAAGCAATTACCTTGATTGCTTATTAAGTAAGGTCTCTGCAGTCCAACGTTTTGCAGAACCCCTTTCAAGTAAACTGAAAATTTCACTGGCACTTGCAACGATTTCTTCTTCAAGTCCCCTTACAAGGACTCCGCCTTTGCCATCTTCCATAAGAGGCAACTGTTTTTTCTGCTTATCCTCTGCAGTTACTCGTGATATTTCATCAGGGGCTAATAAGTCAGTAATTTCCTCATTATAAAGCTCCAGAAAAGTTACTTTAACACTGTATTCAGCATTTTGAGACTCCAATGTGTCAAAAATTTGCTGGACAGCCCTTGGAATGACACCAGCTTCAGGGGGCAACTCCCCATTAGGTCCACTCTGTAATATGAATGCAGAGCAAGTTACACAGAAATATAGAAGCAATGAAAATCGCAGATAAAGCAGCAGATTACCTTGGATCTCTTACACTCACCTTCCATGGTGTAAGTTTTACCAGTACCAGTTTGACCATAGGCGAAAGTTGTACAATTAAAACCCTCTAGGACTTCATTAACAATGGGAATCACTGCTTGATCATAAAGGTCTTGTTGCCTAGCTTGTGGACCAAATACCTACATAAAGCAGGTAAGTGATGAAAAACCATATAAGGGATAACATTGCCTTTCTGCGCAAGAGATGCATTCATTCACCAGGGATGGCATTTTCAGTTATTCTGTATACTGTTCGCCAGCTCTCCCTTCTGAACTCTGAGATTAGCTTTACAGTATAAACAGGCTTAAGACATACAGAAGACTTTGAATTTACTAATATGCAGTCGTCTATTCAAAATCCACCATCATACTCAAACACTATCAACATTTTGTAGTACCTTTTCTCTGGTAGAAAAATTGTCAACTACTTTTACACCCAACAAATGCAAAATAATAAACTTCATTAGCTACATAAGACCTTTACAGACTAACGAATCAAACAGAGAAGGTCCATAATTACTTGACTAAAATGAAGATGCAATTTTGTGTCGGAGAAAGAAATAAACTGGGAGAAATACAACAAAGTACCTTGTCAAATGTGAAAACCCTATCAATATGCTTCCCTGCAATGTTCTGCGATACAGCAACCTCTCTCATGTAATCATTGCAAGTCACCACCTGCGGAGCGTTGCTCCTTAATTCTTCCTCGCTAAACGGCCTGTCAATTGGTGAATCCACACAACAACAAACCATCAAACTAAGGTATCTTCACACTACCCACTCCATCACCTTTTTTCAGAAGAATCATGAAGCTTAAACCTAACTACTTAACAACTAAAGCATTTAATTACAGAAAAATAAAACAAAATACCGACCTACACCGAAGAAGCACTTGAACATTTACGCCTTTTTCTTTTGACATCTTTAAATTCGCGGCAATCGCAATAAGCTTGAAATTAGGGTATCTTTTTTTCTCAGATCTCTGTGTTATTTTTATCTGTCTTTTAGTGAATATGTTAGAGGTTTGTTGCTTTTATGCGAATGAAGAAATCTGAAAGTGAAGGTAAGAGCGGGATGCACTTGATTTGGGAGTAAGATTTAAATTTTTTCAAGGACGCTCTTGTGTTTTCATCCCGCCGTTGGTTTTGCAAAATGGTGGATTTAATTTAGCGGTGCAGATTTGTTTGAATTGTTTAATATTGTCATAAGCGGATGTTGAATTTTACTGTTGTTTCTTTTTGGGCCCGACGCGGTTGGCCCAAAGCGCTCATTGCAAATAGAAATAAAAAATGCATGGCACCCCTCCATTACTTTTGACACCGTAAGAGTGTTAAAACATTTCAAAATTATTTTGAAAACCACGAAAATTGTTTACGAAAAAAAACGCCATTGTTGTTAACGCTGCGTCTTTTCTATCTACTGTTAAGAGCAAAAAAAAAATACTCTTCCCATGTTGTTCCACGTCGGTATTTTGTTAAGAGTGATCGTGGTAATGACACGTGTCCCATTATCTATCTACTATTAAGAGCAAAAAAAAAAAAAAATACTATTCCCATGTTGCTCCACGTCGGTATTTTGTTAAGAGTGATCGTGGTACTGACACGTGTCCCATTAGGTTAACACTCGGAGCCGCATCCAAACTCGTATTCCACTCACAATTTTCATCTACTTCTCCTCATTTTCATCTAATTCGCCCTCGCTTCCTCAAACCAAATAAAGCGGCCCCTTCATTCCAAATTTGAAGATGGAAGATGGAAAACCGCAAGGATTACAACAATTGGAATCATCTACTTATGGTTTGACTACGACGGTGACGGAAGAGTGGAGAAGCGCCGGCTCGTAAATCATTTTTCTTTTCCGAGATCATTCGGGATCATCGAAACCGATCATTTGATTCTTCATTCAATTCGGACTCGCGATTTGCACATTTGCATCCGTAAGTTATTGTTTTACAATCCATATTTCGTTTGTTTATAGTTGTCTACAATCTACATATGATATCACAAATTCATAATCGCTCCTACCTTTATTGGTGGGATCGGGGATTAGCTCTTGACTTCATCCGATTATTTGAGCGTCCATTTACACATTGGTTCTATGATTGCTTTGTTCTTTAATTTTTTTTTTTTGGCCATTTCTAATTATTTATTCAAGACAATTTAGGTTGATTAATTGTAAGAATCTTGTATTTTTTGTGGAATTATCATCTAACACGCATCTTCCTTTATTTATAACCACATGTTTTTAGCTAAATTACTATATATTCTATAGGATAGTTGTACAAATTTTGGAAAAAGTTGTTCAGTGTATGCTGGATTTATTGTGCAACCGGGCTCTCTTCTCTTTCCTCGGTTGAGCGATTTTTGGGTCCAACAAACTTCGGCGGTGTGCAAAGTAAAGAAGATAGATTTTAGTGTGAGCCATGGTGAAGGATACGAGTACTACGATATGCTAGGAGTGGTCGTAAATGCATCATTTGCAGATATAAAGAAGGCTTACTACATGAAGGTGAAATCTCGGACTTGAGTGTTTTGTGTACCAAAAGCCATTAAAGATTATTCTCTTTAGAAAAATATTGAATCATTGTGTATTGTTTAGGCTAAAAGATCAATACTACTAAGTATTTTCAAAATTGATAGTTGTGCTTTTCTAGGTTGCTATCTCTGTTGCTATAAGGAGCTATGCATGTTTTATAATTTAGCCATTTGGTTAAATTTTCAGAAACCCGTGGTTTCTTCTCCAAGTTCATGTCTTTTGTTTTTATAATTCAGCTAAAGAAACTACTTTAAAAACTTCTTAAAGATTTGAGATATTTCCTGTGTGCTTCTTTCTCCAGGCAAGGGTAGTTCACCCGGACAAAAACCCCAATGACCTTGGGCTTGGCTGTCGGAGCTGACATTCCATTAAGGTCTTTTCATTTTACATCAATTATACATCAAGACAGTTATTGTTTCTCGGATTTCGACAGGTTTTAATGGCTTTTATCTAATTGATCAAGCAGCAATGAGTGATGGACAGTACAAGAAGGGTTTTACACAGTAGGTTTTTCCTTGATATATGATCAGTTGGTCAGATGGAAGGGTTTTACACGGTGAGTATTTGAATTTAAAGGTTTTAGGTTAATAGCATGAACTTTTACTTTTCTGTTATAATTGATGATAGCAACTGACATTAACCTCTTTATAAATAATGTCCTCTTATCAAAAGGTCTCTCCATTCACTCTGGAAAGCGAGTATCAACGGGTTTTGCGGGTGATTTCCTCTATTATGTTTAATTGTTTATTTAGTATGCTTGCATATCTAATTCATGTTAAAAATGTACTTGATTTTCTCTTCGTAGTGGTGTTGGTTGAAATTTATTGCTTTTGGTTGGTGCGTTTAGTTATATGTTGTATTTATGTCAATATAGTTCATTCCTTAGCTTTTCTCTATTAAAAATCACTTGCTTTGTTTTTGTGATTTCATAGAAGTATAATACATACAGAAAGTGTTTGTCATTGAATTCTTTTCCCTTATTTCTCTTGCCTGAGATGGATATATATGTCTTCAGGCTTGAGCACATTCAGAGGAAGATAGTTATGGTAATATTACGGTAGCTCTAAGTTGCTCATGCATTTTACATATGTTATTGTTTTATAGATATTTGTCTTTCAAGTAGTTGCTCTTTTTACTGATTGGTTTTTCACCATCCTCTCTTTCACCAAAATAAACGAGCAGACGAGGTTATACCTTCCGGTGACAGTTTTGCTGTCTTTCATCCATTGGACTAGACGATCTCTACACATTTTCGAGCATAGGAGGTCTAATCATGGTTGAAGAAAGGCGGATAAAGCTGTAGAGATTGATAGAGAGTACATGACGGGTTATTACACGGTGGTTTCTTTGTTTTTGTACATATATCATCAACTCATCAGACGAAAGACACGGCGAGTCTTTGGATTTAAGGTTTTAAAGTTGTTAATAGCATGAATTTTTACTTTTTTTTTACAAATTGATAATAACTAGATTAATCTCTTTATAAACCAGGTTTCCTATTTTTATAGCCACCAAACGTTGTCGCTTATCAGCTCACTCTCTCTATTCACTCAGACAAACAATATCACCCGTTTTTACAGGTGAGTTCTTCTGTTTTGTTAATTTACATATGCATGCATATTTACTTCAGTCTTTGTTTATATATGTTTGTTGGGATTTATTGCTTCTGGTTTTCATTTTTACCAATAAAGTTCGTTCCTTGATTTCATGTTCCAATAACACATGTACTCTCATCTATCGTTTGAAGGTGTGGCTCTTTACTTTTTCCATTTAGTGGTCTGCATGTACATCTTCTGTCATTTAAAGGCTTTTGTATTACTGTTAGGCTAAGTATTAGATTTCACCCTTTATTGCCATGTATTGTTTTCTCTCTTTCCATTTACATGAACTGTTTGTATTTGCTGGATTTTCGTATGACCCTCATAACATGAGAGTCACGAAGAATCACAAGAGCATGACATTGCTAAGTAAAAGATTAATTCACCAAAAAATATCATTGAGATTACATCTTGTGTGGACAATTTAGGTTGATGCCTCATATTTTCTTTCCAATTCATAAATGTAGATCTCGGACTCAAACTGAAAACAGGAAGTGAGTTAGACAAAAAAAAAAAAAAAAAAAAAAAAAAAAAAAACTTGGACACTACTTTTTCTTATTCGTCCTTTGCCCCCTTCCTTTACTTTCATAACTTATAGGGTGGCATATTGTTGAAATTAGTATCATTTGTGGCTCTTAATATTTTTAGAATTAGGAAAAAGTTATTGTAGTTATTACGGATGTTATGCCTTTGTAGCGTTTTGTTCTTCAAAGAGATACCTAGACTTGGGTAACTATAACAACGATCTGTCAAAACATTGTTGGTTGCTCTTGCTGTTGCTAGCTGTGAATATACCTCACCGATGCTTTGTGTTCTGCTGTAAGCATTAGGCCAGATTGAGTGGTAAAGAGGAAATGATAATCTTTTGTAGTGTTTTTTTTTTTTTTACATGTATCTGATCCTAAATTTTGTTAGGATGGACATAGTGATACTCAACAAATTTCATGGTTTGACATGTGATTTGTTGATTGTACTCCGATGTCATTAGATCAACTGTTGATGTGGATGATGGTTGCCATGACTTGTGAAGGGTTATTAGTATTTTAATCATGTCTTGTTTTTTTTTCTTTGTTATGGGTTTTTCATGTAACCATGATTTTGAGACGATTTTAAAAAAAATTAAAGGAGTAAGAGAAGTCGTTCAAGGACAATAACAAGATGCTAAAATTGCAATCATTTATCAAGGAGGAGTTTGATTATAACGAGATTTCTTTTTATTGAAGATTATTATTTAGTTAGTGATTATTTTTTGTTGTCCATCTTTTGGACAACATTCGTGGTTTGGAACGGGGTCTCGGTAGATTTGCAAGACATGAGTTCCGACGGTTCATTTTCTCGGTTGTGTTATGTTGATGATATTTAAGGAATTTTTGTTGGTTCTCTTTGTGGTGATTCTTGGTAGGGTCATTAATTCTCTCTATCTTCCCGGTTGGATCAATATAACTTTAGAATGTTTTTTATGCTCTGTGCATTTTTAGTGTATTGGTTGTCGTCCTCCTCCATGGAGGGTTGTGGATTTTCTTAGCCGCCTCGTATTCAAAGAGTTCGTGGAACTCACGGTAGTTATCTCCATTCTTTTTCACTGTCACTATTCAATCATTGGTTACGTTTCATGTTGGGCACGCCGTGCCTTGCACGGCGTTACCATCCACTAGTCATAAACATTAGTTGAAATGGCGTTCTTTTTTGTATAATGGAAGCAATGGTGATTAACATCAATCGCATGACATCCCTCGTAGGAATGTTGAAGGCGGTGGCGTCATAAGTATCAGAGCCGGCCTTGAACTTTGTTGGGTTATAAGCAGGGCCGGCCCTGGGCCCGGGCGGGATGGACGACCAACCCGGGCCCACGGTACAAAGGGGCCCATAGTAACATATTTTACAATTGTATTGAGTCTCAGAGCTGGAAATTATTAGTTATACTATTGATGTATTTTGGTGCAGTGGAGGAGCAGTTGAAACTCTATCTTGTTTATGCGGGTTCGAAACTTGTCTTTTACATGTTTTTATTTTTTATTTTACACGATGAAACCCTGCCCTCAAACATTTTCATGTATACTTACTGCGTGTGTTGTGTTGTGGTTTTTTTTTTGTCCATTACAATTTTTATTTTTATTTCTAAATATAGGTGAATGTTGTAACCGAAAGTATAACCCGATCGGCCCTCGAATTTTTACTTTAATTTTTTCTTATATGCGATTTGATTCATGTCATTTATATACGGATATTGTTTTTGTTAATAAATACGGGCCTTTTGTTTTAATCTTGCCCGGGGACTTCAAAAATTCAGAACGGCCCCGGTCATAAGCGACTCCGTCGAATTGAGTCTTCCTTGTAGTTGAAAGAAAAAAAATCCGAAAAACATAATTGTTTAACATCCGAAGATACAAAAATCAAGTTAATGATAGCCTCAAAACATGCTTGCAAATTAGTCTTTTTTTAGCATATTTAGAAACACAAAAACCAAATTTGGGTTTTTTATAAAAAATAATTAACATATTATATGAGTTAGATCGATAGAATCAACACGATTTTCTTTTTCCATAAGCGAAAGATGTACCGTTGGGTCTGAAGCGGCCGCTTCATTAGCCTCACATAAGGGCCGGCACTGATAAGTATATTCTTACATATTTGTTAATCTGCGGTATAAGCAAATGAACGTCTTTACTTTCATCTCGGTGATTTTACTGCTACGCTACTATACATGTACAACACATGAATCGGTTTTCTAAAAGTTGGTTCTTCAGTTAATAATCAACCTAAATTAAAAAAAAATTTGGTCCCCGCTGAAAATTATTTCTGGTCCGTCACCGGTAGTGCTCCAGATAGATTAAGTGAATTTCCTTTAATAGCTCATTTATTTATTATGATTCCAATAAACTATATAATTTCTCAAAAAAGGTATTCATATTCAAAAACCAATATTATGAATTCAGGAATTAAATCATTCATGTACTTAATTCCGAGTGAATCTCAACTTCACTATATACAATGATAGCTATATTGAGTTGTTTCATATAATATTATTTAATCATTATTAAGTCATGTTCCTATGAGAATGGAATAAGTTGAATTAAATGGAACAACGAATTAAGAATGCAGTACGTGTAGTGGAGTGACTTAAGTCTAATGGAACTGCGGCAGATGATTGTAGGGTATTATATTTTCTCAAGTAAACCTTGAAAAACAAGGTCTCTCAAAATATAAACCCCCGGAGGGATAGGCCCTCTCATCAGAGCCGGCCCTGTGAAATTCGGGGCCAAAGGCTATTTACCGGATGGGTTCCTTAATTAGATTTGAATGATAATTTTTTTTCCCAGGTATAGAAAAAGATATAAAAATATAACTAAGAATATTTTATTTAAATCCATTCGTATGTCCAAAAGGTATACATGCAAAATACTATTTTAACATCGTTATACCAATATATTTAGCAAATCGTTATACCAATATATTTTAGCAAATCATAACAGGTAAGCAATTACAAAACTTATAAACCAACATAAATAATTTGATTTTCGAACGTGTATTGCTCAAATATGAAGAAAAAATGGTAGTTACAGACAATTGTTGATTGGGAGATGAAAAATCATTACCAACGCTACTAAAGAAAATCATTGATGATTGCTCTTCACAACATCAAAATATTGATAATTTAGTCAAAATTCGTCGATTCGTGTCTGATTTGATGGAGTGGGATATGTGTGTGTATTTATGTTTCAATTAGAGGGGGAAAAAAACGGATTCAGAGAATCAGCAAGGAACAAATGCAACATATATGATTCAAAATTAGCATTAGTGATTAATAGTATTGTGGGGTACTGGTTTGTAAAATTTATTTTATTATTACTTCAAAACAATAATTCATTGGTTAAGAAAAACAAAAGGAATGTTGGAAATGTTTACAAAGGTCTTATATTGGACTAAGGGTTAAACAATTATGTAACTGAATTTTTTCAAAAACTTAAGTCGAACTTAAAACATGTTTATTCGATTTTTCATTTTATTTTAAAAACTAATATAAGGCTATATAATTTTCGGGGGGCCCTATAATACCGGGGGCCCAATGCCCGGGCCTTCTTGACTTTTGCTCAGGGCCACCTCTCATAACATAAGCCCTAAAACAATATGCTCATCAAAATGTAAGTATTGAAGGAATAGGCCCCTCGACAATAGCGGATCCAGGAAGAAGGTTCATAGGGGTCGGCTCTTACCACCCAATATATTTTTTAAAAAAAATTTCTTAACACAATATACATATGTATAGGGTTTAAAAAAAAAAAAAACCACCGGGGACGGCCGCCACCAGTGCGTGCATGCTGGATCCGCCACTGTAAATTGTTAATGTGTAAATATGATTTATTTATATCATACAGGGGCGGAGGGAGAGTATGGCAAACCGGGTCCTTGGACCGGGTGAAAAATCAAAATACGCTACATTTTATTTTAGAAAAATATTTCGGACCCGGTGAAAAAAAAATATTTAGCGTATATAATATTTTCGGACCCGGTGAAAAAAAATATTTAGTGTATATAATATTTTCAGACCCGGTTAGATATCAATCCTGGCTCAGCTACTGATATCATATATATGTTACCCAAGTTCACGAACACTAACGAGCATGAGAAACTGATTGTGCTTGACTCGTAAATGTTCACGAACGAGCTTAAACAAATCCTTAACACAAATCCTACTGTTGGAATATAATATATGATTACACAAATTTTTAACATCAATTGGTTTTAGGGGAGTTGGTAATCTAACATGGTGTCAGAGCCCCCTCAGCGAGAGGTCTTAGGTTCAATCTTGGCTACCAACGGACGTTACTAGACCCGGGAAACCCGGAACTAACAAACCCGGCCAAACCGGAACTTACAACACCGGGCCAACTCGGTAACTAAACTGAAACAACCAAACATGAAACAACAAACTACAACAACACAAGTCAAATATTAGATCGGGGGATGGGGTGTCGAGCGGGAGAAAAAATCTCTAAACAAATTTTTATGACTAGGGGTCGGTACCGTGCTATGCACGGTGTGGCCCCTAGTTAGTTGTTGTTTTGGTGGCTTTTGGTCGTTGTTGTTTTACGTTTTACGGCAACAGAGTGCTGGAGCACAAACGGGAATCTGTGAGTCTCTATTGTTTTCAACAAGAATTCAGATAATGCTTGGTTTATTAGAACTATGAAGGAATTTTAATCGATCGGAACTCGAACAAGCGTACGAAGAAAACCAACGAGATGAAAAAATTTACCTATTGCGGATAACCTAAGGTGGGAGGAAGTTTAATCACTAAATTCACTTTTCACTCTCCCCCCAGTCTGCAAGGCACAATATTAAAAGTGTAGCACAGCAGTTTTGTTTTCTTTAGAAAATTGTGAAGGATATTTATCTGTGTTCAGTAAGAAACCACCAAAATAATTCATTGTTTTGGGTTAAAGATTTTGCTAAATGTTATGGTGTAAATGCTAAACTATTTACTCTAGTTGTTTGAATAGGTGTTGGTTCCAAAGTGTTACAACTTTCATTCATTTAATGTGTGTTTTTTGGGAAGTGCTTCAGCCTTGGTTTTTGAGGTTTTTGAAATGAGTGAAGTGTTGGTTTGGTTATGTAATTGTTGTTATTAATTGATTTGCTAAATGACAAAGGTTGCCACTCCTAAATTGAATGCTGTATGAACCTTTTCATGTTTAAATGAATGTTATAAGTAGCCTTTTGCTCCTTATGCAGATTGAGCAAGTTTTTTTTCCTGTTGTTGGTTTTACAACAAAGTATTTGCTATAGCTAAGTTTGAAAAGGTTGTAACATGTCAAGCCCTTTTGAAATCAACTTTCCCCCAGTTGTTTATGAGACAGAAGAGGGAGTTTATGATGCGTATGCACCGCCAATTCCAGTGAGATTGCAAGGTCAGACTATAACTGATGCTGATATATTGAAGGTGGGGACATATCCTGATAATGTTGTAAAGAGTTTGGCTGCTGAACGAGACAGAAAAGGTACAGCGGAAGAGAACATGGGGAAGAAGATGCATCAGATTCAGGAGGAGTTGAAACAGCATAAGGTAAGAACAAAAGAGTGCATTAGGCGGGAGCAGATGTGGCGTGGAAAGTGCGCTTTGTTGGAGGAAATGGTACAAGAGAATCATGGTAACAATGTTGTTGAAGAAGTGGGAGAAGATGATAATACTGTTCTTCCTAACGGTGATGTTTTTTAATGTTTTTTCCTTGTTGTAGAAATCAAGTTATCCTATAGGATGATTTGTGTTGTTTTTCTAGAGGGTAATAAAGTAGTTGTTGTTGGATGTAAGAGTTGTTATGTTTGTTTGATGTAATGTTTCTTTTGTTTTTATGTGATTTTGATACCGGAATTATGAGCAGTGTAGTTGTGTATCAAAATAAATGGCTGAGGAGATGTTTGTGGTGAATTTGATGGTATTTTAAATCATCTATAGGGGATATAATGCAGTTAAGGTGTATTAAAGTGTTAAGGCACTGAATTTTCCTTTAAGCACTGACCTTGCTATCTCGCTGTATCTCTGAAAATGGTGTGATCTCAACGGTGTTTGTTTTATCTGAGACGGTTTCGAGATAATTTGGCATCGGCTTTATCAAGATAAGGATTTGTCCACTGTTATATTCGGATTCCTTATAAGGGTACGAAAAGATCACTGTTCCTTTAGCTTCGCACGTGGGGCATTCCACGTTCGCATAAAATTCGACCTTTGGAGAACAACAAAAGTTACAAAAACAAAGAGGGTTTAGAAAACATGTATCATAGCTTGAGTTACAAAAATAAAGAGGGTTTAGAAAACATGTATCAATACTTTTACCTCGTATGTACTGTGATTTATGTATTTTCCAATAGCTTGTATGAGTTTCTTTGTACGTGTTGCCAATTCTCGTTGTGGTTGAGAAGATTAAAGGTGCACCCTAATCAAACAAAGCAAGAAACGACAAAATTTGGGAGGAAAGGTGGAACACATGGGAAGACATTCGATACATTATAAATTGTTTCAAAAATAAAAGCTACAGAAATTGGAATATGTTATATATTATTCCATATGTTCAAACAGGACATACAGAAATGTCATAAAGTAAGGCGATTGTAGCTTCACCGCTATGGTGGAATCTATGTAGTTCATTCTAGGAGTTGTGAAACCATTTACATAATTGTACAGTAGATATTGGGCATACAAAATGCAAAATGATAAAGTGTTTATAGGATGGACAAAACTTTGGCGTTATCGATAAGATACGAAAATAGAGATTTTGTGTTTGCATTGACAGTGGGAGTAAACTGTCATCGGTTCCAAAACGGGCAAGAAATGGTTGATTGTAACGAGTCTGTAGTATGGTGCTTGTGTCCTTCTGCCTTACTTCAGATTTGCTTCTGATTCAGTCTTTGCTTTCTTCTTGTATGGAGTGGAGGAATCGGAGCTGTGGTTGTGTTCATCGTCAGAATCTTCTGTTGTTGAGTCTATCTGCTTTGGATACTTGCCTTTGTCGGAAACACTTGTGGTTCCTGGGATATTATGTTGTTAGTTGTTAGTGTATTGTTGCATAATGGGAAGCAGTGATAAATTACCATTTTAGACCTACCGGATTCCACTGTAGTTTGGCTGGACATTTGTCCTTCTTCGTTAATAGAGTCCGAGGTCTGTTGTTTCTCAATCCAATCCAGCACTGTGTAGCGAGTGATCTTGTCGTTGAAGTTCTTTTTGGTTGCTTTTACCTCCGTTATGAGTTTCTTGTTGTGAAGCTTCTCATCTATGTCTAGGAGTAATTTTGTTGTTGCCTGCATGTGTATCACCAAACAACATTCATTATGGGAGTGTTTAAAACTCCTGATGTTATGGTGTTAAATGTGTGATTGTTAGTACCTGCTTGTCAAATTTGTGAAGGTCTTCAGGTGATTTGGATAGAAGCCTTATTGCAGATTTGTCAAAGAGAGTGGCGTTGATTGTGCTTGAGGAATCAATGAGTTGGACAATGACTTTGCATCTGTTTAGTGAAGAGTGTATAGATTAGGAAGGGCTTTAAGATAGTGATGTTATTACTACTTGGTTTGAAGACAAGCATACATGACCAGCAAAAAACAAAGTAGGCTTTAACTGATTGAAGGATAAAGTGTACTACTACTTGGTGTCAATATAAAGATAAATAACCACCCAAATCAAAGCAGCCAGGCGTATATTTGTTAATAGGGAGAAAGTAGTGCAGATGACGAGTAGATTGATAGCTAATTAGGACCGAAAATTTGCCACCGACAATACGAACTAAGGTTGAACAACTTTACAAGTAAAACTAATAAATGAGGTTGTTAATAATAAATTAGCTAGAGTAATAGGTAAAAGAAATTTCCAACCAAGATTTAATAGTTGGTCCATATGCACTAAGTAAAACTACCAAAATATATAATTTTTCTTATTATTTAGTTCTTTTTCTAATTTTCTTCTAAATACTTCAAATATTCAACTCAAGAAATTACAATCGGTCAAATCTTAGGAAACTAAGAAATAGGCATACGAATTACCGTGGTAGTGCATTGAAGTCTTCTTTACAAGAATTGCAGTTGAACGTCTCGTTTGGCATTGCGTTCTGCGTGCCGTAGCACTTTGGACATACAGTGTAGGATAGCTTCTGCTCCACGTTGGCAATGGTTAGGGTGACTTACGTATGGACTACTGTGAGAATTTTTCAAATGTGGATTATACGGTATGTGTTTGTAGAAATAACTACTTTTTAAGTTTGTGATGAAATTGTTGTTTGGTATTAGTTACCTTGTTATCCGTTGTATGTCTGAGAGTGGTGTGATTCTGACTGTATCGTATCATTCGAAACAGTCTCGAGGTAGTTTTGGATAGGTGCTCCAACAGCTTTTTGGATGAGTTCTTTGTTACCATTGACCCTTTTGCAATGTTTGAAAGATAGTAAATGTGTTAGTTGAAATTATTACGTGGCAATGTAGGATTGGATTGACGAAATATGTCTATGTAATTAAAGCCGGGAGATTTTTTTTGGTCCAACAACATACCGTGATCTAAGTGTCTTCACCTCTACAACGTTAGGTTCCAACGCAACGAATGAAAAGTGCAATGTTGATAAAGAGATACCTGAACCAAGGAAATTGATTTAGGTTTACAGTTAAGTATTACATGCTTGCTTTAAGTGATGTAAGTTGTCTTTGTATGGTTACCCTTAAATGGCGATGCTTTTAACCCTTTGAAAAGAACAATTGGTAGTTCTTTTCTTAACCTGGAAAGTTCGGCTCCTTGTTTGTGACTATAATCTCCCCACAAAGTGACTCTTACCGGTTTCAACCTGTAAGTTCATACGGAAGTAACATTAGGCATTTGGTTGTATGATGTGGGCTCAATGTTTGAGTATTTTGTTTATCAGAATAAAACGTGTGGCTATGTGGGTAGAAAGTAAGATGGTTTCTTACTCATTCTGGATAACCGTGCATTCACGTAGAGGGACCAATTTCGATCGAAGTGGGACATAGCGTGTTTCTTGGACATCAATAACAACAGCTACAATGTCTGTAAAACAGATTAGTTTGTTTAATTTTTTTTGCTTTAGTGTTTTTGTTATAAATTTGTTAAACTTTAGTCAAATATGCTGAAATATAGTTACTGCATACAATTTTCCAGTTAGTTGCTAGGTGAAAACTTTAGTCAAATATCTTTGAAATATAGTTACGCATACAATTTTCCGAGTTAGTTGCTAGGTGAAATAAGTGTTTTTATCATAGTTGTTACGTACCTACGAAGCTCGAGCTAACGTGTGACCGAAGAGCGCAAACGGAGTACACCGAATTGGTGGGCGGCTATCATTTGATCGTGTTCTTTCACAGGGCGTATGAAAGTTGTTCTTGAAAGTTGCCATTGGTATACTTGACCCGGAGAGTTATGTTTGTACTCTTCTTTTATTGGGTCGACATCAGCCTCCGATGATAGAGGTAGAGAATGGCGTCAGATTGCTTTCTAGTAATTCGATGTTAGTATTCCAAATGACGCCTTCTATCTTCTTTCCCTGATACGAACATTAAAGATATGAAATTGTATTTTTTTTATAGCCAATGCGTTAAATAATTTAAGAGCTGAAATAAAAGAAACTATTTATTCAATTACCTGTTCGTCTTGGAACATCAGTTTTTGTAGTCGCTTGCCGGTTTCATTGGTATACACATTGCTTTTCTGAAGGACGAATACTTTTACTCGCCAATTCTCCGTATTAGGAGTTACGTCATCAATATGCATTACTCTTGCCATAGTTATCCTAGTTGAGAAATATTAAACACTTTAAAGATATACGATATGGTGTAAGTATAGGTTTCTGTACATCGTATCTTTACGTATTTACGTTTTAAACAGGTTTGTTATTTAAGTGTTTTCTTGAACTTTCCTGAGGATGTCATGGTATACTATATTTTTTGTTGTGTTCTTAGTGGAATTTTCTGAGAAGGTTGGTGGTGCTATCAATATTTTGATAGCTGAGGATTTTCGTGCTCTAGAAAAAGCTACATATAGTTGGTCGTGGGAAAAGACGGGTTGTCGTAAATATATACCTACACGGTCTAGCGTTTGACCTTGTGATTTATTAATTGTCATTGCAAAACACAATCGTATTGGAAATTGATACCGTTTAAAAGGAATAGTACATTTATCTATGTTGGAGTTTTGTAAAGGAATTTTGTGTAAGATGGTTTGTTGTCCTGCAAACGGCCCGGTTTCTATTTCAGCTACGATTGTATGTGTTTTCAGCTCCTTACATAATAACCGTGTTCCGTTACATAACCCTTGGACAGGACTTAGATTGCGTAGTAACATTACGGGGCAGTTTAGCTTTAACATTAGGTAATGGGGAGGAAGGTTTGCACTGGGGTGAGTGAATTAAGGAAGTCGTCGTAATCGCTTGGTGATAATGGTCAATAGCAACATCATTGCGATGTAAGTGATGACCTCACCAGGCATTTGTTGCAACATTGCATCATTTATGTCGTCAACACACTCATTAGTCGGGGCTAGCAAAACACTATTCATAATTGTGTGATGTTGTGTTGCAAAAGCGTTGATTTCTGGATATACAAATTTAATTAACTGTTTTAATGAACTTTCCTTGTCGTGAAAAGGAATGAGCATGTTGATTGGTAGCTCAATGCTTCCATTTTCATCCTCGACCTACGTACCATTTCCTATTCGTAACAAATACTCGGTGAAGTTAGGGTACGCAATAGCCCTAATGTTTTGTGTTAAGTGTATTTTACGAAGCAAAGGCCATAATGTCGAGCGATTAAGGAAGCGTTTAGCTGTTCTTGTTTATTTGCATTTGTGACTACTGGAAGCACCTGCCGAAAGTCACCTCCGAAAACAATAATTTTATTTCCAAATGGGTTTGTTTCAGTTATATCTTTAAGCATTTCAGAAAAAGCCTCTATTGATTCTCTACATGAGCCATAGGAGCCTCGTCCCATATAATAATCTTGGCTTCTCGTAACAATCTTCTTTGTTGTAGATTGTTTGCGACGTTTGCTATTTTGTTCTCCTCTTCTTGTAACGGTAACTTGAATCGTGAATGCGCGAGTTCGACCTCCGGGAAGTCCACATGCTTTGCAACACACGAGCTTCTTTGTGGCCAAAGCTATATGTCCTTTTGACCGAATCGTAGCTAAGATAGCTCTGTAAAGAAAGGTCTTACCAGTCCCACCAGGCCCGTCAATGAAGAATGCAGTTGGTTCGTTGGACGTTACCTTGGCCATTATTTGTTCGAAAGCATATTGCTGTTGTTCATTAAGATTGTGGACATTTAGAAGATCGCTTTCATCCACGGTTAGGCTTTTCTCGAATGCCATTTCTCTAGTAGCAGTACCTTGTTGCCCTATTGTTTCAACTTCAGGCCCTAATCTATAGTCCTGTAGTTTCTTTCCCATGTCATCCAACATTACAGCAATGTCGAATAATGCTTTCATTCGAGCATCATTGATATTTGAGGAACATATAAGTCCTTGTAGGTAGTCATCACATAGAGGCTCTGCGTACTTTTCCCATAGCTGACGTGGATCTGAAGGTGAGCAGAAAATCAATATTGACACAAAAAGATGACGTAGTTGTCTTGGCATTTGATACATGCAAGCTTCCTCAAGGCACTTATCGAGGTCATTATCTGTCGTTAGTAGATTTCTCCGTAGAGCTGACTCTCTAAATGTGCAGTGTAGATAACCATCTACGGTTAAAAGATCATCATATGAAGTTGGACCTTTAACATGATTAAGCAACAAACGCAGGTAGTACCGTTCGCCTTCAGTTGGACTAACAGAAACAATTCGACCAACTACTTTACCCCTTTTACGTTCTGTCCAACTACGTTTCCCTGAATCCCACACAAAGTACCTAGGAAAATCTTTGTAAAGAAGTTTCAAACTTATGGCTGTTGAATTAGTTCTGTTCATTTGGAAGAACTGTGTGAGCATTGTTCGTGACAAAAAAGTATTTGTGACGATATTATTTAGGTCTTGATTTGTGGAGAAAGATACAAGATAGTTGTTTGGGAGGTGGAGTTGTAATGGTATGACCGCTGGGTGCATTTCAAATAAATCAAACGAGAATAAACGCCATGCTGCCTCTGGAGGCCCAACCCATCTTCCTTGTTGGTATTCTTGAATCTCATTTTCAGAAGTAGATGTGGATATACGAAACGCAATTTTGTCAGGACCCTTGTAAATGTATTTATAAATATACTTAACCAATTTTATAGTGGAACATATCTCCACATTGATGTGACAATCGTACTTCTGAAGCAAGTACGGATTGTAGGGAACTACCCAACGGTTGTCGATATCATGGTTTCTCACACGAACATTAATGCCAGTATCACGACGTCTGTAATGTGGGTAGCTATTGGAGCCATGTGTTGTGTACTGTGCGAATTCTTTAGGGTATTTGTTTTTGCACTTCTTGTTTCGCATACATGGGCATCTAGGATTTATAGTGCCACAAGGGCCATGTATCATGTGTCTCAGAACCAAACGATGCAGTTCAGGATATCTTAAAGGGTCAGGTAACTCAGCACTGATGTAACGGTCATAAGCATCAGGATTAAGTGGTTTTGAGTCTGTATCAACTATAAGGAGGACATGTGTGTGAGGTAATCCACGTTTCTGAAACTCAATTGAGTATACACATGCAATCGGCACCCCAAATATATGGTCTTTTAAAAGTTCAGTTTTCAACATTTCCAACTTGGCTTTGAAAACTCGAGAAAGTAAGTCAGGGCGGTTTTGAGGTAATTCACTTGGTAGTAAATGCTCTGTGATTTCAGGCCATGCTGAGTTACATGTTACGGTTAGGAAGAAGTCAGGTTTCCCAAAATTTTGGACAAGACACATTGCATCCATATATCTTTTCTTCATGTGTCGTGGGCCTCCTATAAACGAAGGAGGCAAAATGATTTTACGCCCAACCTCAGAAGTAGACGTATGCCCAGATGCAACGCTGTCAAGTAAACCCCGTAAACAATCTGTACGGATCTCCTTTTTCTGCTTCTCTAGATATTCTAACCTAGATGTCTCAACCTTTACAAACATGTCCACAACGTATTGTTGCAACAATCTTCCTGTGTGTAATAGCAATGATCGATCATTAGCTCGATTCTGTAGTTTATAGCAATAATATTGATGGCAGGAGACATTATTTCTTTTCCTTGCACCTTCACGAGCAGCTGTTAAACGAAGCGAAAGTTACGCGTAGAAAAGTGTGTGATAAGCGAATAAGGACCATTAAAGTAATACAAAATACCTCTTTCTTCTCTATGTATTAACTGGTCAGCATCCTCAACAGTATTGGTTAGGCTTTCCAAAGGTGATTTGCATTTGTAATTTCGTTTCCTTTTATTCGGTGGAAGCTTTTCGATGCCATTGTGCCACCTCACTTCTCCACGCGGGAAGAGAAGAGGATTTTGTAAACCATCATAGCAACCTAAGTAGTGGCGTATCTTATGAGGAAAAGCATTTTTTTCATAGATTTGGATATGGCAAGCGGGGTTAAATTGTTCCTCATTTTGACAGGATATGATTGCAGACACGTCATTACACGTTGGCTCATTGTACACGCGTTGATCAAGTTTAGGACAAGTGACAAGACAAATTTGGTAATTGTCAAGAGAATTTAAATCTCTTACCTGTCTTAAGAATTTGACATATGGATTATCAGATAGGATTTCAATCAATTTTCTCATTACGACCTCAGAAAAACGTTCTGAAAGTTTCATGCGTTCTTCAAGCTGAGTATCTGGATCATAGAAATATAGTTCAAGAGCGGAGGGTACATCACCAGTCCTTTCCAATGAACCTAGATAGTGATGAATTTTACCCTGTACCTTGAATGTATAAACGCCCATGTGGTTCCTCATTAGGTCCTTATCTTTCTTAGCTGAGAATGTCGTAAAGGCGAGATTATTATTGTAGCTTCTCACATACCTCCTAAAATCAACACTTTCAGGGTTTAAACCCGTAAATAATTCAGCCAAGGCAACAGGCATTTCTGAAGGGGCAATACTAACCTCACCCTCAGAGCAACAAAAACCTGCGGGTTCACGGTAGAAACGCTTGGCTGAACAATGTGCACAATCAGGGACTGGAGGCAAGGTAGCAACAGAAGGTCTATCATTGGCAGAGTCTCGTTCAGGCCGCAGGACGTTGTTTTGCACATCATTACTAAACCTAGCCAAGGGATAGATAGCTTCGTTTATATGCGCTCTACGACATGTAAAAACATGATTAGATGTGGAAGGAATGTCATTTTGGCCCGTATTTCGTGCCAAATGTCCCATTGCTTCTATTTCAGGGTCATTTCCTGGACATTCAATAGGTAAAGTGGTTGAAATGGGAATATTCGAAGGTTGCTCAGGTTGAAAATTATTTGAGGGCCTATTTTCACTTGTTCTTGATGTTTCGGCACTTTTGCTACTCTTTGAGCGTATAGTAGGCGCCGACGCTTGAGTAGATCATTTTTTTTACCAACATCCATCTCAGCATATGCTCTACGCTTTCTTTGAGAAAGTGAATCAGATGAGCCAGCCATGCTTGTTTGGCCTAAAGTTCTTACTAAATTTTCCTGGGGTAGTATTTCAGTGTCAACTTGCTCACATTCGTTAAGCAAACTAAGTGGATCAGCACTATTCGAAGGCCTTTGAGCTTCAAAGTCATGTAAATGGTTGTTCTCATTTGGTATTGATGCTGAGGCACTGTTACCAATTTTCTGAGCATAAAGCAAGCGCCGACGTTGCAGTAAAGCATTTTTCTTATCAGCGTCCATTTCAGCATATGCCTTACGTTTTTTTTTCATTTATCTCGCTACGTTGTTCTTTTTCCATTAATTTAGAGCTATAGTATTCAATTTTATTGTTAACCACAATAGGTATGGCACAGAGTACAAAACATAATAGGCTAAGGCAGAACAGCAAACTAATTAATAGATATGAATACCTAAAACATGTAATAGAAATTTCTTTGTCTTATTTTACGTACCCCTAACTACAGAAAAGAACAAAAAAGAAAGCAGCTAAACCAAGCAGATAAGTACCTTAACCAATTGCCAAACCTCACGTAACACAGCTGCGCCTGGAAACGAGAGCAACAGCACAAACGAACACCGCAAATTTTAGATAAAACCGAGTGAATGTTGAGAACGCGTAGATACAAGTTCACAACTTAAATGTAAATATGCACTTGCCACGATTAAAAAAAGGCGACAACAATATATATATTCAATAAAAACATAAGGTCTGAAAAAACTAAGAAACTAAGGTGCAACAATACAACAGCCTAAGACAGTCAACACAGATAATTAAAGCTCAGGACTGAACCTATCAGCGTCCATTTCAACATATGCGTTACATTTTTTTTCATTTATCTCCTTACGTTGTTCTTTTTCCATTAATTTACAGCTATAGTATTCAATTCTATTCCTAACCACATAGGTGTTAAAAACTTGTAAGACACAGAATCTGAATAAGCTTATTCAATCTGATGTGGTTTACATACGATTTTATAGATGCCTGATCAGGCTATTGCCACTGTACCCTTTTTTTTTACTCTCAATCTAAGAAGAAATTCCTTCTTGGTTGGTTTTTGAGAACTTTCTATGAGCATCAGAAAGGAAGTTTAATCCAGTATGAGGTATAGTCAGTCTGATTCATTATTTTGAAGCCTACATTATAAGCTGCAGAAACAATTTAGACTAACAAACACAAACATAAATATTCATTCATATAGAAATTCATTGAACAATGTGTAGCCCCATGTCTAAGAGGTGTTAAAAACTTGTAAGACACGAGAATCGAATAAGGTTATTCAATCGATGTGGTTTACATACGATTTTATAGATGCTGATCAGGCTACTACCACTTGTACCACTTTTTTTTACTCTCAATCTAAGATAAAATTCCTTGTTGGTTGGTTTTTGAGAACTTTCTATAAGCGACGAAAGGAAGTTTAATCCGGTATGAGGTACAATCGATCTGGTTCATTATCTTGAAGCCTACGGTTGAGTTCGGACTATTCGGACATAACGAATCGGGACTCCACACAACATGCAATTCCAAAAAAACATTGTATGAATAAAGGAGAAGCACAATCCACCATCTTCTTTGGAATCGGGGAAAAAACAACCACGCGGACATGCGAGAATGAGACAAAATGCGGTAAAAACAACGGGAAACATGGTGTACCTTAAAAAGAAGGAGGATGGAGAGGTGAAATAGAAGAAGCAACTGCGAGAATCGAATTTACGAGAATGATGATTATGATCGAATGACATTAACACCGACCCAAAAAAACAAGGAGAAGCGAGCAACCAAACACGCCAAAAAAATTAACACAATCATCCATACAAGCAAAAAAAATGGCGACCTTTGAAGGAGAGATAATTGCCATGTAGACAACGAGAACAAAAATAAAACAACAAAAATAAGCCAAAAAAACACATGCAAGAAATTTGAAACAACCAAAAGATTTGGAACATGCAATGCGATTTGGGCCGTAAAAGCTAGTTAAAATCCCAATTAAACAACCACATGGTAGAAGTTGAGGAAAACAATAATCGCTTAGGCAAGATTAAGAAAAAATAAGTTGAGGAACTACAGCTACCATCTTGCTACCCAAATAACATGCAATTGAAAAAAGAAATCAAACAACCACAAAACAAAGTCATCATCTTGGTGGATTTTGAAAGAAAGATAACAAAAAAAGGTACCAACACACATGCAATCCAAACGAAAACCTGAAATTAACAAAGATTAATCTAAAGCTAGAATCTTGTTAAAAAAAACTTCCCTATCCAATTCCAAACAACCCAGAAATTCGAGAAAGAAGCATCTAAAGACACAATATTGGTGAACAATAAACCAAAGCGATTATCCTTAACCACAAAGAAGACCACGAAGCAGAGAATGTACCTTAAACACGCTGAGAAGGGTGAAACACAAAGCACAATCAACGAGAACAAGAACACAAGATACTGCAGAGTATCGAAATGGGGAAAAAAAAATCAACAAGGCTGCATCATCAAACAATAACAGCAACATTGCAATTCAGTGGAGAAAAGAATGTGTCAAACGACGAAATTGCAGCAGCAGTGTAGGAATTTACCAAGGTAGGATGTCAATGCAGATGAAGACCAAGAACAAATGCGAATTGGTACATGACCGACACAATTACGAGTACTTATAGTAGATGAAGGGAAGGCGGTGGCAAAAATTTGAGTGGTAGGATAAATAAACGTGGAAGACGCTCAAGGTAGGAAAAGGCGGCAGTGGGTTGTGCGCTGTCCTTCGTCGTTCGTCGTCAAGGTAGGATAGAAGATTTATTAGTAAGATCAAGGTAGGATGAAAATGCTCAGACAGTGCTCCCCGAGAGCCAATATAATATTCAACAAGACAAAGACATCAAAACAAACACAAACTAAAACCATCATCCTCCGGCCACCGGCACCGGAAACTACCAGAAGAGCATACATCCGCCACCGATACATCCACCTATGGAATCTGAGATCCACCAAATCCGAGCCGAAACGAAATACTCGAAAAAGTAACCCCAAACTCCAATAGATCAGACCAAAAGCCGAGGATGACGAGAGCCAACGCAATCCGAATCTTAGGTAATTCTCCACCACCAGCCGCCACCGCCAGCAACTCGCCGGCGACAACTAACTGACCTCCATGAAGCCGAGCCACCAGAGTTAAGCTGAGCACCACCACCTCATACTGTCCATCCCTCACCGAAACATATCCATAGGTGACAGCCTAAAAGGACGGAAAACCGCAGCACCAATAAAGCCCCAAACGTGACAGCCATAAACTCTGGCAAGCGATCGTAAAACTATTGCCGGATCCAAAAAGAGTCAGAACAAAAACTGGGATGCAGAGAAGAAGAAGGATCTACATATTAATAGGCCACCTCCGGCAAGCCGGAGAGGCAAGGCTGTGACGTATGTAGGCTTTTCAACGGAGAGAGATGAGGAAGAAAGGAGAGACTTCTAGAGAAAAGAGAGATCTCTCATCAAGGAAAAATAGTAGCATTATTATAATATATATACCCAACACTTGAGTGGGGGTGTTGGAATATAATATATGATGTCGATTACGGAAATCCTTAACATCAATTGGTTTTAGGAGAGTTGGTAATCTAACACCTACCCAGTAGCCCTAATCTGTTGCAAATCCATGTCTAATTTCCTATAGCAAAGGCAAACTTTATGGGATAACTAGGAAACTCAATATTAGTATTAACAAATGAGATGTTGAGACACAGACACACTGTTTAGACTTATCGTCCTCGTTATTGGATTAAAATGGTTAATTTAAGTTATCAAATCCATTACATTTGTGAGATATAACAAAATATATTCCACTTTCCATTTTCTTGTTCCAATAATCTCATTGTGGACATAGTCCTTAATCAACTAATCATAGTTATGGTAAACCATTCATCCAAGGCATCATGAGTCATGACATTGATGTTAATAAAATTTATCTAATTATGTTTTCATTATAGAAACAAAATACAAAATGACAAAAGAATCATGCAGTTGGAAACACCTCCGCCAAAAACTAGAATCGACATGTATTTTTAAAAAGAGAAGAGTTGTGTCATATCAAGTAATACAACGATAATTCGCATTGTTGTTCGTGATGAGTTTGATGAAGAGCCTCGGATATAAGAGAGTGATGTAAACTTATCACGATCAATAATGAAAATAACCATTTTATATATTCGTTATAAAATAAAGATTCTCCATGTATCATTACTTTTTAAAAGAAAATTGGTTGGGGTTGGTACCTAGTCAAACTGTGACGCCCCGTTCCAGACACCGTGTCCATAACCGGAAACGAACGTCCGGCACGCATATAATTTAAATTTAATTACATTATATACGTAAGCATTACGTAATCACATCAGAGTTGAGGCGGAAATTCAACAGACATGGGAAAACTTAAACGACATTCAACGTCGAATGGAAATGCTAGAAGCATCAACAATCCAACTTAATTGTCACAACGTTTTAACCATTCCAAAGGTTAATGACGATACCGGGTTACGCACCTCGATATATCGTCATCGAGTGGATCTCATGGATTAAGTATTTACTAAGCCACATAAGCCAGATAAGGCATACAAGTCATACTATCGACTTGGGAGCCATGGCGTGCCTGTCGGTCATCGAACCTGAAGTCTTTACTAGGGATTCGAGTGACAACTATCGACTTACGGATAGTGCAGGATGTGAGTTCTAGGAGTCGATCACCCCAGGTCGGGCAGATCGATGCCGAGAATAGAGTCCACACCAGTTACGTTGGCCCAACATCCACAGGATGACTTGGGCAAGGGGTAAAGCCCAACTAAGGGCAAATACGACAATAGCTATAAACCGCAGTGTTCTAAAAATCGCATCTAGGCGCCGCCTGGGCGCTAGGCGCACCTCCAGCGTCCCGACTTGGCTCTAGGCGACATGTTCTAGGCGGCTGGGTCTTCTGGGCGCTTCTGGGCGCTTCTGGGCGCCGCCTAGGCGACCTGGGCGCTCTCAAATCGATTAGGTTGCGTTTTTTTTTTTCTTTTTCTTAGATATTTGGCATATTACATATATAACTTTTGACATAATTAAAAAATACACTTAACCTAAAAAAAACTCGAAGCGACATGCCTCCTTTCTAGTCGTTCTTTCTCCCTCTCATTCTCTGTTCTTCCTCTCACTCCTACTCAAAGCATGATATTGTTGGAGTTGGAGACTTGGGGAATAATGATGATGAGATTGAGGATTGAACTTGAGAGTTGAGACTTGAGAGTATTGACTATTGAGTGTTGAGTTGAGTGTTGAGCATGACATTGATTTCGTACTTTGGGTTTTGGATACTACGTTTCATTGATCTTTTGACACAATTTACAAGTTTTTACTTGATTTTTATGTTTTATGATCATAGGATGTAAAATTTAAATAAGATAAGTATTAATTTTTCAAATTAAAAAAAAAAAAAAAAAAAAAACGCCTGGGCGCCGCCTAGGCGCCCCTGGAGCGCACCGTCATCGCCTAGCGAGTTTTAGAACACTGATAAACCGACTCATATTAGGGTTAGGTCATGCATTGTCCTTATATATACAACGTTCCAGGAACTACGTAAGGCTTGATTCCTGGAATAATAACAAGATACGTAGGCACTCTAAGAATTCCACTTAGACTCAGCCGCAACTATATAAACCCCTTCTTTGTTCTTGGCGTGAGATCTCTTGATTATTCATCATTATCATAAGGAAGAGCCCGGATCATTAAGGTGACATAATTTGTCATCGTCATTGGCGCTAGAAGGAGGGCCCTTCTTTTGTTGAATTCGTCAAGATCATCATGCCTCCAAAAGACAAAACTGCCAGAAAAACCACCTCTAAAAACGTAGATCCACCAAATCCGCAAACGAGTGAGCCGGCTGGTATGGAGGCTCAAGGAGAAAGGGATCCAGCCCTAGAAACCGTTCCAAAAAATCCACCAAAGCAGCCTCAGGGCCTTGCCCCAGAGTATCAGGCCTTGGTGGATCAGTTGGCGGCGACGGATCACAACGCTTTGAGGAAAATAATGGCGGAAGCATTTACACGACAAAAACTCCAGCAACAGCAGCACCAGGCGGAAGGCGGCCAGAATATCGCCACCAATAAGCCTAAGCCATCCTAGGTCGAAGAGATCAGTGCTTCCTCAAGTTCTGTCGAAAGGATAAAGCGAGAAATCCAACAGAAGCACGTGCGCATCGATGAAGACAGCGTCAGGCAGGAGTTGGACGTAATTCTAGGGAAGACCCAGGGTTCGTTGTGGTTAGAATCTCCTTTCACCAAGGAGATTGAAGATTACCCTAAACCCAAGGGGTTTAAGATTCCAAAGATAGACCCGTACGATGGTACCACCGACCCAGAGGACCATCTTCACAGGTACCTATCCCAGATGAGGCTAGATTGCGCACCAGACGAGATGCGATGCCGGGCGTTCGAGACTCTACTCGTGGATCGAGCAAGAGAATGGTTCACCAAGTTGAAACCCGGGTCCATCTCCAACTTCACCATGCTCGCCCGGAAATTCAGAGATGCCTTCATCGTCAACAAAAAGTTCCAATTGAGCGAAACGCACCTCACGAATGTGAGGCAGCATAGAGACGAGTCGGTGTTAGATTATTTAAAGAGGTTTAATCTTGAGGCGATGCAGGTCAAGGATCCACAAGATCGAGTCTTGATTACTGTTCGTATGGGGACTGCGCAACACGAAGTTGTATGAGAAACTGAGCAGAAACCTCCCCCGAAACATGGATGAATGTGTGAATGTCGTCCACCGGTTCTGTCAAGGTGAGGAAGCAGTGCGTAGGCACACCCAAGCCGAGTGGATGGATAGTTCGAGGAAAGATGGTCGGGGAGCGAATAAGAGCCAGCCTCGGCAGCTCGATGCAGAGAGAAAAACATCTGTTTGGGATCAAATCGAGGCTCCTGTCTCGGGACGGTCAGAGAAAAAGGGAGGTAAGAAAGATAAAGATTTTATCCCTCTCAACCGTTCGC
Source organism: Gentiana straminea (assembly GCA_036785695.1). NCBI lineage: Eukaryota > Viridiplantae > Streptophyta > Magnoliopsida > Gentianales > Gentianaceae > Gentiana > Gentiana straminea. The sequence continues at coordinate 2,037,852 of JAVUPR010000407.1, forward strand.
GTGCGGAGGTTTTATCTATCATGGTTTCCAAGAACCTAGCCAAGAGGCCACCTCCGATCAAAAAACCTCGAAAAAGACGAAGGTCGACAAAGTATTGTGAATTCCACGAGGATACAGGCCACTCGACAGAGGAGTGTTTCGACTTGAAGAAGGACATCGAAGCCTGCATCCAGGATGGGAAGTTGGATGAGGTTGTCGGCAGGTCGCGTCAACCTGAACTCAAAGGGTCACGAGACTCTAAAAGAAAAAATTCCGATCAGGACAGAGGTCGAAGTCGGGAGAATCAGAGAAGAAGAGACCGATCTCCCGACAACGATAGGGACCGCTATGGTCGGGACCGATATGATGATAATCGCCCAAATAACTACGTGAACATGATATTTTGGCCCGGGGAAAGCGAGAAAGAGCGAGCCAGTCGGGAGCCAAACGACAGCTCGAAGCCACGAAAGCAGATGAGGTTAACCACAGAAGTCGGGTACGGCCCAAAAGACGATGTCCCTAGGTCGACAAGCCATAGTGAGGGGCTAGTGATCGAGGCGGTCATAAGCCGCACCAGAGTATCGAGAGTATGTGTCGATAATGGCAGCGCAGTTAATATCCTATACTACTCGGCATTCCAAGGTATGAAGCTCAAAGAGAAAGACTTAGCGCCCATAGCCTCTCCCTTATTCGGTTTCACAGGTCAGGCGGTCCATCCTATGGGCTCAATAAAGCTACCGACGACAGTAGGAGATGGGGAAAAGGGGAGGACGCTAGAGTTGAACTGCGTGGTTGTTAAAGCTCCCTCCGCTTACAACGTCATTATGGGTAGACCGGCTCTTTTTGAGTTGCGAGCCATAATTTCGACTTTCCACAACAGCATGAAGTTTCCTACTCGAAATGGCTCCTACGAGGTAAAAGGGGACATTGAAATTGCCAGAAGCTGCAACTCGATAGTGATGAATGGTAAGATGGCAGTGCAACAAGTCCTCGTCGAGGAGCTTATTCCGGATGAAGAGGAAGAAAAGTGTTGGGCCCCAAGTGAGGCAGTCGAAAATATCAGCTTGTGGGATGAGGAAGATGATCAGAGTGTCCAGGTCGGAATCTGGATCCCGACTCAGGAAAAGTAATTACCGATAAACTTGCTAAAAGAGTTTAAGGACGTTTTCGCATGGAAGGCGTCCGACGTGCCAGGTCTGCCGACAGACATAGCCGTCCACAAACTCGAAACTGACCAGGCTAGAAAGCCAGTCAGGCAAAAGAAGATAAGCTTCGCGCCCGATCGGTTGAAAGCCATTGAGTCCGAAGTCGGAAAGCTGTTGTCGGTAAACATTGTAAAAGAGGTGCTTTATCCGGAATGGCTAGCGAATCCCGTGTTGGTAAAGAAACCAGACGGTAGCTGGCGCATGTGCGTCGACTTTACGGATTTGAACAAGGCATGTCCCAAAGATTCCTACCCGTTACCCAAGATCGACAGGTTAGTTGACTCGACCATCGGTTTCGAGGTGTTCGCGTTTCTCGATGCATACAAGGGATACCATCAGATTCTTATGGATCCCCGAGATGCAGAGAAGACCGCATTCATTACAGAGTTTGGCACCTTTTGTTATGTTACCATGCCATTCGGACTAAAGAATGCTGGAGCTACATACCAAAGGGCAGTCAATAAATTTTTTACGCAGCAGATCGGCAGGAACATGGAAGTCTATGTGGACGATCTACTCATTAAAAGCCGATCGATAAAGCAATTTTTGGTAGACGCCAGGGAAGTGTTCGAGGTGTTAAGGGATTCTGAAATGAAACTCAACCCGAAGAAGTGCACCTTCGGGGTAAGAACCGGCAAGTTTCTAGGGTACATGGTATCGAGAGATGGAATTCGAGCCAAACCTGACAAGATCGACACGCTAAAGAATATGATGGAACCCCGAAACTTGAAAGAGGTTCAGAGACTCACCGGTCGGATGGCAGCACTGAACAGATTCTTGTCTCGGTCAGCTCAGCGTGCACTACCGTTCTTTAAAGTTCTTCGAAAGCCCAGTCCTTTCCAGTGGGACGTCGAATGTCAGACTGTCTTTGAAGAATTAAAAGCATACTTGTCTACCCTGCCTACCCTCACTTCTTCTCGAGAGGGGGAAAGGTTGTTGGTCTATCTATCGGTCTGCGAGGAAGCAGTGAGTTCGGTCTTGGTCCGAGAGGGGGAAAAGGGACAGGTACCCATATATTTTGTAAGTAAGGCTCTACATGGCCCCGAAGTCCGATACTCGCCAGCCGAGAAACTTGCATTGTCGTTGGTACACGCGTCGAGAAAGCTCAGGCCATACTTTCAAGCCCATCCCATAATGGTAGTCACAGACCAGGCACTGAAACAAATTCTAGCGAAGCCCGATACGTCTGGTCGACTCGCGAAGTGGGTAATAGAGATAGCCCAATATGACATTGAGTTTGTTCCGCGCACAGCGATCAAGGCTCAAGCCTTAGCAGATTTTTTAGCCGAAGGTATATCAATACAACTTGAGCAAGAAAAGCAAAGTCAGAAGGAACGTTGGATGCTCCATGCTGATGGAGCCTCGAGCAAAGAGGGAGCAGGTGCAGCCCTCCTATTAGTCAGCCCGAAGGGGGAGGAGTTTCCATACGCTCTCCGGTTCGATTTCAAGGCAACTAATAATGAGGCAGAATATGAAGCAATTATCACTGGTCTGAAGCTCGCCCTAAAGCTGGGGTTGAAAATCTCAACGTTTACAGTGACTCGCAGTTAGTTGTCAATCATATCAATGGGGAATACGAGGCTAAGGAAGAGACTATGAAGCACTATCTGGCAGTAGTTCAAGGCCTCAAGAAGAAATTCAATACGATTCAAATCGAACAGGTACCTCGAAGTCAGAACAAGAGGGCCGATGCTCTGTCCAAATTAGCGTCGAATTTCGTCTCCAGCAAAAAGGTGTTAGTAGAGTTGCTAACAGAGAGAAGTTATGAAGAGATAGAGGCCCAGCCGATAACTCAGCAGGCCACATGGATGGATCCGATCGTCCTTTACCTGAAGGACCAGATATTACCCGCTGAGAAAGTACAGTCGAGAAAGGTCCGACTACAGTCGGCTCGATATGCATTCTTTAACGACGTTCTTTACAGGAAATCGTTCACAAGTCCATGGTTGTGGTGCACATCCGAATCAGAGGGAGAGTATATTCTTGAAGAAATCCATAGAGGAGCTTGTGGGAATCACTGTGGAGCTAGGATGTTAGTTCGGAAATGCAGGCTCGCGGGATACTTCTGGCCCTCGATGCAACGAGATGCGAACAACTTAGTGCAGAGGTGTAATTCTTGTCAAATCCACGATAACGTTTCTCATCAACAAGCACAGGAAATGAGCGTCATCTCGTCAGCCTGGCCTTTCGATATGTGGGGAGTCGATATAGTAGGACCCCTACCTCGAGCTCCAGGGAACAATCGGTTTGTAGTAGTTGCGCTAGATTATTTTACTAAGTGGGTGGAAGCCAAAGCTTTGCCCGATATCAAAGCAGCAACAATCAAGAAATTCCTGTGGGTCGAGATTTTATGCAGGTATGGCATCCCCAAAGCTTTAATTTCAGATAACGGCACTCAGTTTGAAGACCGAAGAGTCAGAGAGTGGTTAGCCGAGTATCATGTCGACCATCACTTTACTTCGGTGGCTCATCCCCAAACGAATGGTCAAGTCGAACAGACAAATCGACAGATCAAACTCAGGTTGAAGAAAAGGCTAGAGGCCGAAGGACGAGACTGGGCATTGCAACTTCCGAGCATCCTGTGGTCATACATGATAGCTCCCAACTCGTCAACAGGAGAAACCCCTTTCTCCCTAGCATATGGTTGCGAGGCAGTCATCCCTGCGGAGATCGGTGTTCCTTCCCCTCGAGTTTTAGCGTATAATATTGAGACGAACGACCCTGAGATTCGACAAGAGAAGGATAATCTCGATGAGCGTAGAGAAGTAGCCTCAGCCAGAATGGCAAGGTATAAGCAGAAGATCTCTCAATATTACAATGCGAGGGTAAAGTACAAATATTTCAAGGTCGGAGATCTAGTCTTGAGAAAGAACGAAGCGAGCCGTCAGGAGGAGATCGGGAAACTCACCCCGAACTGGGAAGGCCCGTATCAGTTTCTGAAAGTACACCCAAAGGGTTCATATCAACTAGTTCGAGCAGACGGAACGACAGTCCCTCGACAATGGCATGCGAATAATTTGAGGAAATTTTACGTCTAAGCCTTATTCCCTTAGTCTGTTTCTACTTGTTTTATAAGATTTATAATCAGTCCATGGGACAATTCTATCTTGGTTATAATAAATGCAGATTTATTTTCTACTGTTCTACTAAGTTATTTTTGTAATATTCTAAGTCGAAAACGACACGAAGTTACAATCGACATGCATAGGCAAAAAGGAAGTCGGAACTCTCGACAACGCCATAAGCAAAAAATGCAGAAGGCAAAAAGAAGACTCGCAGAGTCGGGTCAAATGTCCAAGTCAAAAGCCTAACGAGCCTAAAAGGCGGACAAAGGACGGTTCGCAGGGTCGGGCCAAACGTCCAAGTCGGAAGTCTAACCAGCCCAAGGGGCAGCTAGACCGGGACAAGGACAGCTCGCAATGTCAGACACACTTGAACATCTAGCAAGCCTATAAGGCTAAAAAGCCAAGGCAACTAGATCGAATTAGAGACATATAGACCCCAAGTGTTTATGAACTAAAGTTGATAAAACACTTAGGGGGGGGGGGGAAGAGTAATATCATAGCAACAAGGCTCGACAAGCAAAAAAACAAAGACAAAGGGCCGAAATCAAAAAACCAAAATAAAAATTTACAGATTCACCCAAGTCGAGTGCATAATGGTCGAGTCAAATACATAATAAAACTGAAAGTTTTACAAATAAATCACAATCAGAGACTGCTAAGTAGAGGCATCGGGAGTAGGATCCGGGATCACATCTTCTGGAGCCGGAGTCGGATCAGCTGCCGTGGAGGTCGGGTCGTCAAGAGTCGAGTCCACTGAAGGGCCGCCATACTTCTGAGCAAGCGAAATACCCTGCTGGAACTCGTCAAAGTACACATCATAATTCGCCTCCGCCTCGGGGTCATAGCAGCCAGGCTCTTCAAGCCGGTCGATTTCAACCTCGGGATAGACCTTCTTTACTTGGTCCACCGCCTTGGTAAATCCACCAAGTATGGCCATCTGCATGATCACATCGAGGTCGTGACCCAGCTCGGCAGACTTCCGGTACTCGAGCACAGCGGCGGCTTTTGCTTCATCGACCTGTGTGGGGACCTGCTCCAGGTCGGATTTCAGCTGGTCCCTCTCTCGGGCAGTAGCCGCCCCTCATGCACACTCCTGCTGAAGAGCTTCTTTCACAGCAGCCTCCCTCCCTTCGGTGGCAGCCAGACTTTTCCTCAGCTCGGCGACGATAGCCTCTCGCTCCTCTGCCAGTTTTTTCAGCTCGGCATCAGCTTCCATCTTGAAAGTTTCGAGCTGCGATTCAAGACCGGCGAGCGCAGCCGACTTGCCGGCGAGTTGGTCGTTCAACCTTCGGATTGCGTCTTCAGCTCCTCCTCAGTTGCCGACGGCATGTTCATGCGTCGAGAGGCCTCTCGACTCATAAAGTAGTGCGGTCAAAAAAGGACAAGGTTATTATAGGAGTTAGACACATACCTCTATAAGTGCAAAAAAGAGAAAGCTGAAAATGACAAGGGTTAATGCTTACCACACGACCCAACTCTCGAAGCGAAGAGGCCAGGACCGGACCGTCCAGCTTCTCGACGTCGTCGGCCGTCATTCTACCAGTGGCCTCAAGATCGAGAGCGGGTTGGGAGGCCCTGGCCCTCTTTGCCTGCCTTTGCTGGTCTCTCACCAGCTCCTCGAGGGCCGACCTCTTTCTCTGCAGCCCGGCCGCGTCGATTCTTGAAGTGTCTCCACCTCCTCCCAGAGTCAAGTCAACAATCTCATCTTCCTCGCGGATCGACCGATGCTCGTGGGTCAGTCCCCCCGATGTAGAAGGCTGAGTCGGCTGTGACACAAGGGGGGTCGTCTCGACTCCCTCAGTCGAGGCACCGACAGGGGCGGGGTCCTCCACTAGCACTAAGGGAGGGTCCCTCGACCTGGAGGCAGTGACAGCAGCAGCCACCACAGAGGCTTTCGGGACAGCTATCTTCGAGAATCTTCCCACTGCACAAAGAAGAAAAGAGACAGTATCAGTAATAGACAAAATACAATCTCGATAAACAACAAGACTGGTAAAATAATAACGAGTTCCCTACATGCTTCTTGGTCAGCAGCGTGTAGTCCTACAAGGGGTACGGGTCCCGCCTCCTCGACCCGGGTGAGGTCGTAAAGGATACTCAGGTCTGATGTGGTCACCTCGAACTTAAACCTTTCCAGGGTAATAGCTTCTTGGGGTATGGCCTCACGACCCAGTTTGTCATCCCTCCCGTCTCTCGACCTCCAGAGCCCGATGTAAGGGTTGTCCAACCCGTGTCGGAGGAAGAAGAACCTAGGCTTCCAATTGCCATGAGAGGAAGGTCCCTTAAACACAAACTCATGGCGATTTGGGCACCTCTGAAAAGAGTACCACATCTTATCCGGCAGCGCAGCCATCTTGTACCACCACCGGAATAAGGGAATTGAGAAGCCGACACCCGCGACCCGACAGGCAATGACAAATCCCATTAGCGTCCGGATGGCATTCGGACCTAACTGAGATACGCCGATCTCATAGTGATGAAGAATTGCCAATATCGCCGGACAAAGAGGAAACCTCAGCCCACTCGCTAACTGGGACTCGTAAACGGTGCAGTACCCTTCCGAGGGCTCATCGGCGAACTGATGGTGGCCGGAAGGTAGTTGAACCACCAAGTTTGGGTTGGAAAGGCCATATCTCCGCCGCAGTTGGTTGAGATCATCCATGGTTAAGCAGGAAACACACCATTTGGGCCCTTTTCCGTCCATTCTAGTGGTTAGTTTCTTGGGATCTCTAACTGTACCTAAGGGCTCCTCCACGTTTGGTGGCTGAGATGGGTCAGAAGGGGCGGACAGTGGTGTTTGGTCGCCGGAATGGGATTCCTCTAACCTATCGGAGACGGTTGCACTACTAGACATGGACAGAACAGAAACTAACACGGTATTACGAAGAAGAAGAATGCAAAGAGAATTGCTTACTTGCTCTGTAATGGAAGAAAGGGACGGTTGAAGAAACTGGTTGAAGAAGAAGCGAAATGGCAGTGGGAACACCTTCTGAGCTTTCTTCCCCTTTTATGCGTTCCAATCGTCCAAGTAATAGTGAAAAGACGTGGTTAGGGCCCCCCAAAAATCACGATAATCAATGCCAACGTCATTTATGGCAGAAGGCGAAGAGTTAGTGCGCTCTGACGTCACAACGAACGGCCACGATCTACTGGGGAAACAGGTGGCATACGAAGCGGTTATACCCTTTCCCACCCAAAATGTGATCCAACTCGAAGACGATTTCAAATTGACAGATCTGACCTCGGACAACGGAAGTCGCCTCTCTCAGGTCTGGGGGGCTTATGACGATACCGGGTTACGCACCTCGATATATCGTCATCGAGTGGATCTCATGGATTAAGTATTTACTAAGCCACATAAGCCAGATAAGGCATACAAGTCATACTATCGACTTGGGAGCCATGGCGTTCCTGTCGGTCATCGAACCTGAAGTCTTTACTAGGGATTCGAGTGACAACTATCGACTTACGGACAGTGCAAGATGTGAGTTCTAGGAGTCGATCACCCCAGGTCGGGCAGATCGATGCCGAGAACAGAGTCCACACCAGTTACGTTGGCCCAACATCCACAAGATGACTTGGGCAAGGGGTAAAGCCCAACTAAGGGCAAATACGACAATAGCTATAAACCGACTCATATTAGGGTTAGGTCATGCATTGTCCTTATATATAAAACGTTCCAGGAACTACGTAAGGCTTGATTCCTGGAATAATAACAGGATACGTAGGCACTTTAAGAATTCCACTTAGACTCATCCGCAACTATATAAACCCCTTCTTTGTTCTTGGCGTGAGATCTCTTGATTATTCATCATTATCATAAGGAAGAGCCCGGATCATTAAGGTGACATAATTTGTCATCGTCAGTTAACAATCTATCTTATTACAATTCAAACCAAAAGTTAAACGGGTAAAAAGAAAGTATCATCTCTCTCGTGTCTCATACTAAAACATTAAAAAATAAAGATAAAGATAAACTTCAAAGCATCATCATGAGCTCACTCCTCATAAAAGACATCATCATTATAGAAACCTGCATCACCTTCATGGTTGGGAACAATTTAATAAATGGGGTAAGTACAAAAGTACTCAGTAAATGGTAGTAGTACCGTGGTTAGCAACAATAACAACATCAACAACATTAACATTCAACCACAAAAGGTTACTTACTACCAAGTATGTATAACAACACACTCATCTCTACTAGTCCAACTAGTAAAACTCAACAAAGTAAGGGATGAGTTGCACACAAGTCCAAGGACACTTTGCATGGTGAAGACTTCAACCCCTCGAAAAGGCAGGGGCCCGGCCCAAGTGATGTCCAAAACCCTGAGTTTAACCGACCCTGGGGCTGCCACTACTACAAAATAGGCTTTTTAGGACATTGCTATCAGGACATTTTTTAAGAAATGTCCTAATATATGGCTGATGGGGCGCTTGAAAGGAATATCCGTTTGATGAGTAATAAAATGAAGTAATTTTGTTTTTTTTTAAATTATGTAAAATCGCTAACCGGGCGTTCTGCATATGACTAAAATATAAAATAAAAATATAGGCGCAAATTCGTTTTACCCTAATTCCTTTAGCGGGTAAAAGAAACGAGATGCCCGCCTCCCCCAAATTTTTTTCGTTCATCGCTTTTCTCTTCTTTGACTAGATCTTCAGCAGCATCGATCTATGGCAAAAACTCACCCCAAAATCGGCCGGTCCATCGTTCTTCCACGCCAAATCCATCACCATCTTCACTTTCAAAAGATATAGTTGTGCTTAATTATTTTGTTGTGATGATTCCTAATCGAGAAATTTTGTGATATCAATTTAATTTCTCTCGAAAGCGATATCGGTTTTGAAATTTGTGATTTTTTAGTGATGTGGTAGAGTTTTAGTCACCAGCCATCGAGCCTCACAGGTTTTTTTTTCGGCATCAAGTTCTATAATTTACAAAGTTTAGATCTATAATTTACAATCTCCTCCACTGCAGAAAGAAATTCGTTAGTCCTTTCGTTTCTATTTTTATTTCGACATTTTGTTTGTCTTTTTTGTTTATTATTCTCCCTTTTAATGTGATTCTCGATTTCGTTGGTGCGGGTCATCGATGTTTTGCATCCTGGACGACCCAACATCTCCAAGGTTCTTTTTTGTTTACTCTTTGATTGTTTATGATTGTTTCTTTTGCATTTCATCTGTTTTTTTTTCTTTTTTAAATGATTAATAATTGTTTAGTGTTTTTAATCCTTTGTTTTTCTTTCAGGCGAGGTTTGGCTTTAAATCGTATTTTGTTCCTATTTGAAACTGAATTTGTTCCGATCTTTTACTGTAGATCTAGGAAAGATGTATGATGTCAGGGGCTCAAATGCCATATTTGTCTCGAAGTTCAGGACTCACTTTGGAGGAAGCAAATCAACTGGGTTCGGATTAATCTAAGATGCTGTGGAGAACGCTAAGAAGTTTGAGCCGAAGTATCGGCTTATCAGGGTAATGCTTTATCTTACGGCATAATTCGGGTCATGAACCATTCCTTTCTTTGTCCTAGCATCTAAAGAATCTATTGTTTTGAGGATGAAGTTAAAAAATATAGGATTGAGAAGAGTTTGGTTTTGATGTTAATGGAACTCCACTTGCAAGAAATTGGGGTGTAAAAGATTGTTTTTGCAAGGAAAATGATGGTTTGGATTAGGTATAGGCTGAAGGTTATGTAGGGCCGAATTTATTGGCTCTATAGATATTTAGAGAAATTGTTTTAATCCCGGTTGCAACAACATTCAAAGTTGATCAATACCTAACACCGATTGATGACTTGGCTACTTGAGAAAGGAAAACTGGGGTTGGAGGAAAGTTTATTGTGTTAATCAGGCTGGTGCATAAGGTGTTCAAGAATAAAGCACACATTACAACTAGAAAGTTTTAAGCTTTGGCAAGTTATTCATTTGCTTTTCAGCTCTCTTTTGGCGTTGAGTTTAATTCTAATTGGTTAGCCTTTTAGATTGAAGTTCTGAGTTTTGATTCTTAGTTTTTTAATTCTATTTTTGTTTTTGAATGTGCATGTGGAACCATAACAACTACAAAGAAGGGAGCCATACCTGCACTTCCTACGTACTCTCAAGTCCTTGAGCTTCTCAAGGGAAACAGGTAGTCTTTCTTGCTTGCTTTGTTTTTTTTTTTTGGGCTTTAGCTAGACTTTTTTGTTTGTATTGTTTTTTTGGGAGCCAAATGGCCATGACGGTAGTTTGTTAGCTAATTGATTAATCCCATTTGTGTATTTGCGAATCAGTTGTGTCGCCGTGCCAAAATTGTTTGTGAATCTAAGAAGATGGAAATGGGAATGTAATGTGAAGGAAAACAAGTTGGTGGACTCTTTTCGGACAGAAAAACCGATTCGGGGGGACTAGAAATGGGATTAAGCAGGTAGTTTTGTGGATTAATATTGGCTATTGTTTTTTGAACTTGCTTTCTTGTCATTTATAAATACAGATACCTCAACCCGCAACAAGGCAGAAAGGTATAATAAATTTAGCCAAGTGGCTGTTGTTGTTTCTTTTGCATGTGTCATAATAAACTACTGTTGTTTCTTTTGCTGCTATAATAAATGATTTTTAAACATTGGAACTATATATGAATTTGATAATCTAAATGGATTGGTGGGACTACACGGTTTTTGTGATTTAAGTTCTTGATTTAGAACACACGCCTTTACGATGCTCGAAGTGTTTCTACTCTTTAACATTGCGATTTCTTATTTATTGTCCAACATTATATACAACCTGGAACAGATCGATGTTACATTACATAGCAGCTAGTTATACTTATATGCTTCTATTTCTTTGCAAAAAAATCACGAGACTACAGGAATCTTAGAAGAAAAAGCACATAGACTACAAGAATCTTGAAAGTAGGTATGAGCAACTGCCTTCACCAATGAACTTGTATTTCATTACCTAATCAGAATCCGTTATGTGTTCTTGTTGTGATCACCCAAGTTTCTGTGAAAGGTAACCAAAACATACCAACACAAAATGTGGTAATTTTGTTGTGTATATAACATGGACAATTAGTATGAAGAAATTACACAAAAACCTAATGCGAAATTGAAGAGGAAACGTGCTCGAAAAAGACTTTGCGTCCTTCAACAAGCATTCCGAGTAAGTTGAACTGATTTTGGTTTGAATGTGAATAATTCAGTTTTTAGATGTCAATGTGTACACAACACAAATATGTTCCTTTATTTGTGAAAAAGGATGGAGGCATGGATATAGTAGGTATTGCTGCTATGGTAAACTAGTTAAATTTATCTTAAATGGGAGAAATTTGTGTTAGTTGAGGTGAACTTCATTGTCAAAAAGCTGAACCTTCGGCATTGTCTGATTCTCAGGTATGCCTTGACACTAGAAACCCAAAAAGCAGAGGAAGTAGAGGGCTTTTAGAAGATTTGGACATGGAGTTATTTGTTTTCTAAATGCATGTTTTAATTGACTTGAGGTGTAATTTCAACTTTATTTACTTGAGAACAGTTGTTTTGGAAGTTCTAATTTAATTTGTTGCTTAGTAGTGGATCGAATGTGCATGGAATATATATATAGAGAGAGAGAGAGAGACATGAAGGTATTAATTTTTTTTTATATTAAAAAATCCTAATGAGGCGTTTTGGAACGTCCGAAGGGTTCTCTTATGACATTTCAAACCGCCTCATTCGGACTCAATAAAGGCGCTTTAACTTGCATCAATACCACCTGTGTTAAGGTGTTCTCAAACGCCCCAGGGTTGTGTTGGGGCGTTTCAAACGCCCCATCAGGTTTGTGTTAGGGCGCTTCAAACGCCCCATCCGGGTTGTGTTAAGGCGTTTTTGCCTATTACGACGTCGACAGAAAGGGCGTTCTATGGAAACGCCTCTAGATTAAAAACGCCCTGACAGACTCTTATATATGGCGTTTTGAAACGCTCTTAAAGGCCTTTTTTGGTGCAGTGTGCCCTGAGTCTAACCGACCCTGGGGCGTTGATCCTTCCGGTTGCGATATTAAAACGTGACTCACCAAAGGACTAATGCACTTTATCTTTTAGACTCCAAATATGTTTGTTTGGTTATATTATCTAGCCGCTTATATTCATTACACATAAAGGATTCTTAGGGACTTCTAGTCCTAAACCATTCTAATTATATTACTTACCACATAGCACAGAAAGAGTTGGAGAGATTTCTTCCGGTGATCCCGTGTTTCTCCCGGCAGAGGGTCTCCACACGGTGCTGTGTCGAATACACCAGAAACCATACTCAAAATTATGTCATATGCCAAATAAGGCTCAACACAAAACACACTTTGTGTAAAGAAAATCAAAAGGACCAACATCTACAATTTTCTTTTTATTTCTCTGTACTCACATTATTTATTCAATGCTTATTTCTTCTGTATTTTCTTTTTCATACTTCTGCATCTTTTATATACTATATACTCTCGGTAGCAGAAAATGGGGAAGAAAAAAAAAGAACAAATGATCCCTTTCTTCCAACAACAACTACTGCTTATCTTTTATATATATTTCTACACATCTAATAAAAAGAAAAAGAGAACCCGTAGGAACTTTCTTACTCTATTGTATATAATTTTTCTTTTTTCCCAATTGCCGAAACATCAACTAAAAAAAAATATGATTGTTCTTTTCTTGCTTCACTGCTAACCAAACGAGAAAAATAATAATAATAATATAAAAGCGAAATCACCAAACCAAAGCAAACTGCTTTTCTGGAAAATTAACATCATGAACAAAATAAAATATGAATAAAAAATCAATTTCAAACCAAGAAAAAATAAAAAATAAAATAACTTTAGAACACGGTTGAACACCCCTTTACCTTGTTTGATGAAGAAAACGCGTTGTAAGCAAAACAAGAAACTGAATCCTAATTGCCACGACCTTTATTCCTTAACAGATTAGGATGATTCTTGGATAGAAACGATCTCCTCGATCTCCTGAGCGTTTTGATATGCAAAGTCTACAAATTTGATTGACCGATTAGCTTCTACGTTGAAGATTATCTCAACCTTTTCTCCTCTCCCAACTTCCAGGAAATGGTTCGATTAAAATTCATCTGATGAAACTGTCATAGGCAGATTTAATGTAAATTAATTACCAATTAACTCACACTTATCTCCCAAATTTAAGTAAGGTAAATTAAATAAATGGGTTATTGTTAAATAATTGCCAAATACCTATCTTACCCTCACCTAAATTTCTTGGATATTACACAAACATACTTGCCAAATGCCAACAACTTAGAACAAGAACGTCACTACCTGACTATAACACATTAACATCAAGATGTTTGGATTTTGACTTTGTCTCTCCCTCCCTCCCTCCCCTCTCAGTTCATCCACAGATGTTTATATGTGACGGTTGAGAACTCGGTCCAAGTGCGTTATTTAAGTTATAATAAATCTAATAACAACTTAAACATTATTGTTTGACCTAAAATACCTAAAACAAGTTATTAATTTCATTGTGTCCCCTACCCTGTCAGATGATTCCGGAGGTGAACCTAACATGGTATTTTAAAGGTAATCTCTAATATGTGACACTTTAAAGAGAAAATGAAATAACTACTTAAACATTATTGTTCGACGTGAAATGTTTAAAACAAATTATTAATCTCATTCTGTCCCACTGTGACATTCTTGACATAACTCTATCAGATGATTATGGAGTTAAGCACTAATGGTACGTGTGACACTTAAGATGATGACGGAGACATTTGTAACGTTCCAGAACTCGGGTCTGGCGTTACCCAATGACTATTGACTACTTATGTACGTTGTATAAGAAGCTTGACGTAAAATGATTAACCAAAATCACTAACTTCATTACTGTCTTCATTTATATCCTGGTATTGTTCCTCCCATTTCTGCAATGTGGATTAGTTGCGGATACGAAAATGTATTTCACTTGCGTCACTAAAAACTCCATTTTTTTTTTAATTCTGAAATTTAGAGCTTAAAACTACGATTTTTAACAATAAAACAATGTAGTTTTAGTACTAAACCCTTTGGTAGGGCTGGGTTCGCCTATGACCGTGAAGGATATTACCTTCTCTATGTCGTAAAGAAAATACGTACTCGTCATGAATCTAGTAGAGGATCGTGTGTTATTATAACTTAATATTAATGGGACATATTACTTTTGCATATTGAAACGCTTTAAACACACGCTTTAAACACACACATCAATTTATATGAACTTTTCTTCTCAAAAAAAATTATATGAACTCATCAAATATATATATCTGCCAAAAAGATTTGAAGTTAATTTTACAAATTAGTGTCGACGTAATAAAGCAAAGGCTTTCAAGAACATGAAAACACTTGCATAATACTATCCGTAATAAACTAATAATTCTATAGGTTTGTGTATGTATGCTCTAGAACTCAAAGGGTGTCTGGGAAAATCAAAATTAAACCGGAGAAATCTGTTCTTAACAATAAGTAGGAAAAATCAGAATCAAAATCTAAAAATTCCCCAGTAATTTCAAAACAATTAATCTTTTTTCTCAAATGAATTCCTCTACAAAATCACCAAAATTAAATTTGCCGTCACCACTTCATGAAACGCGCTGACGCTACAAGGCACTACCAAACCGCTCTTTTGATCGAATCCCAATTCATCAGACGCTTTCTCTAGTAACATTTTAACAACGGATGTGACAGATAACCCGGTCGGCACCACAAATCTCTGCCGCTCTTCTCCGACGTAGACTGCCACAAATCCGGTCGGAGTCGCCGTTAAAATATAGGATAATCCGGCCGATTCCTCCTTAAGTCCTCTTTCAAGTGAGTCGTATTTCTTCGCGGTTTGATGATCTATAGTTGCTATGACGTTCGCTTTTCCAGCTAGCTTCTTAATTGATCTGATTTTCTTCTTGAACATCGCTGATCGCTCTCCCAGGAATATTACTGCACAGAAACAGAGAGGAGAGGAGAGGATCGAGTAAAAAGAAAGAAAAAAAAAAAAAGAAAATTGTCGCTTTGAATTGCAGGAAGAGGAAAGATAATATTGGTAATGGTAACTGAAATGCAGTCCGGAACCGTTTAAACAGTGGTTGTTTCCACGTCGTTTTTCTGGGGAACAGTTGTTTATTAGGAATTGGTCTACTGCTTAATTGTTGATTTTTTCGTGGGGATAAGTTTATATAGTACAGCGAATGTTTTTTTGCTTATTTAGTATAACTCGACGAGCATTTGTGATGAATTTGGCGATGAATTGACGATGTATTGGCGATCATTTGCGATCCTTAGCGATGAATTAGCGATCATTTGCGATGAATTGACGATCATTTGCGATGAAATTAACGATGAATTAGCGACTTATCGAGTGGATAGTATTATATAAGCAAGAAATTTTTGAGATCGTAATATATAAACAATTATCCCTTCTTTCGTTCGATGTATTGGAGATCTGCAATATTATTCTGGCGTACCAACTTTATTTTTTTTTGATAATAATATGCCGTACCAACTTTAAACTTTTCTTTTTTGGAATTATTACAAACTCGTTTTTTTTTTTTGATAATTTTTTTTTTTTAAAGACAGTTGTTGAAAAGGACGCATACTGAAACGTTTTTAAATATAAGGACCACATCACATTATCTATCGGAAGAATGATAAAATGTATTTTAAAAAAAGACGCAACTGTTAAAATAAAAATAAAAATTCACCTCGATCTTTAATCGTTCGTATCTCGTGAAATAGAATTTCAAATGCGATAAAACTTTCACCCAAATTTTTGTTTTTTCGCGCTCTTCGATTTGAGATTTGGTTCGAAAAAATCGGATCATTTTTCGCAAGATTCACTACCGAAATTCACTACCAAATTTCGCTAGTGGATCCCAAAAAAAACTAGAAAATTTTGATAGTGAAAGCGGATTTTCCAAAATCACGTCGGAATTTCACAAACTTGGTCTTGAGATAAAAAAAAATAAAAAAATTGGGTGAAAAAATTATCGGATTTGAACTTGTAGATTGAGATATACGATCGTTTAAAAAAAAAGTATGAAAGAGAAAGTGAGTTTAGATATTATTTGAGTTTTCCTTTATTTTTAAATAGTATTGTCCTTTTATGCAAAAGTTTGAGAAATGCGTCATTTTCACACTACAAAATGTGGTCTTTTGTTCTTTTCCTAATTCCCCCTTTTTTTTGAAGAAAATTTCTGATGCTTTTTCACCGGCGACCTTCACTCTCATTCACACCGGATCTGCGCTTGCTCCTGCCGGACTGCCCTCTTCTGGGCTGCTCTACTCTAAATTGGTGTTTTTGTTAGGGTTTGGATCTGATCGACACTGCTGAGTGCGTCGTTGACTTGCTGATGTGTGACTGCTCACGGGTCTGCTACGGGCTGTAGTTGATAGTGGCCCTCCTGCGGCACATGTTTTCAACGTGGCTGCGTAAATGGCTGAACCACCACTAAAGGATGTTCCCCCTCCACCGGATGATAACCGCACCGCCACCAAATCTTATGCAGCTACTGCAGCGGCTAAAGGAAGTACTGAGCTACCCTACCAGACTTCAGCGTCTTTGGTACTTGCAAGGGTGAGCCCTCATTTTCCGTCCTTAAAACTGAGCTATAAATTCTTGCCCGGCCTTTCGAGAATGCTTTGGTTGCTAGATCCCCTGATTATCGGCCAAGAATCGATGACATCCATAAGTTCTTTACTCGCTTAGATTTAAATGCTGAATGTAAGGTCGGTTCACTTGATGCAAAAATTGTCCTTGTGCATCCGGGTTGTCTAGAAGACTATAATCGTCTGTTTACGCGTAGAGAAAGGAACATAGGCCCAAATCGTTTTGTTTTCTCTAAATGGACAGTTGACTTCCGCACTAATGAGGATTGCTCCACGGTCCCGATTTGGTTTGAACTTCCTGGCCTTCCATTACCATATATGAATCCTATGTATGTGCTGAAAATTGGAAAACTTATTGGGAGCCCGTTACAGACAGATTCTGCGACTACTGACATGAGAAGACCGCCAATGGCTAGGGCCCTTGTGGAGGTAGATATTCAAAAACCACGATGTACCATGGTTTGGTTGAGAGAGGACATACACAAAGGGAAATGACAATAATTTCATGCTGAATACTGGCCCGAATTCTGTAACTTTTGTAAGAGGATTGATCATTCTGAAACTATTTGTCGTAAGAAGAATCCACCCTCAGAAGCTGAACGTAAACCCCCAAACACTACAGGAGGGATGAAACCCCCCAATAAGAAAGGGGCCATCAATACTGGTTCGAGTAAGCCACAACAAGTTTACTAGGTTAAACCTACTAGGAACCCACCGACATCTACGAGCAGTGTTACGTAGACTAACAGTGTGCCATCAACTTCTATCGTGCCATCAAAAATCATAGCCAACAAGAGCTCCTTTCATGTGTTACAAAAACCTGGTGGTAATGAGGATCTTGAAAAGCAACACCCGCATATCTCATATGAGCATGTGATTAGGACTGCTCAACCGATCGTGGCTGAGGACCTCAGCCGTGATCGACCGGGCAAGTGGTCCTGAGGGCAATAGGGAACATGTGATTATCAATAGGACCAAAGCTTTGGATCTCAATTCCAAAACATCTGAATACCCGAAGAATAATGCACAACCTCAGATAGAAAAGGGGCAACAGAGTGCTCCGGTTTCAAAGAATATTGGGACTAGAGCTCACATCTCGCCTGATAGCTTAAGAGCTTTCCACTCCATCTTGCAGGCCCGTTAAGACGCTTCCACGGTAATTTCTGACCCGGTAATTTCTTGCACCACAAAGAAAGACTCCATAACCCCTACTTATCTTGAATCAGCTACGAAGGAGGGAAGAGAGTGAACATGATGCTGTACAAC
This sequence comes from Gentiana straminea, assembly GCA_036785695.1. NCBI lineage: Eukaryota > Viridiplantae > Streptophyta > Magnoliopsida > Gentianales > Gentianaceae > Gentiana > Gentiana straminea. The sequence goes on from JAVUPR010000407.1 coordinate 2,055,969, forward strand.
AAAAGAAGGGCCGAGCTAGAAAAAAGACAAGACACCACACAAGAGACGCGAGCGTCAACATGATAAATCCGCATTCAGCTCAGATGTGGATAAAATAATAGATCAACTCGATGAAGGAAGTGAGAGCTCAGATCTAAACGAGTTAGATCTATACGCAGCGGATGGATCACGATTTACACAGTACAATACATAAATAAAGGACTTAAATTACTACAAGGGGGTAAGAACATGTTACCAATAGGGAGAGAAGCCTTGGTCTTCCGATGTGTTCTCCAAACGGTGGTTGGTGGACACCCTTCTTGAAACACGAACCTCCTTGATATGCAAACCAAGAAAAACTTAGAGTTTTTCTTCTTCTAGAACCCAAGACAAGAAAAACAAATTTTCTTTCTTATTTTAAGTGTGTATGTCGAAATTATTAAGCACCATTAGACTTGGGAGAACTCTCTTTATATAGGAGAATAATCAATGTCCTCCAAGGATTAAATAATTAAGTGATAATTATCACATTAATCCTTTTCCAAATAAAAGATAAATAAAATGATTATCTCAAACAAATTAAGATAAATCATATTATTATCTATTATTCCATGAATTATCATTTAACAAATAAAAGATAAATCACATGTCAAATAATTATCCAAGAAAACTAATTTCTCTCTAATTATTAATCATAAATGGCGCCACACTTCTGGGTCAAAAAGCCCACATAAAATGTCTTTTATGTGTATTATATTATTTAGCCCAACTAAATAATATACATGCATATTAATTAATTAGCCCAGCCAATTAATTATCACTGAGGCCCAAATAACAAGATTATTAGTCCGAATTACAGAAGCCACATCGGGGACCATGGACCTATAACCAGTAGCTCCAATAATTAATTATTCATCGAACAGAAAGTACATTAATTATTAATTCCGGGATTACGCCACCATAAACCCGAAAGCGAACTCTACCGATTATAGATGTATACTTATACTCAACCCATGAGTGAATAAGCGTCCATTGATATAATCATTACATACGGATTAACCCTCCATGCATCGTCCATTACGAGTGGGAAGTCTCCGTGAACCCGACTCAGAATATCTTATCCTCATTTACCATTAACCCCCTGGTGATCAATTAGTACACATATCTGACTAGTGATCAATTAGTCAAATGTGAACTCCCGGGATCGATCACTTTCTTAGGGCTAACAAATAAGGGATCGTCTCTCTCGCTTCCCGCATGAAGGAATGGATTCCATGTCCGTGAAAATCGAACTACTCACTCATCTCTGGAGATAGTGCCAATGAGAAGTGGCTTGGAACACATTATTTAAGTGAACCGTAACTAACACATCAAACACTACCCCGGGACAAGCGAAGGCTGTGATCACCTCAGGATTAAGGTTGATCCATATATGATCATCTAATGATTCAATAAGATTTCTCGATTACGGAATTTATATCGAGAGATACAGATTAAATCGGTCCAGTCCTATATGAATGCCCCCACGTAGGTACCTGTTAGGTGTAATGCCCGAAAGACAATTTTTGTAATTGTTTTATTTAATAAATGAAATGATGTTATTATTCATATTTATTATTCTCATATTCACCGATGTGACAATAGTATTTACACTACAGAAAACCCTAAGTATATCGTTTATGTAATCACTTAACTCAGTGTATGGTATATACACGGGAGGATTGAGTTAGTGAAGATGTACTTAAAATACAATTAGCCCGTAGTGAAGTTAATCGAGAGTATCGGGTCTCTCCTTTAACGTGCTACTAATGCGCCCAGAACGCAATAGGTGTGATTGTCTTATCCGGACTTTCGGTTAAGAGAACCTAATGGGGCATTTATATATGATAGATATATCATATAGGGGTGGACCGATTTGATTAGAGTTCACGATATAATTCCGTAATCGAGAAGTCTTATCGAATCAATGGATGATCATATTTATGGCTATATCTTAATCCCGAGGTGATCACGTCAAACCGCTTGAATCGGTATGAAGTTTGACTTGACGGTTAAGGATTACACCGAGTCCGTGGTCCGAATTACCCCATCTTGGCATTGTACTTGGATTGAGTGAGTAGTACGTGTTATCACGGATACGGAATCCATTCCTTCCATTTATGGAAGTAGATAGCACGTTCCCTTATTTGTTGATCCTAAACCGATCGATCGCGCGAGTTCATATCACACCGATTGATCACCGGTGAGTTGTATGAATTAATTGATCACTAGGGGGTTAATGGTAAATAAGGATAAGAGGTTCTAAAAAGGGTTAACGGTAACTTCCCGATTTAGAATGAACGATCTATGGAGGATTAATCCATATGTAATGATTATATCAATGGACGCTTATTATTATTCTCGTGAGGAGATAAATATAATCTCATAATCGGAGGAGTGCGATCACGGGATTATGGTGGCATATTCTGTGATTGATTTATCGAATATAATTATTCTGTTCGTAAGATAATTATTTATTTGATTTATCGGAGCCGCTGATTATTAGTCCATGGTCCCCGACGTGCCTCCTAATATAGCATAGCTATTCTCGGACGTCGAATCCTAATAATATTAATTTAATTCTTGTTGGACTTTATTAAAACGATATGTGAATTAATTGTTTAGTGAACTATTAAATTAGTTGGGCTAAATAATTAAATATGTGGAAAAGACATTTTCCATAATCTTGGCCCAATTATTGTGTGATGGAAAAATTAATATTGACTAGGTCAATATATGAAATTTTCGCCCCATGTCCTTATTTTTGGAACAAGAAATTATTTTCTTGTGATTAATAAGACATGTGCTTAAAATATTTATTGGATAAATATTTATGGTAAATAATAAAGATAAAAATATTCTTGATTTGTTCTAGAATATTTTGAGATTATCTTTTATTTAATAGGATGATTATAATTGATTTTGTATTAATTATAAAATCCTTGGAGGACAAGGATTACTCTCCTATATAAAGAGAGTTCTCCCAAGCCTTACACACACACTAAAATTCGAGTTCCACCTCTTAGAGAGGAGGAAGAAATTTTCAGCCAAGGGGAGTTAAGGGGAGAATTTTGGAGATTTTCCGGGTAGCATATCGGAAGGATTCGAGACGAGAATTTCCTTCCACCGGGAGTTGCTTGGATCACACGTACGGAAGATCGTGGTGCTCTTCACACCAACCTTCATCCTATCCATTGCGGTTCTTCAACTTGGATTTTGAGATCCAAGAGGTATTTTCTACAACCCCCTTGTAGAAGTAGATCTAGTTATTTTATTACGTGTATTTTATAGGATCTAGATCCATAAATCGTTTCCGCTGCGGATGATATTACTAACAGTACCCTCTACCGATAGTCCGGATAAGACTATCACACCCTAAGGTGTTCAGGGCGCATTATTGGTGTTTTAATCAAGAGACCCTAAACTCTGATTAAGTTCACCACGGACTAACTTGTTTAAGTATATCACCACTAACTCAATCCTCGTAGCGTGCATGCCATACACCGAGTTAAGCGGTTACATACGGATATACTTAAGGTTTGCAGCAGTGTATACTATATAAGCACAAAGCAATTAGAAGAATAATAAAATCTGTCATTTATTAATTAAAACAATTACAAAAATTGTCTTTTGGGTACTACACCTAACAATCTCCCACTTGCACGAATGACAAGTAATAATTGTTTTAAAGCACACCCATTAACTATTACAGCAAGAACTACATCTCCCACTTGCTCTAAAGCAAATGACTCATGTCTCGAATACCCATGTTTTCCAAGTGCCTCGTAAAGACCTCAATGGAAAGTGTCTTTGTAAACGGATCGCAAGGTTGTCGGGAGGGGATTTTCATGACGGAAATGTCTCTCTCTCCGAGCAATTTCTCCGATCAAATGGTATTTTCTCTCAATATGCTTTGACTTTTGGTGACTTCGGGGTTCTCTGGAATTCGACACGGCCCCGTTGTTGTCACAGTAGAGACGTATCGGAACTTCTGGATTTGGGATTACTCCTAAATCTCCCAGGAACTTCTTGAGCCACACCGCTTCCTTAGCTGCCTCAGAGGCCGCTATGTATTCGGCTTCCATAGTTGAGTCGGCTGTACTGGATTGCTTGACGCTCCTCCAGACTATTGCTCCGCCTCTCGCAGTAAACACCGAGCCGATGTCGATTTACGATCATCCTTATCCGACCGAAAGTCGAATCGGTGTACCCTGTTATATCCAGGCTCGCACCCGAATATACAAGCATATAATTCCTCGTTCTCTTAAGATACTTGAGGATATTCTTCACTGCCGTCCAATGGTCCATGCCCGGATTGGACTGAAAACGGCTGACCAAGCCCACGCCATAACAGATGTCTGGTCTAGTACACAACATAGCATACATCAGACTACCAACAGCCGAAGCGTATGGTATCCGTCCCATACTCTCAATTTCCTCAGGAGTCTGTGGAGACTGCTGCTTAGAGAGTTGAATGCCGTGACGGGTTGGTAGGAAACCCTTCTTTGCATTCATCATGCTGTAACGCAACAACATCTTATCTATGTAAGACGCTTGGGACAGAGCCAACATCCTATTCTTGCAATCCCGTATAACTTGGATCCCCAGAATATAACTCGCATCACCCAAATCTTTCATTTGGAATTGCGTGGATAACCAATTTTTCACTTCTGACAACATCCCCTTATTGGGACCAATTAGCAGAATGTCGTCAACATACAACACTAAGAATGCCACACGATCTTTGATAACCTTCTTGTATACACAAGGCTCATCAAAGTTTTGTTCGAAACCATACGACTTGATTTGTTTCATCAAATCTATGATTCCAAGACCTCGATGCTTGCTTTAACCCATAAATGGATCTAAGCAACTTGCACACCTTGTGCTCTTGGCCTTTTTCGATAAATCCTTTTGGTTGCCGCATATATATTTCCTCATCAAGATAGCCGTTTAGGAAGGCGTCTTAACATCCATACGCGGATCTCATAATCTAGACATGCAGCAATCGAAAGGAGGATCCGGATGGATTTCAGCATTGCCACAGGGGATAAGGTTTCTTCGTAGTCGATTCCCTCTCTCTGTGTGTAGCCTTTTGCCACTAGCCGAGCTTTAAAGGTTTCAACCTTTCCATCTACTCCTCGCTTTCTCTTGTAGATCCATTTACTGCCTATGGGTTGTACACCCTCATGGCAATCCACAAGTTTCCAGACAGAGTTAGAGTACATTGACTCCATCTCCTGATTCATCGCCTCAACCCACATGTCCTTATCAGAATCATTCATAGCCCTGCGATAGGACACTGGATCATCCTGCACTCCATCAGAGACTGCGATATTTGCCTCTGGTTGCATACCGTACCGCACTGGTGGCCGAACCACTCGGGGGGTACGTCTGAGTGATCTAGGACTGTCAGGGTTGACAGGTGTATCAGCGGTGTTGTTGTTCGTGACACTAGGTGTCACCAGTGGTCTGACTTCGTCACAAAGTAACTCCTCGAGTACAACTTTACTCCGAGGCTTGAAGTCTTTCATATATTGATCCTCGAGAAAAGTGGCGTTAGTTGATACTATCACCCTCTCGATCTTCCGGATCATAGAACGACCTCCTCTTGTCCCTTGTGCATACCCTACAAACGGACATACTTTCGTACGTGCTTTCAATTTGCTAGTCTTGTCAACCGGCACATGTGCCGGACACCCCCATATACGGCAGTGACGCAAACTAGGTTTACTCCCACTCCATAACTTAAGAGGCGTTTTCTCGACAGACTTTGACGGCACCACATTTAGAATGCGGACCGCTGTTCGAAGGGCATGTCCCCAAAAAGACACTGGCAGCGACGCATAGCTCATCATGGATCTGACCATGTCTATTAAAGTCCTGTTTCTCCGCTCAGCAACTCCGTTTTGCTGAGGCGTTCTGGGCGCAGAACGTTGGGAACAAATCCCATGTTCCAAAAGGTAGTCAGTGAAATCAGTATCCATGTACTCACCTCCGCGATCAGAGCGAAGGCATTTCAAAGACTTGCCCAACTGCCTTTCGGCTTCTGCCTGGAATTCTTTAAACTTTGCAAAAGCTTCAGATTTCCTACGCAGTAGATAAACATATCCAAATCTCGAGTAGTCGTCAATGAAAGTCACAAAGTACTCGAATCCGCCTCTAGCCTGTACATTCATCGGACCACACAGATCTGAATGTACCAATTCTAAAGGTTCTTTAGCCCTATTACCTTTTGACGTGAAGGGGCGCTTTGTCATTTTTCCCTCCAGGCAAGATTCACAGACTGGCAGTGAGTCAACAGATAACTCACTTAAGGGACCGCCTTTGGCCAGTCTTTTGATTCTTTCCAAGGAAATATGACCTAGCCTAAGGTGCCAAAGATATGTATTATCTTCATGAGAAACTTTCTGCCTTTTAGCAGAACTTTGATGTGCTATTTTAAACATCTCAGTATTAAGCAGTGGAGTATCGGTTGGTTTAATGACATACAGTCCGTTTTCTAGCATTGCAGAACATAAGTCACGTCCATTTCTAGAAATAACAATCTTATTATACTCAAAAGATAAAGAATACAATTGTTCTTGCAAAACAGACACTGAAATTAAATTTCTTCTAAAATGCGGAATATAAAAGACATGGTCCATCTTAAGGACTTTATTTCCAAACATTAAACGAACTACTCCCACTGCTTTCGCTGAGACCACTGCCCCGTTGCCAACTCTCATCACATGTGCCCCGTCCTCTAGCTCCTCATACGAACTAAGGATCCGTAAAGAAGAACAAACGTGGTTAGTAGCTCCGAATCCGGTATCCAAGTTGATACATCTTTAGCTACACTTTGTAGGATTCCAAGACAAGTATATTACCTGTCTTATCCTGCGCCTTGTTTGCCTGGCGTTTTCCTTCCTTCACCTCATTTAGATGTTTCGGGCAATGCTTGCGCCAATGCCCTACTTCACCACAGTGAAAGCACTTACCTTTAGGTTTGGAAGGAGTTGCCTTTTTGCCTTTCTTCTTCATTGGCTTTGATTTCTGTTCAGTCACAGGCTTGGCTTTCGGTTTTCCCTTTGTCCCTTTGTTTGACGACTTAGCTTCAGCCAAATTGGCTTCAGCCTTCTTTTCCCCTTCTCGGGCCCGGTTGTTAGACTGGAAACCCTCGAATATCTGCAGCTCATTGATCAATCGTGTCAAGTCAAACTTAAGCTTGTTCATGACATAATTGGTCTTGAACTGAAGGAAATCGGGCGAGAGTGATTCGAGAATCATGCTCACCTGAGTCACTTCGTCAAACTTGGAACCATGAGTCTCAGCATCAGCGAAGTAATTGATCATGTTCATTACATGACCCGTCACCGACTGACCCTTCCTCATTCTCGCGTTAATAGCCATCCTTACAGCCTCATGTCGGGCCTGATCAGAAGGTGAGCCGAACATGGAAACAAGGTGCTGCATCATTTCTTTTGCAGTGCCAAAGTTCTCACATTTGGTCCTTATGATCTCCGACATGGAGGCTAGCATGATGCCCCGCGCCTTATTGTCTGCTTCAGTCCACTTCTGCCGACTTTCTTTTTCGGCTTTGGAAGACTGAGTGGTAAGTGCTGGAATAGCCGAAGTCAAGGTGTGTTGAACATTTTCAAAGACGAGAACAACGTTGAGGTTACTTTTACACTTCGAAAAATTGTTTCCGGTCAACTTATCATTTAACAGTAAAGAAATCTGAGACGACATGATGCTGTAAAGTAAAATGACAGAAATTAAATTCAAGTTCATACACTACTTATAAATTTTAGGAACTATAAACTAAGTACTTATAGTCTATCCTACCGTTCCAAGGATTTAATCTAATGCCTCAGTGCCGCCTTAGGGTAGGTCAAAGAGGTTTCAATTAATATTGTAGATCAAACTGAGAATCAAACATCTCATTTATGATCGTCAATCACCTTTCCATATCAGCCAAGGTACTACAAAAATACCCTTTATGAGTGTGACCTACTGTTTCAGATCTTTAGGTAGACCCCGAGTATGCCGCCTTAGGGTCGGTCAGTGACCCGACGAGTACCCAAAATCCTATCCTTTCGGAAACCAAGCCTTGAATTTTGATAGCGGTGAAGGCCTTCCTTAGGGGGCCGAAATCAAAGCCGGCATGAGGCGTCACCATTCTCTCACGTTGCTTGTGTCAACAGTAGAGGCTGTGGGGTCGGCTGTCGCCTCTCCCGCTCCCACTCAATATTTTGAAAAGTGGCGGGTTTACTGATCACATTTTTGGACTTGATGTTACATTAAGGAACAATAAATCATAGGTCCGAATGTGTCGGTTACGTGGGCTAACCCACCCGACCTATTCGTTGGAACATATGTGGCCGTCGGACGGGTCAGGACTAGGGGAGTTCCGTTGAGCCGTGGTGACTCTTTGGATGGCTCAGCCTTGCAAGACCCCCCGTGCAAACGCCACACGTGGAGGGTGAAGTCGATCGAGCCGTAGCTACTGTTGACCACCCAACCGTGGTTAAACCACTTTCGAACCATGAATACCCGTGATTATCCAATCCTTAAACATCAAACTTTCACGTAGACACTACGAAACAAATACGTAATCTCGTCTAGGTAAAGTGGAATTCACCGAGAATCCAACACCTTAACCACGAGGTTTCGGGATTTTACTCCTTGTGCTTTCGCAGAGTGGGATTCACCGAGAATCCATCACCCAACCTCGACGATTGAAAAAACCCGTGTTCCTCGGTTTTTACCCTAATTAGTTTCTAATTAATATCAAACAATTAATTAAAACTAATTGCGTGTTTTATACATGCCTAACTAATTCCTCGAATTAATTTCTACATGTATGCATATGGAGTGGAATTCATGATATGATGCATGTCATGGCAATTTTTCCGGTTCTACACATACAATCTAAACATGTATACTAGTGCGGAAAATAAACATCAAGATGGACCGTTGACACCCCCGTATCCTAATCTATTAGAAAATAAATTAAAATTAAAATCTGCAGCTGTCCAAAGACTTCGACAATCGGACAACCAAACGAACTCGGATCGCAACGAAACTTTCCAGATCTATTCTCCACTCCTCGGGCTTCAATATGGACGGTCGGATTGGAGCTTTGACTTGTCAATGTTCTCCAGTGATTCACCCACCAAGCCGCTGAATCTGTCTTTTACAGCAGCATATCAAAAACTTCCCGAGGCCGAACGGGAATCAAGATAAATCCCGATCGACCTGAAATTTTTAGCTCACGTCAAAAACTCCATGTTTATTGATCTGACCGGTTGGATCGTCGTTTCAACGGTCCAAACTCTTCCAGAAAATCGAGAAATTCACAGGTAGGGTTTCTGCGAATCCTGCGTTTTTCTGTTACAGCAGCCTCTTTACAGCAGCGAACGGATATGGAGACGGACTCTGATCGACCCCAAATTTTGCAGACTTGCTCATAAATATCCAATCTTGATTCTGACCGGAGGGATCGTCGTTTCAACGGCTCGATTAACGGGAAAAACGAAAACACTAGACAGCTACTAAACAGATCTATTTTCTAGAAATTAAAATTGCAATAACCAATAAATTACATAATTTCCTATACTCATATGAATGAATTTTCATTGTTCATATGAGTTTACAATAGATCTAACGGGTAAACAGTGCCAACCCCCAATCAATCTCTTCAACCATAACAACCAATCATAAACAATGCATAGAACAATAAATTAAATTTACATACATGCAATTCCACTCCTTTAAATCGTTTAAACATGATTATACTATGTAAATAGTGGAACCTTGCTCTGATACCACATGAAGGAAGTGAGAGCTCAGATCTAAACGAGTTAGATCTATACGCAGCGGATGGATCACGATTTACACAGTACAATACATAAATAAAGGACTTAAATTACTACAAGGGGTAAGAACATGTTACCAATAGGGAGAGAAGCCTTGGTCTTCCGATGTGTTCTCCAAACGGTGGTTGGTGGACACCCTTTTGAAACACGAACCTCCTTGATATGCAAACCAAGAAAAACTTAGAGTTTTTCTTCTACTAGAACCCAAGACAAGAAAAACAAATTTTCTTTCTTATTTTAAGTGTGTATGTCGAAATTATTAAGCACCATTAGACTTGAGAGAACTCTCTTTATATAGGAGAGTAATCAATGTCCTCCAACGATTAAATAATTAAGTGATAATTATCACATTAATCCTTTTCCAAATAAAAGATAAATAAAATGATTATCTCAAACAAATTAAGATAAATCATATTATTATCTATTATTCCATGAATTATCATTTAACAAATAAAAGATAAATCACATGTCAAATAATTATCCAAGAAAACTAATTTCTCTCTAATTATTAATCATAAATGGCGCCACACTTCTGGGTCAAAAAGCCCACATAAAATGTCTTTTATGTGTATTATATTATTTAGCCCAACTAAATAATATACATGCATATCAATTAATTAATTTTACCAATTAATTATCACCGAGGCCCAAATAACAAGATTATTAGTCCGAATTACGAAGCCACATCGGGGACCATGGACCTATAACCGGTAGCTCCAATAATTAATTATTCATCGAACGAAAGTACATTAATTATTAATTCCGGGATTACGCCACCATAAACCCGAAACCGAACTCTACCGATTATAGATGTATACTTATACTCAACCCATAGAGTGAATAAGCGTCCATTGATATAATCATTACATACTGATTAACCCTCCATGCATCGTCCATTCTGAGTGGGAAGTCTCCGTGAACCCGACTCAGAATATCTTATCCTCATTTACCATTAACCCCCTGGTGATCAATTAGTACACATATCTGACTAGTGATCAATTAGTCAAATGTGAACTCCCGGGATCGATCACTTTCTTAGGGCTAACAAATAAGGGGACTGTCTCTCTGCTTCCCGCATGAAGGAATGGATTCCATGTCTGTGAAAATCAGAACTACTCACTCATCTGGAGATAGTGCCAATGAGAAGTGGCTTGGAACACATTATTTAAGTGAACCGTAACTAACACATCAAACACTACCCCGGGACAAGCAGCAACCTGTGATCACCTCAGGATTAAGGTTGATCCATATATGATCATCTAATGATTCAATAAGATTTCTCGATTACGGAATTTATATCGAGAGATACAGATTAAATCGGTCCAGTCCTATATGAATGCCATCATATATAAATGCCCCCACGTAGGTACCTGTTAGGTGTAATGCCCGAAAGACAATTTTTGTAATTGTTTTATTTAATAAATGAAATGATGTTATTATTCATATTTATTATTCTCATATTCACCGATGTGACAATAGTATTTACACTACAGAAAACCCTAAGTATATCGTTTACGTAATCACTTAACTCGGTGTATGGTATATACACGGGAGGATTGAGTTAGTGAAGATGTACTTAAAATACAATTAGCCCGTAGTGAAGTTAATCGAGAGTATCGGGTCTCTCCTTTAACGTGCTACTAATGCGCCCGTAACGCAATAGGTGTGATTGTCTTATCCGGACTTTCGGTTAAGAGAACCTAATGGGGCATTTATATATGATAGATATATCATATATGTATCGGGACCGATTTGATTAGAGTTCACGATATAATTCCGTAATCGAGAAGTCTTATCGAATCAATGGATGATCATATTTATGGATATATCTTAATCCCGAGGTGATCACAATCAACCGCTTGAATCGCATGAAGTTTGACTTGACGGTTAAGGATTACACCGAGTCCGTGGTCCGAATTACCCCATCTTGGCATTGTACCGGATTGAGTGAGTAGTCCGTGTTATCACGATACGGAATCCATTCCTTCCATTTATGGAAGTAGATAGACGCTTCCCTTATTTGTTAATCCTAGAAACCGATCGATCGCGCGAGTTCATATCACACCGATTGATCACCAAAGGTGAGTTGTATGAATTAATTGATCACTAGGGGTTAATGGTAAATAAGGATAAGAGGTTCTAAAAAGGGTTAACGGTAACTTCCCGATTTAGAATGAACGATGCCTATGGAGGATTAATCCATATGTAATGATTATATCAATGGACGCTTATTATTATTCTCGTGAGGAGATAAATATAATCTCATAATCGGAGGAGTGCAAAATCACGGGATTATGGTGGCATATTCATGTGATTGATTTATCGAATATAATTATTCGTTCGTAAGATAATTATTTATTTGATTTATCGGAGCCGCCGATTATTAGTCCATGGTCCCCGACGTGCCTCCTAATATAAGCATAGCTATTCTCGGACGTCGAATCCTAATAATATTAATTTAGTTCTTGTTGGACTTTATTAAAACGATATGTGAATTAATTGTTTAGTGAACTATTAAATTAGTTGGGCTAAATAATTAAATATGTGGAAAAGACATTTTCCATAATCTTGGCCCAATTATTGTGTGATGGCAAAATTAATATTGACTAGGTCAATATATGAAATTTTCGCCCCATGTCCTTATTTTTGGAACAAGAAATTATTTTCTTGTGATTAATAAACATGCTTAAAATATTTATTGGATAAATATTTATGGTAAATAATAAAGATAAAAATATTCTTGATTTGTTCTAGAATATTTTGAGATTATCTTTTATTTAATAGGATGATTATAATTGATTTTGTATTAATTATAAAATCCTTGGAGGACAAGGATTACTCTCCTATATAAAGAGAGTTCTCCCAAGCCTTACACACACACTAAAATTCGAGTTCCACCTCTTAGAGAGGAGGAAGAAATTTTCGGCCAAGGGGAGTTAAGGGAGAATCTTGGAGATTTTCCGGGTAGCATATCGGAAGGATTCGAGACGAGAATTTCCTTCCACCGGGAGTTGCTTGGATCACACGTACGGAAGATCGTGGTGCTCTTCACACCAACCTTCATCCTATCCATTGCGGTTCTTCAACTTGGATTTTGAGATCCAAGAGGTATGTTCTACAACCCCCTTGTAGAAGTAGATCTAGTTATTTTATTACGTGTATTTTATAGATCTAGATCCATAAATCGTTTCCGCTGCGGATGATATTACTAACAGTGGTATCAGTCGCCATGGTGATCTATATTTATACGTATAAAATATTAGATCTAGGAGTGGAGAACATGTAGCTTTTATTGTCCAATTTTTTTTTAATTTGGTCAATGCATGTTTATATATTTTTATGTTGTTGCGATTGTTGTGGTTGAAGAGATGGATTGGGGTTGGCATTGTTTACCCGTTAGATCTATTGTACACTCATATGAATGATGAAAATTCGTTCATATGAGTATAGGAAATTATGTAATTTATCTTTATTGCAAGTTTAATTTCCAGCAAATAGATCTAGTTAGTAACTGTTTAGTATTTTTGTTTTTCCCGTTGATCGAACCGTTGAAACGAAGATCCCTCCGGTCAGAATGAATATTAGAAGATGATGATCGACTCCACAAATTTTGGCGCCGATCAGAGTCCGTTTCGATATCCGTTTGATGCTGCGAAGAGGCTGCTGTAACAGAAAAACGCAGGATTCACAGATACACTACCTGTGACTTCCTCGATATTCTGGGAGAGTTTGGACCGTTGAAACGCAAATCCGACCGTTCAGATTGATCAAATTGGAGTTTTGAACGTACCATAAAAATTTCAGGTCGATCGGGATTCATCTCGATTCCCGATCTGCCTCAGGAAGTCCTTGATGCAGTGCAGTCAAAGTCAGATTCAGCAGCTAGTTTGGCGGTTTACTGGAGAAAATTGGTAAGTCAAAGCACCGATCCAACCGTCCATATTGAAGTTCAAGGAGTGAAGATAAGATCTGGAAAGTTTCGTCCCGATCCGAGTTCGTTTAGTATGCCGATCGTCAAAGAGTTCGAACAGCTGCAGATTTAGTTAGAAAGTAGTAAACCCTAGTTAGGGTTTTGGTTTTTATTTTCTAATAGATTAGATACGGGGGTGCCGACGATCCATCTCGGTGTTTAAATTTTCCGCAATTTATTTTTTATGTGTTCGATCATAAAATAGATATAAAAAACGGAATTGCCATGACATGCATCATATCATAAATCCACTCCATGCATACATGTAGAATTTTAATTTTGGTAATTAAAATAGGCATGTATACAAACTCGTGTAATTAGTTGAAATTTAATTAATACGTGGTAATTAATAAATTTAGTAACTAATTAATGATCCGAGGACGGGTTATGAAATCGTTAGGCCTTTCGGTGTGTGTTCTCGGTGAACCGCCTTAAAGCCCGAACGAGATCACGTTCTTCAATTCGTAGTGTCTACGAGATTGAATGATGGTAAAAGAACAATAAAACTTGGATTAAAAAAAAAACGGTTCGCCTATTGGTTGGGTGGTCAACTGAGCTTGGCTCGACCGACTTAACCCTCCTAGTGTGATGTATGCACGGGGGTCCGGCAAGACTAAGCCAAACCGAGAGCGGAGGGGTGATTCCTTCTAATCTCAATAGGGCTCTCTTGACCCGACTTCGTCCGACTGTCACATATGTTCCAACGAATAGGACGGGTAGGCTTGCCTACGTTACCGACACCATTCGGAATCCTTGATTTGATGTGCTTTTATGTTAACATCAAAAAGACGTGGTTAGTTAACCCACCACCACTTCCAAAATATTGAGTGGGAGCGGGGGAGGCGACACCAACCCCACGGCCTCTACTATAGATGCAAGTAAGTGAGAGAAGGGTGACGCCTCGCGGCGCTTTGATTTCGTCCCCCTACGGATGGTGTTCACCCCTATCAACATTCATGGCTTGGTCTCCGAAAGGATAGGATTTACGGGTACTCGTCGGGTCACCGACCTATCCTACGACGGCACACTCGGGGCGTACCAAGAGATCCGATATAGTAGGTCACACTCATCAAGGGTATTTTTTGATAAATACCTAGGCTAAAAAAGGAAGGTAGTCAATGAATAAAGGGATGTTCGATTCTCGTGGGATATCTGATTCTCACAAGTTATTCATTGATTTAACCGTTGATCTCTTTGACCTACCCTATGGCGGCACTGAGATGCAAGGTTAAAACCTTGGAATGGTAGAGTAGACTTATTTTTTTTGTTTACTATTCCTAAAATTTAATATAGTAGTGTTAAACTTGAATTAATTTTTGTCATTTTATTTACAGCATTATCCCTTACTAAATTGCTTACAATTGACTAGTATTGACTTCGTTAAAAAGTGGAAAGTAACTAGGACGTTGAACTAGTTAATCGATAATGCAATTATTTTTCGGAAGAGATATTTTCTCTTAAGCCTTTTAAAAACCAGAGTGACATATAGGTATGTCACTAGTGTCATTCGTGTCAAACGAGAGACAAACTTAGTTTGATCAAAGGTGATTACGGACTTTGAAAATTCTTCTAGTGAATTTTCAGTGTGTAGTGACTACACACGTAACCGTTCTAATTGAAAAATCGGAAAATCATAAACTGTTGCTAGTTAGACGATATTTGGAATCGATGAACTAGTGGGAGTTTTATGATTTGTATTTTTCTGGAAACATTAGAACTGTGTAAGTGTTTACACGAGAGATTTTCAAATTGAAAAATTGGAAAATCATAACATAAAGCATTGCTGGTTAGACGGTATTTGGAACCGATAAACTAGTGGGAGCTTTAATCTTATGATTTGTTATTTTTCTGGTATATTAGAAAATCCGAGAAGTCCCGACGAGTAACACTCAAAATAGACATCCCACGGTTCAAGAGTAGTGTCTACTCAAACGAACCGCCGGTTCAAGACTGTTTCCATTTACGGAAAGTCAAGAATGGGAAAGTATGTTTAAAAGTGTTAGTCATCTAAAACTGAGTTGATTTTAAGGCAAAAACCGAAAATTAATAAACTGAAAATCATAGGATAAGGATAGTGATTTCGGATCACCAACCTATGAATCCTTGGCGATTTTCTTGAGCTAAGTTCTTTGGAAGAACAAGGCAGCAGTGCATTTAACGATTAAAAGAGTAAACAACGGGCAGTTAATTTTAGCTAGAATAGTGGGAGTGATATAAGGAAATGAATCTCGGATTCAATCCTTGGATATCGCGGAAAATTTATTTTTGGTTTAAGATTCGTTGGAACGAATGGATTTACCTTCTATTCGATAATTTGTTTGTCGTATAGGAAGTGAAAATACCATTTGTAGTTCGAATCCAAGACTCGGACTTTTGTTTGATAAAGTCAAAACCACTTACAACTGCTGAAATATGTATATCTTAAGAACTATTAAAAGCAATTGGTTTCTATATTTAGATAAACGCTTCTTCATATTCCATAGTTAGTGCATAGTCCCTAAAAGACAAGACTTGAAGACTGGCTCAAGGTGATTCCTTTCTCCCAGTCTGGTTAGATTGTCTTAAAGGTTCAATGACTAAGTTTCCTTTCAATTTGGAAAGGATAATGGTTATAAAGAAGTAACATTGCTTGTTCATGACGACCTTCGGGGTCTGATGAAAGAAACAAGCTAGTAGGAGCTTCTGAGTAGTGACTTCTTGTCTGATTACTATTCAAAAACTCCGGCAAGTTTATCCAAAATATTTTGAGGTTTTCTCTGTTTTCAACAGAGATGGAGTATTCAATACTCATAAATGGGCCATCACATAGTCCTGGGACCGATGCTCGGTCTACCTCATGTGAATCGCTTTCACTAAGGAAGAAACCATTGAATTGCCTTTACATAGTTGTAGATGTGCCACAATACACCGCTTAACTCAATAAAGATATTGGAAGTGAAATAACGGTTTACATTGAAGTGTAGAACCGAGAAGTCTACCTAGAATGTGCTTTCGAATTAACGGATAATGAGTGGATTCGGTTCACCCTGATTCCGTCAATATAAGCATTTAGCACATGATGCTTGATGGTTTGACTGGGAATTTCACATACACGTTCGGTCGTAACCAATCGTTATATATCTTGTAGCATTGAGAAAAAGGTTCGTTATCGATTCTTGACATCGGGAAGGGACAAGTTATCTTTGTTGCATCCTTTCGATAGAGTCTATGAACAACAAACCTTGAACCTTGGAGTACGGTTACTCAAGGTAGTTACTTACTGATTAGATCAAACCACATCCAACATTGGTTGTTGGTGATGACACTAAATACTACTGAACTAAATCAGAATTTCGATCCACCAAGAAAATAGTGGGAGTATGGTTTATCCATTACCCATTATGGGTTACGAGGCCTTGATGGCCTACAGGATCGATTGATGACCTATGGCTCTTTTGTGAGCTGTATAGGATTCTGATAATAGAGGTTGGTTTATAAGCCATAACCCTGTGAATGGAGTTTGGTACTCCAGAGCTGTTCATACTTTTGTAGAACCACCTGAGTGTCTCAGGCCCAGTGGGAGTAATTGGATCTACATGGAAGAGAGTAGAATGAATACGAAAGTTTATCTTTCAGAGCAAAGCTTGAGTGGTCTAGGGGTAATTCCCTAAGAAGTAGAGAGTTAATCAGACGATGGACTCTCTTACCACTTAGTATTGCATGATTTCGTTCGAAAGCAGAAAATAGGGGTGATTCCCCGAGACTTTCATGCCGAACAAACGGAATCGGATTCATTCGGAACGAAGGGTCTTCGCTTAAGAACCTATGACAGGTGATCGTCCGGGCTTATGTCCTTTGTGGATAAGAAGCAAACCTCTTGGTCATTAGAAGTCACATGTTTCTAAAACATGTGGATTTGACCGAATATTGATAAATCTTTTGTAGATCGGATATCAATTTTAGTACGGTAGTGAATATATAAATATATATTAGTGTTTGTGAAGGATAACACCGCATCGGTTGGAATCAACATGGGTGTGTTATCCGAAGTCGAACCGACAATGCCACAATTCTCTCGCAACGGAGATTTGGACAACATTCTTAAGAGTTTGACTCGGTCGAATTCATTAGAATCGATCCATCGGTTTCCCATCCATCTTATTGGTTAAGATGATGCATCCGTGTATGCAACATTCAACGAGGAAGTTCTACCCTATGCCTCTCAGAATGACTCTCTTAATCTTCGGATCAAGAGAAATGGGATAGATTCTCTTTCTAGTAAGAGATGGTCGTGTTATTGAACGTCAATTTTGACCGAATCTTAGATTCGGCGGTTAACGAAGCAAGTTTAGTATGTCCTTTAGTATCTTGAGAGAACGAGGAATAATATGCGGGCATATTCAAATGTGAACTTGGATATGTGAGAATACACCGGTTCGACTTTGTGTCGATTAAGGATGATCGTTAAGTCGATCTCGGTCTCGGTGTTTACTCTTGTGTTGAAGCTATTGCCCGGAGGAATCGGAAGCAACGCCAACTCGACTTTAACTAGTTGGGTGATTAGCGGCTTTTGTAGTAGCTAGAGAGGCGATATAGCCTCAGGATGATTTCCTTTTTCAGTTCTGGGAGTGATTCCAGATTTGGAAAGCCGATACCACATCATTGTGCAAACGATGCAGGGGTAGCTTATAAGGATTTCCGAAATCACTTGAGTTCAAGAGCATATTGGGAAAGTACCACATGATTAGATGGACCGGCGACGTTTCGATTCTACGGATCGCCTCGAGCCGACAACCTGACTGATCATTAAGACCCATGACATTCAGATATAGGTGCTCCCCGAGTCACTGACCTATCCTACGACGGCATACTCGGAGTGTACTTTGGAATCTGAAATGGTTATGATAAGTTTTGTGGGTACTAAAATACGGGATGAGTCTCCATTGCTTTAGAGCAAGTGGGAGATTTAGTTTGCTGTAGTTTTAAATAATAGGGTGTGCTCTAAAACAATTAATCACATGCTTTCGTGCAAGTGGGAGATTGTTAGGTGTAATGCCCGAAAGACAATTTTTGTAATTGTTTTATTTAATAAATGAAATGATGTTATTATTCATATTTATTATTCTCATATTCACCGATGTGACAATAGTATTTACACTACAGAAAACCCTAAGTATATCGTTTATGTAATCACTTAACTCAGTGTATGGTATATACACGGGAGGATTGAGTTAGTGAAGATGTACTTAAAATACAATTAGCCCGTAGTGAAGTTAATCGAGAGTATCGGGTCTCTCCTTTAACGTGCTACTAATGCGCCCGTAACGCAATAGGTGTGATTGTCTTATCCGGACTTTCGGTTAAGAGAACCTAATGGGGCATTTATATATGATAGATATATCATATAGGGCTGGACCGATTTGATTAGAGTTCACGATATAATTCCGTAATCGAGAAGTCTTATCGAATCAATGGATGATCATATTTATGGATATATCTTAATCCCGAGGTGATCACAATCGCTTGAATCGGTATGAAGTTTGACTTGACGGTTAAGGATTACACTGAGTCTGTGGTCTGAATTACCCCATCTTGGCATTGTACTGGATTGAGTGAGTAGTCTGTGTTATCACAGATACGGAATCCATTCCTTCCATTTATGGAAGTAGATAGACGGTTCCCTTATTTGTTAATCCTAGAAACTGATCGATCGCGCGAGTTCATATCACACTGATTGATCACCAGTGAGTTGTATGAATTAATTGATCACTAGGGGGTTAATGGTAAATAAGGATAAGAGGTTCTAAAAAGGGTTAACGGTAACTTCCCGATTTAGAATGAACAGTCTATGGAGGATTAATCCATATGTAATGATTATATCAATGGACGCTTATTATTATTCTCGTGAGGAGATAAATATAATCTCATAATCGGAGGAGTGCAGTCACGGGATTATGGTGGCATATTCATGTGATTGATTTATCGAATATAATTATTCTGTTCGTAAGATAATTATTTATTTGATTTATCGGAGCCGCTGATTATTAGTCCATGGTCCCCGACGTGCCTCCTAATATAGCATAGCTATTCTCGGACGTCGAATCCTAATAATATTAATTTAGTTCTTGTTGGACTTTATTAAAACGATATGTGAATTAATTGTTTAGTGAACTATTAAATTAGTTGGGCTAAATAATTAAATATGTGGAAAAGACATTTTCCATAATCTTGGCCCAATTATTGTGTGATGGCAAAATTAATATTGACTAGGTCAATATATGAAATTTTCGCCCCATGTCCTTATTTTTGGAACAAGAAATTATTTTCTTGTGATTAATAAGACATGTGCTTAAAATATTTATTGGATAAATATTTATGGTAAATAATAAAGATAAAAATATTCTTGATTTGTTCTAGAATATTTTGAGATTATCTTTTATTTAATAGGATGATTATAATTGATTTTGTATTAATTATAAAATCCTTGGAGGACAAGGATTACTCTCCTATATAAAGAGAGTTCTCCCAAGCCTTACACACACACTAAAATTCGAGTTCCACCTCTTGAGAGGAGGAAGAAATTTTCGGCCAAGGGGAGTTAAGGGGAGAATCTTGGAGATTTTCCGGGTAGCATATCGGAAGGATTCGAGACGAGAATTTCCTTCCACCGGGAGTTGCTTGGATCACACGTACGGAAGATCGTGGTGCTCTTCACACCAACCTTCATCCTATCCATTGCGGTTCTTCAACTTGGATTTTGAGATCCAAGAGGTATGTTCTACAACCCCCTTGTAGAAGTAGATCTAGTTATTTTATTACGTGTATTTTATAGATCTAGATCCATAAATCGTTTCCGCTGCGGATGATATTACTAACAGTACCCTCTCTACCGATAGTCCGGATAAGACTATCACACCCTAAGGTGTTCGGGCGCATTATTGGTGTTTTAATCAAGAGACCCTAAACTCTGATTAAGTTCACCACGGACTAACTGTTTAAGTATATCACCACTAACTCAATCCTCATGTGCATGCCATACACTGAGTTAAGCGGTTACATACAGATATACTTAGGGTTTGCAGCAGTGTATACTATATAAGCACAAAGCAATTAGAAGAATAATAAAATCTGTCATTTATTAATTAAAACAATTACAAAAATTGTCTTTCGGGCACTACACCTAACAATCTCCCACTTGCACGAATGACAAGTAATAATTGTTTTAGAGCACACCCATTAACTATTACAGCAAGAACTACATCTCCCACTTGCTCTAAAGCAAATGACTCATGTCTCGAATACCCATGTTTTCCAAGTGCCTCGTAAAGACCTCAATGGAAAGTGTCTTTGTAAACAGATCAGCAAGGTTGTCGGCTGAGGGGATTTTCATGACGGAAATGTCTCCTCTCTGAGCAATTTCTCTGATCAAATGGTATTTTCTCTCAATATGCTTTGACTTTTGGTGACTTCGGGGTTCTCTGGAATTCGACACGGCCCCGTTGTTGTCACAGTAGAGACGTATCGGAACTTCTGGATTTGGGATTACTCCTAAATCTCCCAGGAACTTCTTGAGCCACACCGCTTCCTTAGCTGCCTCAGAGGCCGCTATGTATTCGGATTCCATAGTTGAGTCGGCTGTACTGGATTGCTTGACGCTCCTCCAGACTATTGCTCCGCCTCTCAGAGTAAACACTGAGCCTGATGTCGATTTACGATCATCCTTATCTGACTGAAAGTCAGAATCAGTGTACCCTGTTATATCCAGGCTCGCACCCGAATATACAAGCATATAATTCCTCGTTCTCTTAAGATACTTGAGGATATTCTTCACTGCCGTCCAATGGTCCATGCCCGGATTGGACTGAAAACGGCTGACCAAGCCCACGCCATAACGGATGTCCGGTCTAGTACACAACATAGCATACATCGGACTACCAACGGACCGAAGCGTATGGTATCCGTCCCATACTCTCAATTTCCTCAGGAGTCTGTGGAGACTGCTGCTTAGAGAGTTGAATGCCGTGACGGGTTGGTAGGAAACCCTTCTTTGCATTCATCATGTTGTAACACAACAACATCTTATCTATGTAAGACGCTTGGGACAGAGCCAACATCCTATTCTTGCGATCCCGTATAACTTGGATCCCCAGAATATAACTCGCATCACCCAAATCTTTCATTTGGAATTGCGTGGATAACCAATTTTTCACTTCTGACAACATCCCCTTATTGGGACCAATTAGCAGAATGTCGTCAACATACAACACTAAGAATGCCACCTGATCTTTGATAACCTTCTTGTATACACAAGGCTCATCAAAGTTTTGTTCGAAACCATACGACTTGACTGTTTCATCAAATCTATGATTCCAAGACCTCGATGCTTGCTTTAACCCATAAATGGATCTAAGCAACTTGCACACCTTGTGCTCTTGGCCTTTTTCGATAAATCCTTTTGGTTGCTGCATATATATTTCCTCATCAAGATAGCCGTTTAGGAAGGCTGTCTTAACATCCATCTGCCAGATCTCATAATCTAGACATGCAGCAATCGAAAGGAGGATCCGGATGGATTTCAGCATTGCCACAGGGGATAAGGTTTCTTCGTAGTCGATTCCCTCTCTCTGTGTGTAGCCTTTTGCCACTAGCCGAGCTTTAAAGGTTTCAACCTTTCTATCTACTCCTCGCTTTCTCTTGTAGATCCATTTACTGCCTATGGGTTGTACACCCTCAGGGCAATCCACAAATTTCCAGACAGAGTTAGAGTACATTGACTCCATCTCCTGATTCATCGCCTCAACACACATGTCCTTATCAGAATCATTCATAGCCCCGCGATAGGACACTGGATCATCCCGCACTCCATCGAGATCGCGATATTTGCCTCTCGGTTGCATACCGTACCGCACTTCGGTGGCCGAACCACTCGGGGGTACGTCCGAGTGATCTAGGACTGTCAGGGTTGACAGGTGTATCAGCGGTGTTGTTGTTCGTGACACTAGGTGTCACCAGTGGTCTGACTTCGTCACAAAGTAACTCCTCGAGTACAACTTTACTCCGAGGCTTGAAGTCTTTCATATATTGATCCTCGAGAAAAGTGGCGTTAGTTGATACTATCACCCTCTGATCTTCTGGATCATAGAACAGACCTCCTCTTGTCCCTTGTGCATACCCTACAAACAGACATACTTTCGTACGTGCTTTCAATTTGCAAGTCTTGTCAACCAGCACATGTGCCGGACACCCCCATATACGGCAGTGACGCAAACTAGGTTTACTCCCACTCCATAACTCAAGAGGCGTTTTCTCGACAGACTTTGACGGCACCACATTTAGAATGCGGACCGCTGTTCGAAGGGCATGTCCCCAAAAAGACATTGGCAGCGACGCATAGCTCATCATGGATCTGACCATGTCTATTAAAGTCCTGTTTCTCCGCTCAGCAACTCCGTTTTGCTGAGGCGTTCTGGGCGCAGAACGTTGGGAACAAATCCCATGTTCCAAAAGGTAGTCAGTGAAATCAGTATCCATGTACTCACCTCCGCGATCAGAGCGAAGGCATTTCAAAGACTTGCCCAACTGCCTTTCGGCTTCTGCCTGGAATTCTTTAAACTTTGCAAAAGCTTCAGATATCCTACGCAGTAGATAAACATATCCAAATCTCGAGTAGTCGTCAATGAAAGTCACAAAGTACTCGAATCCGCCTCTAGCCTGTACATTCATCGGACCAAACAGATCTGAATGTACCAATTCTAAAGGTTCTTTAGCCCTATTACCTTTTGACGTGAAGGGGCGCTTTGTCATTTTTCCCTCCAGGCAAGATTCACAGACTGGCAGTGAGTCAACAGATAACTCACTTAAGGGACCGTCTTTGGCCAGTCTTTTGATTCTTTCCAAGGAAATATGACCTAGCCTAAGGTGCCAAAGATATGTATTATCTTCATGAGAAACTTTCTGCCTTTTAGCAGAACTTTGATGTGCTATTTTAAACATCTCAGTATTAAGCAGTGGAGTATCGGTTGGTTTAATGACATACAGTCCGTTTTCTAGCATTGCAGAACATAAGTCACGTCCATTTCTAGAAATAACAATCTTATTATACTCAAAAGATAAAGAATACAATTGTTCTTGCAAAACGGATTAATCGAAATTAAATTTCTTCTAAAATGCGGAATATAAAAGACATGGTCCATCTTAAGGACTTTATTTCCAAACATTAAACGAACTACTCCCACTGCTTTCGCTGAGACCACTGCCCCGTTGCCAACTCTCATCACATGTGCCCCGTCCTCTAGCTCCTCATACGAACTAAGGATCTGTAAAGAAGAACAAACGTGGTTAGTAGCTCCAGAATCCAGTATCCAAGTTGATACATCTTTAGCTACACTGTAGGATTCCAAGACAAGTATATTACCTGTCTTATCCTGCGCCTTGTTTGCCTGGCGTTTTCCTTCCTTCACCTCATTTAGATGTTTCGGGCAATGCTTGCGCCAATGCCCTACTTCACCACAGTGAAAGCACTTACCTTTAGGTTTGGAAGGAGTTGCCTTTTTGCCTTTCTTCTTCATTGGCTTTGATTTCTGTTCAGTCACAGGCTTGGCTTTCGGCTTTCCCTTTGTCCCTTTGTTTGACGACTTAGCTTCGGACCAAATTGGCTTCGGACCTTCTTTTCCCCTTCTCGGGCCCGGTTGTTAGGCGGAAACCCTCGAATATCGCGCTCATTGATCAATCGTGTCAAGTCAAACTTAAGCTTGTTCATGACATAATTGGTCTTGAAGCGAAGGAAATCGGGCGAGAGTGATTCGAGAATCATGCTCACCTGAGTCATTTCGTCAAACTTGGAACCATGAGTCTCAGCATCAGCGAAGTAATTGATCATGTTCATTACATGACCCGTCACCGACTGACCCTTCCTCATTCTCGCGTTAATAGCCATCCTTACGGCCTCATGTCGGGCCGATCGGAAGGTGAGCCGAACATGGAAACAAGGTCCGCATCATTTCTTTTGCGGTGCCAAAGTTCTCACATTTGGTCCTTATGATCTCCGACATGGAGGCTAGCATGATGCCCCGCGCCTTATTGTCCGCTTCGGTCCACTTCGCCGACTTTCTTTTTCGGCTTTGGAAGGCGAGTGGTAAGTCTTTGGAATAGCCGAAGTCAAGGTGTGTTGAACATTTTCAAAGACGAGAACAACGTTGAGGTTACTTTTACACTTCGAAAAATTGTTTCCGGTCAACTTATCATTTAACAAGTAAAGAAATGCGAGACGACATGATCTTTGTAAAGTAAAATGACGAAATTAAATTCAAGTTCATACACTACTTATAAATTTTAGGAACTATAAACTAAGTACTTATAGTCTATCCTACCGTTCCAAGGATTTAATCTAATGCCTCAGTGCCGCCTTAGGGTAGGTCAAAGAGGTTTCGATTAATATTGTAGATCAAACTGAGAATCAAAAATCTCATTTATGATCGTCAATCACCTTTCCATTTTCAGCCAAGGTACTACAAAAATACCCTTTATGAGTGTGACCTACTGTTTCAGATCTTTAGGTAGACCCCGAGTATGCCGCCTTAGGGTCGGTCAGTGACCCGACGAGTACCCAAAATCCTATCCTTTCGGAAACCAAGCCTTGAATTTTGATAGCGGTGAAGGCCTTCCTTAGGGGGCCGAAATCAAAGCCGGCATGAGGCGTCACCATTCTCTCACGTTGCTTGTGTCAACAGTAGAGGCTGTGGGGTCGGCTGTCGCCTCTCCCGCTCCCACTCAATATTTTGAAAAGTGGTGGGTTTACTGATCACGTTTTTGGACTTGATGTTACATTAAGGAACAATAAATCATAGGTCCGAATGTGTCGGTTACGTGGGCTAACCCACCCGACCTATTCGTTGGAACATATGTGGCCGTCGGACGGGTCAGGACTAGGGGAGTTCCGTTGAGCCGTGGTGACTCTTTGGATGGCTCGGCCTTGCAAGACCCCCGTGCAAACGCCACACGTGGAGGGTGAAGTCGATCGAGCCGTAGCTGCGTTGACCACCCAACCGTGGTTAAACCACTTTCGAACCATGAATACCCGTGATTATCCAATCCTTAAACATCAAACTTTCACGTAGACACTACGAAACAAATACGTAATCTCGTCTAGGTAAGGTGGAATTCACCGAGAATCCAACACCTTAACCACGAGGTTTCGGGATTTTACTCCTTGTGCTTTCGCAGAGTGGGATTCACCGAGAATCCATCACCCAACCTCGACGATTGAAAAAACCCGTGTTCCTCGGTTTTTACCCTAATTAGTTTCTAATTAATATCAAACAATTAATTAAAACTAATTGCGTGTTTTATACATGCCTAACTAATTCCTCGAATTAATTTCTACATGTATGCATATGGAGTGGAATTCATGATATGATGCATGTCATGGCAATTTTTCCGGTTCTACACATACAATCTAAACATGTATACTAGTGCGGAAAATAAACATCAAGATGGACCGTTGACACCCCCGTATCCTAATCTATTAGAAAATAAATTAAAATTAAAATCTGCAGCTGTCCAAAGACTTCGACAATCGGCCAACCAAACGAACTCGGATCGCAACGAAACTTTCCAGATCTATTCTCCACTCCTCGGACTTCAATATGGACGGTCGGATTGGAGCTTTGACTTGTCAATGTTCTCCAGTGATTCACCCACCAAGCCGCTGAATCTGTCTTTTACAGCAGCATATCAAAAACTTCCCGAGGCCGAACGGGAATCAAGATAAATCCCGATCGACCTGAAATTTTTATCTCACGTCACAAACTCCATGTTTATTGATCTGACCGGTTGGATCGTCGTTTCAACGGTCCAAACTCTTCCAGAAAATCGAGGAAGTCACAGGTAGGGTTTCTGTGAATCCTGCGTTTTTCTGTTACAGCAGCCTCTTTACAGCAGCGAACGGATATGGAGACGGACTCTGATCGACCCCAAATTTTGCAGACTTGCTCATAAATATCCAATCTTGATTCTGACCGGAGGGATCGTCGTTTCAACGGCTCGATTAACGGGAAAAACGAAAACACTAGACAGCTACTAAACAGATCTATTTTCTGGAAATTAAAATTTCAATAACCAATAAATTACATAATTTCCTATACTCATATGAATGAATTTTCATTGTTCATATGAGTTTACAATAGATCTAACGGGTAAACAGTGCCAACCCCCAATCCATCTCTTCAACCATAACAACCAATCATAAACAATGCATAGAACAATAAATTAAATTTACATACATGCAATTCCACTTCTTTAAATCGTTTAAACATGATTATACTATGTAAATAGTGGAACCTTGCTCTGATACCACATGAAGGAAGTGAGAGCTCAGATCTAAACGAGTTAGATCTATACGCAGCGGATGGATCACGATTTACACAGTACAATACATAAATAAAGGACTTAAATTACTACAAGGGGGTAAGAACATGTTACCAATAGGGAGAGAAGCCTTGGTCTTCCGATGTGTTCTCCAAACGGTGGTTGGTGGACACCCTTCTTGAAACACGAACCTCCTTGATATGCAAACCAAGAAAAACTTAGAGTTTTTCTTCTTTTAGAACCCAAGACAAGAAAAACAAATTTTCTTTCTTATTTTAAGTGTGTATGTCGAAATTATTAAGCACCATTAGACTTGGGAGAACTCTCTTTATATAGGAGAGTAATCAATGTCCTCCAAGGATTAAATAATTAAGTGATAATTATCACATTAATCCTTTTCCAAATAAAAGATAAATAAAATGATTATCTCAAACAAATTAAGATAAATCATATTATTATCTATTATTCCATGAATTATCATTTAACAAATAAAAGATAAATCACATGTCAAATAATTATCCAAGAAAACTAATTTCTCTCTAATTATTAATCATAAATGGTGCCACACTTCTGGGTCAAAAAGCCCACATAAAATGTCTTTTATGTGTATTATATTATTTAGCCCAACTAAATAATATACATGCATATCAATTAATTAATTAGCCCTACCAATTAATTATCACCGAGGCCCAAATAACAAGATTATTAGTCCGAATTACGAAGCCACATCGGGGACCATGGACCTATAACCAAGTAGCTCCAATAATTAATTATTCATCGAACGAGAAAGTACATTAATTATTAATTCCGGGATTACGCCACCATAAACCCGAAAACCGAACTCTACCGATTATAGATGTATACTTATACTCAACCCATAGAGTGAATAAGCGTCCATTGATATAATCATTACATACGGATTAACCCTCCATGGATCGTCCATTACGAGTGGGAAGTCTCCGTGAACCCGACTCAGAATATCTTATCCTCATTTACCATTAACCCCCTGATGATCAATTAGTACACATATCTGACTAGTGATCAATTAGTCAAATATGAACTCCCGGGATCGATCACTTTCTTAGGGCTAACAAATAAGGGGACTGTCTCTCTGCTTCCCGCATGAAGGAATGGATTCCATGTCTGTGAAAATCAGAACTACTCACTCATCCGGAGATAGTGCCAATGAGAAGTGGCTTGGAACACATTATTTAAGTGAACCGTAACTAACACATCAAACACTACCCCGGGACAAGCAAAGCACCACTGTGATCACCTCAGGATTAAGGTTGATCCATATATGATCATCTAATGATTCAATAAGATTTCTCGATTACGGAATTATATCGAGAGATACATATTAAATCGGTCCAGTCCTATATGAATTCCATCATATATAAATGCCCCCACGTAGGTACCTTCTACCGATAGTCCGGATAAGACTATCACACCCTAAGGTGTTATGGGCGCATTATTGGTGTTTTAATCAAGAGACCCTAAACTCTGATTAAGTTCACCACGGACTAACTGTTTAAGTATATCACCACTAACTCAATCCTCATATGCATGCCATACACTGAGTTAAGCGGTTACATACAGATATACTTAGGGTTTGCAGCAGTGTATACTATATATAAGCACAAAGCAATAAGAAGAATAATAAAACCTGTCATTTATTAATTAAAACAATTACAAAAATTGTCTTTCGGGCACTACACCTAACACTCGATGCCTCAGAAAAGTATCCGAAGCAATATCTAAAGTCATCATAAGGCAACTATGAAGAATCGACATAGGCATCCAAGAATGAAGACTACTTGGCAGTGGAACCTTATCAAAGGGTAACGACAAAAGCAAGAAAACAAAGTTACCACAAATACGACGAAGACTTTGAGTATTATTAGTGCTTAAATTTGTCTAAATTTCTTTTAAATATTTGTGATTTTTGTGGAGTCGAACTTTTTTTTTAATCACAACCTTAAGACGACAACCACATGTATTTTTCTTTCTTTTCAAATTTCATCAATAAAACGTACTTCCTCCGTCCCGCAATATAGGGCTTTTTGACTTTACACACAGTTTAAGAAAGTTAATAAATGAGTTGTTTTTTAAGTTTTCAATGTAGAATATTCTATTGGTTTTTGGGACTAGCTAATAATATTGCATTGTTTAGTGTGAAACTGAAAAAATGCAATTAATATTAAATTGGGATGTGAGAAAGTCTTATATTATGGGATAAAACGAAAAATTCAAAATGACTTATATTACGGGACGGATGGAGTATGTATTTATTTTTTTTAAATATAAAAAATTGATTTTTCATGCTAATCACTTTTTTTATTTTAAAAATTCATTTTTTTTCCGAATATAAATCACTTACAATACTATGAAACATTTTTCGTAATTGTACTTTTAAGGATTAATTAGGTTGTAGTCCACATTGTCACAATTAATAAATAAAAAGGACACACTTCTTTTTTTAGTTGCTATAAGGACAACAATAATATATTAATTTACCAAAATGTCATTAATGAGCTAAACATATGCGTGCGCTTCCTGTTAAGTTAATATGTACTTCCATAATATTACAGTTTTGTCATTCATTATTTGCTCCATAGCAATTCTAAAAACGTTCATAACTTTTAATCTACACTTCCGATCTTCAAAATTGTTTCGCCATTATTCATGATTTTTCGTGCTCTTAATTTTGATATCCTATTTGATACACTTCCGTTATAATCCCCCAAAATCTGAAAAAAAAAAAAACCCCGTATATAAAGAAAAAGCTCATCATCATTTGGTGTTACTATCAGTAAAGTTGGCACATCTCATGTTTCGTTTTCGTCTCTTTTTTCAATTTTCAGAAGAAAAAAAAAGTTCTAAAATTCTCATTATCTTTTCGAATGACACTTTTTGTCCCATAAATGGATTTTGACACTTTTGGTCCCCCTAACTTTAGAGTTTTGATATTTTTGGTCCATCATCATTTAGCTTTGTGTCTAAATGACACTTTTGGTACACTTTAGAAATTTTGGCACTTTTGGTCTAATTAAGGAGATTGACACTTTTGGTCCTTTTTTTGTAAGACTTTTTTTTGACACTTTTGGTCTTTTTTTTGTAAGACTTATTTTGACACTTTAGGTGTTACTGTAAATTGTGTGGTGTTACTTTAGGTATTGCTGTAAATTGTGTGGGTGTTACTTCAAATGTTACGAGGTGTTACTGTAAATTGTGAGGATGTTACTGTAAATTGTGTGGTGTTACTTTAGGTGTTACTGTAAATTGTGTAGGTGTTACTCCAAATGTTATGAGGTGTTACTGTAAATTGTGATGGTGTGTAAATTGTGATAAGTGTTACTTCAAATTGTGAGGTGTTACTGTAAATTGTGAGGTGTTACTATGTATTGTGGGTTGTTACTGTGAATTGTGTGGGTGTTACTTCCAATGTGATTATGTTATTGTGAAAAATGTGATGGTGTTACTTCGAATGTGATGATGTTACTTCAAATGTGATGGTGTTATGAGGTGTAACTGTAAATTGTGAGGTGTTACTGTGAATTGTGAGATGTTACTGTAAATTGTGAGGTGTTATTGTGAATTGTGTGGGTGTTACTTCAAATGTGTTACTGTGAATTGTGAGGTGTTACTGTGAATTATGTGGGTGTTACTTCAAATGTGATGGTGTTATGAGGTGTTACTGTAAATTGTGAGGTGTTACTATGAAAAATGTGATGGTGTTACTTCAAATGTGACGGTGTTACTTCAAATGTGATTGTGTTATGAGGTGTTACTGTAAATTGTGAGGTGTTACTGTAAATTGTGAGGTGTTACTATGTATTGTGAGGTGTTACTGTGAATTGTGTGGGTGTTACTTCGAATGTGATGGTGTTAATGTGAAAAATGAGATGGTGTTACTTCAAATATGATGGTGTTATGAGGTGTTACTGTAAATTGTGTGGGTGTTACTTCAAATGTGATGGTGTTATGAGGTGTTACTGTAAATTGTGAGGTGTTACCATGAATTGTGAGGTGTTACTGTGAATTGTGTGGGTGTTACTTCAAATGTGATGGTGTTATGAGGTGTTACTGTAAATTGTGAGGTGTTACTGTGAATTATGAGGTGTTATCATGAATTGTGAGGTGTTACAGTGAATTGTGTCGGTGTTACTTCAAATGTGATGGTGTTAATGTGAAAAATGTGACGGTGTTACTTCAAATGTGATGGTGTTACTGTAAATTGTGAAGTGTTACTGTAAATTGTGAGGTGTTACTATGAATTGTCAGGTGTTACTGTGAATTGTGTGGGTGTTAATGTGAAAAATATGACGGTGTTACTTCAAATGTGATGGTGTTATGAGGTGTTACTGTAAATTGTAAGGTGTTGTTGTAAATTGTGAGGTGTTACTGTAAATTGTGAGGTGTTACTGTGAATTGTGTGGGTGTTTGTCACGACCCAAAATCCCACATTGCTAGCTTGTGGGAATTGGGATTAGTATTTAAGAGTGAGGGAATAATGGATTTGATAACTTGGGTTAACCATTTTAGACCAACCGAGGACGACGGTCTAAGTAGTTACCAGGTCCATTATGCCCCAAGTAGCGCACCCAGGCCCGCAGTTTCTGGGGCGTTACAGTTGGTATCAGAGCCGACTACCAGACGGATCTAAGCGCCACACCCTTAGAGTTGGTGGGGGCCATCTCTAGATACCTTTGGTAGGATCCTGGCGAGGACGCCAGTCCTTTAAGGGGGGAAGAATGTCACGACCCAAAATCCCACATTGCTAGCTTGTGGGAATTGAGATTAGTATTTAAGAGTGAGGGAATAATGGATTTGATAACTTGGGTTAACCATTTTAGACCAAGCGAGGACGACGGTCTAAGTAGTTACCAGATCCATTATGCCCCAAGTAGCGCACACAGGCTCGCATTTTCTGAGGCGTTACAGTGTTACTTCAAATGTGATGGTGTTAATGTGAAATGTGACGGTGTTGCTTCAAATGTGATGGTGTTATGAGGTGTTACTGTAAATTGTGAGGTGTCAGTGTGATTTTTTTTCGTTACGTTTTTTTTAGGAAGGAACATGTTTTCTGAAAATAGAAAAAAAAGAAGAAAATGAAACATGAGATGCGTCATAGTAATACCAAATAATGAGCTTTTTCTTTATTTATTGGAATGGTATCAAACAAGATATCAAAATTAAGAGGACGAAAAATTATGAATGATGGCGAAAGAATTTTGAAGATCGGAAGTTTACATCAAAAGTTAAGGATATTTATAGAATTGCTATAGAGCAATTAGACAATGGCATAACTGTAATTTCAATTCTTTTTTTTTTTTGAACATACGCGCCTCCTCAACCTACATTTTTTTTGTTTGTCCTTATTACAACTAAAAAAATGAGTGTGTATTTTTTATTTATTTTGTGTGATAATATGGACTTTTGGCTCTTTCACTCTACTTTTAAATAATTTCAACCCTCTTTCAAAAAAAAAAAAATTTAATTTCAACCATGCTACTCTGAAACAAAATGTATTTTTGTTAGGAAAAAAAAAGGAAAAGAAAAGATAAAAGAAAGGTTGAGAGATTGGGGAGGTTGTTTCGTAAGTAAGCAGAGGAGTGCTAAAACCACACCCCATGTGGCGCACATCGGGTGTCTCCACCGTCCAGATCAAAAAGTAAAAAGAGAGAGTGGCGGGACCGGATCAAATGAAGGGTGAGGATGTCGGATGTGGACCACATCCGATGTGGTCCTATCAGTGGCGGATCCACGTGACCCGGGGGGTCACGTGACCCCACTGAACTTTCAAAAAAAAAATAAAAAAATTTTAGTGTTAAAATTATGTAGTTTTGTTGCTAAAAATTGTCATTTTATGGATAAAAAAATGATGTTTTTGACCTCGGTGACCCCATCGGATTTTTTTTTGGATAAAAAATGTAGCTTTAGACTCCGGCAACACCACTGAAATAAATTCCTGGATCCGCCAGTGGGTCCTATCATTGCTGTAAGTAAAAAAGGTTTTATTCATGTGGGGTGGGGGTCCCAAGATTTTGGTGAAAAAAATAAGTTGTTCATTATTTCCACAATACAAGACCCTATGAGTGAGGCTTACACAAAAAAAAAAAAAAATGAAAAAACCTATGAGTGAGAATTATATTTCGAATTTTTCATTCTACTACTTCTAAGACTAGTAGAGGGCAACGCCGTGCAAGGCACGGCGGACCCAACAACCCAACAAGTAATTGTTAAAAATGGCTAAATATCATATTCTATAATTTCAAAATGCAGATTCTATTTGGGTCTTTGAATCATTTATACTTAACAGGGAAAAAAACAACTGAAAAATAAATAACAAACAAATAACTCCAAACAAGGCAGGGCGTACATTAACAAGCGGAATACACAACGAGCACTTGAAAAGTACAAAAATTAAAGCAGTTTCTAGTGCCCTATATAAGGCATACATGCAGCTAGAGAATAGGCTACTCTTGTCCATAGATAAGTACTAAATAACGAGGATTATTTTACCCAGTATACCTGCATGTTTATGCATTTTATAAGCATTAGAATGATTTTTTCTGATGCCTATAATACACAAACATTATATTTAGCAAAAGATAGTCGTATTACACAAAAGGTTCACTGGCATTGTTTAAAAAACAAAATAGCACCAGAACTTGACACTCCTTTTCTTTATTTTTGATTTTCTTGATTGGGCTTTCAAGTCCAGAAGTTGCTTCAATTGCTTTTCCAACAGCATTGGTAGCATATGGATTAAATGATAAAGCATACATAAGAAATGTTACCTATTGGTTCGTTGTGTTCAATCCATTTATAAAGCTCTGAAAACTTTATAAAGTTGAAACGCATGGGATACTGTAAGGGACTGCATCTTCAATAAGCTCTACATGTGTATAGTTAGTAAGAGTCCACACGTAAGCATAATCACCAATTTGAAATTCTGGATTCGCTTCTTTAATAAAAGCGTTTGGAAAATAGTAGCGATCGTAGGGCTGCATTAGTCTGTTAAACATGCTGATATTCGGTTAATAGGCAACGACTCATATCATGGTACCCTTTGAAAACAGCACGGATAGCAAACAGTTAACATACATAAATTTGTTAATCGCTGCAAAATTCAATTGAAATGACATTAAAGCCTAATACGGCGGGAACTTTAACAAGCTGAATAATGATATAGGCATAAATACACTTTTTCTATATAACCATGACCATTACAATTAAGAACAAAAAATCTGTCATGAATCATAGGGGCACAAAAATGAGAAAACATGAAAGCTAACACCCCATACTGAAATATACAACAATGAGGAATATGTGTATTGTACAACAAAGGATAAAGTCGAGGATCACACATATAATAATGCTATCTGTTCAATTTATGATCCTAAATAGAATAGTATGCAAATGGTAAGCAAATGGTGTCTTTAAAGGAATCATGCCAAATCTACTGTTTTTGGCACCCACAGTACAATCGACTTTATTTCAAGCTATTCCACAACAGCTGAGAATCGATTTCCCACCGTGTGGAAGTCAGATTCTCAACTCTATAATCGACTTTATGCCAGTCAATTGTTTTCTGTGTGGTGCCATTAAAATCACACTTTACACTACATCACATGATATAAGTGTAACCCTGCAATAATTAGAACCACCCATTCATCACCAATCACCCCTTAGTAGAATTTGATTAACAAGAAACACCAGGACAAAATTAAAACTACTAATTCTATAAAATCATCATCACGTCTAGCTAGTTTCATCAAAGATTTATATATGAACGATTCTGTTTCCAGTATCCTGTATTGCACAGATCATGAAGCTAAAGCCTTTATAACCCAACTACCCAAGGATGATTAAGAAATCAATCGCCACCAGTTGTTCAATTTTTCCTCCCAAAATGCTTTGTATTAAGTAGTGATTTAGCAAATTAAACAAAAACAACAAAAAATAGCTATGATGTGAGACTAAAAATACCAAATCAGTCAACCCAAATACACTTTACATCAATTAAGTTCATATTTGGAAAAAGCGCATGAGCAAACAAGGAATGAACTCTATTTGGTCAAAGTGTATCAACAAAGTAAATGCACAAGGCAAAAGCAGTAATTCCAACAAATATAGCAGAACAAAAAGATGATGAAGTACAATCCTAACATGAACAAATAGGCATTCACACACAAATAAAGGGAGCAAAGTAATACATAACCCAAATCAATAAATTTCAACTAACAACACATCATTGTAAACAGAGAATGAAGGCATTTAAAACATCAAATAAATAACATATATAATAAATAATCAATACATAGAATAAAAGAATTTACCCGCTGAAGCTGTCTTGACTGCTTGCTTGAACAGAGAGAATCTGAGGAGGAGAAAACAGTGTTTGGTGACTATAAGGACAAGAAATAATCTGGTTTATAAAGAGTCCAAAGCCATCGAATATGAACTGAAAAGAAAAGAAAAATTAATGCTATTATCCAGTCAAAAAACTTCAATCAAATACTCACCGTATAACCCTTCGATCGACATAATATCCGCAGAAATAAACCACCGTGTAAAAGCCTTCTTGTACTTTCATCAGCCTCCCCTTTTTCACTCACTTTTTCGTCCTTGATTAGACCTAATTCGTCCCAAAGCGTGTACCCATAGCTCAATCCATTGGATAAAACGCAATAAAATCTTCGCCGGATACTATCATCCTGGTTTCCCCTTCGAAATCCAAGAAACGGTAGCTATATTGATGGAAAGTGAAAAGACCTTTTGCAGCCGGGTGAGTGAGGAGAATTGGGGGAAGTTTCACGACACTGTGAAATGAAAAAGTATATACGTAAAATAAAAAGAAAAGAAAAGAAAATATATACTTTTAATGTCTTGATGCATCTGTGAAGAAAAAAAACGGAAAAAAGAAAAGTAAATGTATAAAACGCCACATGTCAGCACCACAATTTTCCTTGCAAACTGCCAACGTGGATGATTAAGGGAAGAGCATTTTGATGCTCTTAATAGTAGA
Organism: Gentiana straminea; assembly: GCA_036785695.1. Classification (NCBI taxonomy): domain Eukaryota; kingdom Viridiplantae; phylum Streptophyta; class Magnoliopsida; order Gentianales; family Gentianaceae; genus Gentiana; species Gentiana straminea. The sequence continues at coordinate 2,092,195 of JAVUPR010000407.1, forward strand.
TAGAAAACGAGCCCGAGTTCTTAAAATGTCACTAAATTGAAGTATTTCTTGAAATACAATTCTTACAGTTATGAGCACGTTATCTGAGCAATATTGTTTTACTCAAGAAGTGAATATACTAGTCTCAATTTGATGTTTTTTTATTTATTTTTCCATATGTTATTTTCAATTATGCATGTACTCGTTTAATGCATATTTCTAACGTTTATCTCGTGTCAGATAACATGTTTTTTTTTTCTCGTGTCAGATAACATGTTTTTTTTTTTTTTTTTTTTTCGTTCAGTAATTTCCGTCACTAAGTACATGATTGATTTCATGTTTACACGTAATGTAAAAAAGTTCACACATGATATAATTCTAACAGTACCAAGTAACATGTTTTATAACCATATATATACACTTTTACTCGACCTACGATCCTCAGCTATAATACAGCATTGCTGTAAATATTACGCCCTGTGATTTTTTTCTTTTATCTTTTTATTTTCCAGTTTCGACAAGGAAATACCTATTTTACCCCTCCTATAGTGATCACAACACTCCTGCTATGTACAGTAGACTCTCTATAAAGTAATAACGTTGGGCCGGCTAAAAAATATTATATTATCGCAATATTATTTAATCGATAAAGTAATAATTTGTTATTTTACATGTATAATAATAAAATATAATTTAATTGTTTTTTTTTTAAAGTATTGAATTTTGTTGAATTTCAAAATTCAAATTCTATATACAAAGCACGTATAATCAATTCTAAAATCTTTTCTATTCTCAAAGTCATTTGTTGTATAAGTTGTTAAAGTATAACCAATTGTAAAACATTTTCTATTATCAAAGTCATTCAATATGTAAATGGTGTAATTTCCTATTTTAATAAGATGATTTTCATCTCAAAATATTCATGTGCAAGTATTGTACATACAATACACATCTTCCACTACTCTTTATAAACCTTTGCAAAAAGTGAGGGTGAGATTCAAATGGATATAAGTTTTCATACAAAGCAGACAACGGTGGACTCATATTTCACTAAGGCTCACTGAATTATTAAAGAAATAGTATATTATTACTTTATATATCAGTTAGGACCTATATGTGCTAAAATTTTATATTACTTAATGCCTTTATCGAAATTATTACTTTAGCTATTCTGCCTAAGTCGGGACTGTAAGAATTTATTACTTTATCGAGGTTATAATTTTATCGAGTATTATTTTATCGAGAGTCTACTGTATTGGACACAACGGAGGATCCAACCTCCTTTGCTCATTGTGAGAAACTAAAAATGAAAAATTGTGATGTATAAAATTTGTTACCAATTTAACTAAAAGACGCTAAATGCTAGTAGGTCAGTCGGGGGCGCCTAGCGTCTAGACGGCTATGCGGACGCCTAGGTCTTTCTTTTTGTTTTCTAAACAATTAATTATAGAAAAGAAAAAAAGAATGATGTGTAAATTTTTTTTTACATGTGTCATACTTTTAATGGTAATGGACCAAGTATAGTTGATGACTAGGTGCATCTGGACCATTGTAAAATTTGTGTTGTTTTACCTTATGCAACCCAAAGCCTTGTGGATGAAATAGATTCAAAATGTATGAACAATAACACTAAAGATGAACTTAAGTTGTGGAGAAATGATGGTTGGGTTTGAAAGAAGCATGAAAATTTCATTATCCAACTAAAAGCCTGTCTAGACCCGATTAGAACGCCCAGACCTGACTAAAACGTCAGACCCACCAATGTATCTGTAACGCCCCGTTCCCGGACACCGAGTCCTTATCCGGAAACCGAAACGTTCGGCACGCATAACATTAAATAAATAATATTACACGTAAGCCTCTACTACGTCGTATCAAATAAAAGCAAACAGAAGCAAAAGACTCGGGTAAATTTTTCCAAACATTTAAAGAATAGAAATCACTAATGAAAGAAGAAATATGTAATACTTATTACATTCAAAGGAAACCAACGAAAATCCAATAGTACTAAGATAACTGTTACAACCGAACTAATCCAAATCTAAGAAACATAAGTGAGTAAACGAATAATAACAAGGTCTTCAACTCCGGCGCCTTCAGACGTCGTCATCAAAGTCCTCCTCGAAAACATCACCAACCTGTTCGTCTTCTCTCCCCCAAACACATAAATAAACATGCATTTGAGGTAAGTACAATGTACATAGTAAGAAGTAGAAGATACAATTTAATTAAAGTTATTATTGACAAAGTTATCTTGGTGAGACCGACTCAATCTAGGGTTCATCGCATGCCCATCGACACGTCGTGACTAACTGTTTCTAACTTAGCTTATCTTTGTTGCGTCATTACTCAAGGACACTGCGCATGGCGTTCATCAGCCTGAAGATATACTTGCTAACTAACGGTGATTAGCACCGATTAGCTCCGGGGTCTCCCCGGTATGCGTATACGTCCGATGGATTTCCTCCACTACCCTTTCCTTTTAAGGCCGGCGGTGTTGTCCACCTTTTATGAACGTATCACATCGCCGATAGGGAATAGTGTCGACCGAGAATAGATGATGCTTTATCTTTTACTACACATATGTAAGTATCGATGTGAATTAACTAGCCATTCCTTGTGTTTTCAAGTAAGCTCCCTTACATCTCCTACTCTCGTACTTAGACCACTAGACACGGACAAGTCCTAGCAAATACACAGACATTGATGAACTCTAGTTCATCAAAGCACAAGCCCTTTCATGCCCTTCCGACGGATCCGAACTTCAACTCCCTTTAAGAGTACATTCGGTGTTTTAACTGAACGAATCAGAAGTTCAATCGAGGCTTGTTCATGTTTAATTAATGTTATTAGATCATGAATTAAGGTTTAAAGTTCAAAACATAGCTTAAAACAACATTATATAGAAAACGGAGGCAATGCGTGCGCAACACTCTGGAATGCGTACGCATTCCTTGCTTAAAAACCTGCTGAAACTCTCTGTTCAAACAATGCGTGCGCATTGTGCTCAATGCGTGCGCATTCCCTGACCAGAAACTATTCTAAACTTTCTGTTTGATCAATGCGTGCGCATTCTTATGAATGCGTGCGCATCCCTTAACCAGAAAGCATCCTGTATGACTCTGGACCAACAATGCGTGCGCATTCCCTTGAATGCGTACGCATCGATCCTGCTGTAACTAATCTCAGCAATCCTGTAACAGGAATGCGTGCGCATTGCTAGCCAATGCGTACGCATCCTACGCAGGAAAGCCTTAAAATTCTGATTTCCATCTCTTAACGATCTCTACTCGATCCCAAACCTCTTGTACACTAATTGTACCAGATAAACAATGGAAAAACATAACTTTAAAGATCTTAAACAATCCTTAATCCTTAGCCATCATCTAAGCTTAAAACTTGATACAATATGCATCAAAACATGATCTAAACCACAATTAGATTGTAGGAAGAGCTTCTTACTTGTAGCAAGCTTAATCCAAACAAAAGACGCAGTAAAAAAAAGACAACAAAAGCGATCTTTTCTCTGAGAAGAACATGTGATAAATCCCAACTTATATTAGATTCGATCACACGCTTCTAAACGATAAAAACTACGAATTGACAAGTTTGAATCCCTCAAACTCGAACAAGAACAAAACTAGGGCTTAATCATACCTTAAGAAAGCTCCAACTTTCTGATATTGAAACGTCAGTCTCCTCACGACGATTCTGTTGCTTGACTCTGATCTGAAAACCGTTATGAATTGACTTAGCAACTGATTGAAAATCCCTCAGCCCTAACCTTGCTCACACACACGCAGAAGACAATTTTGGGGGTGGAAAATCTGATTCAAAAAGTTAGGGAAAACTGATTGGGTTTATTTTCCTTAAATAGGAAAATCCCAATAATTAACCTAATCCTTATTTTCCTTAATTACCCTTACTAATCATATTTTCTTTCCTCTAATATATGTAAATTTCGAAAGGAACATATATAAAATTACTAAATACTTAAACTCTGAATAAAAGGAACCGAACGCAATATTTCGTTTTCGCAAAATGACACGTCTGCCCTTTCCCGAAAATCGGAATATTACATTCTTCCCCCCTTAAAGGAGTTTCGTCCTCGAAACTTAGAACATACCTGGTAAGTCCATAAAATCTGGGAACTCGCTGATCATATCATCCTCGACTTCCCACGTAGCTTCTTCCGGTGAATGATTGCTCCATTGCACCAAAACCAAGGGAATCATTCTTCTCTTAACCATCTTTTCCTTCCGGTCCAAAATCCTGATCGGTTTCTCATCATACGAAAGGTTATCTTGTAGGATCTCCGGATCAACCGTGGTCTCAACATCCGTCTTGGTTAAACACCTTTTCAACATCGATACGTGAAACACGTTGTGGACTCTTGACATGGATTCTGGTAGCTCAAGCTTATAAGCCAACGGTCCAATTCTCTCCAGAATTTCAAAAGGTCCAACATACCTCGGACTCAGCTTTCCCTTTTGTCCAAAGCGTTTCACTCCCTTCATTGGTGAAGCTCGTAGATAAACTCTTTCACCAACTTCAAACTCTAGGGGCCTTCTTCTAACATCTGCCCAACTCTTCTGTCTATCTTGAGCTGCCTTCAGATTCTTCTTAACCAACTGAACTCTTTCCTTAGCTTGCTCAACCAATTCTGGCCCGGTGATTTGTCTTTCTCCGACCTCATCCCAAAACAGTGGCGTTCTACACCTTCTTCCATACAACACTTCGAATGGCGGCATGCCTATACTTGCATGATAACTATTATTGTAGGCAAACTCCGCTACCGGTAGGTAATCATCCCATGATCCGCCTACTTCCAAAACACAAGCTCTCAACATATCTTCGAGTGTTTGGATGGTTCTCTCAGATTGTCCGTCTGTCTGAGGATGAAAGGCCGTACTCAAATCCAACTTGGTTCCGAAAGCTGTTTGTAAACTTTTCCAAAACCGACTGACGAACCTCGAATCACGATCCGAGACTATCGAGATAGGAACTCCATGTAACTTCACTATGTTATCCAAGTATAGTGTTGTCATCTTCTTTAAAGGCATATCAACCTTATACGGTAAGAAATGAGCGGATTTGGTCAATCTATCTACAATCACCCAAATTGCATCATGACCGCCTCTCGTCTTAGGTAAGCCGGTAATGAAATCCATCGTAATCTTATCCCACTTCCATTCAGGGATATCCAACGGCTTAAGCATTCCTCCTGGTCTTCTATGCTCCGCTTTTACTTTCTGGCAGATGTCACACTCTGCTACGAACTTGGCTATTTCCAGTTTCATCGAGGGCCACCAAAACTTTTCCTTCAAGTCCCTGTACATTTTAGTGGATCCTGGATGAACCGCAAATGCGATCCTATGTGCCTCTTCCATAACTCTTTGCCTCAAATCACCAACATTAGGCACACACAGGCGATCCTGGTACCAAAGGTTTCCGTTCTTGTCTAGCACATATCCCACTGTAGGCTTTTCTCTTGCAACTCGCTTCAAATCAACCAAAACTGGGTCTTCATCTTGCTTTTCCCGAATATCATCCATCAACTCAGACCTTGCTAACAACGGTGCCATACACTGCCGGTCTTCAATCTGATCAAAACTTCGGATTTGCAGCCCGTCTAGCCTTTCTGCCATAACTTCAACACTTGAAACCGCGAACACTGGTTTTCTGCTCAAAGCATCTGCCACTATATTGGCTTTACCTGGATGATATTGAATGTCTAGGTCGTAGTCCTTCACGAACTCTAACCATCTTCTTTGTCTCATATTCAGATTCTCTTGGGTAAAGAAGTACTTCAAGCTCTTGTGATCGGTGAAGATCCTCGCCTTAACTCCGTATAAGTAGTGCCTCCAAGTCTTTAGGGCAAACACTACTGCTGCCAACTCTAAGTCATGTGTTGGGTAATTCTTCTCATGCACCTTCAACTGTCTAGATGCATAAGCAATTACCTTTCCTCCTTGCATCAACACACAACCCAAGCCATGTTCCGAAGCATCTGTGTAAACGTCATAATTATCAAAGATCTCCGGAACTGCCAAAACTGGGGCTGTAGTCAACCTCTTTTTCAACGTCTGAAAAGCCTCTTCACACTCACTGGTCCACTCAAACTTCACATTCTTCTGAGTGAGCCGGGTAAGTGGTGTAGCTATCCTTGAGAAGTCTTGAACAAACTTCCTATAATAGCCAGCCCGACCAAGGAAACTTCTAACCTCTGAAACTGTAGTCGGTCTGGACCACTTCTCAACTGCTTCAACCTTCGAGGGATCAACTTTAATGCCATCTCCAGAAATGACATGACCCAAGAAACTCACTTGATTCAACCAAAAGTCACCCTTGGAAAACTTAGCATACAACTGATTCTTCTTCAAGGTCTCCAACACTATCCTTAAGTGTTCTTCATGTTCTTTCTCATCCTTGGAGTATACTAGGATATCGTCTATGAATACTATCACAAACTTATCCAAGTATGGCATGAAAACACGCTGCATTAAGTCCATAAATGCAGATGGAGCATTAGTGAGTCCGAAAGGCATAACCAAAAACTCATAATGTCCATATCTCGTACTGAAAGCCGTCTTCGGTATATCAGCTACCTTGATCTTCAACTGATGATATCCTGACCTAAGATCAACCTTAGAAAACACACTCCTCCCTTGCAACTGATTAAACAAATCGTCAATCCTTGGCAGAGGATATTTGTTCTTGATGGTGAGATTGTTCAACGCTCTGTAGTCTATGCACATCCTCATGCTACCATCTTTCTTCTTGACAAACAACACTGGGGCTCCCCAAGGCAAAGTACTAGGCTGAATTATATTCCTCTCGAGCATGTCCTTAAGCTGAGCTTTCAACTCTTTCAACTCAGCCGGCGCCATTCTATAAGGTGCCTTGGCAACTGGTGTCACTCCCGGTATCAACTTGATCTCGAATTCGATCTCTCTATCCGGCATGTTCCCCGGTAACTCTTCCGGAAACACTTCAGGATATTCCTTGACTACAGGGGTCTCCCTCAACTCGGGCTTCACTTGTTCCACATCCACTGCGTACAACAAGTAGCCTTCACAGCCTTTCTGACAAGCTCTTATAGCCTTAACCGCTGATATTATCGGATGTCGCTTCTTGCTAGGCTTGTACACATTGCCTTGATAAGTCTTATCAGATTTCCCAGGTACCTTAAAGATCACTTTCTTTCCTCGGCAATCTAGATGGACGAAATTCTCGGATAGCCAATCTATTCCAAGAATCACATCAAAATCTGAAAAGTCTAAAACCGTGAAGTCGATTTTGCATCGATAAGATCCAACTTGGACTTCCACCTGTGGTATCATCCTAGTTACTTTCGTTACCTTCCCTAACGGTGTGGTTATCTCCAACGTATTCCTTAAAGGTTCCAAAGGTAGACTCAATTTCTTAGCTACTTTAATCGACACGAAAGTATTAGACGCTCCCGTATCGAACAAAGCTCTGACCATAAGATTATTTAACATTATCGTACCTGATATAACGTCATCCTCAGGTTCCGCCTCTCTAGCATCAGCTGCAAAAACACGCACTGGGCGACTTGGGCCGCTTCTACCACTTCCCTGCTTCTGGTTACTCGTAGGACCCTTGGTCGGACAGTTCTTAGCAAAGTGTCCCGTTTCTCCGCAAAGATAACATCCGTTTGTATGAACTCGGCACTCACCTGAATGATTCCGGTTGCACTTAGGGCAAAGGGGTGCTCCGGTAGGTGGTTTACTTGCTGCAGGGGCCGTCGTCTTCTTGGAACTCTGATGTGGTGCTCCTCGGTTATTGCCCTGGCTCGTTCCAAAGCTCCTCTTATTCTCAACAACTACGGTGGCCTTCTTCCTGAAGGTCTCAACTTCCAAAGCTTTATTCAACAACTCCGCCATATTCTTAGCCGTGAAACCTAGCATGCCAGACTGTATATGGTATGCTAACCCTTCTTTGTATAGGGCCATCTTCCTCTCCTCTACCTTCATTAGCTCAGGATAGAATCTTCCCAACTCGTTAAACTTGTTGGTGTACTGTGAAACTGTCGTAGTCAAACCCTGCGTAAGCTTTAGAAACTGTCTTGCCATATCTGCCTGCACTGTAGCCGGGAAGTACTCATTGTAGAACATGGTCTAGAAACCTTCCCAATCTGTCACCTTACCACTGCTACTCTGTATCGAATCAATCCAAGCTTCAGCTGCACCCAAAAGAAAACTAACCGCCAACTGTGCCATCTCAGTCTCAGGGACATGTATATTCCTACATGCCTTCTCAAAACTCCTAATCCATTCCTCAGCCTTCGAGTGCTCAACATTTCCAAAGAAGTCTTGGACTTTGTTCCTTCTCAACCTGGTATACCAGTCAACTGGTGGTGCTTGCTCGTAAACCGGTCTAATTGGTGGGTACTGCGGGTAAATCGGAGGGTACGCATATGGCACTTGCTGGTGATACTGGGGTTGCCGGAAACCGTAGGGTGGGTAGCCAAAACCTTGTTGGAAGTCAGGGCGGGGTGACGGTGGTGTTGTAGGTCGTGGAGTAGGACCTACTGGAGATGGATATGGGATCTGTTGTTGCGGGTGGAACACAATGGGTGAGGTGTGGCTCACTGGTGGAGGGTAAAAGATTTGCGGCTGCGGAGGGTAGCTCACTGGCGGTGGTATCGAACTTACTGGAACCTCACTGACCAGAGAAAATGGAACCGAACTTCCCACCCGCCACTGTGGGAGTTGCTGAGGTCGGGGTGGCAAATTCCGCTGAGAATCCGGTGAGGGGGTTGCTGTATGTGGTGGTGGTGACAAACTCTGCTGAGGTGGATGACTTGGCCTCACAACACCTCCTCCTACGACTGGTGTTGGACTTTCCCGTCGAACTCCTGACGATTCTGCACCGGCTCCAGTTCTCGTGAACACCATCCTGATGATCAAAGAAAACCAGAACGTTACTAACAGATCTAGAGAAAACTTATCTTAAGAGAATAGAGCCTAAAAGACGCTTCTCTCTGATACCAACTGTAACGCCCCGTTCCCGGACACCGAGTCCTTATCCGGAAACCGAAACGTTCGGCACGCATAACATTAAATAAATAATATTACACGTAAGCCTCTACTACGTCGTATCAAATAAAAGCAAACGGAAGCAAAAGACTCGGGTAAATTTTTCCAAACATTTAAAGAATAGAAATCACTAATGAAAGAAGAAAAATGTAATACTTATTACATTCAAAGGAAACCAACGAAAATCCAATAGTACTAAGATAACTATTACAACCGAACTAATCCAAATCTAAGAAACATAAGTGAGTAAACGAATAATAACAAGGTCTTCAACTCCGGCGCCTTCAGACGTCGTCATCAAAGTCCTCCTCGAAAACATCACCAACCTGTTCGTCTTCTCTCCCCCAAACACATAAATAAACATGCATTTGAGGTAAGTACAATGTACATAGTAAGAAGTAGAAGATACAATTTAATTAAAGTTAATATTGACAAGTTATCTTGGTGAGACCGACTCAATCTAGGGTTCACTGCATGCCCATCGACACGTCGTGACTAACTGTTTCTAACTTAGCTTATCTTTGTTGCGTCATTACTCAAGGACACTGCGCATGGCGTTCATCAGCCTGAAGATATACTTGCTAACTAACGGTGATTAGCACCGATTAGCTCCGGGGTCTCCCCGGTATGCGTATACGTCCGATGGATTTCCTCCACTACCCTTCAGCCTTTTAAGGCCAGCAGTGTTGTCCACCTTTTATGAACGTATCACATCGCCGATAGGGAATAGTGTCTGACCGAGAATAGATGATGCTTTATCTTTTACTACACATATGTAAGTATCGATGTGAATTAACTAGCCATTCCTTGTGTTTTCAAGTAAGCTCCCTTACATCTCCTACTCTCGTACTTAGACCACTAGACACGGACAAGTCCTAGCAAATACACAGACATTGATGAACTCTAGTTCATCAAAGCACAAGCCCTTTCATGCCCTTCCGACGGATCCGAACTTCAACTCCCTTTAAGAGTACATTCGGTGTTTTAACTGAACGAATCAGAAGTTCAATCAAGGCTTGTTCATGTTTAATTAATGTTATTAGATCATGAATTAAGGTTTAAAGTTCAAAACATAGCTTAAAACAACATTATATAGAAAACGGAGGCAATGCGTGCGCAACACTCTGGAATGCGTACGCATTCCTTGCTTAAAAACCTGCTGAAACTCTCTGTTCAAAAAATGCGTGCGCATTGTGCTCAATGCGTGCGCATTCCCCGACCGAAACTATTCTAAACTTTCGTTTGATCAATGCGTGCGCATTCTTGCGAATGCGTGCGCATCCCTAACCGAAAGCATCCCGTATGACTCGGACCAACAATGCGTGCGCATTCCCTTGAATGCGTACGCATCGATCCTGCTGTAACTAATCTCAGCAATCCTGTAACAGGAATGCGTGCGCATTGCTAGCCAATGCGTATGCATCCTACGCAGGAAAGCCCTAAAATTCTGATTTCCATCTCTTAACGATCTCTACTCGATCCCAAACCTCTTGTACACTAATTGTACCAGATAAACAATGGAAAAACATAACTTTAAAGATCTTAAACAATCCTTAATCCTTAGCCATCATCTAAGCTTAAAACTTGATACAATATGCATCAAAACATGATCTAAACCACAATTAGATTGTAGGAAGAGCTTCTTACTTGTAGCAAGCTTAATCCAAACAAAAGACGCAGAAAAACAGCAGCAAAAACTGATCTTTTCCTGCAGAAGAACATGTGATAAATCCCAACTTATATTAGATTCGATCACACGTTTCTAAACGATAAAAACTACGAATTGACAAGTTTGAATCCCTCAAACTCGAACAAGAACAAAACTAGGGCTTAATCATACCTTAAGAAAGCTCCAACTTTCTGATATTGAAACGTCAGTCTCCTCACGACGATTCCGTTGCTTGACTCGATCCGAAAACCGTTATGAATTGACTTAGCAAAATCGATTGAAAATCCCTCAGCCCTAACCTTGCTCACACACACGCAGAAGACAATTTTGGGGGTGGAAAATCTGATTCAAAAAGTTAGGGAAAACTGATTGGGTTTATTTTCCTTAAATAGGAAAATCCCAATAATTAACCTAATCCTTATTTTCCTTAATTACCCTTACTAATCATATTTTCTTTCCTCTAATATATGTAAATTTCGAAAGGAACATATATAAAATTACTAAATACTTAAACTCCGAATAAAAGGAACCGAACGCAATATTTCGTTTTCGCAAAATGACACGTCTGCCAATTCCCGAAAATCGGAATATTACAGGATCATCTATACCCGCCCATAACTAAAACCGTCTAGGCCCAGCCCAACCCGCCTAGGGGTAAACGGAATGGTTGGTGGCCGTCTGGCACTTAAACGCTGTCTAGGACGTCTTTTAGAACACGGTTTGCTGCACCCATGTATTCCAAAATTTGACATAATATATGTAATAGTATTTGTCATTATATATTTGTCATTATATATTTGTTTTATATTTGTCTTTTTACGGGGGCCTATTCCACATCTCATTTGGAATCTTCTTGAATTGTAATTAATGAGATCAACCGACTGACACGGTCAATGGTAGTTGTTCTTGATTTTAGTAAACAAAAGAGCGTTTTCATTTTGATAAATGTTTGTTACACAACAAGATATGTACAACAAAGATCCACAACATACATGCCTTGATTTTCATGGGGTCCATATGATTTAATATGTCAACATCACAATCAATGACCCAAAATATGTTGTATACTTTATTGTGGCCATTTTGTTGTGGCACTATCACTACTCTTTCATTTTCTATAATTAAGTACTCCATCCGTATCAAAATAACTGAGCCAGTAGCCAAAAAAGATACATTCATTTATTGAATGAATCTAGGCACTTTTTAATTTAAGATTAATTGTTTTTTGAATATACCTAGACACATTGACTTTTGACCACTGGCTCAGTTATTTTGATACGGAGGGAGTATTCTTTAGTAATTAGATGTTGTTATTGTTAAATGTCAAGTTTGAAGTGAACCAGTGGTGGTTGATACATTAATTGTTATAGTCTACATTCTTTCTTCATCGTTTTCGGGAAAAAAAACAAAAAAAATCTTAAAGTGGTGGCTGATACATTAATTGTTATAGTCTACATTCTTTCTTCTTCATCGTTTCTGGGAAAAAAAAAAAACTTAAAGTGGTGGTTGATACATTCCTTCTTCTTCATTTCCGAAAAAAAAAGGTGAACTAGTGATTAGTACTGTGGTCCATAACCTGCATGTTGCGTGTTCGAGCCACAGTGAAGAGAAAAGATGTGTGCGTGTGTTTCTTCTTATAATCATGTTGTCCAACCACCCCATTGGACAAAAGCCATGGCCAAGGAAATTAATGCACTATAACAAAACCAACACTTGATAGTTAGTAGAGCTTCCCAAAAGCAAACATTCCATTGGTTGTAAGTGGGGGTAAAGGGCTATGCAGAAACTTATGATGTTGATTATGAGGAGACCAACTCCCATGTTGCCAAGATTACCACAATCAGGTTGTTGATTGCCATAGTTGTTGTGAGATATTGGCATCTCTAATAGTTAGATATCAATAATGCCTTCCTCCATTGGATTTTGAGGAGGAGGTCTACATGAGGTTACCCTGGCTACCAGAATCCTAGTTCCAAACAGGTTTGCAGGCTAAAAAATCTATATATGGGCTCAAACAAGCTAGTATGCAATGAAACCAAAATCTTATTTATGTTGTCCTTAGTCAAGGCTTTCAGCAGTCCATCCATGATTATTATTATAGTTTGTTTACTAAAGGGTATGGTGATGATTGTATGGTGTCGGTGGATTATGTGGATAATATAATTATAGGATGGGCCAATTTCGAGGCTATTTCATGCATTAAAGAGTTTTTACATGCCACTTTTCAAATTAACGATTTGGGAGATCTTCAATTTTTCTTTGGCATGGAGGTTCACATAACTGATCAAGGCATCTTCATTCCCCGAAAACAGTATGCCATCAAACTCTTAGAACATTTTGGTTTTCTCGCTACAAAACCAATAGATACTCATATGGCCACCAAAACTATCTTACATGAAGGGGATTCAGATATCTTGCCTGATAATACAGAATATAGGAGTTTAATAAGGATCTTACTTTATCCTACCATCACAAGATCTGATCTGTCCTTTGCTGTCCATCAACTTTCTCAGTTCCTTGATGTCCTCACTGTTGCACGTATGAAGTCAGCTCACAGGTTACCAGGATCCATAAAAATGCACCACACCAAGGTTTATGTTTTGCAGCTCACAAAACTTTGACACTTTATGGGTATGTTGATTCTAGCTGGCAGGTTGTCATGTTACCAGAACATCTGTTTCAGGTTTTGTTATGGCTTTTGGGACATCTCTTGTTTCTTGAAAGACAAAGAAACAAAACACTGTGGCTATAAGTTCTACTGAAGGGCTTTAGCCAATGCTACTTGTGAGGTTTTATGGCTACAATACATATTAGCTGATTTCCAGGTTTCTGAGGTGGTTCCTGCAACCCTATAGTGTGACAACCAAAGTGTCATTCGCATTACACACAACCCAGTCTTCAATGAACGCACGAAACATTTGTTTATACTTTTCTGTGAATGTTTGACTGGTATAAATACCATGTCAAACCTTATATTGCAACAATCAGAAAAAAGAGAAATAGAAGAAAATAAGTTTTTCTCCGGTTATTGTTCTTCCCCGAAATACGAAGAACCCTAGTTCTGCACATTTTCTGTAAACTCAATTCTCCACAAATGTTGAAACTATGTTTCAAAGTTTTATAGTATCTGTTGTAATAAATATGATACTGAAAGTGCTAATGGTTCATACTTGTCGATGTTAAGGATTTGTATAATCAACATTATCATCATATATGTAAGTATACTAATTAAAGTTGCTAAAGTTTGTACTACCATGCAATTAAACGACGCCGTTTTCCATTGCCATGTTCCAAACGTTGAGTGCGCCAACGTCAGTTTCCACCACCGCCTTCGTTCCTTTTCTCTCCACCACCGCCTTGATTTCTTTTCTCCTATAAATATGCACCGTCATGAATCAACAGGTTTTTTCTGCCATTATCGTCGGTTTTGTGGTGAGTTTTTTCTCTGGTCTGTGGAACTGTATCTCTCTGCAGCTACACTGAAGACTGTTGTTTGTAGGTAATTTTTGTTTTTTTGTAGTCTTTCGTTGCTTGCTGGTTTCCAATTTACTGCTTGTGCTGGTTTCCAATTTACTGCTTCTGGGTTTCAATTTATTTGCTCTTTGAGTATGTTCAGTTTCGTGTTACTTTTTTTCTTTTCGTTGGCTTTGTTATTCACTTATTTCTTCTGATTCACTTCCTCATCTTGTTGGTTTTTTTAGTTATCTGTGATGCATGTTTGGTTTCCATGTGTTGTTTGGTTATTAATAACTGTGCATGCCTGTTTAATGCTTGTTTGTGCAGTCATTATCAATTTTGTGTCTTAGATGTTAGTACATTGTGGTTCGTTTGCAGCTTGTTTCAGGCAAATATATTGTCTTGTGTTTATTTCTTACATACAAAGTTGGTGTTTTTTCTATTTGGGGTGGTTGGATAGGTTGTGCATGCTCTGTTTTGATGTGTTTTTGGGTTATTAATGACATTTCCCCATTTCTTTCAATGCCAGTGGCCTGATTGTTGAGGTTTTGTGGGCAGCTTGTTTAATGCTTGTTTGTGCAGTCATTATCAATTTTGTGTCTTAGATGTTAGTACATTGTGGTTCGTTTGCAGCTTGTTTCAGGCAAATATATTGTCTTGTGTTTATTTCTTACATACAAAGTTGGTGTTTTTTCTATTTGGGGTGGTTGGATAGGTTGTGCATGCTCTGTTTTGATGTGTTTTGGGGTTATTAATGACATTTCCCCATTTCTTTCAATGCCAGTGGCCTGATTGTTGAGGTTTTCTGGGAAAATAGAGTAGATTAGGTATTATTAGGATATTAAATACAGCATGCTTTGTTAATAAATTATGTTCTGTAGTTATGTTTTGTAGTTTGTCCTTTGAATTACATCCTTATTAATAACGTCAATGTATGTCAGTGCCTTATTAGGAATTCAAGGTATAATAATATTACAACCTCGATTGTTTTTGGTATTGCTGCTGCTTTTTTCGATTAGGTAGGATGCTGGAATTTTGATTTAAGTGTTCATACTTTGTGTTTTTATTAGATTGCTCTAAGCCTCTAACTGCTTCATTTGCATGTGACCTAGCGTAGTACTGCTTTCAGATGAACTCATTTTAATGTGTACATGTGCTGCTAAGTAAGCACCTGGAGTTCAATGCAATGAAATGAAATCAAATGGACCATTTACGTTATCCTTTTTGCTACTCTTTTGGCAACGAACAAAGTTGAGAAAGTTGAAACTTTATAGCTGTGACATTAATTTGTGCTTACCATGAATTCGTTTTGTTATGACAGGAAAGTGTTTTTTCTTTAACCATATCAAAATAAGTGGTTAATTGGCAGTTGGTACCTTCTGTGTCTGTGCTTCATTGAATGTGCTGTTTGAATGTTGTTGACACCTTATTTCAGCTGCATCTCCCTGACCAAATCTGCCGACATTACGATTACTTGTTCCACTGATTTTAGCACATACCAGTTTTAACGAATTTCATACTGCACATGAAACCTAGGCATTTCATTCGTTATTTTACACCATTCTTTCCTTGTTGGTTACCTTTAATTTGTGCTGTGTTTCTGTGATTTAGTACAAATGTATCTACTGGTTGCATAAAAAATAGATCAGATTCACAACCCCACTTACATGGCTGAATTTTTTTTGCAGTTCGGGAACTAAGTCTTTTGTTACTCTGCTTTGCAGAAAAGGAACTTCCTTCAGGTCAGTGTAGTTAGAGGTGCTACTGCAAACCTCAATAGTTAGGGGATCTATTGCAAACCCCGTAGTTACGGGATCTACAGAAAATCCCAATTTTCTTGCACACGTAGGCATTAGAGTCTAATTTGTACTTACAACATATAAAATAGTTAAACCAATAGTGACTACGTTGAACATGGTCATGTTACTTTTTTAGTAGCCAATATTGGTTTTGTCTTCCTGTTTATCATCTTAGGAAGTTGACTAAATGCGTAGACAATGTTACATTCATGTTGTCGTATATGTGTAATGTACATGTTATGATGCTTATATCACCTACAATGCTGTGGTGTATGTGTTACGTTAGACTTAACAGTTGTAGTAACATTACATACTAGGTTCATGGATGATCTAAGTCGAATGGACAGAAATGAGAAAAGGAGAAAAGCATACGCAGCTATGGATGCTGATAAGAAAACTGAATTTCTGAAGCAGCGACGTATGCGTTATGCTTCGAAAAATAGAGTTCCTGTAGGCTCTGAAGGGGCTGGTGAAACCGGCTCTATTTTTGTTAGTGACCAAGGACCCTCCTTAGTGACTCATACTGAAAGGCCATCTTCAAGTGCAAACATAGGGTTGCACAATGTACCTTGTCATAACCCAAGTATTGCGGATGAAAGAGATTCTACCCAATCCACCCTTACTTGTCGTGCAAATGTGTTAAGTCGAATTGCTCATATACAACATGAGTTTTATCCTTCTAGGAGAGTTAGGCCAGCTTTTCTTTCTACTGAATTACCTCATTTATTGCCTATGCCACATGATGAATCGTATTCCACTCTCTTACCGACTGCTCCAAATTGCACCTATTGTGATGCCAAGCGTTTTTACCATGAGTCCATAGGCTTTTGTTGCTCTGAAGGTGAGATAAGTATTGCATCCCCGCCAATGCCGCCTGCCCTTGCTCGATTCTTTACAAACTCTGATATACAATCCTCAACTTTTAGGAAATATGTAAGGAGCTATAATAATAACTTAGCTTTCACCATATTCGCAGCCAAAAAAGACAACGAGCTTATGAAAAATAAGCAAGGTATATACACCTTCAAGGTCCAAGGCAAAATACATCACTACCTTGCTTGCTTGAATGGAGGCAATGATACCCCTATCGGTGTGCAATTTTATTTCTATGACGCGCAATCTGAACTCGAGGAGCGCCTAGCTACCTCTTCACGATTTTCTAGAGACGTCATGGCCACATTGATGCATGTGCTTGCTGAAAATCCATATGTACGTTTTCTGCGCCAGGTCAGAGATTTAGGATGTGTCCATGACTACAAGTTGTGCCTCGTCAACAACCCTAGACTCGATCAGCGTATTTATAACGAGCCTACCTGTGACGATGTCTCTGCAATTCTTTCTATGGATGAGGAAGACGGCTCCAATCCTGGATGCCATATCCAAATATATTCGAAAGATGCAATCCCTTACAGAATATGCCACAACTACGGATGCTATGATCCATTGCAATACCCTTTGATATTTCCACGGGGTCAGGTTGGATGGCATTGTAATATAGAAAAACTTGCACCGAATAGCCGTAAAAGAGGTTATAGATGCCGTGATTCTTTGGATAGCAGAAACGTCTTTCCATGCGAGGCAGATCAACTCCTGTGCCAAGAGAAACTAGGTACCATTTAGTTCTCTAGAATTTGGTATATCTTCATAGTAAATAAGCTCTGATTCATCTCTTTTGTTCGGACTTCAGCACTCGAGAACGGCCTTCGTAAACGTAACACTGTTTCGTGCCGTCAATATTATTGCTACAAGTTGCAAATACGAGACAACGACACCTCTATGCTTTTGCACATAGGCAGGTTACTGCAGCAATTCATAGTCGACATGTTTGTCAAGGTTGATACTTCGAGGCTAGAATATATCTACAAGCAACAAAAGGAGATTCGCACTGAATGTTTGCAAGGTATACTTGACAGTATCGCAGGAGGAAACAACTCCAGCTCTGCAATTGGCCGAAAAGTAGTTCTTCCTCCTTCGTTCGTGGGTGGTCCACGTGACATGAAGAAACGATACATGGACGCAATGTGTTTAGTGCAGAATTTTGGTAAACCAGATTTCTTTCTAACAATGACTTGCAATTCATCTTGGCCTGAGATTAGTAACCATTTGCTTCCACATGAACTGCCTCAAAATCGGCCAGATTTAGTTGCACAAGTTTTCAAAGCGAAGCTCGAAATGCTAAAAAAGGAACTCCTTAAAAATCATGTGTTTGGTGTGCCCATAGCATGTGTCTACTCAATAGAATTCCAAAAACGAGGTTTGCCTCACGCACATTTGCTTCTGATTATGGATAGGGATTCAAAACCCTTGAATCCAGAAGCATATGATCGGTTTATCAGTGCCGAGTTACCTGACCCTTCACTTAACCCACGGTTGCATAACCTTGTTCTTAAACACATGGTTCATGGGCCATGTGGATTACTTAATCCTAGCTGCCCTTGTATGCGAGAAAAAAAATGTAAAAACAAATATCCAAAGGATTTTCTTCAATACACTACGCATGGATGCAATAGCTATCCCCATTACAGGCGGCGCGACACCGGCATATCTAGCACAGTCAGAGGCCATGTGATTGACAATCGTTGGATCGTACCTTACAATCCGTATTTGCTACAGAAATACGACTGCCATATTAACGTGGAGATTTGCTCAACGATTAAACTCGTGAAGTATATCTACAAGTACATCTATAAAGGCCCCGACAAGATCTCTTTCCAAATGGGAACTACCAATGTTGAAGATGAGGTAAAAGAGTACCAAGAAGGGAGGTGGGTTGGCCCACCTGAGGCTGCTTGGCGTTTATACGCATTTGACTTATTTGAAATGCAACCTGCAGTAGTCGTCTTACAGTTGCATTTGCCCGATAATTACCTTGTTTCCTTTGGAACTGACCAAGACTTGAACAACATTGCTGGCAATGATTTCCTAGGTAAGACAATGTTAATGCAATTCTTCGATATGAACCGAACCAATGACCAGGCTGCACAGTTGCAGACTCTGTACAGGGACTTTCCTAAATATTTCGTTTGGAATTCTAGCAAACGAATCTGGTCTCAGCGAAAAAGAGGTAAGGTAGCGGGACGCATCGTGTCGGCTGATCCGAGAGAAGGAGAAAGATATTACCTGCGTTTGCTTCTAAATCACGTACCAAGTCCTAAATCGTACGATGACCTTCTTACAGTAGATGGTTATTTACACTGCACATTTAGAGCAGCTGCTTTGGCAAGAAACTTGCTAGCGACAGACGTTGACTTAGACATGTGCTTAGATGAGGCAATACTCTACCAAATGCCTAGCCAACTCCGACGGCTCTTTGCTTCTATCCTTGTGTAATGCGTACCTTCTGATCCGATTAGACTGTGGTAGAAATACGCTGATTCTCTTTCTGAAGATTACGCAAGAACTCATTCATCATTGTCGCTACAAATTTCTGAGATTCACATGAAAGCTCTTCATGACTTAGTTGTTCTATTAAATGAGATGGGAAAGCAACTATCCGATTACAGCCTAGGTCCAGAACCAAACACAATTTCATGCACAAGTAATGTATCAAAGGAAATGGATTACGAAATGAGTATTGGAGTAGATGATGATGATCTCCTAAATGTGCACAAATTGAACGAGGAACAACGTCATGCCTACGACAGTATCATGGGAAAAATTATGCAGAACGAAGCTTGTGCTTTTTTCATTGATGGTCCGGGCGGTACAGGAAAGACTTACTTGTACAGAGCAATTTTAGCTACTCTAAGGTCCCAACGATACATTGCATTGGCTACAGCTACTTCTGGTGTAGCAGCATGTGCGTTGCCAGGAGGTAGGACAGCACATTCACGATTCAAACTCCCGTTCCACAATGAAAACAATCAGATAGCCAGTGTCAGTAAACAATCCACCACAGCTAAGTTACTGAGAGACAGCAAAGTCATAATTTGGGACGAGGCTCCAATGGCACATAGACAATCTGTTGAAGCATTCTCAGAAATGCTCAAAGACATCACCGAAATTAACCAACCATTTGGTAACAAGGTTGTCGTCTTCGGAGGTGATTTCAGGCAAGTGTTACCAGTTGTAACGAATGCTACCAAACAGCAACAACTCGATGCAAGCTTGTTCAGTTCTCCTTTGTGGCCTTCGTTTACTAAACTAAGTTTGACTGAAAACATACGAGCTAGAGCTGATCCTTATTTTACAGAATTTATGCTTCGTATTGGTGATGGTACAGAGCCTGAAGACGAGAACGGAAACATTACCTTGCCTGTAAATATGGTTATCCCCTTCAGCAACAAAGATGTGTCATTACAACAATTGATAAGCTTCGTGTACCCAGACATGAGTATTTTCAATACGGATCACAGCCTAGCTATGTCTCGAGCTTTGCTCGCACCTACAAACGAATGTGTAGACGACATAAATGAAACTATGTTGGATAATATGCCTGGCCCCCCAACAAAATACATAAGTAATGACATGGCAATTCATCCCCAACACCGAGGAGACTACGACGATTTCTTAAATTCATTACACCCGAGTAGCCTTCCTCCACACAAACTCATACTCAAGCCAAATTCGCCTGTCATGCTCCTAAGAAACTTAAATCCTGTTGAAGGACTTTGCAACGGAACTAGATTGATTTGTAAACAACTTCAAGCGCATACCATCGTCGCTGAAATCGCAACTGGTCCACACACAGGCAGTGTTACTATCTTGCACAAAATTCCTCTTCAATCCTCGAATGAAGACAAATGTGCAATACCGTTTAAGCGTTACCAATTTCCCATTCGCCTGTGCTTTGCAATGACAATCAACAAAGCTCAGGGGCAAACGCTGGACCGTGTTGGTGTGTATCTACGTGAACCAGTTTTTTCACATGGACAACTCTACGTCGCATTATCAAGAGCCAAACAATCCAGCTCAGTCAAAGTACTTATTGCGCCGCCAACATTCACAGACAACACGAATAGTACCTTAACTAGAAATGTTGTCTACCGTGAGATACACAATAGGGTACAAAATAACCACCAACTTCATGCATATCGACCATGAAATTTCTTCATCGCAACCAAATGTAGCATAGTTATCATCATGATCTTTCCTATGTACCTAAAGGTTTACTTAGTCAAATTCCTTTTTCCCCAAAATTTATTGTTCATTACTTAAATTGTTACCTACATTATGTGTTAGTAATATCATACGCGGCGGAAGCGATTTATGGATCTAGATCTATAAAATACACGTAATAAAACAACTAGATCTACTTCTACAAGGGGGTTGTAGAACATACCTCTTGGATCTCTAAATCCAAGTTGAAGAACCGCAATGGATAGAACAAAGGTTGGTGTGAAGAGCACCACGATCTTCCGTACGTGTGATCCGAGCAACTCCCGGTGGAAGGAAATCCTCGTCTCGAATCCTTACGATATGCTACCCGGAAAAACTCCAAGCTTTTCCTCTCTTTCTCCCCTTGGCAAAAATTTCTTCCTTCTCCAATTAATGAGATGGTGGTCGAAATTTGTAGTAGTGTTTAAGCTTGGGAGAGCTCTCTTTATATAGGAGAGTCAAGCTTAAGCCCCAAGGATTTAATAATTAATACAAAATCAATTATTAATAAATCCTATAAATAAAAATAATTCCAAATATTTAAGAACCAATCAAAATATTTTTATCTTTATTTATTACCATAAATATTTATCCAATAAATATTTTATGCACATGTCCTTTTAATACACAAGGAAACTAATTCCTTGTTACCAAAATAATGCATATGGCGCCATTCACTAATCTATTGACCTAGTCAATATGATTTTTCCATTCACACTAATTGCCAAGATTATGGAAAATGTATTTTCCAATTATTTTAATTATTTAGTTTCAACTAATTAAATAGTCACTAAACAATTAATTCACATATCGATTAATTAAATTTTAATAAGAATTAAATTAATATCATTATTAGGATTCGACGTCCGAGAATAGCTATGCTATATTGGAGGCACGTCGGGGACCATGGACTAATAATCAGCGGCTCCGATAAATCAAATAAATAATTATCTTACAAACAGAATAATTATATTCGATAAATCAATCACAAGAATATGCCACCATAATCCCGTGACTGCACTCCTCCGATTATCGATTATATTTATCTCCTCACGAGAATTATAATAAGCGTCCATTGATATAATCATTACATATGGATTAATCCTCCATAGACTGTTCATTCTAAATCGAGAAGTTACCGTTAACCCTTTTTAGAACCTCTTATCCTTATTTACCATTAACCCCCTAGTGATCAATTAATTCATACAACTTACTGGTAGCTAATCGGTGTAAGTATGAACTTGGCCGATCGATCGCTTTAGGATTAACAAATAAGGGAATCGTCTATCTACTTCCATAAATGGAAGGAATGGATTCCGTATCCGTGATAACATACGACTACTCACTCAATCCAAGACAATGCCAAGATGGGGTAATTCGGACTACGGACTCGGTGTAATCCTTAACCGTCAAGTCAAACCTCATACCGATTCAAGCGAGTTGATCGTGATCACCTCGGGATTAAGATTTATCCATAAATATGATCATCGATTGATTCGATAAGACTTCTCGATTACGGAATTATATCGTGAAGTCTAATCAAATCGGTCAAACCTATATGATATATCCATCATATATAAATGCCCCACTGTGTACTCTTAACCGAAAGTCCGGATAAGACAATCACACCAATTGTGTTTCGGGCGCATTAGTAGCACGTTAAAGGAGAGACCCGATACTCTCGATTAACTTCACTACGGGCTAATTGTATTTTAAGTACATCTTCACTAACTCAATCCTCCCGTGTATATCCCATACACTGAGTTAAGTGATTACATAAACGATATACTTTAGGGTTTTCTGTAGTGTAAATACTATTGTCACATCGGTGAATATGAGAATAATAAATATGAATAATAATATCATTTCATTTATTAAATAAAAACAATTACATAATTGTCTTTCGGGCATTACACCTAACATTATGTCCATTCATCCTAATTGCCTTGTGTACTTTATTAACTTTTTAAATAAACATGGTTCATAGATATCAATATTATGGCAAAGCAAATATGCATAGATGATGTTACGGACAAATTCGATGACTGGAGAGTAAAAGTCCTCGTTGTTGAGAAGAGCAACGTCTACACTAATGAAAGCAAAAAAAAACTACAGAAATTACTACTTTTGGATTCCAAGGTACATAAAAACAAGATTTAAACATCCATGATTTCCCTTACATTCTGTTTCACACTTCCACCTTTGTCATTTTATGTGCACAAATAACCAAAACAGGGGAAGAAAGTAGAGGGTGTAATCTGGAATAACAACATCAGCATTTTAGAAGGCAACTTACTCCCATACTCAACCTACATTATCGGTGGAGCAAACGTTCAGCCCATCAAGCCTGGTTTTCAATATGCTACGCCAGGAATGACAACACAATGGGTTTTGTCTAGATCAACGTTTATCCGTCACGTATCGGAGGAAGCTGAGAAGATCGCTTATCCACCAATTCAAGCAACCCCATTCCAAGATATCCAGTCACTCGCAAACACGGGAGCTATGATAGGTAACTTAATTTTTATACCTACCTATTAAAATTCCAAATAAAAACTTTACCAAAACGTGTTTCTGTATTTAGTTTTCTGCGATTTATTTCCTACTGGTTATTGCTAATGTTAATCAGTTGTTACTAACGACGAATGCTTGTGTTTTTACCTAGATACTTGTTTTTAATTCTTCCTGCAATTAACAGTGGTTAGGTCTATAAAAAAATCCAGTGTTTTCTGACAAAATACATGCCAATTGAAAACTTTATTCAAATTAAAAAAGCCTGAATTAAGTCCTAAACTTCCTCTTGCCATCATACTCTTCTAGATTAACTTATCATTACATTACACACTGCATACGCGTCAACTAAATTATTCTCCTTTTCCATTCACTCTGCATATCCAGAATACAATTTCTGGCTGCTTATCTACATAGTCCATTGCCCCGTTTCTGAGGTTGTCCACCGAATCCGTGCCCTCAGATTCTGCATTTCCTTCACTAGCTACAGTTGCATCTGTATACGCTCGAATTGCATCCACAAGCACATACTTTTTCTTCCACATGTCAGCAAGCCTCTCTTGCTCCTTGGCATATATTTTCTGCTGTTTAACCTCTTCCCTTGATCTCTGCAAGTTTTTCTCAACTCTGTCCCTTTGCCTAGCAATACTTTTCACTACATGGTCTGGATATGAACCAACCTTTGGAATTTCTTCTTGTGTAATTGAAGAATCATCATCCTTGGCCGGTATCGGCAGCGCGTATGCCTCATATTGCTCCTCCGCAACCTCATATAGCAATGTTGGATACGCATTTTGAAATTCCATGATCACGTTCCAAAAGAAGTGCTACTGTGGTATGAACGTAACTATGTAGTATTTTCAATTCAGTGTGAGAATTAACGTTGGCTGTTGTGCCTTTTTATAGCCTTTTTTTTGCTTACAGATTAGCTAAAACAATGTTTTATCTACCATTTTAGCCCTTCCTTTTACATTTAATGCTTTTGTCATAAAATTTGCGCAACCCAAGAAATAGTTGTCTATGCATTTAATTTCTGCTACTCCCATTCAGTACTGTAGCTTTGACTACGGTAATTCCCAAGTGATCCAAGTTGTCCATATTCATTAGAACCACATAAAAACATATCAAAAAAAATCAGAAAATCTGCACTGTATCATGCCTATGTAGACTTCTTCTGCCGCTTTCAGATAAGCCTATGTATTTAATTTTTGCTCACCCCATTTGGTAATGTGCCTTCCACCTTCATAATTCCAAAATGAATTAGATTGAGTGTTCTCATTAAATCCGCATGAAAACAATAGAAAATAATTCAGGTTATCTGTCTAATTACCATCTGACCTATGATACCCTGCCTTTTTTTGTCAACATGCTCATCTTCTCTCTTACTTGTATAGTAACTTGGATTCCTTGTCAATCTAACCTATACCCACTACTAGATATTGTAGCTGCAGTAACAAGTGTGAAGGAACCGAGGCAGATCGAAGTCAGAGGCAGACTAACTCCGATACAAGAATGCATTGTCGTGCAAAACGAGTAAGCAACCAACACACACTCATTGTACAAATTCTACTTAAACTATAACACTGACATATCAAATTAAAAAAACACAGATTGAAACCCCTCTTGTTCACCTTGTGGGGAGACTTTGTCCAGCACCAAGGATCAGAGTTATATGCTGCCAGGAATGACATGCCAATCATACTATGCAAAAGCCTAAGAGCAACTTGTTTCTCAGGTACTATTAATTCATTACTAATACACAAACAATGTAACTAACAATAGAAACAAGTTTAACAGAACATATGTCACAATGGTGCAGGCTTGTCGTTGTCCACAATCCCTTTCTCGTTTGTCAGCTTAAACCCAAACATCCCAGAGGTAGCAAACCTTCGAGAATGGTTAGTCCCATCCATTCATACATCCTTCCCCTGGCTCACATTCTGAAACACTTTCCTCACTCACTAATTCAATTAAGGCAGTTAAATAATCAGCACATACCACTTAACTTAGTAATAATTTTCCCCTCAGTTAACATATCCCTCAATTACATGAACAGGCTCGACACTCACCTTGACGATGTAACTAAAATTGCAAACATACCACCCCGCAATTACCTGGAAACAACAGTAAAAAACCATGAAACACTTCAGCTAACAAGGCTCTCAAACATATTACCAGACTCTCAGGTAAAATAAACTGCTCTCCTCATATATTCTGTAAGTAATTTATATTTTTATTTTCAATTCCAGTGCTTCTAAATTTTCAATTTACCACTCAACTTCTGCTCATAATCTTCGTTGTATTTATTTATATCGCAGAATCAATTATCATTTGTCCTTACACTTTTAACAACGATACATATTGGTTTGATACATACTGGTTTGTGCCTATTATACATATTTCTCGAATGGCTAATCAAACTCAGTCCCTTTGCTTATATAACATTGTTTTAACACCATTTCTTCCTTATTCACCTCTACTTTCTTACCAACATTACTCTCTACACTTCAACAGGTGGCGCACTCCCAAGTTACAATGAGCATCATCGACATCCATCAAAGAGTGGTATACACAAAATGCCCGAAATGCCACCAAACACAAAAAGCACATCCCAATGAAACCTTCACCTGCAATACTTGCAAAGAAAATCAGGTGGCAGCCACTCAGTAAGTAAAAAACAGTTACATTCACAAACAAACACAAACCATATTCTATTCCATTCAATTATTTACCTTATAAGATCAATGTTGCAACAGCTACAAGGTCATCGTGGAACTCACCGATCAGTCTCGCACAATCACAGCAACTTTGTTTGACGAAAGTGCTAACAAACTACTCGATCGCACACCAGAACAAATCAAGATCATGGACAACCAGGTAACAAACCAGCACCTCTCCTACCCTTCCTTCCACGCAGTAACAACTACTTCAGCATTAACATAAAAATCATGTACATATCCACAGGCAATGACCGATCATCTGGAGCAAATAAACAACAAGCTCAAAAACAGCCAAATCGTTGCTCAGATAAAAGCATACCAAAAGAAATTCAACGACAAAATCACATGTTACACGGTCCAAGATTGGGTGGAAAAGAAAGCATCTGAACTGAGTACATCACAGAGCAACAAAACAGGTAAACACACTACTCCAACTTTCTCCCTACATACAATGCCATTCAACAACTGCATACAAACCTTTCCTAATCCCCTACAAACAAATGCCTAGGTGAAACAAGTGCAGGCCAAAAACACAAAGAGATTTCTACCAACGAAGTCACAGCCGAACCACAACCTTCAACCACCAATCCAACAACCAACACAGGCAGCAGCAAGGTAGACACAACCAACATCACTTCCAACAAGGACAACAATTCAGCCTCTGACACAGCCTCCAGCCCAATGAAAAAACTGAAACTCAAGTCCTCCGAACAAAACTAATAAACAACTGCTAACTATTTTGGTGTAATTTGGCTGTACAACTATTTTGCTGTAATTTTGCCTTACCTGTTAGCTACATTACTTTCCTCTACCAAGGCAACTTTTGACTTGCTCTTGAACAACGCAGTTGGTAAGAAAAAAACATAACTTGCTAACCATTTTGTTACAACTTTGTCCTAGCTATTAACTACCGAACTTTAGAACATCCCATGTCTATGTAACTATGTAACTATAATATAGCTTTTTACCCTTGTCTATATTTGTTATTAAAAATGGTTATTGCAGCATTGTAGTTACAAAAATACAGTTACCAAGGAAAGGTAATGACTAATTGCAACAATCTGCTACCTATTCATTTCACGCACACTTTAAACACCTTCACTACATTACACATTTCTCACACAAAAAACACAACAAAAACGAAAATAAATCGTGCATCGCACGTCACCAACATCTAGTATATATTATATTCCAACAATACTAACATTTGATTGGAATGGTCACTGAATATTTAGGTTTATGACCGGTGATAGTGCCGTAACAAATTGTTCACAACAATATGTACAACATATTTTTAGGTCATTAATTTTATTGTGGGACCTATTAATTGACATGTTAATTTAAATGGATTCATATATAATATCGATGATGGAAGATTTTTTTTATAACACTTTATTGTGTAGAATTTGTCGTGACATAATAATTATTCGAGGCTTATGTTATATGATTGTAATGTATCTAAAGTCTAGAGTCGTAAGCGGTTTACTTTTTATTTTTTGCTTTATTCCCGTACTTTTTGTTGTCCAGTTTCCCTTCAATCCCGGCAGTAAAAAGACTGTTGGACAAGTCCAACCTTTTTTTTCTTTCGCGAAGAAAAGGTTTCCTCGAAAAAAAAAAAAAAAAAAAAAAAAAAAAAAGAAAGAAAGGCCAAGATTTCTTACGCTCCCCTAGCAATTAATTTCTTTAGGTGCAGGTTCGAAACCTTCTTCCTGCAACTTTTTTATTTTCGAAAAAAAAAAAGCAATTAATTTCTTTGTAGTAGATTGAAATATATCCGTGCTTACATAACTTACATTTAAAAACGTGAGTTTAGGGTAAATAAAGTAGCTGTATAAAATGGAGCACCACAGAAAAACTACTCCCTGATAACATTTCCATCCAATAATGTTGAGCATACTCTTTGTGATAACTTACTAATTTCACTTGAAGACTTTCATATTGTACTTCTTTTTGTTTTGATGTATATTGGAGAAAGCGAAACTTTTATTAAGCTTCTTTTCTTAATTGTTATAAATTGAATTTTAGTTTTTTATTTTTATTTTTTTATCGAAACCGGATATTTATATTAATCAAAACTATACAAACTGTACAACAAAAACTTTATATCAGAAGTTTTTTAAAAACAAAGCTAAAAACATAAGGGTTAAGGCCATGCTAGCTTAAGGTCACGAGCTCGCCTAACTGCTTCAGAGATGAAAACCATCTTCGGGGGTCTTTGTTTATCGCCATCATGGAAATCCTGGTTGCGCCAGTACCATATTTCCATTACTGTCTCTCTAAACAGAAATCGCCAGAAGCCGATAGAATCGTGCTTATACATATTTATTTTAAGACATTTCTCTAACCAGTCGGGAATGTCGTGGATCGAGGTAAATTGGTTCCAAAATTGCGGGTGGATGATCTGCCTCCAAACACTCTTAGCCCGCGAGCAATCACGAATAGCATGTAACGTGGTCTCCGGTTGACTATCGCATGAAAAGCAAATATTACCATCTATGATATGACGATCTAGTAGGAGCCCTGTGGTGGGTATTGCATCCCAGCTAGGGCTGTAAATGAACGTCAGTATTCGATTCGATTCGCTATATTCGGCTCGAAAAAAGCTCGATTCGAGTTTGATTCGAACCTTCGAATGTCGAGCCGAAAGTTAGGTATTTGATATTCGTCTATCGAGCCGAACCGTATCGAACACGTTCGGCTCGAACTATTTTATATTTAAAAAAAAACTATATATATATATATATATATATATATATATATATATATATATATATATATATATATATATATATATATATATATTATTATTATTATTAGTTCGAGCCGAACATGTTCGAACGGTTCGAACATGTTCGAGTCGAACCGGACCGAACATGTTTCCTAATATTCCAGTTCGAACCCGAGCCGAACCTTGCTAAATTAAGGTTCGATCAGTTTGAGCCGAGCCGAACCTTAGGTTCGAACATGTTTGAGCCGAACTCGAACCCTGCACATGTTCGGTAGGGTTCGGCTCGTTTACAGCCCTCCCAGCAGATCTGCCAAAGTAATAAGTTACCTCGAAGAGGTCCTTTAATCGCCCAAATCAAGCTCCACACGCTGTTGTCTTGAGAGTTTGGTGGCATACTAGCCCTATGAATTAAATGTATTAATAGGGTAAATCAAACCTAGCTTACATGTAATTTTCATAGCGTTATTAGTTTTTTTCTTGTTTGATTTTTGATAACCTAATAATGGTTCCGACCGGTTCATCTTCATCAGTATAAATTATGATCATGTATTCGTCTTTTGTGGTCGTAAGTTGAATATTGTCATTGTTAGCATTAATTTGGCCCTCTTTTCAAAAAAAAGCATTAATTTGGCCCCTCTTCATCTTCTTCTTTGTTTTACCGTGATGTTTTCGTATTTTGTGTGGTCGTAAGTTGACTCTTGTCATTGCTTGCATTAATTTGGCTATTCTACACCATCTTCTTAGTTTTTACCGCAGCTGATGTGTGTGTATGTTTTTCATCTTCTCCCACTGGTTTCTTGTTGGCATGTTTAAGAATTTGTTCTATTGAGGCTTGAATGACAGATTGTTGCACAGTCTCTGCTATCAGCTTTGTCGTAACATTTGTAGTATCGGTATATTCTGTGTTTCCTTTGAATTTAAATGCGAATTTGTATTCTTTTGTATTAGACCTTCTCAACTTATCATAGTATTTGAAATTGTCAGTTTCCACTGCGCTCATCATAAATTGATCACATCAGTAAGTTTACTTTATTTAAAGATTTTTTTATATAGATATTTGACTATGTTACCAGCACTTGACATCATATACTCCGCTATATCACATCCAACATACGTATTTGCGGTGTCTCTGAACAAAGTAATTTCAACAGTCCAGCCTTTAGATTCAACTGTCAAATTTACTCGATATCTAATACACATGAGAATATTCTTGTTAGATGTAAGCATAAGCTCGCTAATTTAGATAACATTGGTTCTTGTTTTAAGCCAATATTTCCACACCTTGATCAATCCCACCCATTTGGCCCTTCGTGCACTTTTTTTTTTGCATTGAATGCATGAGTGGTATCAAATTGTATGAAGTTTGTTGACATTTGATACATGTGATGTAAACTGGTAATATACACCATGTAAAATAATGAGTGCTGTAAAATAATGATTTGGTTCTCATTTTGATGATATTATGTGGCATTATGACCCTCGGGGTCGCTACACTGTAAAGGCTAGTTATCATTTGGCTACACAATTTTACCATGGACCGCTTTTACATTCAAGACCCTCGTCTTCTAGTTGGCCAAATGGTGTTTGACGACAGTTGTGGTCTATGCTGATCCAACCCCTTATTGTGCATTTCTTATGGCGTTGCATGCATGACTGTGTATCGGTGGGGGAATTTCTTAGGCGGCATAGTATGTGTAGTGGAGCTTGTGAACTATGTGGGTCTCCTTTGGAAAATATCCATCATGCTTTGTATTCATGTGCTATTCATGGGGCAGTATGAGGGCGTATGAGGGATGTGGTCCTCATAGGTGGTTTGGAGTTATGTAGTGATTTCGATCGTTGTTGGGGTGCCATTTCACTGCGTGGGAGGAGGATTATATGGCTTGTTTAGCTACTTCCCTCTAGTGTATTTGGAAAGCCCAGTGTGCTTGGATCTTCGATGGACATGCTGTAAATATTGGGGGAATCATTTCCGCGGCGGAGTACGTTGCCCGTGAATATGTGGACCTTCTGCAGACTTCTCTCAGTCATTCTAAGGGTTCACCGTGGCCTTCTAGTTGGCAGCCACCAGGCGTTTGCCGGGTCTAGGTTAATGTGGACGGGTCCCTCTTTGAGGATTCTCCCGCTTTTGGCGCTACTATTATTCGGGGATCGGATGGCACGTCTTGCGCGCTTGTTCTGACAGGTTGGATAGGAGTTTAGAGGTGGAGTCGGCAGAGCTTCTTGCCATCTCTAGGTTTCTCTCTACTAGGGTTCGTATAATACAAGACTCTTTTTATAATACCCACAAATCACTTATTAGAATTTGTTTTTTCACTCTAAGTATATTACATTCATGATAATCAAATAGTGCATTAAACATTTTTATTCTAAATGGGTAGGACTTTTTTTTGGTCCAATTATTCACCCACTAAGTTTACAATTCTATTTATCTCCTCTCACTTATTTAATTTTTACCAAAATACATCACATTAATTTTATTCCATACGATATCCAACGTAATACAAAGTACAAACAACGATTCAACTAAAATTCACTAAATAAAATATTGACAAAAAATATTCATGTCCAAATGGACTTCATGACGTTTATCAATTTTCATGAAGACGAAGAGAATACATGTATATATATATTAGATGTAAACACAATATTATGAATGATAAAATTGTAGTCAACAGAAATAAAGAGCAATCAGTACCAATACAAAGTCCATAATCATCAACTTGTACTACTTTTTCTCATAGCTTTTGGGGATAAAATAGAGTTGGCATTGCAGGTTTTTGCTTTCTATTCCTACTTAAGAAAGGAATATTTTTGTAGTCCCAGTCCCAAACCACAACAAAGCCACTCTGCTGCAATAAATCTGTGTCTTTTTTTTCTTTTTGTGCACCCACTTTCATAGCAATTACACTAATTATTTTCTTACACATTAATGGTGCCAATAATAAGACACTCAACTTTTGTCTTATTTTATTAGGTGGTCGTCTGATCCACTAACAAATGCCCACAATTATGGCCAGCCATTTAAGCTTACAAGAAACTACTTATTGTGTGTACTATAGAATTTGCAAATCTCAAGTTTCAAAACCTTTTGCTTCAACCCAACTCCACTTCTACTAGATACTAAGTCTTGGTCTTCTTCAAATCTACCAACTCTTGAGAAACACTTCATTGTTAGAAAATAATACTACTATTTGCTTTTAAGTACCCACCAAAAATCTTTCGTTTTCCATGCCTCAAAACCCGGAAAAATCCATTCTTTAATGCATACATCAGGGTATCAATCTTGCAAATATCCATCTCGTGGACAGTTAACCAAATATCCTGCAAGATATTTAACCAAATATTGATGTGGACAGTTAAACCAAATATCCTGCAAATACTAGCCTTATCATTATGCAAGTTGCACATAAATTTGTTCCCAGTGTGAGCTATTCTTTGGATCATAATGGTTGTTCAGGCCTCGTATCATGGGCAAATAGTTCCTCGCCTGATATAACCTTCAGTTGTAATACCTTCCTTAATCAGATATTGACAGATAGGCAAAATTTCAAGGCATTTCTTCTTCCTATTTTTAATCTTGTGGCAATGGTCTCGTTAAGAACAGCTCTTTTCTCTTTTCTCGTCTAATACCTTGTTAAACCTTACCACTTGAGGTACCGGTGCTTTCTTTGAACCTTCTTTCATGCATGTGATCGGAAACCTCAAATTCTTCACAAATTACCTTGATTGGACCTCAAAAGGGTACTTTGGTCTTGGAGGTACCTTGATTAGAGTTTTCTGCTAAATTTTGTTGACTTCTGATGAATTTTTGCTGGTGCAAGTCATTTTTCTACCCTAACCCCATGAACATAAAAGACCAGAAATTTTACAACAAATCCTGTCTTGGAATAAGTGGCTTCAGGCAACATGTGAATATAACAGTGGATTTGAACTGAGCCAATACTTTTTCTGACCTCTTAGCAACCTTACTTCATGTCTTACGCATTACCAGTACTCACCACAGGAACAAGATCCATGTCTGAAATGATGGAATCTTGTAGCATCCCTTACAACAAACTGACGGTCCACAATTCTGCTAACCAGCTTAATAAACAAGTGGCAATCATCACATATTCTTAAATTCTTTATCACCAGAATATCTGTGCCAATACTGGTACTTAATAGTGCAAATGCAACAGCTAATCTTTCACTATGTACTCCAATGTTACTTAAATCCATGCTCCGGCTTGCTTCGTTGTTCTTCTCTTTATAAACTAAATGTTCTAGCTTTTCAACCATCTGGTATATCTTTTTCGACTCGGGATGAGTTCTGTCCCCGGCAAGGAAAAGGTGAATTTTACCTTTAAAATCTACATAGCTGTAGCCTGGATCCTTTTTCAGTTTCCGATCTCTCATCATCACGCGAATCTTTACAATACCATCAGTATTTTGTGCGCGAGTGTATAAATTAGACAAAAGCATGTAATAACCTGTATTTGCGGGTTCCAGCTTAACAACCTCTTGAAAAGCTGACTCTGCTAGCTCAATGTTCTTATGAATCTTGCAAGCATTGAGAAGAGCACCCCAGACAGCTCCATCTGGTTCCTGAGGCATCGACTCAATGAGTTTACGAGCATCTTCCAGTCGACCAGCTCGACCCAAAAGATCCACGACACAGGAGTAATGCTCCTTGCCTGGCATTATGCCAAAATCTCTCTCCATTGCAGCAAAGTATTCCAAGCCCTTTTCAGTCAATCCTGCATGACTACAAGCAGACAAAACACTAACAAACACTGTCCCATCAGGTGGAATGCCCGTCGTTATCATCTCGTCGAATAGCTTCGTAGAAATACAACCTAAACCATGCATTCCATAACCACCAATAATTGCTGTCCAAGATACCAAAGTTTTCTCTTGCATTTCATCAAAAATAGCACGTGCTCTGGTTAAATTACCACATCTAGCATGCATATTAATCAGCGCGTTCGTTAAAATGGTATTACGTCTAATCCCGGTATCAACTATTTTCTTGTCAATCTCACAACCAATTCTCTGAGCACCAAGGTTTGCACAGCATGATAAGACCCCAACATATGTCACCGCATCAGGGCGTACACCCGAGCATTCCATTTCATGATAGAGTTCAAGAACATTTTTAGCAAATCCATTCTGTGCATACCCAGAGATCATGGCGTTCCAAGTTATCAAACCCTTCATGTGGATGTCATCAAACAATCTCCTAGCTAGTTCAATACACTCACATCCTACATACATGGTCAGCAAACAGTTCCCAACAGCTGAATCATTTCCATAACCAGACTTCAGCACCAAACCATGGAATGACATTCCTAAATTTATATGCTCTTGATGACCACATCCTGAGATCAGTCCCAACAGGGTAACCGCATTAAATGATACACCCATCCTTCTCATCTCAGAGAACAATCGTACCCCATTGAGAAACTTAGAATCATGAACATATCCAGAAATCAAGGCATTGTAACAAACAGTTAGTTTCTTTGCCAGGGGACTTTCGTCCAACACCTTATCTGCACATTTAGACAAAGAACATCTACAGTACATTGTAATCAATGCAGTTAAGACGAAGGGTTCCGACAAGCATCCAGACTTGATAACGTGAGAATGGAGTTGTCCACCGGTGACAGGTAAGCAGAGAGCGGCAGATGACTTGAGAACAAATGGGAAGGTGAAGGCGTTTGGGGCGGATGCAGAACGGAGCATCTGAAGGTAGAGGGTGAGGGCTTCTAAATATTGCCCGTGTTTGGAAAGCTCTCTCAGTTGGGTGTTCCATGGTGTGGCGTTTGTTGCAATCTTTCGGTAACTTGAAGAGGAGCAAAAATGGCGGATTTCGTGGCGAACAGCCAAGATGGGTTTGCTCATAGCATAATGCCCGATAGTACTGTCTAGACCTGGCCAAATATACCACCCTAACCTAACCTTAACCGTACCCTCCGGTTTGGGTTTGATCCGGATTTGGTCGGTTATCAGAATCGCCGACGTCAGCCAACCGTTTGTTACAAAACCGCTTGCTATCCAATTGAAAACCGCCGGTTACCGGTTGGATCCGGTTACGGTTATTTCCGGTTTGTGTCCGGTTATTCTTTCAGTTCAGATCACGGTTCAGGCCACGATTATAAAAATTCATTATTTTTTTTTACTTTTCATATAATACTTATTATTTTAACTACAATAACCATTATTGTTTTTTTATTATAATTACTAAAACGATCGTTATATAATATGAATATTTTTTTATAAAAGGTTATATATTCGGTTATAAATATAATAGTAATATTGTGTTATTTTATTTATAAAGAAAATATGTTATTTTCAAAAATTATGTTATTTTTTCAACGCTCAGATCTTTTAAATCGGTTATTTCTACGTATCTTTTATATGTAATACATATAAAAAAATCAAAACGGACGTAGTTCTTATTGTTTTTTTTAATAGTTTTTTATAGTAGTTTGTTTGATCGGTTATTATATAATTTTATTATTGTTGTTTTATTATCTTTTATAGTTATTGATGAGTTTTTTTAATTTGTAAATTATGTTATTTTTTCAACGCTTGTACCGGAAATTCGGTTGCCTACGTATCTTTTATATGTAATACATATAAAAGAATCAAAGCGAACGTAGTTCTTATTATTTTTTTAAGTGTTGTTTTTTTTAGCGTTGTATAGTGTTGGTTTTTTTAGCGTTGTATAGTGTTGTTATTTTTAGTGTTGTATAGTGTTGTTTTTTTAGTGTTGTATATTGTTTTTTACATATAGTTTTTTGATAAGTTTTTAATGTTTCATATAGTGTTTTTTTTAAGTGTTGTATATTGTTGATTTTTATATAGTGTTGTTTTTTTATATAGTGTTGTTTTTTTATAGTGTTCATATATTGTTTTTTTTATAGTGTTGTGTAATGTTGATTTTTTATAGTGTTATTTTTTTATGTAGTGTTGTTTTTTTTATATTGTCCATTTATTGTTTTTTTATAGTGTTGTGTAATGTTGATTTTTTATAGTGTTGTTTTTTTTATATTGTCCATTTATTGTTTTTTTATAGTGTTGTGTAATGTTGATTTTTTATAGTGTTGTTTTTTTTATATTGTCCATTTATTGTTTTTTTATAGTGTTGTTTTTTATATAGTGTTGTATAGTGTTGTTTTTCCATATAGTATTGTATAGTGTTTATATATTGTTTTTTTAAATAAGATATAAATCCGTACCTTTAATCGATGTCGGTAGTTCGACCGCTTGCTCCTGCTCCTGAAGTTTCAGTGTCACCACCTTCCAACTGAGACTCATCATCTTCTGACACAACGTCTTGCATCCTGTGCTCGGCTCGTACCCAATCTTGACAACACATTTGCTTCTCTAAATTTGTGGGATGAAGCGAACATCTTTTGTTGTTAATCACATATCCTGCCATGCTGAAACATCGTTCAACATTGACGGTCGAAACAGGGCAACTTAAAAACTCGACCGCTATCATTGCTAGTACTGGATATTCTTTGGCATGTCTCTTCCACCACTTCAATAAGTCAAAACCGAAATCATAGGTATCATCGGTTTCACAGCCTTCAAATGTTGTGTTTAAATATTTTGATATCTCTGTACGTTGATCGGTTGACGTTATCGCTCCCTTCTGTTTTTTCGCGTTCATTTTATCCAGAACTTTTTTAAGTCCCCGTAGGGCACCTGCAGGGTTAGTAGAAGCACTTGCGGATGGATTGGGAACCGCGTCGTTTCTCAATCCATACATACGCTCATATTCAACCAACAAAGTGTTTAATAAATTCTCAACTCTCTCTACTTCAAGTTTATAATCTACCGGAGGCACACCATGAATATCAGACAAAGCATCATAGTAAGCACTTAACATGTTAGACAAACCTAACAGTCTTAAACGAGGGTCGAGAATAGAAGAAATGAGATAAGTGTCAGGAATATGCAACATGTACTTATTCCATTTCTCCTTCATCGGCCTTAAACATTGAAATAATACAGGGTCATGTTCCAATGTTTCAAACTCGGCAGTTATTTCTACACTAGCAGGCAATACTAAATGTGCAGTGGGTTCATAACATTTTGAAAACAACTCGGTATATTTTTTGAATAATTCAAAAACATCCATCGATGTGCATTGGGTCCAAATAAAGGGATACAAACGAAATTCGCTCGGACAATGTTCATTTAAAAATTCACAAAAGGTATTTTTAATTTTGTTTGTTTCTTTCCATAGATCATAAGTCGTGTTCCACCTATGCGGTACATCTTGCGGCAGTTTGATACGGCGATGACCTTTCTCGTTTAAAAATTTATACCACTTATGAACAAGAATATTTCTACCTAACACATGTGAAATAGAATTTTTTTATCGAATTATTATGGTCAAAAACTTTTAAATCATCTTTTACACATAAATTAAAAATATGGCATAAACATCTAACATGAAAAAATTTACCATTACAAACAGGTTCGCAAAATCGGGATAGCTCGGGAATAGAAGCCGTGTTGTTTGAAGCATTATCAAACGCAATAGAAAAAACTTTATCTTTTAAATCCTATTCCTCAAAAATATCAACTAATAAAGATGCAAGATTAGAAGCATTATGAGCTTCGTTAAATAAACGAAAAGCAAGTAACCGTTTTTGGACAATCCAAGTGTTGTCAATCCAGTGAGACGACATGCCCAAATAAAAATTGTTTGTCCTACTATCTTCCCAAATATCGGCACATACACATATACGAAATTTATTTTTCTTAATACTTTCTTTAACATCATTTTGTCGTTTAATAAATTTATTTTTAAAATCCCTAGTAACCGTTGTACGAGGGATCTTAGTAAATGCCGGTTGCAAAGCCCCTTGTACGTAACTTTCGAAAAAAGGATTCTCAGGAAAACTAAAAGGAAGACCCATCCCCGCAATAAGATCCGTGGTTAAATTTCTACAGTTATCACGAGTGTAAATAAAGAGTGAATTATTGTTACCTCCGCTAGAGCCCGGCATGTTTAGTTGGGCTTGAGACGTGCCGTCTTCCAATTTTTCCGGGTGTTTAGTTATCATGTGAGTCCGCATCGACCCGTAACCACCACAATGTTTAAATTTGTATTTTACGCCACAGAAATTGCACACCGCGAAAAAATATATCCCGGGATTAGCTAATGCTATTTCATCAGTCCGAGGAACCTTTGTGAAAAATTCCGTAAAAATTCTTGATTTTAACCTTTTTTCATGTACTTTGGGTCGGGTACTTTCATCAACATCTATATTGACTGACTCGGGAGTAGGAGTAGCAGTATCAGTAGCACCACGCGGTGGTCTTACAGGCACACGTGCTTTTCTAGCACGGGGAGCATCCCTAGTAAACACATCAGCATCAACGTCCTCTTCATCATCATCTTCACCTTCGTTAAGGTTGAGGTTGAAATTTCCGGGTTGAGACATTATATCGTCGTAATGACTATCAAAATCATCTTCATTGTAACCTGAATGTGTCTCAAACTGAGGAATCGAAATGTGACTACCGGTGACAGGGTCTGTGTAATATTGTGGTCTATAGCCACCAACAAATGCATCCGTTTCCGGCACAACCGTGTCTTCACGGAAAGTAACATTTCGATTACCTCTTGAAGTTTCACCTCTTCCTCTTGTTGACATTGTAAAAAATATTTAAAAAAAATTATATAAAAGAAAAAATTTAATTTTACTAACCAATTTTACTTATAAAAACCGAAATTAAGTAACGATTAAATCAGAACAACTTCAAATTTCGGTTTAGTCAAGTAAATTTGATTATAAAATTGAAATTTTTATACACTTGTAAATAAAATAGTTGAATAAAATACAAACAATTTTACTTGTAACTAAAACCGTATTGAAGTAACGATTAAATCAGAACAACTTCAAAAATCGGTATCGTAAAGTAAATTTGATTGTTGTTTTTAACAACTTAACCAACTTGATAATCAAAAATATGAGTAGAAGTTGAAAGAAATTTAGGAAGAAGAAGTAAGATTGTTGTAGGAATTTGAAATGGGTTTGAAATTTGAATGGTATTTATAGAGTTTTTTGATGTGTAGGGAAAAATAAAAAAAAATATAGCCGTTCAGAATTTGACCGTTGGGCCGGTTAACCGCCGGTTAACCGCCGGTTCCGGTCCGGTTCCGGCCGGTTTTCACCGGTTCCGGCCAATCCGGTTGTAACCGCCGGTTCCGGGCCGGTTCCGGTTTGCCTCTTTCACCCCCCGAGCTATAACCGGATAACCGGCGGTTGGTGTAACCGTCGGTTACACAAACCGCCGGTTTGTGTAACCGCCGGTTCCGGTTTGTAACCGCCGGTCCGGTTAAATGTGGCCACCACTAGTACTGTCTACTATTGACAGGTTTATGCTTTTGTGTTTTGTGAAATTTAAACGACTACTCCCTCCGTATTAAAATAATATGTCTAGGTACATTCAAAATGCAATTAATCTTAAATTAAAAAATATTTAGATTCATACGATAAATGAATGAATGCATCCTTTTTTAAGAATCGCTCGCTTATTTTGATATCCGAAGTAGTATTTATTGAAAAGGGTTGCTACATTCACAACGGTTGTGGGCCACACGATTGATGCATGCAGTAGATCGGTGTTTGATCTAGATTATAATCTAGATCAAACACCGATCTACGCGCAGTATCAATCACATGTGTCCACAACCGTGCAAGACTATCATTTCTCTTTATTGAATTCCTCAACAAAAATTTGGGTTAAATTGTATCTTTAGTACTCCCCCGTTTTTTTTCTTTTAATATCCCGGCACTCCTAACCAAACTCTTTTTCCATCAGCGATCTCTTCCACAGTCCTTGGGCTAACTTGTTGCGCAGAATAGTGAGCTCTTGTTCAACTTGCTTAAGTGCTTCGACCAGTTTCTCGTTTTGCTCCTTTAATCCATTGGCCCAAATCAGGGCCGGTCCTACGTTTTGAGAGACCTTAGGCGGAGAAAAAAAATAGGGCCTATTAACACGAAAAAAAATTCGACCGAAAAATGATTTTTTTCTAAGTATTCAAATTCATTTCATCATTTTCATACCCAAAACATATATATATATATATATATATATATATATATATATATATATATATATATATATATATATATATATATATATATATACATATTACTAAATATTAATTCAAGTATTCAACAATTCAACAACGCTTCAAGACATTTGGAGCGCGAAATCACTAATCAAAGATAATCGTCAATTTCATCAACCGATTTCCGCTCAATCGATATTATGGCCAACCCATTCAAGCGTTCTTGAGTCATCGCTTCGAAGATGGGTCTTTATTAGCTTCAACTTCGAAAAACTCCGTTCATGGTACGATGAACCGTTACCGGAATAGTCAACAATATCCGGTAAACAACTTGTGTGTTTTCATAACTTAGAGGACATGTCTTCAAAAAATTCAAAATTTCGAGAGGTTCATCCACATCTTTGGGCAAAACATGTATAAGAAGTTGTAACTCATAATACAACTTCTTATATCCGGATTTTTTTTTTCTTTTTTTTTTGATATTTGGGATAGGATTTTTGGCTATTTAATTTTTATTTTTATGTATTATGAAATTTTTTATTATTTTGTATTATGAAATTTTATGGGGCCTTTTTATTGGGTTTTTTTTTTTTTAAAAATAA
Organism: Gentiana straminea; assembly: GCA_036785695.1. Lineage (NCBI taxonomy): Eukaryota > Viridiplantae > Streptophyta > Magnoliopsida > Gentianales > Gentianaceae > Gentiana > Gentiana straminea. Next base: position 2,132,901 of record JAVUPR010000407.1, read on the forward strand.
TTTGGCCTTTTTATTGCGCTTTTTTTTCGAAACATCGCCTTTTATAGTTTTTTTTTTTTTTTTTTTTTTTTTTTTCGGGTATAAGCAAGACATATATGTCGCGCCCCCGCGTACTGCATCGGGCCAAGCACCGCCCTGGGCTTGCCTGGGGTTGGGCCGGCCCTGGCCCAAATAGTACTCCTTCACTGGCCTTATCCACCTCGTTCCTCAGTTTGCCAATCTTCTCTTCTAAATCGATGTTTTCGTTTTTCAATTCTCCGACTTCATCCTGTAGTGACTCGTTCTCATGTTGTAGCTCAATCTCTCCGTCTCTGAGCTCTCTCGCCATTGCAACGAGCCCTCGTATTTCAGATCGTTTTATGATGTAGTCCTTTCGTATTGTTCGCTTATGTAATATCCCGATTTTTGAAAAAGGGCATTTCAATCTTTTAACGAAAAATCGGAATATTATATTTAAAATTTGGAATTTAAGAAAAAACAGAAAATAAAAGAGGGAATTAATGTTTTTAGTAAATAAGGGATTAATGGGTTTTTATGGGAGTTAAACTCCCCATAATCATTAATAAAAAAAAAGTGAGGAACGGTTTCTGGAGGGCAAGGGGGCGCAAGTGTGGAGAAAGAAAAGAGGGGAAGAGGCTTTTGATAATCGAAGCTTAATCGTTGATCGGTTGTGCAGACGCATCAACAGAAAAACGCTCTACGGAAAGAGAGGATCGTTTCGATACCAACAACGAACCGTTTGGTGAAGGTAAGGTTTTAACCTCTCTTAGATTTTCTGGCCTTAGACATGGATATCGGTGTTAAGAGCTGTGTTTTTGGTGTTTGGGATCGTAGTTTGATCATTGGTTTGATCAACGTATAGGTTGAATCGAAGGCTAGGCTTTTGGCTAGCAGATCATAGATTTGGTTGTGTTGCTCGCAATTAAGGTAACGGGGTTTTCATATTGGATGATTGTGGTTTTATGATGTTTTTTTCCTGCGTTTTTTTTTCGAGTATAGATTGATGTGGTTGGGACTAGAACTGTTTTAGAATTTGATAAGTGTTGAATTTAGGGCAAAACTGGTTTTCTTTGTTGGTGCAGTCGGGGCTTATCCGTACGGATGGATCCTGCATCCGTACGGATATTTCTCTGTATTGGGCAGATAGTTGAACTGAGATCTATCCGTACGGATAGAACAGTTTATCCGTCCGGATGACTCCCTATCCGTCCGGATAGTGTTGTTTTCCTTTCATTTATGATTTTTAAACCCTAGTTAATAATATATGAACATTGTATAAACCTTACAAAGCCATGAATAAGCTTCCGATGCATTTGGTTCTGCACCGAATGTATTCTTAAAGGGAATTGAAGTTCGGGACCGTCGGAATAGTAGGAGTGGCCTTGTGCTTTGGTGAATTAGCATTCATCAATGTCTGTGTACTTGCTAGATTGAGTCTAGAAGTCTAAGAAGAGGGAGTAGGGAGCTTATGTACTGAATGAACCTAGGTGGCTAGTTAATCGTTTAACAAACGTAATTGACTAGATAAAAGATTAAACATCATGAGAGCTTGAATAGGCACAGTACAACATCGGCAATGTGTTGGTTGGCCAGATAAAGTGGTGATGGTCACTGCCGGATTCTAGACAAAGCCAGTTAAAGTAGTGATCATACCGCCGGACAACCTCACGAACGGGATAGTCATTCACCGGATAGCCTATAATGCTAGCCAGTCAAAGTGAGGTGATTGTCTCGGGACCGCTAGAGATTTATCTCTATAGGGTTGCGTCTTTTGTCTTAGTGCATTTCTCACTAAGTGTAGTGCCCTCGCAAACATGATGTAACAAAGATAAGCTAAGCTAGTAACCCTAGGGACCTCATATTATACCATGAATATAATGTGATAGTTAGATGTAAGATCATGTTCTTTTGGCCTAATAACAAGTTGTTGTTTGAATAGTTTCCGTTATAAAACGCATGATTTCAATAGCTTTTACTCGTTACTAAGTACGTTTGTACTTACCCGTTATATGTTTTGGGATGAGAAGATGAACAGGTTTTTGATGAAGATGAGTATGACGAAGATGTTTGATGCTTTTGGATACAAAGTTAACTTGTGTTGAAGTTTTGAAGACTTTTTATTTATTTCAAGTTTAATTATAAACTATGTTGTCATTTCTTTTGAATGTTGTTTTCTTTTGGCTCGTTTTAGTGGCCCTTGTTGTAAGACTAGATCTTTGTTTTCTTTGGTTGTGGAAATGATGTAAGACTTTTCATTTTCCATTCTTGGCTTTAGTGCAACATTGAATCTGGTTTAGTCGGTCTTTGGAATTTATTTTCCCGAGTCGTTTCGTTTCCGCATTGTATTTATGATATATGATGTAAGGCTTATGTATAATATTAGATTATATTATATATTATACATGCCGGGCGTTCGTTTCCGGATAAGGACTCGGTGTCCGGGAACGGGGCGTCACAGTTGGTATCAGAGCCAATGTTTCTTTGCTGCTTAGGACTTGACCTTCTTGAGATAAGTGTTTAGAGCCTTAGTAATCCGTAAGTTCTCTCTCTTCTTCTACAGAATGGTGACTACACGCAGAGGTTCAGGTGCCAATAATGAGGAAGGAAGTTCAAGGAATCCGTTTGCAGGCAGAGGCAGAGGCAGAGGCAGAGGACCTACAGTTAGCCATCCAGAGGTTTCACGGGTGAATGCTAATACTACGGGTCCGGAGTCAGCTACAGTGGGACGTGTTCAACAAACAGGACGTTCCCGGTTTGAGCAGACAACAGTGCCTGGACTATGATACACCGTTGTATGTGACGGTGGTTGGGGAGATACCCCTGATTCATGTGACTCCAGCTGTTACGGTATATCCTCCTCCATCAGGAGCACGTCAGTCACAACCGATCTATAGCCGTCCACCTGCATCAACTTTTTATCCGCCACCGGTTTATGACTACACACCACAGCCTACAGTTCTTCCTCCACCACCGAGCGGAGCTAATACTTTTGTGGCACCAGGTTATGCTTACCAGCAGTTCCAGCCACACAAGCAGTTAGCCACGCCCGGCAAAGGTTTCATCAAGATGAGGTCGTTCCCTCAGGATTTCCACCTCAGCACGCATATCCACCACCCCCATATCAACAACCTCACCAGCGAGAGATACCCTTTGGATATCCTCCAGTTAGACCAACAGTTGAGCAAGCTCCGCCAGTGGACTGGTACACCAGACTGAGAAGGAACAGGGTTCAGGACTTCTTCGGGAATGTGGAACATTCAAAGGCCGAAGAATGGTTAAGAAGTTTTGAAAAGGCCTGCGCAGAATATTCATGTTCCCGAATCCGAGATGGCCCGTTGGCGCCGTTTTCTCTTGGGCAATTTGAAGCTTGGATCGACGCCATTCAGAGTAGTAGTGGAAAGGTAACTGATTGGGAAGGATTTAAGGTTATGTTCTACAACGAGTATTTTCCAACAACAGTACAGACAGACAAGGCCAGTCAGTTCTTAAAGCATAAGTAGGGTACACAGCTGACGGTATCTCAATATACCAACAAGTTTAATGAGTTGGGAAGGTTTTGCCCCGAGCTGATGAGGGTTGAAGAGAGAAAGATGGCACTATACAAGGAAGGGTTATCGTACTAGATACAGTCAGGTATGTTGGGTTTCACAGCCAGGAATATGGCCGAGCTGCTAAACAAAGCTTTGGAAGTTGAGACATTCAGGAAGAAGGCCACCGTTGTGATTGGGAATAAGAGGCCGTTTGGATCTTTTCAGAGTAATAATCGTGGGGCACCGCAACAGAACTTTAAGAAGACCGCAAAGACCAAGTGATGACTAATCGAGAAGTGGTCCACCAGCAGTATGTTCTAAATACAATAAGGCGCATACAGGAGAGTGCAGATTTGGAGGTAACGGTTGTTTTAGTTGTGGAGAAACGGGGCACTTTTCTAGGAACTGTCCTAAGAACTTATCTCAGCGGAATCCAGCAGATAACAGAGGGAATCAGAATGCAAACCGTGGATCTTCTAGCAGACCTACTCGTGTCTTTGCTATTGATGTGGAACCGAAGAGCTCGATGATCTTGTGGTTACTGTGTACATTTTAAGTGTTTGTGTTTATTATGAATACTTAATATTATATGGACGCATATGATGTTATTTATTGTACTTAAATTGATCCACTTTCTAGGTACCATAATCATAGATAACTTAGCAGTGTCAGCCTTGTTTGATACTGGAGCTTCATGTACTTTTGTGTCTTCTAAGATAGCTAGGAAGTTAAATCTACCGCTCCAGGAGTTGGAGAAACCTTTAAGTATCACTACACCTTTGGGGAGAGTTACTAGGGTTGCACAAGTTTTACCTCAGGTCGACGTTAGAGTTGGAACCTATAGGTGTAAGTCAGACTTGACAGTTTTGGACTTCACAGATTTTGATGTAATTTTGGGGATGGATTGGCTATCCAAAAACTTTGTTCATGTGGATTGTAGAGGTAAGAAAGTGATCTTTAAAGTTCCAGGTAAATCAGATAAGACTTTTCAGGGTAACGTGTATAAGCCAAGTAAGAAGAGGCATTCGATAATATCAGCGGTTAGAGCCATGAAGGCCTTGCAGAAGGGTTGTGAAGGATATGTTCTTTATGCTATGGACACAGAAAAGCATACTTCTAAGTTAGAAGAAACTCCTATAGTGAAGGATTTCCCTGAAGTTTTTCCAGATGAGTTGCCAGGGAATATGCCTGACAGGGATATAGAGTTTGAGATACAGTTAATCCCAGGAGCAACACCTACAGCTAAGGCACCCTATAGGATGGCACCAGCTGAATTGAAAGAGTTGAAAGTACAGCTTAAGGACATGTTAGAAAGGAATGTGATTCAGCCAAGTACATCGCCTTGGGGAGCACCGGTTTTGTTTGTGAAGAAGAAGGATGGTAGTTTGAGGATGTGCATCGACTACAGAGCCTTGAATAACCTGACAATTAAGAATAAGTATCCTTTGCCTAGGATTGATGACTTGTTTAACCAGTTGCAAGGAAAGAAGGTGTTTTCTAAGATTGACCTTAGGTCTGGTTATCACCAATTGAAGATCAAGGTTGCAGATAGACCAAAGACAGCGTTTAGTACAAGGTATGGACATTATGAGTTCCTTGTCATGCCTTTCGGACTCACTAATGCTCCGTCAGCATTTATGGATTTAATGCAAAGAGTCTTCATGCCTTATCTAGATAAATTTGTGGTGGTATTCATAGATGATATCTTGATATACTCTAAGGATGAGAAGGAGCATGAGGGGCATCTAAGGATTGTTTTACAAACTTTAAGAGAAAAGAAATTGTATGCCAAGTTTTCTAAGTGTGAGTTTTGGTTAAAGCAAGTTAGTTTCCTTGGCCATGTAATTTCTGGAGATGGAATTCAAGTTGATCCTGCGAAGATAGAAGCCGTTTCTAAGTGGCCTAGACCTACTTCAGTAACAGAGATAAGAAGTTTTCTTGGTTTAGCCGGTTATTACAGGAAGTTTGTACAGGATTTCTCGAAGATAGCAACTCCTCTCACTGGACTTACTCGAAAAACATCAAGTTTGAGTGGACAAAGGAGTGTGAGGAAGCTTTTCGGGCGTTGAAGGATAACTTGATCGCAAAGACTCGTGTTAGCTTTGCCGCAGAGGTCTTTGATAACTATGATGTGTATACGGATGCTTCGAGTCAAGGTTTGGGATGTGTTCGATGCAAGCGGGAAAGGTAATAGCTTATGCATCTAGGCGAGTTAAAGGTTCATGAGAAGAACTATCCTACACATGACTTGGAGTTGGCAGCAGTGGTTTTTGCTTTGAAACAGTGGAGGCACTACCTTTATGGAGTTAAGGCAAGAATTTTCACGGATCATAAGAGCCTTAAGTTCTTTTTCACTCAAGAGAATTTGAATATGAGGCAAAGAAGATGGTTGGAGTTTGTGAAAGACTATGACTTGTGTTAGGAAATCTACGCGGGAACGCAGCGGAATTCAAAAATTTATTTCCTATTGACCCAAGATCGACTTCGTTTAAGCAATAAACAAACAAGTAGTAGACGGTGGTTACCTTGGTTGATCTAAAAGATCGACGCTTTGACCGTCTAAGGAGAGTAGTTACGCATAGAGCCGCCCAAGTGTTCGGCCTCTACCGCTAGTCCACACGAATGACCCGCCGGAATCCCATCATGGATTGCTATTGGAAAACTCCGGTTGCTAGACCGGCCCTTTTCCCTCTCTCCAACTCTCTATAGGATGCTCTCTATTTTACACAAGAACTATTAGTTCTTGGAATTGTGTTGTACAAAAGAGCTTGACACCCACACTATATTTATAGTGTAATGTGGCGCCTCAATGAAGAGTGGAGGAGAAGAAAACCTTTTCCCAATAAAATAAGGAAAATATATTTGATTGATTTATCTCATTTATTACAATATCTCATATTAAATAAATCTAGGATTTTGTCAATATCTTATGTTGAATATTCCCAAGATATTGTCAAGATCTTATATTGACAATATTTATCTTTTATTATATTACCATAAATCAATTTACACATGTGTATATATATCACATATATATTACACACATAAAAAATCTATTAATATCATGCATTGGTGCGCATACAAGCAAATCACTAATTTGCATTTAATGTGTACACATACACACGCATGTATGCATGATATATATATATATATATATATATATATATTATTTTATTTTATTAATATCTAATATTAATAATAGGTAATATCATTAATTAAATTGCACAATCCAAGTGTATCACTTATACACATATGTGGCGCCACTTATCAATATAAGTGTATTTAATTAATCAACTTAATTAATATCTTGTATTTAATTTATTCATAATAAATAAATACCACCATATTAATTTACCACTATAACCTTTATAGTTCGAGATAAACTTTCCTTATTTGGTTATCATCTATAACCACATTTTAATCCGGCTAGATGTTCTTATGTGTGTGACCCGATAGGCTTCCGAATATGTTGGCCGTAGACACAAAGTGCAAATTACGAAAATGCCCTTCATGCCTAACGATCACGGGATAGCGTCTAAAGCAACACACCGTGACCCCCAATCATCGGAAGAGTCAAATGCAATGACTACTACCTTTCATGTGAAACAGTTACCGTGTAACTTACAATCCTATCGCTGTAATAATATCCATACGGTCGTACGTCGAGTGTCAAACATTAACGACCGTATCTTATAATCTAGATATCAAGCTCTCTCGAAGTAACTCGTTTACTCCCACTTTGCAAAGATTCACGAGAACAAGACATTCCTTATAAGAAGGCCATTTCGGATATTCGATCCCAATCATAGGATACGCGATTCCCGGACGACCAATCATGTATACTCTGCATGCTTCAGTATCATACCCAATCACTACCGCATGATCGCCCCATGGCTAGGGGAAACCTCAATAGTGTCAAAGCATGACAATCCACACCGTGATGCCATGAAGACTCCGGTCAAAAGAATAATTACACAACCGTCACATAGTGTGACACTTATCCGTGTAAGTGGGTCAGTCTAACGTACGCATTCTCTAATACACGTCCACGTACAGTCCAAGTGTCTCTACACTTCGATAGACGAGATCTATCCCCGCCCTAAAAGAGCAGAAGACATCTAATACGTGCTAGTCGTTCATACTATCAATGTCCCGTTTAATAGTACATCAGCCTAGAGACATTTAAGTATCAAACTTATTAAAGTGATTAGAGATCTCATCAACCATAATCTCCTATCATGGTTTCTCTATCACAGTTTAATACTAAGGACGTCATCATATAACAATTCACAATTGGTTCTTTAAAAGAACATATATATGACAACAGAAAAGCCATTTAATATATGTATAAACATAAAGAAATAGTAGAAATGATCCGACCCGGTCGGATCCGGTCCAACCCGATTGGGTTTAGGACACTATTCCAACAACTTGGACATTCAATACCATCCGAGTAAAGCGAATGTTGTAGCGGATGCACTTAGCCGGAGACCGGCTAACGCTATCACTACTTTGCAAGAAGTGGTCGATCAGTTAGACAGTTTACAGATTCATGTGGTCGAACGGGAAGGTGAAGCTCAGTGTTTTGCGCCATTGATGGCAAGGTCAGAGCTGTTAGATGATATCCGGGCAAAGCAAGATGAAGACCCAGTGCTAGTTGATTTGAAGCGCGTAGCTCGAGAGAAACCTATGATGGGTTATCAGTTGGATAAGACTGGACATCTTTGGTATGGTAATCGTTTGTGTGTGCCTGATGTTGATGGACTAAGGCAAAGCAAGTCATGGATGAAGCCCATAAGATTGCCTTTGCGGTTCATCCAGGATCTACCAAGATGTACCGAGATCTCAAAGAGAGGTATTGGTGGCCCGGCATGAAGTTGAATATCGCGAGTTCGTGGCAAGGTGTGATACATGCCGAGAGAGTTAAAGCGAGCACGAAGGCCGGGAGGTTTGTTGAAACCTTTGGAAGTACCGGAATGGAAATGGGAGAACATCACGATGGATTTCATCACCGGTTTACCGCGTACGAAGAGTGGCCATGACATGATATGGGTGATTGTTGAGACTCACGAAATCAGCCCATTTCTTGCCATGTAAGGTTGACATGCCTATTAAGAAGTTCACTCAACTGTATTTGGATAATATAGTGAGACTGCATGGTGTGCCTTTATCTATTGTATCCGACAGGGATAGTAGATTCATAAGTCACTTCTGGAAAGGATTGCAAAAGGCTTTTGGGACAAAGACGGACTTGAGTACAGCCTTTCACCCGCAGACAGATGGTCAATCCGAGAGGACAATCCAGACTCTCGAGGACATGCTTAGAGCTTGCGTTCTTGAAGTAGGGGGATCATGGGATGAGTTCCTCTCAGTGGCAGAATTCGCTTATAACAACAGTTATCACGCTAGTTTGGGGATGCCACCGTTTGAGGCCTTGTATGGTAGGAAATGCCGGACTCCACTTTATTGGGAAGAAGTTGGGGAAAGGCAGTTGACTGAGCCGGAGTTAGTTAAGCAGGCTAAAGAGAAAGTTGAGCTGATACGGAAAAATCTTAAAGCCGCTCAAGACCGACAGAAGAGTTGGGCAGACATCAGAAGAAGACCGTTAGAGTTTGCAGTTGGGGACAGAGTGTATCTACGAGCTTCTCCGATGAAGGGTGTTAAGAGGTTTGGGCAGAAAGGGAAATTGAGTCCGAGATATGTGGGGCCTTTTGACATCATTGAAAGAATTGGAAAGTTAGCATATAGACTTCGGTTACCGGAATCGATGTCTAGGGTACATAATGTCTTCCATGCTTAAGAAGTGTCTATCCTCTACGGATGTGGAATCTCAGTTTGATCCGGAATTACTTCAAGATAACCTATCCTATGTTGAGAAGCCGGTTAAGATTCTTGATAGGAAGGAGAAGATGGTCAAGAGAAGGATGATTCCTTTGGTCTTGGTGCAATGGAGCAATCATTCACCAAGTGAAGCGACATGGGAAGAGGAAGATGTGATGACAGCCGAGTTTCCAGAGTTTATAGATCTTCCAGGTATGTTCAAGTTTCGAGGACGAAACTCCTCTTAAGGGGGGAGGAATGTAATATCCCGATTTTTGAAAAAGGGCATTTCAGTCTTTTAACGAAAAATCGGAATATTATATTTAAAATTTGGAATTTAAGAAAAAACAGAAAATAAAAGAGGGAATTAATGTTTTTAGTAAATAAGGGATTAATGGGTTTTTATGGGAGTTAAACTCCCCATAATCATTAATCAAAAAAAAAGTGAGGAACGGTTTCTGGAGGGCAAGGGGGCGCAAGTTTGGAGAAAGAAAAGAGGGGAAGAGGCTTTTGATAATCGAAGCTTAATCGTTGATCGGTTGTGCAGACGCATCAAGAGAAAAACGCTCTACGGAAAGAGAGGATCGTTTCGATACCAACAACGAACCGTTTGGTGAAGGTAAGGTTTTAACCTCTCTTAGATTTTCTGGCCTTAAACATGGATATCAGTGTTAAGAGCTGTGTTTTTGGTGTTTGGGATCGTAGTTTGATCATTGGTTTGATCAACGTATAGGTTGAATCGAAGGCTAGGCTTTTGGCTAGCGAGATCATAGATTTGGTTGTGTTGCTCGCAATTAAGGTAACGGGGTTTTCATATTGGATGATTGTGGTTTTATGATGTTTTTTTCCCGCGTTTTTTTTTCCGAGTATAGATTGACGTGGTTGGGACTAGAACTGTTTTAGAATTTGATAAGTGTTGAATTTAGGGCAAAACTGGTTTTCTTTGCTGGTGCAGTCGGGGCTTATCCGTACGGATGGATCCTGCATCCGTACGGATATTTCTCTGTATTGGGCAGATAGTTGAACTGAGATCTATCCGTACGGATAGAACAGTTTATCCGTCCGGATGACTCCCTATCCGTCTGGATAGTTGATGTCGGTCCTGATAGTGTTGTTTTCCTTTCTTTTATGATTTTTAAACCCTAGTTAATAATATATGAACATTGTATAAACCTTACAAAGCCATGAATAAGCTTCCGATGCGTTTGGTTCTGCACCGAATGTATTCTTAAAGGGAATTGAAGTTCGGGACCGTCGGAATAGTAGGAGTGGCCTTGTGCTTTGGTGAATTAGCATTCATCAATGTCTGTGTACTTTCTAGATTGAGTCTGAAGTCTAAGAAGAGGAGTAGGAGCTTATGTATCGAATGAACCTAGGTGGCTAGTTAATCATTTAACAAACGTAATTGACTAGATAAAAGATTAAACATCATGAGAGCTTGAATAGGCACAGTACAACATCGGCAATGTGTTGGTTGGCCAGAAAAAGTGGTGATGGTCACTGCCGGATTCTAGACAAAGCCAGTTAAAGTAGTGATCATACCGCCGGACAACCTCACGAACGGGATAGTCATTCACCGGATAGCCTATAGAGCTAGCCACTCAAAGTGAGGTGATTGTCTCGGGACCGCTAGAGATTTATCTCTATAGGGTTGCGTCTTTTGTCTTAGTGCATTTCTCACTAAGTGTAGTGCCCTCGCAAAACATGATGTAACAAAGATAAGCTTTTAGTAACCCAGGGACCTCATATTATACCATGAATATAATGTGATAGTTAGATGTAAGATCATGTTCTTTTGGCCTAATAACAAGTTGTTGTTTGAATAGTTTCCGTTATAAAACGCATGATTTCAATAGCCTTTCTACTCGTTACTTAAGACGTTTGTACTTACCCGTTATATGTTTTGGGATGAGAAGATGAACAGGTTTTTGATGAAGATGAGTATGACGAAGATGTTTGATGCTTTTGGATACAAAGTTAACTTGTGTTGAAGTTTTGAAGACTTTTTATTTATTTCAAGTTTAATTATAAACTATGTTGTCATTTCTTTTGAATGTTGTTTTCTTTTGGCTCGTTTTAGTGGCCCTTGTTGTAAGACTAGATCTTTGTTTTCTTTGGTTGTGGAAATGATGTAAGACTTTTCATTTTCCATTCTGGCTTTAGTGCGGTAAAGATTGAATTTTTAGTCGGTCTTTGGAATTTATTTTTAAAAGTCGTTTCGTTTCCACATCAGTATTTATGATATATGACGTAAAGCGCTTATGTATAATATTAGATTATATTATATATTATACATGCCGGACGTTCGTTTCCGGATAAGGACTCGGTGTCCGGGAACGGGGCGTCACAGCTTATAGCCCGTGCTTGTCCAATACTCATTTCCTTTTACGACCCACGTAGTGGGGCTTTCGAAAATGTCGTATGGGGTCACCAAATCCATTTCCTACAATAAGAAAATCTATGCTTAGACGAACATGAGGAAAAGTTAGACGAAAATTCCAGGAGATTTTTTTCTCTGCAATTAGCATGATCAATTCCTAAGTTCCCAGAGAATCCAAGATCTTTTCCTATACTAGTATCATCGATTCTTAAGTTTCCTTACACAAATCAATCACTAGAACTAAACATGGACCGGATGCCAACTGTAAAAAAGGAATGCTATACTCTCGACCCCAATGTCCACTTGGATCATTCAAGAAATGAGTTGCGAAGCTCTTGCCGTGACTTCAATCATTAATACAACATTCAACACTATAGTGTAAAATGGGAATGCTAATAACCATAATTTTATTAAAGAACATAATCATTATCATTACTATACTAAAAGAGCGAATAGTTTCCCCGTTTCCCACTTTCTCCGCAATTTTAATTTAAAAAATCAATAAAAATAAAAATAAAATCAATTAAATAAAAAAACGAAAATTAAATTAGAAATAAAAAAGGAAAGTATATAAATATCAATCACTAAATAAATACGCAAATCAATAAATTATATACTAGAAAATCAATGAAAATCTTTGATTTATTGAACTGATTATTGATTTTTAAATTGAAATCCGAAAATAAATGTTTTCAAAAAAGAATAAAAAAATTTAAATTAAACTAAAACGAAAAAAAGGAGAACAATTATTTAAATTTAAAAAATTAAACTAAAATACGAAAATTAAATTAAAAAAATACAATAAAGGAAAGTATATAAATATCAATATCAATCACGAAAATGAAACTAAAATTACAAAAAAGGAAAGTATATAAATATCAACCAGTCAATAAATACGAAAATCAATGAAAATCCTTGAATTGTTGAAATGATTATTAAATTAAAAATACAAAAAAAGAAAGTATATAAATATCAATCGGTCAATAAATACGAAAATCAACAAAATTAAAATAAATCAATAAAAATCCCTGACTGGTTGAATTGATTATTGATTTTAAATTAAAACCCGAAAATAGAATATGAAAAACAAAAATACATAAATTAAATTAACCAAAAATAATTAAATTAAAAAATGAAAATAATTGAAAATACAGAAAAGGAAAGTATATAAATATCAGTCACTCAATAAATACGAAAATCAATAAATTCAAAAAACAAAAATCAATGAGAATAATTGACCGACTGAATTGTTTTTTAAATAAAAACCCGAAAAAAAATGCAAAACGAAAAAAATAATTAAACTAAAACGGAAAAAAGGAAAAAAATTGTTTCTCCAGTGACTTTAAATAGTAAAAACTGACAAGTCGGTCAGTTAAAAAAATCCACTAAATTAGGAGACTAAAATAATATTAAATTCAGAACACAATCAAGGAAATATTTAGTTATCAATCAATCAATGAATACGAAATCAACTAAATCAAGAAAACCAAAATTCTTGATTGATTAATTATATTGAATTGCTTAATAGATTATGTTTTTGAGGCCAATTTATCCAGTGGATGGTGACTGTGTTTTTTTTTAGGTGCGATTGAAGGTGCGAATTGTTCTTCCTTACAAAACCCAGATTTTCTCGTTAATAATTACTGGAACCCATCAGATCTTAGTTACATCTACATCTTCTGGTATTCTCACAATGGAGGAGGGGCAGCCACCCCCTTCAAGCTATGTGGCGGCGTTAAAATCCTCAGAGACGGCGAAGGCAGCGCTTCCAAAACCTGAAATTACAAACTTACAAGGGTGAACTGGCAGTGAAATTCCCTCAACAACTCATTGATCACCTGGCCAAGCCTTTTCGATATGCTTTAATGGTAAGTTCTCTCAAGGAAGGCCACAAATGGAATCTATACGGAAATTCATGTCTGTCTTGAACTTTGGTGGAAAATATACTCTGGGCTTGTTAGATTCGAAGCATATTTTGGTTAATTTTCAGGATGGTTTGAGGCTGGGGATAGGAACACAACTTTGGTTATGAGCATTTCACATTGGTTATGAGCAGAAAACAGAAAAAAGACTACTCTGCTAGAAAACCTTCACTTAGAACAAGATCCAAAACCAAAGGTTAGATGATAGGAAGCCTCTTCTGGAACATTAGAGGAATAAGAGGTAAAACCTCATTTAGAAGACTCAAAAAACTTATAAAAATTCACAAAATCCAATTCTTAGCCATCTGTGAACCAATGGTGGAAGAATCTTGTATTGAAGAAATTAGACTCAAATTGTCTTTTGATAAAGCAATCTCAGCTCCTAACAGCAGACTCTGGGTCTTCTGGAAATATCAACATAATGTGGAACTGCTTAGCATGGGTGAACAATATATCCACTTAAAATTTCATGGAGTGGAACCTTTTCTGATCACAAGTGTTTGTGCAAAGTGTAGCAGATATTTGAGATTCCCTCTTTGGGAATCTCTGAAAGATGTCTCTGCCCTAGATCTACCTTGGATTGTAGGGGGAGATTTCAATGTAATCAGGCAAATGGAGGACTATAAGGGTACATCTCAACCTAATCTTAATGCAATGGAAGATTTCAACACTACTCTCAACTACTGTGGTTTGATGGATTATCTGATGGATGGCAATGGCTTCACTTGGACTAGGAGAAGAAATAATCAACAAGTTCAGATTAAGCTTGACAGAGTGCTCTATAATACTAAATGGGAAGCACGTATGGGTGATTGCAAGTTGAGAGCCCTTGCTAGGATGGGCTCTGATCATAAGGCCCTCCTCTTGGAAGGTGTTTCCTTGCCAAGAGGCCCCTCTATTTTTAGATTCCAGAATATGTGGACAACACATCCACAATTTATACATGTGGTTGAGCACAGTTGGTCAATGGTGGATGCACCAACTGGAATGGCCAGGGTGATGTGTAGACTTAAAAATCTTAAGTTGGTGTTAAAAGCTTGGAACAAAGCTGTTTTTGGGAATATTCATCAAAGAGTCATTGATCAGGAGTTGCTTATCAAAAGTTTAGAGGACAATTTTGATAGATGTCCCACTGCTGACAAGGAAGAAGAGCTGCTCAAAGCAACACATCTTTATGCAACTTATCTTGACCAACAAGAGACTTATTGGAGGCAGAAATCTCAATTCAGATGGTTTGAGGCTGGGGATAGGAACACAACTTTTTTCCAGGCCACTGCCAAGGAAAGCAGAAACATCTTCAAATCACCAAGATCCAAAACCATGAGGAAAATTGGTGCACTGATAAGCAGGCCATTGAACAAGCTGGGGTCCAGTTCTTTTCATCCTTACTCACTGATGATGGTGCAAGGGATGAGGAGAACATCAATTACTTTCTCAACTTTATCCCAACCATAATATCTGAGGAACACAATGAAGAATTGAAGAAGCCTATCACAAATAAAGAAGTTAGGGCAGCAGTTTTTGATCTTGATCCCTCGTGTGCTGCTGGAATTGATGGATATAATGGCCATTTCTTTAGAAGCTGTTGGCGTATTATTGAGGATGACTTGGTGGAGGCTGTTAGGGATTTCATGTCTGGCACCCCTCTCCCCAGGGCTGTGGGTGCAACTATCATTACTTTAATTCCTAAGGTTAGTGCCCCTGTCTCCTTTTCTGAATACAGACCTATATCCCTTAGCACTTTTGTGAATAAAGTCCTAACTAAACTTTTAAGCACTAGACTTCAACCTATGTTGCCCCTGATCATTTCTGAAGAGCAGTCTTCTTTCATGAAAGGTAAGGATATTACTGATAATGTCCTTATTGTTCAAGAGATGGTACAATTTTTGCACAAGAAAAGTAGAGGTCACAATATTATCTATAAGTTTGATGTCATGAAAGCTTTTGATAGAGTTGCTTGGACTTTCCTGGAATCTCTTCTTTTGAAATTTGGTTTTCAGCTTATTTCACTAATTTGATTATGAACAACTTAAGAGGGAGCTGGTTCTCTATCCTTATCAATGGCTCCCCAGCTGGTTTTTTTCAATCCTCTAGAGGCATCAAACAGGGAGATCCTATCTCCCCTTATTTGTTTATTATTGTCATTGAGGCTCTTTCAAGAGGTATAAAGGAGGTCTTTAACCATGAGAGTGATAGATATGCTGTGCCTAGGAATTTCCCTTTGATCTCTCATTCCCTGTATGCTGATGATTTGATCATGTTTTCTAATGGCAATTTGAGCACTGTTAAAAAGCTGATTCTGTTTTTGTCTAAGTATGAGGCTGCTTCTGGCCAAAAAATTAACATGAATAAGAGCTCCTTCTTAATTAGCAAAAGAGCCAGTGCTCAGACAATCAGCCAGATCAAGCTCCACACCTCCATGAAGCAGGCTACCTTACCAATGACTTACTTGGGTTGCCCTATCTACATTGGAATTGCCAAAGCAGTTTATTTTCAGGGGCTCATTCAAAAACTAGACAACAAACTTCAAGGCTGGTATGCTAAACTTCTTTCTGTAAGTGGTAGAATCACTCTAGCCAAGCATGTTCTTTCTTCTATTCCAATAAACCAGGTTGCAGCTAATAAAATTCCTGTTTCTGTGAGGCAAAGGATTGAAAGAATTCTTTCTAACTTTATTTGGCATGAAAGTTTGGACAACCAAAAGAGGGTCTGGAAGAAATGGGATAAGCTTTGTTTTCCATATAAAGAAAATGGTCTTGGCTTTAGAAACCTGAAGGATACTCAAGCTAGCTTCTCTTGTAAGCTCTGGTGGAAACTGCTCACTGGGACTGGACATTGGGGGGCCAAATTCCTAGGTAGTCAGTATCCTATTTACAAGTTGCATGCCTGGAAAAATCTGAGGAACACTCAACAGTTAGTGGAAACTCATGCAAGATACATTGGTGGGCACTTCAAGCATTGGATTTGGATGCCAAATCCCTCTGGTAAGTTCACTGTATCTTCAGCTTACCAAACTTTGAGGCAGAAGAGACTTAGTAGGTTTGAGTTGGGTGAGATTTGGAAACCTTACATTCCTAGTAGAGCAGCTTTCTTTATTTGGAGGCTTTATAATAATTTGCTGCCCTTCCCCCCTCAATTGATGAAAATGGGGATTAATGGTCCCTTTAGATGTCCCAACTGTCTTAATGGTGATAGTATGCTGCACTTTTTTTGGAATTGTGACAATGCTCAGGTCATTTGGAGACATTTTCAGCAACTTTTGAATTTCTATCCAGCAACCAACACTTGGAAAAGATTCATGGAATCATGGCTCATTAACCCTTTTAAAGGGGCTTTTGGGAAAATCCTGGTGGTGACTTTCTACTTTATCTTATGGGAGCTCTGGAAACAGAGGGCCAGTAAGATTTATGGTGATTCTGAAGTTTCAAAAGATCATGTTATTGCAGCTGTGCAGCAGAACATTCACTTTGCAAGTCAGATTATGCACCTCTCTGTTCAATGCCCGGAAGATAATCATCTTCAAAGTCTAGGTGTGAAGCTACACAAAGCAAAACCAAAAACTGTTTTGCTGGTTAAATGGGAGAGTCCTGAAGCTAACTTTATCAAAATGAATTGTGATGGATCCTCTCTAGAGAACCTTGGTCCTTCTGGAGGCGGCTTTATAATCAGAAATGCAACTGGCAAGGTTTTACTGGCAGGCTGGGATGCATACACTAGTGGTACTAATATGGAAGCTGAGATCTATGCAATGAAAGCTGGAATTGATCACTGTCTTCAACTGCAAGTTGACAATATTATTGCTAAAACTGATTCTCAAGTCTTATTTAATATGCTTCAAGGCAAAGCTGGTGTTCCATGGCAGTACATGCTTGCTATTCATGAGCTGAAAGAATAGATTGGCAAGAATCACATCCAAGTGAAGCATGTTTAGAGAGAAGGGAATGCAGTTGCTGATTTTCTGGCTAAGCAAGCACGCTTAACTCAAACTTCCAAGCTTTTGGATTGCACACAGCTGGATTCCATTCTTGCTTTACTTCTGTTAAGAGATCAAATGCAAATCCCAGCAGTTAGAAGGCAGGGATGAGGCCTTTTTCTCTGGAAGCACTCCTCATTCATGGGGAGTGCAAACAAGTGGTCACTTTTTACTTCTTGTGTGGCTGTGCTGTTTTTCCTTGGACTACTTTCCTGGCTTTCTCTGTTCTGGACAGGATCATTGGTGGTTGAAATGGTGAAGAACCTGTAGCTTTTTGATTGGAGAGGCAGCATATCAACCTGGAAGAACTCTTCATTATTTTGAGGAGTGCAAATCAGGTTGTTTCAACTCCCTCTCTTGGTATTTTCTTTTGGCTTTAATTTATACTGTTTTTTGGTGAAAACTGGTGGTGTTGCATTGCTTTTTCTTCTGCTGTTTGACTAGATTTTTGGATTTAAATTGGCTTTCTGATGGATGGTTGGAGTGGTGGCAAGACAGTCAGATTTGCTGGATGTTTGAAGACTTGGCTGTTTCATTGCTCCCCTTGGTTTGCAGGATAGTTTTATAGGCTGTTTTTAGAGTTTCCTATCTCTTTTCTTTTGAGCCATAGATTCTCTGTATAGGTTGGGCTCTTCTTGTTTAAATTTCAAATGCTTCCTCTTGGGCTGTTTTGCCGATATAGATCGGCTCATACTCTTCCCCAAGCACCCCGTTTTTCCCACCCCGGGTTTTCGGGACTTGGGGTTTAAGGAGGTGAGGGGTCTATATTGATGATCGTTTTGGTGTGAGGTGGCCATGGATTGGCATGTAAACTGTTTTTGGTTCTTAATAATAAATCACAGTTTACTAAAAAAAAAAAAAGATTATGTTTTTGAAATTGAAACCCGAAAATGAAAAATGATAAAACAAAATAAATAAATAAAATTATATCAAATAGAAAAAGGAAAATAATTAAATATCAATCACTAGTAAAAAAAAATCAATTAAATAAAATCATTACCATTACAAAACCATTTTCATAATGTTTTTTTTAATTTTTTGTGTTCTTCATTTCAGACAAGTTTCGGTATCATTATATCAATTTTGTAAGATTCATTGTCAAAATACAATTAGGGAAATTAATAGTTTTGGAAATATGTTGTAAAAGTTCACTGCTAACTTTACCATATTTTTAAATCTACGAAGGCAATCAAGGATTTCAATTACTTTTGTTTATATATTTTTATATGTTTAATTATATATTGTTTTGAATTTACAAAACAAATCAAGGAGTGATTTTCGGAAGGTTTTTAATTTATAGTAAATGTGTTATCGAAAATGAAGAGCACACAAAAAAAATTAAAAATATTGTGAATTTTGGAGTTGTAGAATATCAGATAGTATTCAAAAATATGGTTGAGAAAGAATGTGTGTCGCTTTTTTTAAATTTTACTTGATGCATTTTTTCTTCTTAAAATAAGTTTTCCATTAAAGCAAAAGTTTTAAAAATGTGTCACACTTCTTAATTTAGATCTTACTTTTGTCCTCTCCTTGTTTCCCCCTAAATTAAACCCTGAAACAAAAAAATTAGAAAAAAGAAAAACAAAATCAATTGAAAAACATGCAAACAACTATTAAAAAACACGTTAAACTCAATAAAAAATAAATCAACCGATTTTTCTAATACTTTAATCTAATCTAATCATAAACATAATATCTATCTTGAACTATAATATTTATGCAGACTCATTTAATCAATCTATTCTACTATATTTATCAAATCATAAACATAATCATTTTACCTTTGATATATAAAAGATTAAGATAGCTTAACCTTTTAAAAATTGAAGAAATATATAATCATTTGTCTATCTATTTAACAAAAGTTTGTGTCAAAAGAAATTACAAAATCCTATATTTCCCATTAGACTACCTGTGTAAAAAAATAATAATATTGTATGATCATTTTCGATGGAACAATAAATGTAGAAAAATATATGTAACAAACACATGATAAGGAGATAAGAAAGATATATCTAACAATAATCAACCGGACATGATAAATATCGGGAGGAAATGTGAATTGGTCTATGTAAAAAGAAATCTAATTAAGCTCAAGAGAATAAAATACGAGTGGACAAAATATTTACTTACTAAGTTTACCAATTAATCTAATCTAAATAATTAAATTGAAGAAATATAAGCATATAACCGGAGAAACAATATTTTCTTCAACCAATTTTTGAATATTAAACAAACACTACTGAAAAAATATATACCATAATTGCAAGATTAATATATGATTTTATTATTTATAGAAATAAAAAGAACAAGGATTAGTGTCCCGAAATAATATTTTAAAGTATATTAAAGAAAGAGGGTAAGTTTTTGATCTAATTAAGTATTAAATTGAACTAAGGTAAGACATATGAAACAAATATAGAAAAATACTAAAGAAACTTCAAAAAATAATGATCATCGTTTAATCTATAAAAAGGGAAGCAAAATCTAATAAACTATATAAATATATATAAACATAGAGAAAATTATTGATTATTGTTAATTGATAACGAAGGTCTATAAACTTAAGAAAATATATAAGGATAAACAACCGAATTTTAATAAGTGCGAGGTCAAAAGGACACAAAATAACTTAATTTAGGCGAAATAGACACTAAGGAAACTTATTTGGTTATAAGGACACAAATTAGATAGATAGACTCAAATACCCTTAATGAATAAAAAATAAAATAAAAGTCAATAAAAAAAAACTGACGCATGTTTGGCGCCTGTTTTAATTTTTTTATTAACATTGGCGCTGAAAGAATAATTGTTGATGTTTTTTTTTTGTTCTTTTTTGTTCTTTTTTATTCTTCCTTCCAGGACGCTGAAAGTCAGTTTTTTTTTTTTTTTTTTTTTTTTTTTTTTCAGGCGCAAAAAGTCAGCTTTTTTTTATTTATTTTACCGATGTATTAACCATCGCGATACAATATCACCTCGATGCATTGACCACCACGATTCCGTAACCACCGCGACGCATTGACCATCCCGATTCATTGACCACCGCTTCTCCTTGACCACCGCGACGCATGACGCATTGACCACCGTGATGCATTGACCACCGCGATACAGTGACCATCCCGATGCATTGACCACCCCGATGCATTGATCACCGCGATGTAGTGACCACCCCGACGCATTGACCACTGCAATTCATTAACCTCCACGATGCAGAGATACCGCAATTCATTAAACTCCACGATGCAGAGACACCGCAATGCAGAGACATCACGATGAAGTGACACCGCGATGCAGAGACAGCACGATGAAGTGACACCACGATGCATAAACACCGCGATGCATGGACACCTCGATGCATAAACACCGCGATGCATGGACACCTCGATGAATTGACAGCCACAATTCATTAACCTCTGCGATGCAGAGACACCACAATGCAGAGACAACACGATGAAGTGACACCACGATGCAGACACTACACAATGAAGTGACAGCACGATGCAGAGACACCGCGATGTAGAGACACCGCATTGCAGAGACACCACGATGCAGTGACATCGCGATGAAGTGACACCGCGATGCAGTGACCACCCCCATTGCAGAGACACCGCGGTTCAGCGACACCACGATGCAGAGACGCCGTGATGCAGAGACACCGCGATGCACTAACAATTGCGATGCAGTGACACCGCTATGTAGAGACACCTCGATGAAGTGACACCGCAATGCATTGACCACCTCAGGTCCATTGACTACCTCGATGCATTGACCACCGCGATGCAGTGACACCACGATACATTGACCACCCCAGATCCATTGACCACCGCGATGCAGTGGCCACCCCCGATGCAGAGACACCGCGATGCAGTGGCCACCCCCGATGCAGAGACACCCCAATCCAGTGACACCGCGATGCAGCGACACCCTGATGAAGTGACACCGCCTTACAGAGATACCGCGATGCAGAGACACCACGATGAAGTGACACCGCAATGCAGAGACGCCACATTGCAGAGACATCGTGATGTTATAACATTTGACGATGCAGAGACACCGTGATGCAGAGACATTGCGATTAAGAGACACCATGATGCAGTGACCACCCCCGATACAGAGACACCGCGATGCAGTGACACCGCGATGCACTAACAATCGCGATGCAGAGACACCGCGATGAAGTGACCACCCCCGATGCAGATACGCCGCGATGTAGAGACGCCACCATGCATTCACCACTGCGATGCAGTGACCACCCCATTGCAGAGACACCACGATGCAGAGACGCCGCGATGCAGAGACACCGCAATGCACTAACAATCGCAATACAGTGACCACCGCGATGCAGTGACCATCCCGATGCAGTAACCACCTCCGATGCAGTGACATTTGATTTTTTGCGCATACAACTTTATTTATGAAAATCAAAATTTTCTTCATAAAATCGACGCGATGCAGTGACATGTGAAGATGAAGTGACATGTGATTGATGCATTGACATTTGACGATGAAGTGACATGTGAATTAGGGTTGTAAGTGCGCCGAGCTACTCGTACACGACTCACAAGAGAGTTTGACTCAATTCGGTTTTTCTCGAGCTCGAGTCGAGCTACTAGAATAATTAACCGAGCAGATCTCGAGTTTTAAAATATAGTAATCTAGTACCTCACGGGCTAATCGAGCTTCTTTTAATAATTATTTAAAAAATTATATTTATTAAATTTATAACAAAATATTGTTTTTTTATAATTCAAAAAGTATTAAACGAGTCGGGCTCAATCTTGTTATATTTTATTAAAAATTAAATGAATTCTACGAAAATAATCAAACTTACGAGCCGAATCGAGATATATCGGGTACTTAACGAGTCGAGTTTGATCTTGCCTTTTTTAGTCGAGCTCGAGCCCTATGGAGTATCGACTTGACTCGATTACACCCCTGAATGACACTACACTTATTTTACAAAGTTACCAAATTTGTGTATCAAATTGTATATGCAGTGACATCAATGTCACTGCATCAATTCTTTAATGAAGTGACAATGCAATCCTAGCAGGCAAAAAATACAACAGAGTTCAACATGTGCATCATTATAATAATAACATATCAATATAAGCAAAGTGTAGTAACTTTCAATGGGAAATAAAAACGATCTTCCTCATCACCATAATAACATATCATAGAAGAATATCTCAAAAAGTAAACGGTGAGAACCATAATTTCTCACCATTAATTTCAACAAACACAGAAGTCTAGTCAAGACACAAAAAGTACAAAAATAGTAAGAAAGAACTTTCTCGGCAAATTAAGCTTCTTCTTGTGCCTTGTCATTGCAAATTCACCTTCTTCCTGTGCTGATCTTGCAAGGCCAATGTTAACGATTTTGGCTCTCAAGGAAAGAAATACCTAAGAGACATTGCTACTAGTCTAGGCCTGTTTGCTAAATCTAAAGCAATTCTAGCACAAACCCACAAGGACAAATGCAGCAAAGGTGCACAAAACATTCAAAAGTTGAATCTTTACCCAAGTAATTAAGTATCAAAAGGAAGGCATACCTGCTGTTGATTACATCAATCTCATGTAAAGTCACACAATGCACAATTTCTTTCCTCTTGTGCAATTCCCCTTCCGGGCATTGAACAAACTTTGTTTGTGGACCCATAGCATCGTAATCCCTAGACCGCGAAAACGACCTACCTAGCTTCGTAATCTCACCACAAGCTTTATCAATAGCAATAACATCCCCACTCTGCACCTTCTCCTTCCCCAAAGCTTCAATCATCTTAGCTCCTAAATCATACACAGTCTTCATATCCGTCGTTTTCGGCGTCAATTTCCCCGTTTTCGAAGCTGCTCCGGCCTACCGCCGGCCGATCAATTTGTACCTCAACAACTTCCCCTTCAATAACCTCACTCACTTCCTTAATTCTAACACCAATGGCTTTCCTAAACGCTTGCATTAGCGCTTCGACATCTTAAGAGAAAACAACTCACTTCCCGCAAGCATAGCAAAAGGGGTTTCGCCCTAAAGATTTCGCCATACCCATAGCTATAGCAGATTTTCCCGTACACGGCTTACCGCCTAAAAGAACACCTCTTCCGGCGATTTGTCCGTCTTGAACCATTTTAACAATGATTCCGGCGGATTTCCGAGCTTTCGTCCGACCAACCATGCCTTCGAGACTAAGCGAGGCTCCGTAGCCGAGTCGAGACCTAGGCCTCGAATATGGGAACGAGCCCCTCAAATCAACGACTCGCAACGGGAAAAGGAAAGGTTACACAAAAAAGGTTGTAGGAAAAGGAGGACCATTTTGAATCTAATTTGGACATATAGGACAAGGTTAAAAGATGATGGATGTAAAGGACAAAAAGTAATAAATACCCTATAATACCCTTTATTAATATTTTATTGCTTTTCATCTTGAATTATCAATTGTTGAATTATTAATTGCTAATAATTGTTGTTGAAACTGTTATTTAAGATCATGGTGCCGATTTTTTTGGTGGATTTGCTGTAGAATTTCCAAAAAAAAAATAAAAATTCAATTACACCAAATGGAAACAATCAATCTCACCCTTCTATTTGCCTCTTTTCCTTTTTTTTTGGATTTCCTTTTTTTTTTCTTTCTTCCTTCTTCCGTCCATTCACAGCAAGCAACCAAATCTCTTGATTTTGGGACGGCAGCAACTTAATTAAGGTGAAGAATCCGGCGAGATTTGGACAGAGTTATTTGCTGAGACCGATGACGCGTTTTTTCCTTTTCGATTTTGATTTTGGCAGCAACCTAATACTCCGATTCTCTGTTATTTCGTTTTCGATTTTGATTTTCTGCTTTTAACGAATATCGATTTGCAGATTTGATGAGGATCATGATATCTGCTGATTCTATGCGATTAGAACAACCACGTTTCTTAAAACGGATATGGAAGGCTTGATGAAAGAAAACTGCCATTTTTGTGCTAATTGAATTGAAGCTACGAATGTTTGAACAATTTGGGAAGCGAAGCGGGGTTCCATTATGTTACGAGTCAAAACATCATAGTAACATGTAAACAACAACGTAGTAACACGTGAACAACGAAGTAGTAACATTGATATATAATGTAGTAATAGTCCAACCAATCATAGTTATCATGTACAATGTTATATGCACATGGATTTGTATGAATGAAGTCAATGTAATAATAGCAATGAATTTGTAGTAACATTGCCCATCCACGTAGAAACGACTCAAAACAACAAACTAACAACCCTTAAAATTGTAGTAACATAACAAAAAAACTATGTTCAATTTCAAATAAAATGTACTGACATCTGTAAAAATAAACTGGCCACTAAAAAAATTTGAACATTTCAAAAAAAATGTAGTAACGTTTCGGCATTTTTTTTAGGAATGTGCACGATCTTAAGGTACACAAATCCCCTATTGGGGTTCCCCTTCCCAAGTAGGGTATAGAAAGCTTCCAGAAACAATGGAAATGCGAAAAACGGAGTGATATTTAGACTTTGAACATTTCCAAGGAAAATGTAGTAACGTTTCGGCATTTTTTTCATTAATGTGCACGATCTTAAGGTACACAAATCCCCTATTGGGGTTCCCCTTCCCAAGTAGGGTATAGAAAATTTGGCGAAACAATGGAAACGCGAAAAACGGAGTGATATTTAGACTTTGAACATTTCCAAGGAAAATGTAGTAACGTTTCGGCATTTTTTTCATGAATGTGCACGATCTTAAGGTACACAAATCCCCTATTGGGGTTCACCTTCCCAAGTAGGGTATAGAAAGCTGGCTGAAACAATGGAAACGCGAAAAACTGAGTGATATTTTGACTTTGAACATTTCCAAGGAAAATGTAGTAACGTTTCGGCATTTTTTTCAGGAATGTGCACGATCTTAAGGTACACAAATACCCTATTGGGGTTCCCCTTCCCAAGTAGGGTATAGAAAGCTGGCTGAAACAATGGAAACGCGAAAAACGGAGTGATATTTTCACTTTGAACATTTCCAAGAAAAATGTAGTAACGTTTCGGCATTTTTTCCAGGAATGTGCACGATCTTAAGGTACACAAATCCCCTATTGGGGTTCCCCTTCCCAAGTAGGGTATAGAAAGCTTCCAGAAACAATGGAAATGTTACTACATTTTCCTTGGAAATGTTCAAAGTGAAAATATCACTCCGTTTTTCGCGTTTCCATTGTTTCAGCCAGCTTTCTATACCCTACTTGGGAAGGGGAACCCCAATAGGGTATTTGTGTACCTTAAGATCGTGCACATTCATGAAAAAAATGCGAAACGTTACTACATTTTCCTTGGAAATGTTCAAAGTCAAAATATCACTCAGTTTTTCGCGTTTCCATTGTTTCAAATTAACTTTCTATACCCTACTTGGGAAGAAAACCCGATAGGGTATTTGTGTACCTTAAGATCGTGCACATTCTGAAAAAAAATGCGAAGCGTTACTACATTTTCCTTGGAAATGTTCAAAGTCAAAATATCACTCAGTTTTTCGCGTTTCCATTGTTTCAGCCAGTTTTCTATACCCTACTTGGGAAGGTGAACCCCAATAGGGGATTTGTGTACCTTAAGATCGTGCACATTCATGAAAAAACTGCCGAAACGTTACTACATTTTCCTTGGAAATGTTCAAAGTCTAAATATCACTCCGTTTTTCGCGTTTCCATTGTTTCTGCCAGCTTTCTATACCTACTTGGGAAGGGGAACCCCAATAGGGGATTTGTGTACCTTAAGATCGTGCACTTTCCTGAAAAAAATGCCGAAACGTTACTACATTTTTTTTTGAATTGTTGAAATTTTTTTAGTGGCCAGTTCATTTTTACAGATGTCAGTACATTTTATTTGAAATTGAACATAGTTTTTTGGTTATGTTACTGTAATTATAAGGGTTGTTAGTTTGTTGTTTTGAGCTGTTTCTACGTGGATGGGCAATGTTACTACAAATTCGTTGCTATTATTACATTGACTTCATTCATACAGTCCATGTGCATATAACATTGTACATGATAACTATGATTGGTTGGTATTACTACATTATATATCAATGTTATTACTTCGTTGTTCACATGTTACTACGTTGTGTTTACATGTTACTATGATGTTTTGACTGTAACATAATGGAACTCCCACCTTACGCTTCCCAAATTGTTCAAACATTGAGCTTCAATTCAATTAGCACAAACGTCAAAGTCAACAATCTGAAATATTCATGAATCATGGGCCAATAACGGCCGTTTCATTTATTAGAAAAATCAAAACAATTGTCTTTACTTTATTCTATAAAACTTGAATACTTTAAGAATGAAGAGGGCATTGTGTCTAGCATGATTGAGGTCACAACCATCCCTTTTAGCCTTTGCAAGTCTTCATTTGTCCATTTTTTGGAATGCTCTATCCTTGGGACAACTTCAATAGGTAGTGCATCAGATAAAATGCACGATCAGTCCTGTAGTAACAATTTATAGAAATATAGTAACATTGCAACAACATGTAGCAGCATACAAAATAATGTAGAAACAATTCATAAAGCTTGTACTAACAATGATAGAAAAATGTAGTCACATTTCAGGACTATGCAGCAACATTCCAACAAATGTAGTCATACTTCAAAATAATGTAGCAATATCTTAATAATGTAGTAATATCTTAAGTGACTTTCAGAACATCACATCTAGCACATTCCAGGACATGTAGTAACTTTACAACACAACACAGTTACACTTGCTACATTTGTATGAACCATAAAAAAGAGGTAGTCCTAGGTGTAGACAATGTAGTAACAATGCAAAGAAACCTAGTAACAGTTTTCAGAACATGTAGTAACTTTTCAGGACAGGTTGTAACATTTCAGAACATCATATCTAGCCCATTCAAGGACATGTAGTAACTTATGCAACACAATATAGTTACACTTGCTGAAGTTGTATGGACCACAAAAAAGAGATAGTCTAGGTCAAGACAATGTAGTAACAATGCAAAAAAACCTAGTAACAGATTTGAAATATGTAGAAACAATACATACCATTGCGTTGACAACCCCACCATTGCACTGTCAAACCACATAATTGCAGACACAAAGGTCAAAAAATGTGTAACATGTGCAATGGTTAAGCTTACAAACCAGGTTGAAGTGGTCAAATTTCAGAATATTGCAGTAACAATTGCAGAATATGTAGTAACATTATTAATTCTGTAGTAACTTTACTTGGAAAATGAAATGTAAAACTGAGAAGATAAGGAACATGCATCGATCCAAACGGACACCAGACATACATCCTTTTAGTCGACTTAATTAGGAAACACATATAGCATTAAATTTTGACTACCAAATTATTACACAAAACAGAAAGGGAAACAAAGACGGATGTTAGTGATAGACCACCAAAGGAAACTTGAACCAAAGCCAACACCTTTAAAGAAACGTTAAATTACCCACGGTATCCAGTATGAAATTCAATTTGGTTCAGATGGATGCAAAGCCAAATACCCAATGTAGAATAGTTTCACATTCTTCAAAACCCAAATGTAGTAACAATCGGAATTGGATTCAAATTGAAACCCTAATTCATTCAACAATCGATCCGCAAAATTCAATTACTTTAACAGCAAAATGCAAATTCAATCCAGAAACAATTACAAGCATAATTGCCACTTACTCGGTGTTGCTTCTTTTCCTTTTGGATCCTGCCATTGCTTCCGGTCAATCGACCTCTTCATCACCGGAAAAATGTCGCCTTTCTTTACAGCCGGAAATGAAGAACAGCGTGGGGAAGAATTGAGTGTATGGACTCTTTTTTCTGTTTTCAAAATTATGCGTATGAAACCAATTAACAAATCCTTGATTCATTTGCGAGATTTCCGCTGCAGTTACTTCTTGAAAAGATTTCCGCCAAAAAATTCAGTGCATTAAACAACCCGATTCTTATGTGAGAGAAAAACAAAATATATCTTCAATTTTTATTAAGGGTGTTTTTGTACAACACTATTTAATTTGTCCTTCTCAACCAAATTTTATTTTTTTTGTCCTATTTCATCATTTGTGGTCTTATTTTGTCCTTTAGGCCCACCACCCCATAATAACATTTTACATAAATCATATGCACGATATTAATCTACTCTTAAATATAATAGAACATTTGGAGTACATTTCATTTTCACGATCCAATCTATGTGATTATAAAAAAAAGATCTGGTGAACATGACATCATCTATCAGATGTAATTTAATTCATTGTAAAATATTATCAAATGTGACATTTTCATGAAATATATGGCAAACAAACATACAAAAGTACTAAACATGCATGTGACAAACTTTTAATACATATGATACTTAGCAAACAATATTAAAAATAAATTCATGCATGATTGCAAAGCTTTTTTTAACCTAAGAGAATATATATCTCATTATATCAATTCAATCAACGTAATTGTCATAAAGACACAAGAACAATATGATGAATATTTTATCATCCAATAGAGGTAAGATGAATCAATAGAATTATATTACTCTCTCGGTTTTTTAACTGTAATATTTGAAGGAAAACCAACATTTATTTTTTAGACGAACTGGTCACTTTTTTAGTTTAAGATTAATCATTTTCTTGATAAACATTAACAATTATTTTTATCCTGAACAGCGACAATAAAAAAACGGATGGAGAAATCATTGTGTATTTTCATGTCTATTTGTCAACCAAAATCGTCAGGTTAATGTAACATACTTTGTATTGAACATATACAAATGAATGTATCATATATGATAAAAAAGTTGCATGAAGATAACAAAGATGATGCACAAACTAAGGTTATAAGAACAAAATGTATCAAAATTAAGGAAAATAAAGTTATTTATTATTGATATGTAAAAAATCTGTACACCTTTATTGATACTAAACTATATTGTTGAGTTCTTAATTTTAAAATTTTAAATTAAAAACATAAACACGTGCAACGGACGTGCATTTTGCTAGTCTTATCAAACCAACATCCCTCGTTAAACTTAAAAAATAACATGAAAAGAAAAATAGTCAAAAAAAACAACGAACTAGTATGGCACATGCCCAAGGTCTTTATTCTTCCTAACAAGAAAATATATCAACAATCTTTAACTCATCTATCCGCTCAAATCCACATTAAATAAATCGGGTGTCATTCATTTATTAGCATCAACTTTGGCCGAGCGGATGAGTCGAGTACCGCCCAAACACCAAGTATACCCAGGATTTCAACCGCACACCACGAGAAACTAGCCACGCCAGACAACTCCGGCCGATTGTCAGGGAAAAAAATCAACCTTCACCGTGCAAACCTCCCACACAGTTCCAGCCAACCCTATTCATGCCCTAGGATCCACGCACCAACTGTCAGCCCTTGCTTTCCCGGCTGTAGCACGAATCTTCGGGAAAAAAATGTACCGTCCCCACTTTTACAAGTGAGCACCCTAGCTACTGTTGGTTAAGTTTCAAGTCAAGAGGCCTCGAGACCGGTGACAAGCCGTTCCCCAAGAGTAGTATGTCTAATCCCCTATCCACCAGAGCTTAGATACTTCCGTGTCACGAGCGAGCGAGTAATATCCGTCAAGTCCTAGTATTAAGTTTTGAGGTACGAGAAAAGTGTGCACTAGCCTAGACCACTAATTTACTTTACACGAAAGGTATGTTTTCTAGAAATATTGTGCGAACTGTCCTTCTACTGAAGGTACACGCTTAGTGGAGATAATATTGGTCGTTGTTATTATAGCCTTTGCATGATCACATCTGTTTATTATGAATTAAACATGAACTTATGTGATTTTTACGTGCTTTTCTATTATGATTGTCCATACACTCTAGAAGCCAAACCTATGAGTAACAACCCTTTTATCTAGAAAGGTCTAATGGCTACATTACCTTATGTTAAAGAAGCCTCTTGCTGGTGCATTGGTGATGGTTTGGGATGATAACTGGCTTCCTAATTACCCTAGCTGCTAACCCCTTACTCCTACAACTATATCTTTCAACACCTTTTAGGTTAAATATCTCATCTCAGACAACTCTTGGAATGAACCCAAAGTTAAAGACCTCATTTGGCATGTTGATTCTCAGCAAATTCTTTCCCTACCTTTGAGCTATTGTGATAGTAAAGATATTAGCTGTTAATGGAATCTTCTCCCTTAAGTCTGCTTATGCTGTTATGTTTAAAAAGCTTTATCCAAATCTCTTACAGAATCAGTCTCACCTTTTAAATCCTAACACTTCAGCTGGCCCTTCTCATTATCACAGAAAAGTCTGGAAGTTTCTTGGGAGTCTCAACCTCCCCAATAAATCCTAACAGGCTCAGAACACTTGTTGTTGATCATATTCTTGTTAAATGTGCCAAAGCTAAGCTCATTTGGGATCCTTCCCCTGTTTCCTGGCCATGGTTATGCATCCATTCTGTTTCTCTAAATACTTGGTGGGCTGCCTGATCTAATAAATACTAAAGACTTAAATGGCTTAAGAAATAGAGTTGGGCTCACAATTTGTATCTTCTGGCTGGCATGTTTGGAAAGCTAGAAATGCTTGGTGCTTTAACAAAGAATATATTTAGCCCCTTTCAATCATTACTTTAGCTTGAAAAAACTTGGAATGGTTTCTCTTATGCAAATTCCAAGGATCGCCTTCCTGTTGTTTCCCCATATACTTGTAATGCTTGCTTATTTTCTGTTGACAATTCAACATATGCTAATGCTAGTTTCTTCTCAACAAGAATTTTTTTGTTCAAACTGATGCTGATTGGTTTGATCCTTGTAAAATATAAGCTCTGCTATTCTTTTGATAGCTAGAAATAGGGACTGAAAGGAACTCCAACAGATGGTCCAAACGAAAAAAAAAAGCGGCTCCATTTGATGTTCTTATCATCATTAAAGAATTCAGGATCTATTGGCTTATTTAAAGTACAAGAGAGACAAGGTTTGTAGAGAGGAAAACAAGGTTTGTAGAGAGGAAAACAAGGTTTGTACTGTTACATTCGGATTTTGGAAGGAAGACAAGGTTTGTAGAGAGGTTCGAACATTTAAAGTACATGATATATATAACAAGAATGGCACAAAACTTCCATCTTTTATTGACTTGAAATACATAACCTTGGAACAAGCACTCTAAAAGAAGGACAACAAACATTCCCATGAGAACAAGAGTGGAAGTACACTACCATGCCAATATGACCTTGAAAACAAAATAACCCACCAAAAAAAAAAAAAAAAATTCAAAATCAAAATTTCAGTGTCTTGAAACTTCCTTCCAAATCAACCTCTCTTCCTTTTGCAAGAGGGGTATTTGTTTGGACTTGTGTATATATAATCTTCTTCACTCGAAAGAAATGGCTGAACAAGACCGCCAACAAATGGAAAGCTAATATCCCATGGCTGAACAAGACTGCCAACAAATGAAAAGCTGATATCCCATGGTTCTTGAATGGTTTTGCCCTTGACAACTTCGTGGCTAACAATATCATACCACAAAATATGTGTTGCGTCACGATTGTAAAAGAAGAGTGTTCTCTTACTACTCCAGAAAAGTGGCACAGGCAAGGATGAATGCAAGCTCCAGACATATGGCAAATCATGTATAGTTATCTTCATCCATGAATCCATCAAGCCATAATCCTTCATCATCCATAAATCAATCTCCGGATAACGATCTACGGTTAAAAGGAGGCAATTATCATTCAACACACTGAGCACAAAACAATAAGAGCCCTCCGATACCACCTTAGGTATTGGCAAAATCTTGTTTTTATTCGTTCTAAGATCAAATGCAAGAATGGATCTGAGTGTCACTATCAATGGACCATCATCGGGAGCCATATCTTTTTGCACTAGCCAATGTAAAGCACTATTAACCAAGACCCCGTGGTGCATGAATAATGAGGGTGAACGCACGAAGCGAAGGAAATAAAAACCTTGATATGCAATCCTACACTACTAGTTGAGTTGGAATTGAGACTATAAACTTTGCATTCGTACTCAAAGATACCATTCTCATGAAATTCCGGAGTTATCACAATCTTGTAGTCGTCGTGAATATCATCATATCCGAAGCCGTATGAAGCATTACGAGTGAAGATAGGTTTCCATGGCAATCCCCTAGTAGACTTTGTCACCGGATTGAACAAAACAATGACAAAATATTGATCCAATGAGACATATCTTTTACGACCGAGAATCAGACAAAGTAAACCATTGCAACAGCCTACAATTTTTCTTATGAACTGCTCGCCAAAATTTTCATCATACTTGTGGTTGTACCACTGAGTATTGCAGCAAAATTTCAAGTCTTTCCCCACCGTCGAAAATTCTAAAGTTCGAATTTCATCAGAAAGATAACTATGGACTAACAAATTTTGTTTTTGGTTGACGAGAGATTGGTTTAGATGTAAGTTGATGAATTTCGGGCTTGAAATCATAGCGTTCCATAATTTAGATACGCTCTTAAATCGACCGAGAGATTGAGGTGGCAATCTCTCAAGGATAAGAATAAGCAGATCATCAGGTAAATAAGAATTCATCATCATACAATACTTCTTTGATTCATGGGAAGAAATACCAGGGCCGGCTCCTCAACTGGGACAGACAAGACACAAGCTTTTTATCAAAAGAAAAACCCGACATAAGCTTTTTGATATATATATATATATACAATTCCAAATCGGTTTGTTAGACAAACAATATATATATAATAACAAAAATCAATTATCAATATGTAGAAACATAAAAGTCCGGTAGAAATGATACGACCCGATAACAAATTTAACCGTAAAATTAAATCCCCACTATCTGACTGGGCAGTGAATTTCAACGCATGTCTCGTCACTTACTCTCCTTATGCATTAATCATTGTGTCTCCTGTCCACACACTCATCAACAGATGAGGAATGTTGAACGACGTCACTGCCACATTGTCAAAACATGTCTCTCCTTTCATGCCCAATCTAATCTTCCTCTTAAATATTGTGAAGATGCCTTCACCTATCTCGTCAAACGCCTTCCCAGTCGTTTCCTTCACAACAAATCACCATACGAAATGATTCCTCCGAGTCTTCAGTTGCGCTTGCTGGCCCTATCTCCGCCCGTACTTTTGCTCCAAATTTTGTATCTTCATTGGCTACAACCCCTCTCATCATGGTTATAAATGCCGTAGCTGTTTATTTCTTCTCATTCATTCTTCAACCCCTCATCCTCTGTACCTTGAATGCTGAAAATTCTCACTCAGTGATATCCTCTGTCATTATTAAATATTCTCACTCAGTGTATATTATGGTTCTTTATATAGACAAAAAAAAAAAAAAAATTTACTTCCTATTTTTTCCTATTAATAGAGCAACTAACATTTGTTTGTGTGTCCTTTGCAGATACAAATGAATTTTCAGTTACTTGTTCTCGTAACATTTGTGATTTTTTTTCCTCATTTTATTCTACAGGTTTCGGTTCTGCTTCTAATGTTGAGGGAACTTAATTGCTTTTGAAATCCAATTTAAATTTTTACTTTCGATTATCGGTCAAATATACAATAATAGTCAATAGTTGTGAAACTAATGATTAAATTTGCTTGGTTTTTACCAACATTGTTGCGAATCTTGGCAGATTTGAGCCCACTCCATCAAAGGGCAAAAAAATACAGATAAGATCAACCTTGATGACGAATATCAGCAGTGACGGTTGTGACCTCTAGTGAGAACGGTGGTGGCTCTGAATCATAAGAAATAGTTGTCGGCATTACACGGTAACGTGGAGACTTTCAATGGATCGAGCTAGAACCACTGTTGAGAAGGGTGAATGCTGATTATATGCCGTGAAGTATTAATAGATTAATATCACTTTTGCTTATGATCTATAGATTCATATGTTAGTTATTCGGTGTTTAACTTCGTAAGTTCTTATTATACAGTTAACAAGTCTTTCTTTTTTTTTATACTAGTAAAATGTACGTGCGTTGCACGTGGTGCATGTGTAAAGGTGTAACATGATGATCACACATGCACCGCTAAATCAACGAATCTGTCATTAAAGAAAACAATTGAAAACTCCAAAAGTAAAGCATAAGCACAGCTAATGAATAGGCCGAAAAAACATCAATCAAATGTCTTGAAATCCAAAATAAAAAAAACATCGAACGTCTAATAGAAATTAAGTGCAATATTAATCAAATCCTTAGTGTTTTTCTTGCTTTATTCTTCTTAGTTTCTTCCTTATGTTTCCAATAACATCATTGTATTTAAACATCATTGTATTTAATGGGGAATGGACTTTTGTTTTAATCTTCTCGATAATCGAGACTTGATTGTTGGTCGTCAATCAATTGACTCTTCCTTTTCTTCTTCTTTGTTTTTGATGATGTGAGTGTATTCTTTTCACCCCTTCCTGACGGTTTTTTATTGTCATTTTCGTGCATTGTTTGAGGTTCATTGCCGGTATTAATTTTCGTGCCTTTCCGGATTTGTGGATATTGTTTTTTGCATGACAACTTCTTGGACGTCAATCCTCCGATATCAACTTTGGTAATGCCGTTGGGGCATTCTATGTTTCCGTTAAACTTGAATAAGTACTTTTACTTTTCGGGACCGGGATGGTTAAGTTTATCATAGTACGGAGAGGAGAGTTGTCATTTCCATGTGTACATATATTCATCATAATGGTAAATGAGTAGCATAAATCAATGATATGTTTTTAAGAGAAATATTATCTTTGAAGTTTGTTACCTTGCAAGTTGCGATCATGTAATCCTCTATATCGCATCAAATATATGCCTCTGTTGTATCTCCAAATAATGTGATATATGCATTTTGACCTTCGGGTTCCATTGTTAAATTTAAACGATACCTGGTATAATGAATGAAGTTAGTGTTAATTATATCTTTTAAATGATTAAACAAAGAATTTAGCATAATGATTTCCTTCTAAAACTTTCGTTAATTGTTCTAGAATAACCTCCTTTAGATTTGAAAATTTATTCATCTATTTTGCACCTCATTTTGAGTGTCGTAGAAATATATATAGTTGAAAATACACTGGGGATGTTATCATCGGGCATAATATTTGGTAGCTTGTTATAAATTTATCCTTGGACTCGAAATGTGTAAACTCCTCGTCTTCCCGATGCTAGATATGTGTCTAATTTAACATGCACGAATATTTTTTCGGAAATCTTCACATGATTCTAGTTGGAAAGTCAATAGATGATATAAAGCATTTGGAATATCTTCTTATGACAATTTTATCTTCCCGTTATCGCAACAAAAAGTGGGAGCTTCATACTCAAACTTTTTAGCATTGCAATGAATCAATTATTTACTTCTCTTAATTGATGACGTTCGGATGATTTTGGCTCATATGCAATCTCACCTTTTGGAAAAGATGAAAATTCATGTTATTAAAATTCTAACTTGTAACAAGATCAGTGGGAAAAAAATTATATATGTGACATACCTTCACAATTCATTAGTGTCATCTGAGCTTTGAGAAATGACGTTTCATCACTTATTTTCCTTTCTCCTAAGATTTTGGTAATTAGTCAATTTTGAATTGGGGGAATTCGATTTTTACACTATAAACAAGTTTCAAAATTTGTTTTTTACGCCCCTAAATTTGAAAAAACGGGTAGTTACCTACGCCTTCATCGCTCTCGAGACCGCCCAAAATCGCCTTCATTACCGCCCGTTTCCTCTCTTGTGACCGCCCAACCGCCTTGTGTACCGCCCATCTCACCCATCGGACCGCCCATAAAATTTGGCGGTGACCTCCCAATTTTGGGCGGTCACCACCCATTTTTTTTTTTTTTTTTTTTTTTTTTTTCAATTCCATGAGACATACATCGATGCTTTTCTTCCCCATTCCAAAGAAACTTTCCCCTTAATTAATTATATGCTAATTAACATTTTTGCAGGAAACAATAATCTAAGCTCACATGTTTCCGCAGCAACTTCTTCTACAACTTCCCCAAGAAATATTGGTGTAAATTTCCCTGTTGATCAATTGGAATTTGCACCTGATTTTACCTTTGATAATCTTGAATCTTTTTCCTCGATTAACTCCTAAGATTGTGGGAGAAAAGTTTCTTTTCGAATGGGGAAGAAAAGCATCGATGTATGTCTCATGGAATTTAAAAAAAAAAAAAAAAAAAAAAAAAAAAAAATGGGCGGTGACCGCCCAAAATAGGGAGGTCACTGCCAAATTTTATGGGCGAGATGGGCGGTACACAAGGCGGTTGGGCGGTCACAAGGGCGGTAATGAAGGCGATTTTGGGCAGTCTCGAGAGCGATGAGGCGTAGGTAACTACCTGTTTTTTCAAATTTAGGGGTGTAAAAAACAAATTTTGAAACTTGTTTAGTGTAAAAATCGAATTTCCCCTTTTGAATTTGTCTATAAACTTTGACATCTACCTACTTATGTAATTAAAATTAAAATTTGAAATATCTCAACTCTAACCACTATTGATCACTTAATTATTGGATACAAGGTATCATGTTACATCATTTGGCTAAAGACTCAAGAAAAAACACCTTAGTATTCTGTTATTCTGTAGTAGCTCGCAAAGAATTAATAGAAAACTTCTTTGCTAGTATTGGATCTTAAAAAAATGTTTAATGCAATGTTGTTGCTGTTGTTGTTGTTGCTTCTAGTCTCTACTCTCTAATCAATCACACTATAATAGTAGTAACAGTGAGAGTGATGCCAAATACATCACTTGCTCAAATGCTGCTTTCAGCTGCAAGCATTATGCTTATTTTTTTAATAATTGTTTGATGTCTGTCATTATTGTACTTCTAATTAAATTTACATATCATGTTCATTATTTTTTGTTTTTACATGTTATGCTATATTATTGCTTTATAATTTAATAAACGGCCGGTGATTGTAGTGTAGCTTTGACATGGTTTGTGTTTGACAAAGAATCTTTATGATTTCCCCTTGATTTCATAACATTCTGAGTATTATCATCATTGATAGCTGCAACGTGACTTTCACCCTTTACATCTGTGTTCGTTAATAAGATTTATTAAAACAAAAGCAAAACCACACAACCAAGAAAATCTATAATATAAATTTTGACGTTTAAGTTACCTTCAATTCTTCTCCTTTTGTTCCTCGATTCTTTTACTTTTTTGATCTGATGACGGTGTTGTCGTTCTGTCATATTAGCATATTTTGATGTTTTTACCGTTTTTGCAAATGTAAGCAGGGGGAAAAAATGGAAATATGTTTCTTTAGCATGAGGAATTTTTCTCTCTTTTCAATTTGTATATTCAACATAATTCTCA
This sequence comes from Gentiana straminea, assembly GCA_036785695.1. Lineage (NCBI taxonomy): Eukaryota > Viridiplantae > Streptophyta > Magnoliopsida > Gentianales > Gentianaceae > Gentiana > Gentiana straminea. The sequence goes on from JAVUPR010000407.1 coordinate 2,170,815, forward strand.
TATCGTTGGTATTCACGACATTTGTTTCATGAGCTTTACGTCTTCTCCTAGCTTTCGTAACATTTTTTTTTTTTAATCTTGTTGTGTCGTTTTTCTACACTCATTTTCAGTTAGTATGCATCCCATGAATTAGTAAGATAATAATGTTGTAAATAAATAAACATGGATAATGTATAAAGAGGAACGTACCGTGTGATCCACTTCTTTGTTTAATTGCAGGTACGTTATCTATGTTCACAAAAAAACTTCAATTATACGGTATGTAGATCTAATTGATGAATACAATATATAACTCAAAAAATACTGAATGAACATTAGTAGTACAGCAACCAGTAACAATACTATTTGAATATTAGTATAATACTTAGTACGCAATTTCAACTTTATACTTAATTTACCTTTGATATCATTTGTGTTTGATGAAGAATCATTCTGTTGTGCTATCAGATTCTAACCCGTCCGTTTGAGGGTACTTTGACTTTGTACTTTTCAGATTATCATCATCATTAACATCTCCAACTTGACTTTCATCGTTTACACATGTGTTAATAACAGAGATTTATGACAAAAATAAAAGCATACAATCAAGATAATCTACGTTATAAACTTTGAGACATAAATTACCTCCGATTGATCTTCTTCTCTCCCTACATTCTTTGACTTTTGGATCTTATGGCGGCGTTGTTGTTTTGTCATATTAGCATATATTGATTTCTTTACTGTCTCTGCAGAAAAGATGAAAAATGTTGCTTACGTAGGATGTTTTTGAACCTAATTCACATTTTGATGTGTATATTTTGTTTTGTATATTGAACCTAATATACATACCATTGATATTCACGGCACTTGTTTAAATCATCTTTTTGTTTTCTCCTGGCTTCCCTAACACATTTTAAAATCTTTTTTAGGTAAAACATCTTCGAGAACTTCACAATACATACAATCAGAAATATCAAACGATTGATCAATTTTAATTTCTGTACCTCAAATAAAAAATCCCTCCCTCCCATTTCACAATTAAAGCTTTGAAGAAAAAATTTACAGATATTTTATTGTTTAATATTCATGCAGAAACTTAGCTAATCATAATAACATTATCAAGAAAGTGCCGTTTCAAAACATTAAATAAATAAAGAAAATCAAACAGGGATTCTTTGGACGACGGTGATACAACTTTTAGGATCTTTTGTTAGGTGACCTATCTCTTTATGTTTTCACGAACAGAGAAAATAATTCTTGTCTAAAAGAATCATGGTATATCCATATAGTTTTGATGCTAAAGTATATTAAGAAAAACATCATTACTGGATCTTCAAATAAGCAGCACAAAATAATAAAAAGTTTAGCTTTTACGTTGGTTACGGATAATATATATATAGTTAGCTAGCTTAGTGATAATAGTCAGCTGCTATATATAAATGTTGAAATGTAATACACAACTTTGTCATTATTAAAACCTCGATCTCTTTTACTCTCATCTTCGATATCTCTAATGTCTCTCTACCCATTAATGAATTTTTTTTGGAAGACAATATCGATCAATTAATGACATTTATTACTTCAATTAATGATGAATAAGTTCAATGTCACTAAACTTGAAGACAAGAAGAAGGTTAAAATTGGAAATGAAGAAGCATTGAAGTTGTTGAAGACAATTAAGTAATCTTATATCATTTTCTTTTGAATCGGGAGTGTATTTTTTAGGGAATTTTTCCCCACTTCAATCAACTGCTTATAATTCTTTTTATGAACAGAAAGATGTAGTAGACATGTTCTTCTAGAAATAGGACACTTGAGCGAAATCCCTTATTGCTGCATTAAACAATGAATCTATAGGTTTATTGCTGCATTAATTTTATAATTAAGAAGCCATATTTCACTTTACCAAATTATCAATTAAAAACATACTACTATACTTGTTGTTTATATCTTTTTAGTTTTTGGCAATTGGCATGCATGAGGCAGAACAGAAGGAAGTAACAAACAAAGAAAGCAAGCCATTTGGGAAGCAAGAAAGAAATTAAGCTGAACATCGTGGCAGAAGAGTTCAAGCACCTGGAGTTGTCGTTGTTTTATTAGGAGGTTTTTTCTTAAAGGTATAGATCGAACACCTTTATTGTTGAATTAGTTACGGTGATGTAACCGCCCGCCTAATCAATGTGCTATTATAAGTTGCTAGAGACTGACTGCGTAGGATGAAAATTCATATTCTCACTGTTAGTAAGCAAGCCTTTTGGTATTGAGTTTCTCTCTCTACATTTTCTACTGAATGATTTGATCTTGAAATATTTCTTCAAGTTTTATTTCTATTTTAGCATGTTATCAGAGGATTAATCAATCATACTTATCAAATTTACAGCAAGAGCCTATGACTATTTCGTGAAACTTAAGGCTCGATCCTTGGGATCAATTGATGATTTTTCGCCTTTTTCCTTTTCTACTTGTAATGCCATTCATATTTCCTTCTCAATATCACTTAAGTATATATATATATGAGAGGCAAATAGTTTTATAATTCACACATATCCTTCCCTTGTCAAATAGCTAGTTTGGAAAAAATAGAGCATAAATTAATAGAAATTTACTTTTACGTTGGTTTTATTTCCAGATTCAGTTTCAATGCTTTGTTTCCAACTCTACACCTTGCATTATTATTTTCTAATTAATCTACAAAAGAAAAAATTAAGATAATACAAAAATACAGATTTGCAGTACGAAAATAAATCTACAATTCACCAAGAACCAAGTGCAGATTTGCAGTACGAAAAACAAATTCAAAGCCAACAATCAAATAATTAAAAGTAAAACTAAAAATAAAACGAAATCTAATTCGTAGACGTGACAAGTACTGAAGCTCTGTGAGAAGAGACTTAAGCCGCCATTGAATCTCTAATTCATAGTTAAACGAAGCCTAATTCAAGAAATATTAGACTTATTATTGCCTACTTCAACATAAGAGTAACTCCAATGCAAGCTTTATTTTTTTTTGTAAAGCTTTATGAAAAGCTCTATTCCCATTGGAGTGTTGCTGATGGTGCAAAGCTTTTTTCTATAGCTCCATCTGCATAAACCGGTTGATAGTGGTCCAGCTGGATTTTTTTTTTTTTCCTTTTTCTTTTTCAACCACTGTTGCAGCTTTCTCCTATTTTGTTTATTATTTTTTTATTATTTCCTATCATTTGAATGTTGCATATTTGAACGTTGCAACTTGGGTCAAAAAAAAGAAGTAAATAGTGGACGTTGCAAATTTACCGTTCTGTTTTAGCCGTTGCTGCTTTTTTTTTTTTTTTTTTTTAAATTTTATTTTATACTCCTATATATATATATATATATATATATATATATATATATATATATATATATATATATATCATTCTTCTTTCAAAAAATAATACATCACTCGTCTACCTCTTTCTCATATTTTCTTCAAGAAAATATATACAACTATAAAAAAAATATCCACTTCACTCTAATGCTATGGAAAATAATTACTTCTCAAATTTACTAAATTCTTCCAATGGTGAAGATCCTAACAATGCCCAATCTCCAACAAATTTTCCAACTCCTCCTAATTTTCAATATCCAAATTTTCGACCTCCTCCAAATTTTTTATATCCAAATGTTCAAGCGCAATTCAAATGTTCCAAACTTTCCATATCCTCCATATCCTTCATTTCACATGTATCCGCATCCGGCAATGATGAACCAATATGCACCCGGATATAATTATAATCCAACTACGGGTACGCCAATTGATAAAAGCAGTCAAAGTATCGGAGGGTCTCAAGTTCCACCGTTTTCTACCCAACAAGGGTTGGAAAACATTAATCTTGATGATGAGACGAGCAATGAAGTAGAAGACAAGCGTAAAAATAAATGGAGCATTGAAGAGGAAAAATTGCTTACAAGTGCTTGGCTTGTTATTTCAACTGATAGCGTCAGAGGCAACTCTCAAAATGATAAGGAGTTTTGGAAACGAATCGCCGAGTACTACAACGAGCATCGAAAGACAGGCATTGAAAGAAAATTGGGCGTGTTGAAGTCGCACTGGTATACAATTATGCCGATGGTCGCTGCATTTAACCAATGTTTTATCCAAATCAGAGATGACCATCACAGCGGGTGGTCCGATGACCAAGTGAGTGTAGCTGCACGTGGTCTTTATCATACTAAACACAATAAACATTTTAAGCACGAGCACGTGTGGATAATGGTGAGAGATCAACCAAAATGGAAAGGTGGAAAATCATGCGAACATTCCGGTAAAAAGACAAAAATATCTGAATCGGGGGGGTACTCATCATCATCCGGAGCGCACACGAGCATCAACATTGAGGACGACGATGAAGTTGAAGTCCGCCCGCATGGTCAAGATGCAAAGAAAGGAAAGAGAAAAGGAAAAGCGAAAGTCGCGGTGGAGCAAAATGCTTTCAAGGGTGACGAGATGTGGAATACGTTTATTGAAGCTTTAGGTAAAAAGAATTCTTCGATCGATGAGATCAAGGATATTTTAAAAAGTGACGTAGCGTATAATGACTATGCAATGCTTCTAAAGGATACTAGTAACATGACAGGTGAGCAACTGGTTCTTTATGAAAAAATTTGTGGTCGGATCAAAACCAAATATAATTTAGGCTAAGCATTGTATTATTTAATTAACATTGTTTGCAATTGTTGTATTGTTGTAGTTTGCAATTGTTGTCCTGATGTACTTTTCGATGAATGTATTTTAAATTTATGTATTGTTGAATAAAAAATTATGTAACATTTTAATTACTGAAACATGTACTTTTAGAATTAAAGCTTTATGTGGTGTCTATTTTTTGTAATAGTAGTACAATATGTTGCATTTGGGAAAGAAAAGCTTTAGCTTTTCAAAAAAAAGGGCCGTTGAAAAAAAAAAAAGAGCCGTTGAAAAGTAGAATAAAGAACTTGTTTTGTTTTCTTCCATCTTTTCATACATATAAATAGCACAACTCTTTCCATATGAGAAACATACAACTACAAAAACATTGATTTTCCTCTATTCTTTCTTACACAATATCTTCATCTACTACACTCAAAAAAATGTCTGAAAACCCCAATCCATCATCCAAACATAGAAAAATCCTACATTTCGTACTTGAAGAACTGATGGATGATACAGATGAGAAGACGATGATGAAGATTATGGAAATAAAAATGAAGGAAGAAGCTGAAAGTTCCCACGGTCGTCGACACACTAGAAAGTATATAAATCGAGATCGTGAAGATGGCCACGAGCGTCTTTTCAACGACTATTTCTCCAATGATCCGGTTTACACGGATGAAATGTTCAGAAGAAGGTTCCGGATGAATAAGCGGTTATTTGTTCGAATTGTAGAATCTCTTTCAAATTATTCGGATTATTTCAAGACTAGGGTTGATGCAACCGGTAGAAAGGGACTATCCCCTCTGCAAAAATGCATAGTTGCTACCCGTCAATTGGCATACGGAACGTCTGCTGACCTTTTTGATGAGTATGTCCGAATTGGTGAGACCACTGCAATCGATTGTTTAATGAATTTCTGTCGATGTGTTATTGAGGTATTTGGTCCCGTATACTTGAGAAGGCCTAATGCTGACGACGTTCAACGCTTACTTCAACAACATTCTAACGTACATGGGTTTCCCGGTATGTTAGGAAGTATTGACTGCATGCATTGGCCTTGGAAGAATTGTCCAGTTGCATGGAAAGGTCAATTTACCAGAGGAGATCAAGGGGTTCCAACAATTATGCTTGAAGCGGTGGCTTCATATGATCTTTGGATATGGCATGCATTTTTCGGCGTTGCAGGATCAAACAATGATATTAATGTGCTCAATCAATCTCCACTTTTTAATGATGTATTGCATGGATACTCTCCGGAGGTTCAGTTTACGATAAACGGCACACAATATACGAAGGCATATTATCTAGCGGATGGTATTTATCCGGAGTGGGCTTCATTTGTGAAAAGCTTTTCATATCCAGAAGACCTTAAAAGGAAAAAGTTCAAAGAGATGCAAGAGAGGTCGCAAGAAAGGATGTTGAGCGAGCATTCGGGGTCCTACAAGCTCGTTGGGCAATAATACGAGGTGCGGCACGGTTTTGGCACATGAAAGATTTGAGAGATATAATGTACGCATGTATCATATTACATAATATGATTGTAGAGGATGAAGGAAATTCAATTACAAACTGGTGCAATGAAGAAGCAGCAATGCCGGAGCCCGTGTCCCAAGGACCTACTCAAGAATTTCAACAATACCTCCAAAGATATGCTGAACTACGTGACCGTCAAGTACATCATAGACTTCGAGCTGACTTGGTTGAGCATATTTGGGAACGTTTCGGGCAAACGAACAATGAAGATTAAGTTGTATCGGTTGAATGTTTCTTTTTAGCATTTAATTGTGTTGTACTTTATTTAGTTATGCAAAAAAAAAAAAAAAAATTAAGGGTTAGTTGCTGCCGTACTCTTTCCTCATTTACCGGGGTGAGGTTTTGAGGAGGCGGAGCACTTGTAATATTTTGAGATGGGCCAGGAGTTGGCTAATTTTTTATTTTTTATACCGGTATAAAAATGTGTTGTTCAATTGCATCAATATTTAGAATCAATGACATATAACCAAAAACAAAGTGTTCCAAAAAAAAAAAGTGAGTATTTTTTATTTATCCTCATTAAACATAATTTGATAATAAACATATTATTTTATTATCGCATGTTAAACATATAAAGTTATAAAAGGTTTTTGTAAAATTATAAAATATGAAAACACTACAAAAAAAAGATACTTTGGTGACAAATTTTTGGTGACAAACAATATATTTCTCACAAGAATAACTTCTAGTAACAATAATTTTGTTTCTCACAAAAACTTGTATTAATTAGTGACAAAAGGAAATATGTTCTCACGAAAGGCCTAGTGTATTGTCACAAAATGGATGATCTCAACTTCACATTGTGTGATAAACTACAAGATAGGCTTTGGTGACAACTATCTTTATCATAATGAGCCGAGTCGGGTTATATCATGTATTGAACGAATCGAGTTCATTTTTTTCTTTGTATGACTCATACAAGCTTGAAACGTTTTTATAATCGAGTTAAACTCGAGTCCTAGAAAATATTGGTTTGAGTAAAACTCGAGTCCTAGAACATATTGGTTCGGATCGGCTCGGCTCGATGCCCGTAAAAACATCTGAAGTAGAACACGTATATATATGTTATCTCCAGCCTCGAAATAAAAATAATAAAGAAATTGAAAGAAACTTCTGAAGGTGCGGTTCATTTTTTCTCTGAATTCGAACCCTAAATTGCTTCCATCATCGTGAAATCGTGGTGAGGTGAAATCATGGTGAGATCGGAACACTGCTTCCATCTGCGCGAATGTTCGATGATGAGGTGAATTCGTGGTGAGATCGGAAATCGATTCTGACTTCAAAATGCCGGCGATGAGCAATACATCAGAACGGAAATCGATTCTAACTGCAGGTATCATTCACTTCAGTTTCTGATTTAATTGAATTGAATTTTTTTTTATTTCTGGTGAAATCGTGATGAGATGGCCTTGATTTCATTGCCGGCGACATGCCATACTTAGTGTTGACCCGAGGAAGAGGAGAGCGCCTTTAATGAGCTTTGTCTCGTTCAATTCCTGAAATCTTTTTTATTTTCTAGGAACTTGAAAAAATGGTCAAATAGAAACTTTCACGATTTTGTCATGTTCCTGTAAGAATTTGGCCGATATATTACATTTGTCCTGTTAAATTTGTGATGCATGTCCTAATATGTTTACTCTTGCCTTTATGATGCATCAAATATTTGGCATGTGCCTTTGGTTTTACTAGTAAGTTAAATTTCTATATGTAGCATTATGAATTTTTGTCTTGTTAACTGGCTGCTAAGGTTTTTTTTTTGTGTCCCTTCAGAAGCAGAGGGCTTATGAAGTAATATTGGAAGTCCTTGATCTGAAAGGATTGGTCTGGCTCATTGCCTCAGTGTAGCTTTAAATTTTTTTATATGGATTTATTATTGTCGACCTTCTTTTTGACATCATGTAATGTCTTAAATATCTTCTTGTTGGTGTTTCAACTGCAGTATTCCTTGTGAACCTGCTTTGGGTGAGTGGGACATCTAGGGCTGAGCTCTATGATCTGTTGCATGAACCGGTCTATGTGATTATTTCACTTTTCTGCTTTGTCCGTTTTTGCTTTTCGGTGGAAGATTTGCTCAATACCTACAATGTTGATTAACAGGTCAGAGTTGCAATGGCCGGAAGTATAATGGGCTTTCTGATTTGTATCTCTGTGTGCTCAAGGTATATCAATCCGATCTTCTAGCTTGAAATCCTTTGTTTATGCTACATTAGTGGATATCTCTTTGTTTGTGTAATCTTTTGGGCTGCATATTCGTAGCTTTATAGATTTTATAGTGTGGATAATTTTGCAGACGTAAAATTGTCTAGTTATTATAAAAGACTACTCTGTGTTTTGTATAATCATGTCATTCATATCCATGATAATTACATATGAATTGTATTATCTTTGTGACTGTGGCTTTGATTATGCTAGTACTTGGTTTTTGATGCACCAGTACTGCAGCAAACCCTTTCTTGTAACTTGCTATATTCTGTTGAAAAGATTACCAAATTCTATTGGGTTCACGATTACATCGTTATAGAAGATTTTTCTTCTATTTTTGCTTCGACTTTGTTGCTTAAAGTTCGATCGTCTTGTTTAAGTGTATACTTTTTACAAGCCTGCCATTGTAGGATTGAACAACCGATATCTCATTTAGTATGCATCTTCTCTTTATTAAAAGTGTAAACTATGGTTGTGTTTCAGAAGTTTTGAGCAAGTGAAAGCTGTTGGCCTGAAGTTGATGATATCAACCAATTTGAAATAAACGAGGTACTTCATTGCTTCATTAGAATCTATTTTACTTCTTGTTTTGCTTCAGTCTTTGTTCAGTTAAAGTTCTGACTGTCTTGTTTAATAATGTGTATATCTTTAAGTCTGTTAGCGTGAAAATCTCAGAGTACGCATGCGTGATTTTAAAAAAAAGTTGATTATTACTCTCGAATTTCAGCTCATAGGTGTGAATGTGTGATGACACATTAAGTTAGATACCGATCATTTAAAGAACCCTTCTTAGAATTTTCTTGTCTCCCCATATGCAAGGGACTATAACAGCAACATTAGAAAGTATGTTCGTGTATTGGCAGGCCATTTTCTCTTGATCAATATGTTGTTAGAAAATATGAAAAACAATGCAAATGATTGCCACAAAGAAGGTAGAATAGTGATTGTTTCTTCAGAAGTCCACAAGTTTTCGTATACGCTGCCCTTGACCAAATCAGTGATGTACCAAGGTAATCAAGTTCAACAACCTGCCCTTTCTGTTTTTCTTGTACAATCTAGTTTTCATCTACATGCTCATTTTAATTTTTCTTTTTCAGCTATAAAACTTTATATGCATATGGGGTTTTCAATACTCGCAAATTTATTGCATGCCAAGGAGCTTACAATGAACTTGAAGGTAATTTCAGTGTCTGAAAAGTTAGCTTACAAACCTAATTTTGAATGTTCAAATATTTGTTTGTTGTTCAGTTGTGTCCAGATCTTTGCACTTGTTTCTGTTTGTTAAATTTGGTTCAAAGTGTCTAGTCTGCAATCTGTTTTGGTCAAAATCTGATTTTGAGTATGTTTGCAACATGTTGTTAAAGTCTGTCCATATATGCTTTTGACCAGACTGTTTTGCATGATCAGTTTTTGAAGTACAGTCGATTATTGTAATAGCCCTCCAGACAAGGAGAAAACTAGAACATGGAGGGCCTGCCCCTACAAGATGGTTCGTGTAGGTCAAACTGGTCTTTTTTCAGTAATTGATATTTCGACTCATAAGCTTGTGACGGGATGTTGTTTTGGAATGTTACAGGTTTACCAATACTCATATATTTTACCATTAAATCTTGTAAGTCATTCTATTTGATAAGACTATATAAGAAAAGTTTATAAAGTTTTATGGATTTCCGTGTTTTTCTTGATGTGACAAACTTAATTCTGTGTGCATCTGTTCAAAATCTCAACTTCTATTTCAGGTCTGGCTTTATCAATTTTTGGTCCAGGTTTAGTTCATCTGCTTGGCTGATGTCTTCATTAGTCATTTTGTCTTGCTCTTGATGCATTAGTTAAGTCAAATTCCAGCTGGGTCTGTGATGTCTTGCATCAGTCCTGCCCTATGTCCAAGTCTCGATTAAGTTCGGTCTTGTATGCACTAGAGAGTTCGCTAGACTTGTCCAAGGCATGAAGTCGATCGCTAGACTTGTTTGCATCAACTTAAATATCTTGCCATCCGTGAATGGGTATGCAATCTCCCATCCGTGTACATGCAATATATGAGTCCTAGAAAAGTGCAAAGCAATGCATGAATGTCTGTAAACAGAGTTGTAATGCATGAGATATAAAATGCATTTGTATGTGCATGAGTTCTAATTCTTGATTTTCTATCCTTCTTTTTCAGATATTCGGACTGCAATAGCCTTTTCGAGTCTCGACAAAAGGCTGCCAAAGAGTATTAACAGATCAAACCTTACCAGAGTATGGAAGTATCCACAAAAGAATCTAACTTCCATTTCAGCTTATATTAACAGCTAGTATCATATATTTGTTTTTGTGAAGGAAACATTAGGTGAAGTCAAATTGTTTGCGTTTATTGTATCTTAGCACGTTGTTTGATAGTTCAGATTATACCAGTCCGAGATGATGGAGGATGTTATTATGTTAATATAGTTCTTTTGCTTATATTTCCAGTCCGAGATGATGGCGGATGCCATAGATGATGCCTTGGACAATGACGAGGCTGAAGATGAATCTAAAGAATTGACGAACCAGGTAATGTAGAAATTAGAATGTTTCTGGGATACTCTGTATGATTCACATGGTGTCATTAGTTGCTAAAAGTATATATTATGATGGAAGACTTGTTTGATTCCTCAATCTCTGTGGTACCGTTTTCCCTTTTCATGATGGAGGACTAGTTCCTCCAGTTTGTCAAAGCTGTTTCAAATAGGTAAAAAAAAGTTGATTATGTAATCAAATTATGTACTTTTGATGGTCTGGCTTTGCTCTTTTTTAGGCTTACATCTTGTCTCATTTCAGGTCTGATTAGGTGTGCATCTGTTTTGTTGTAAAGGTCTTGTTTCATCAGGTTCTTGTCTTGCAATTGCAGTTTGGTATGCATCTGTTTGGGGGTATCATGTCTGCTGTGTCCGGACTTGTCCAGGACATGTCCGGACTTGCCCAAACCATGCCCTGTTATGTCTTATCCTTTATCATGGGTTTAGATATTGTATGCATCATATATTGGGCTTTCTTGACCATGTATAGTTGAGTTTGGACCTTATCTTGTTTATGTCCGGGCCTTGTCCAGGACATGTCCATACTTGCCCAAACTATGCCTTGTTAAGTCTTATCCTTTGTCTTGGGTTTAGAATTTGTATGCATCTTATATTAGGTTGTCTTGACCATGTGTAGTTGAGTTTCGACCTTATCTTGTTGGTGTCCTGACCTTGTCCGGGACATGCCATGGACTAGTCCAGGACTGTCCAACAGACTTATGTGTATGCTAGATTCGGTTGGGGTTTTCCATTCTATTAACATTGAACTTACGGGCATGCTTGCTATTGCAAGAAAACATACAAAATAAAAAGAATGGGCGTAGTGAAGTTCGATTCTTTGAATAGACGTTGTCGTTTTCTTGTCTGGGTCTTTAGCTATGTATAATGTGCTATATCATTAAGTAGATACTTTTGATGCAAAGAGGTGTCAAGTCATAATGTGTATAATTATGTCTACTATTTGTTTTGAGGATTTCCTGAAGTTTCTAGGTTAGTGCCATTTAGGATGCAGAACTACTAAACAGTGTTGATTTGGTGTATACTAGTATCAAATGCATGTCAAATTAATTTTTATTGGCTATTTCTTATTTTAATTACTTACTGCCAATCTTTGTTGCTGTATGTTTTTTAACCAAATAAACTTGTTTTGAATATGCAGGACTTATGCTATCATTTGTCCTGTCTATATATGTTCTGCAATCTTCTCGAGAAAAAATAGCAAGGTGAATTGTTTCCTTTTATTTTTTGTTGTGTAGAGCTAAAAGTGATAAAACAGAGCAGGTTGAAGTTGGTCTTTTACAATTGAAATGAGCAATCTTGGACATTTATTAATAACCCTTCTGAAATTGTTTTCTGGGATTTTTAGATCATAAGAAATTGCCAGTTTGTATGTAGATACTCATCCCAATTTATTATTGTTGTTGTTGTTGTTGTTGTTGTTATTATCATTTATTATTATTATTATTATTATTATTATTAGTATATTATTATTAGTACTATATTATTATTATTATTAATTTTTTTTCTTTTCTATTTTTCTATTTTTCTAGTATTTGAATATTTATTTATTTATTTATTATTATTATTAGTATTATTATTATTATAAAAATATGACTTCTAGTGACAAAGTCTTTGTCAATATTAACCATTAATGTAAAAATGAGTTTATACCCTTTGGTGACAACAACACTGAATTAGTGATAAAATGTTTAGCATTTTGTGACAAAAGTTTTGTCGCATGAAAAACCTTCTGGTGAGAAATCCGGAGGTTTGTCATGAAAAGCTTTGGTGACAAAATATGTGATTTGTCGCGATTGAGCTTTTTTAATGACTAATTCATTGATCGTCACAATAGACACCTTTAGCGTCACTGCTTACACAACAAACGCCGCGACAAAAATATTTTGTCACGAAAACTTGTACTGACGAAAATCAGCACTTTTCGCGACGAATTTGTTTGTCACGAAAAGGTCTATTTTTTGTAGTGTAAAAAAAAAAAAAAAAAAAAAGAAGAAGAAGGAAACACTCACCGGCCGGTTTCGTAGTTTGCTTTTGCAGCTGCTGCAAACACTCGCCTAGGTCAAAGAAAGAGATAATTATAAATAAAAAAAAGACAATAGTAAGAATAATTATAAGTATATAATAAATAAATATAAGAGATAATAATAATACGAAGGTAGGAAACACTTTTTGGGAGAAACACGAAGGTAGGAAACAATTTTTAGGGAAACATTTAACACACTACACTTTTATAATAGTAAGGATAAGGATAAGGATATATATAATTAATTTTGAAAAGAAAGCTAACAAGTTAAAACATATAGCATTGTGCTTATGATTTATGCATTCATATTTTAATTAGTTACTAAGTATTTAACTTCAAAGTTCTTGTACACTTAACAAGTTAAAATATATAGCATAGTGCTTAATTATGATCCGTGGGATCATATTTAGGTCATTATTTGATTTCATAAATTCATGTACACTTATTTTAAAACATTTAGCGTAGTCATATCATGCGTTACTAAGCGTCCGATTTTACTAGTTCTTCTGAAATGGAAAAAACCATAAACAAAAAATCTACAGCAAGCCACCCAAATCATTAGGTGAAGTAGTGTATGAATGAACTTTAAAATGATTTTTAATAAAATGTGGTGTATGAGTGAACTTTAAAATGAACTTTAATAAAATCTTTTGATAAACTTTTTGGAATAGCATACCCATTGTAGCATGAATAATTATAAGTCTTCACTTTTTTTTTTCTTTTCTTCATGTTTTCATTAACTTTTTGATTAATATTTTCTTATAAAGGTTATTTGATTGGTTTACCTCTTAAAAAGTAGTAGGCATATGACAGGAAAACGAAATTCGGTCATGGTTATCTCATCTAAGGTGATGTTGAGTCTTCGTAATAACGAAATTCGGTCATGGTTCTCTAATCTAAGGGGCTGCTGAGTCTTCGTAATTAATTCCCTGGCATATCTGTTAGGTTGGGTTGAAAGTTCATGAGGACGAGGGAAATCGTCTTTTGCACGATACGGATTCTTTTTTTTAGCGGTTAACTACATCAATAGAAGGAAGAAAAAAAATGAGACGATACATCAAATTTAAACTATTCAACAACTCTATATCAACGACAAAAGGGAACAATCACGATACAAGAGAACACTTAGTGGTACATTCCAATGTATGTTTTGATATTCAATGTCGTTCGAAATTCACAGTTCAAATTCAATTAGTGAATCAAACGAATAACGATGCAATAATGTCAAATTAGATCTCAAAACGAAAGACTATTGGTGAATCAATAAAGAATTGTAAACATGATACACCAAGCCAATAAATGAACCCGGAGTGATCGATTAAGAAAACCCTATTTTTGGCTCAAGAGACATAGGGTCCTTCGCCCACACGGTCCGCAATTTAATAAGCCGGGCCAGCCCCGGTTACACCTAGCTCACCATTGCTTTACCATAGCGGGAACAACGAGTGACGATAATGCAACGCCTTTACCCCCCCTCCCCCCCCCAACCCCGCTCTCGCCGGATTGGCACACATCCAGCTCGCCTGTTGCCTCAGCGATGCACATTGCCGTAGGGCCCAAGTGTTAGGTGTAATACCCGAAAGACAATTTTGTAATTGTTTTATTTAATAAATGAAATGATATTATTAATCATATTTATTATTATCATATTTCACCGATGTGAAAATAGTAATTACACTACAAAAACCCTAAAGTATATCGTTTATGTAATCACTTAACTCAGTGTATGGGATATACACATGAGGATTGAGTTAGTGAAGATGTACTTAAAATACAATTAGCCCGTAGTGAAGTTAATCGAGAGTATCGGGTCTCTCCTTTAACGTGCTATTAATGCGCCCAGAACACAATAGGTGTGATTGTCTTATCCGGACTTTCGGTTAAGAGAACCTAATGGGGCATTTATATATGATAGATATATCATAGGTATTTGGACCAATTTGATTAGAGTTCACGATATAATTCCGTAATCGAGAAGTCTTATCGAATCAATCGATGATCATATTTATGGATATATCTTAATCCTGAGGTGATCACAGTCAACTGCTTGAATCAGTATGAGGTTTGACTTGACGGTTGAGGATCACGCTGAGTCCGTGGTCTGAGTAACGTTAACCCCATCTTGGCATTATACTGGATTGAGTGAGTAGTCTGTGTTATCACAGATACGGAATCCATTCCTTCTATTTATGGAAGTAGACAGACAGTTCCCTTATTTGTTAATCCTAGAAACTGATCGATCCGCGGAGTTCATATTACACTAACTTGCAACTAGTGAGTATATGAATTAATTGATCACTAGGGGGTTAATGGCAAATAAGGATAAGATGTTCTAAAAAAAGGTTAACGGTAACTTCCCAATTTAGAATGAACAGTCTATGGAGGATTAATGCATATGTAATGATTATATCAGTGGACGCTTATTATTATTCTCGTGATGAGGTAAATATAATCTTATAATCGGAGGAGTGCAGTCACGGGATTATGGTGGCATATTCCTGTGATTGATTTATCGAATATAATTATTATGTTCATCATATAATTATTTATTTGATTTATCGGAGCCGCTGATTATTAGTCCATGGTCCCTGACGTGCCTCCTAAATAACATAGCTATTCCCGGACGTCGAATCCTATAATATTAATTTGGTTCTTATTGGACTTAATTAAAACGATATGTGAATTAATTGTTTAGTGGACTATTAAATTAGTTGGGCTAAATAATTAAATATGTGAAAAAGACATTTTTCATAATCTTGGCCCAATTTGTGTGTTAAATTCGAAATGAATGTGACTAGGTCACAAGGTGAAGATTTCGGCCAACATGTGCCTTATTGAACAAGGAATTAGTTTTCTTGTGGATAAATAAGACATGTGCTTAATTATTTATTTGTTAAATAATTTTATGAAAAAAATTCAAGATAAAGATTATTCTAGATTTGTTCTAGAATATTCTAGGATTATCTTTTATTTTTAGGATTAAAATAAATATTTATTTATTTACCAAATCCTTGGAGGACAAGGAAAGCTCTCCTATATAAAGAGGCTTTTCCCAACTCATTGCACACAACATAATTTCGACTCTCTCTATAATTTAGAGAGAGGAAATAATTTCGGCCAAGGGGTAGTGAGAGAGAATCTTGGAGGTTCTCCGGGGTAGCATATCGGAGGGATTCGAGCCGGGGATTTCCTTCCACCGGGAGTTGCTTGGATCACACGTGCGGAAGATCGTGGTGCTCTTAACACCAAGTTCTAGTTCTTCCTTTGCGGTTCTTCTACTTGGATTTTGAGATCCAAGAGGTATGTTCTACAACCCTCTTGTAGTTTAGATCTATGTATTTTATTATGTATACTTATAGATCTAGATCCTTAAATCGCTTCCGCTAGCGGATGATATTACTAACACCAAGAGCTTCGATGACAATACAAAGCCCTTTTCCCGACCATCTCGGATGGCACGATCCAGACGGGCAACCCGCTTCCTCATCTTCTCATGTCCGACCCAACTCGGACCATGCTGAAGGCAACAACAAGAATACGTGAGGAGGCTTTCTTGAAACTCAATAACTCCACAACAACAAGAATACGTGAGGAGGCTTTCTTGAAACTTGACGATACCGTATCGAACACCTCCACGTGGCCTCACGAGAGGAGACTCTTAGGTTAGAGCGAGTGGTGGCCAAGAGGTCGACTCGACATGCTCAGGAAGCCAAGGCAGCAATCCCATATCGAAGATCCACATCGACCTGAGTAAAGTCCGCAGAAGCGTACAAGCTCGACTTCTCGAGTCGAATATCGACGACACGAAGCTGGAAAGCAGTGCGGGTTGTAAAAGCCCATTACCTTGAAGATAGTTTAACTTGGAGAAGAAACAAGGCCCAGTAAGGGTAAATATGACAATAACCTCAGCTGACCCATAATTAGGGTTAGGGCACAAATAGCCCCTATAAATACTAGTTAACATGAACTACGAAAGGGGGCTTGATTCCTGAATAATCAACAGGATACGTAGGCAACTTGAGAGAGACTCTCAAGCTCAGTCCAAAATATACACAAACAAATACACCCATCACACGAAGATTTAGGGTTCTTAAGGTTTCACCTCATTATCATATAGAAGAACGGCCCGATTTTATTATTAGACGAAATCCAGCATCGTCATTGGCGCTAGAAGGAGGGCCTTCTACTGATAATTGATCAAAGCCATCAAAACCCTACGATAAATCATGGCTCCACCCAAGAATACTGGGAAAAGGGCCGCAGATCCCAAAGATACATCCCAGCAAGCTGCAGCAACGTCAGCCATCCAAAGGGATGTTCAAAGAAACGCAGCCGCAGCGGAGGAGGAACCTAATCTTGTCCTTCAAGATCCAACCAATCAAGCATTGGTGGAATCCTTGAAAAATCTAGATAACGCCACGATTAAAGCGATCTTGGATGAAACTCTTAAGGGGAGAAACCCCCCAGAAATCCCAGATACAAATATTCAACCAGAAGCTCCGAAACAGGCGGAAGTGGTAGAATCAAGTGTCCATACAGAACATGTGCCACACCAGGACACGGCCAAGGCTGAACTCGATACCCTTCTCGGAAGGCAGTCAGATGAGTTGATCTGCGCATCACCTTTCACTGTGCATATCGACAACTATCCTCGACCTGCGGGATTTAAGATTCCAAAGATTAATGCTTATGATGGGTCCAAGGATCCTTACGATCATATGCACCAGTACATCTCACACATGAACTTGTACAACGCTTCGGACGAGATGAAGTGCAAGGCTTTTCCCGCGCTTCTAACAGAAAGGGCTAGGGAATGGTTTAGCAAAATCCCTCCCAGGTCGATACCCGATTTTGGGACCTTGACCAGGAAGTTTGTTCATGCTTTTATCGCCGCACGACCGTTTCAAAGAAACCGGACCCATCTCCTGACGTTGAAGCAGAAACAAGATGAGACTGTGCTACACTTTATAAGGCGTTTCAATGAAGAGTCCGTACAAGTACGCGACACCGATGATCGGTTGCTAGTTGCAGCCTTCGTGGCAGGTCTGCGAGAAGGAAGACTACACGCCAAACTTAACAGTAAACTCCCTCATACGA
Organism: Gentiana straminea; assembly: GCA_036785695.1. Classification (NCBI taxonomy): domain Eukaryota; kingdom Viridiplantae; phylum Streptophyta; class Magnoliopsida; order Gentianales; family Gentianaceae; genus Gentiana; species Gentiana straminea. The sequence goes on from JAVUPR010000407.1 coordinate 2,188,858, forward strand.
TGGAAGAGTGTTTGGATATCGCCTATAAACACTGTCAGGGGGAAGAAGCTAATCGGATCAAGAGAGAGATGGAAAAAGGCGAAAACAAGAGAAGCAAACCTGAAGATGGTTCAGATAGGAAGAGAAAATCAACGTGGGATCGAGCTGCGGGATCCGTCTCGGAACGATTTGGGGAGAAGGGAACCTCACAAGGCAGAGACTTCGTTCCTTTAAACAGGCCTCGTGAACAGGTCTTAGCAATCATGCAGAGAAAAGGTTTAGCCAGGAGTCCACCACCTCTGAGGGGACCTCGAGAACACAGAAATCCTAACAAATTTTGCAAATATCACCAAGATGTGGGACATGAGTCGGAATATTGTCGAGATCTGATACAGGACATCGACAAGGCTATAATCGAGGGGAAGCTTGACGAGGTCGTAGATCGATCTCGACAGATAGATCCGAGGGGAAGACATGAGTTCAAGCGCCACAATCATGGCGATAGAGAACAGAAAGATAACTATCGTGGAAGAAATCATTCTCCAGACTCGCCGGATTACCGAGACAATCGCCCGGTGAATACAATCCCATGATCTCAATGAGGTCGAACAGTTCAAAGGGAAACCTCTGGCTCGAGGAAATACTTACTTACGACAGGAAACCCTGAACTATTTGTGCTCTCATGATTTATTATTATTATTATTAAATAAATGTTTCTATCACATTATTATTATGTATGCGCACTAATGAGTTGCAGATTATCTTAACAAAATTTGCGAAAGACAAACTCAACAAAGTCCGGGAAGTCGATAAAATCGGCCCAGCTCGGCACAAAACGCGGGAAGTCGATAAAATCGGCCCAGCTCGCTCAACAAAGTCCGGGAAGTCGATAAAATCGGCCCAGCTCGGCACAAAACGCGGGAAGTCGATAAAATCGGCCCAGCTCGCTCAACAAAGTCCGGGAAGTCGATAAAATCGGCCCAGCTCGGCACAAAACGCGGGAAGTCGATATAATCGGCCCAGCTCGCTCAACAAAGTCCGGGAAGTCGATAAAATCGGCCCAGCTCGGCACAAAACGCGGGAAGTCGATATAATCGGCCCAGCTCGCTCAACAAAGTCCGGGAAGTCGATAAAATCGGCCCAGCTCGGCACAAAACGCGGGAAGTCGATATAATCGGCCCAGCTCGCTCAACAAAGTCCGGGAAGTCGATAAAATTGGCCCAGCTCGGCACAAAATAATACCTGAAAGTCGATATGATCGACACAGCTCGGTAGAAAACAAGTTAACTCGAAGGCATCGTATCTAATATGTTGACAAGTCGAACGCCTCCAATGACAACAGTCAAACACTTATAAGTCCTAACGGGACAGAAGTCCAACGACATCGGAGCCTAAGGGATGATAGTGGCCGAGTTGCACCTCTAACAGATCAGACCCGACCTTGAAAGCTCAGATTTGATCTGGGGGGCTTATGACGATACCGTATCGAACACCTCCACGTGGCCTCACGAGAGGAGACTCTTAGGTTAGAGCGAGTGGTGGCCAAGAGGTCGACTCGACATGCTCAGGAAGCCAAGGCAGCAATCCCATATCGAAGATCCACATCGACCGAGTAAAGTCCGCGAGAAGCGTACAAGCTCGACTTCTCGAGTCGAATATCGACGACACGAAGCTGGAAAGCAGTGCGGGTTGTAAAAGCCCATTACCTTGAAGATAGTTTAACTTGGAGAAGAAACAAGGCCCAGTAAGGGTAAATATGACAATAACCTCAGCTGACCCATAATTAGGGTTAGGGCACAAATAGCCCCTATAAATACTAGTTAACATGAACTACGAAAGGGGGCTTGATTCCTGAATAATCAACAGGATACGTAGGCAACTTGAGAGAGACTCTCAAGCTCAGTCCAAAATATACACAAACAAATACACCCATCACACGAAGATTTAGGGTTCTTAAGGTTTCACCTCATTATCATATAGAAGAACGGCCCGATTTTATTATTAGACGAAATCCAGCATCGTCAAAACTCAAACTCAAGAACTGCTCCAAAGTGGCCGGAAAGATAAGCCCAATACCCGAAGAATCATTTGTGGTTGAAGCATCAACGCTGCACTTGATGACTCCTATGGAGGATGTGCCGGTCTCTTCAAATTCAGTCACGTCTCCATCTTTGTGGAAATGCCTACATGGTTGTCTGACAACAGGTCAAGGACATCTTCAAGGAAATCTGGGTGATGAAGTGTGCTTAGCTTGTGGTGGAGCGTTGGAGTCTCCGTGACATGTTTGTTTGACTATGAGATTGCCACTCCGGTGTGGCAAGCTTCTCGCTTCCCCTATGTTCTTGATTATGCAGGTACTTTTTTTTGTTTGTTTTTGTGTGGAGATGTATGTACAGTTGTAAGAGGACAATTGCTTATATTATTTGGCAGTTGTGACATCTTTGGAAAACGCGATGTAGTGTTTTGTTTGATGACCATGCAGTTTTTGTTAGTCGTATTTACTCTCGTTCGTTAGCAGCAACAGATAAATATGTGGGGGCAATTACTGCTTTTCTTTATAAACCTTAGCATCCTGCACATCACGTCAAATGAGAGGTCCCTCACATATGGAGTAATGATATTGAATGTAACATTAGATGATTTTTATTTTTATTTTTTGAGTGAAGATGAAATTTTATATCATTTTATTTTTTGGATATTTTATTTAGAAGATATGAAGTTTAAAAGTGATATGCATATGACCATTGTGGTCCTTAAACCCTGAGGACAGAGTGCACGGCATAAGTGTCCGTGATTTATATATCATAGCCATTGCCACAATGATCATCTGATCGTTAATCATGATGTCATGACCGTTAATTTTTGGACGGATAATAATATGGATACAACTATTTGTATCATGATTTATGATTGACACTGTTGAATATCATTGCATCATTAGTTATTATATAACGATTGTGTCCGTATCATTACATTCGGCAAGAGAGGTGCAATGCACTGCACCTAACCACGATGCTTGGGTAACCCGACAGCATTGTTTCAACGGATAAACCCAAAAGCAAAGTGCTAGAGCTCTTTGAGGCTCTCCTTGGTAAGAGAAGAGGAGTTTTGATGGAGCAGTGAGTGCAACAACTTGTTTAGGACAACTAGCTCAATCCATCTTTTCCGGACATGGAAGCTACTGCCTCTTTTTCAACCATTAGCTCCCGCCATTACTCCTCACCTTCTCTGCCACTTCCCAAACCCATTTTCTCCAATTCCAAGCATTACAAGAAACCCACACCGTCAGCTACTTCTTCCTGGACTGGCTCTGCATATTCTGTCTCTTTCTCTTCTCGAAATGCCTTTTCTGTAAGTTATTTCTCATGTTACAGTTTGTTTGTCTGTTTTCTCGTTACTTTTTGGCATACAATCGATCAACTGTCATAATAATTTTGTGTAGAGACGAGTGTGGGAAAGGATCAACTTCAAGAGGGGGACTTTTTTAGGGGAAAATGGACGACGGGGTTTCAGAGTTCGAGCTGAAATGTTCGGACAGCTTACCGGCAGTCTGGAAACTGCTTGGTACAAACTCAAGGGGGAAGGTTGTGCTTTTTCCTTCTATTTCTATTGTTTGTGTATCATTTTTTTTTTTATTTACTAGTCGTTTTTAATGGGAAATTTGCAATGGTTATTTATTGTTTTGAATTGTTGAGGATTAATAGCACAGCCTTCTTCCTCTGTTTGGCTTTCCCCCTTCTTAGTTAGTTAATCTACTGTTTGTGTCTTAGTTAACGTTTCGCAATAATATGAAGTAGAAGAAGAAGAAAAAAGGGTAATGTTTTTCATGATGAAAACAAAATATGAATTTAGGACTTGGAATGAGAGACAGAGAGAGAGATCATTTGATCACCTTGAATTGGACTAAACAAGTCATAAATGAAATATTTTATGACTGGTAAGATAAATGGAAGCATTTGCAGGGTCAGTAAGGTTATTTTGATGAAAAACTAACAATGCAACATCGAGTTCTACAAAATGGCACCATGCTTTACTGGTCTGAATGTCGGGCAATAAACTACGAGGATGAACAATAGACAAGAAACAGAATCTACAATGCCATGTGTGGGCATAACATGATGGATAAGATAAGGAACAAGCGTTCTGTAGATGCGCCTGTTAGGTGTTGCGAAATACAAGCCAAGACGCATGATAAACGCAGGACACGTAGAAAAAGAAGAAAAGATATGGAATGTAACAGCTCAAAATGATATTGACTTATATCACAGAGGGTATGGTTTGTGATAGAGTGCAGTGGATACATGCAATCCATGACGAACCTCACCTAGTAGAAATAAGTCTTGTTTGTTGTTCTAGGATTTAGAATGAGATGTGCTAATAAAAGAATGACATGGATGGAATGCTGATATTACGAGATTGTGGTTCCTTCACTCCCTTAACCTAAACAAGTCCACCTATTTTGTTTTCATCCTAAATTAATGCTCGGACGCAAATCAGAACTTGTGGTCTAACGATTGCTTGAATCAGGTTTCTTAGCAAGTTTTTATGTATAATTTTTTATCTACTATATGGCATTCCGCACAGCTGTTTTTAATTTGGTAATATTTCTGAGGTGGGGTGGAGGGTTTGAATTTAATGGGTCATACCGGGCTCGCCATTTTTTTCGTTGCTCTAATGCTGTGTATCTAATGTTGTTCTCCATTGTCTTATGTCCCAGAGGTCTTGACGAAGGAAAATATTGCAGAACCTATGAGAGACATCAGAAGGGCTCTTCTAGAAGCCGACGTAAGTCGATCGTACCTCCATTAAGTTTTTTTTGTTTGTAGGAGATCCTACCATCTCTTCTATGTGCAGGTTAGCCTTCCTGTTGTGAGAAGATTTGTGCAAGCTGTTAGTGATCAAGCTGTAGGTACTGGTTTGATTCGCGGAGTGAGGCCAGATCAGCAACTGGTTAAGGTATGCTAATTGTCGGTAACTTTGCAATCAAATGAAGCTACATTCCAGTGTGAATAATCCTCAAGTTCGTTATTGTGCGGGGAAAGTAGACCCCCATGCTTTCATATTTAAAGTCGCATTGGAGTTGCTTTAAATTAACTTCTTTTTTGCAAAGAGTAGCACTTTCCGTGGTTAATATGTGATATATGTATATGTGTGTCAAACTATCAGAATATAGCAGCAACGTGTAGTCCCTTTACATTTGTTCTTTTACAATCACCTTTTTCATTATCATAAAAAAAAAAAGAGGATCTTATCTGAGATGCGGTTTGTCATGCTATTATCTTTTATACTTTTGATCTCCTTATGGATCGATATTGGAATTCTCTTTCAGCGTATTGAACAGACAAACTCGGAGAAACAATAGATGATAAGTCTAATTAGTTGATCAGCCTGAAGCCTGACTTTGCTGTTTGATTTCTTGAAATAAGTATCAATACTTGTATGTACTAACGCAGATTGTACGTGATGAGCTAGTGAGACTCATGGGAGGAGAAGTTTCTGAGCTTGTCTTTGCGAAAAAGGGACCCACCGTAATTTTATTGGCCGGTCTGCAAGGTGTTGGAAAGACAACTGTTAGTGCAAAATTAGCATTATATCTAAAGAAGCAGGTGTGGCTTGAAACCCTTCAACCCCCCCCCCCCCCCCCCCTCTCTCTTTGTCATAGGTTAACTTGATGCAAATAATATATCTTCCCATGACCGTCACGAGTACATGTTTCAGGGAAAGAGTTGCATGCTTATTGCTGGAGATGTGTATAGACCTGCTGCAATTGACCAATTGGTTTATTCTCGGTGATCAGGTACCGAACTTTATTCCAGAATATGCAAATAATAAGAACATATATATGTATACAAGTTTGTTAATCTTCATGGTAAACCGGTCATTAGGTAATCAGTGACCTTTTTCTCCATGCTCATATGGATCCTTTTGATACCAAGATTTTGCTGAAGCTCACTTCATTCTTTTGCGGATTTTTTTCTTAAAAATCTTTTCATAGGTCGATGTGCCTGTTTATACAACTGGAATTGAAACTAAACCTGCAGAGATAGCTCGGAAAGGTTTAGAAGAAGCCAAGAAGAAAAATGTTGATGTGGTTATAATGGATACAGCTGGAAGACTTCAGGTCATGTACTGCCTATAAATATGTTTGAAATAATATTAATACCGTGTGTTTGTATCAGTCAAAGAAAACACCGTTATATCTATTGTTTTTCTCTTTTATCAGATAGATAAAGCGATGATGGATGAATTAAAAGACGTTAAAAAGACACTAAATCCAACAGAAGTCTTGCTTGTGGTTGATGCAATGACCGGACAAGAAGCCGCAGGTAATGAATGGTTTTCGTATTCTTCAGTGCCCTTTTAATCTCAAGCCGCGAACAAGCAGCTATTTTTAATGCTGTCACTATATCTCGGGAAATTGTAGCATTGGTTACAACCTTTAACCTTGAAATCGGAATCACGGGTGCCATTTTGACAAAGCTTGATGGAGATTCAAGAGGTGGAGCTGCTTTAAGTGTGAAAGAGGTCTGGCTGGCCTCATTAATGAATTTTTTAAATCTATTTGCTTTTCAAATTTTCACGTAACAAACCTGAAATGAATATCAGGTATCGGGAAAGCCCATCAAGCTTGTTGGTAGAGGGGAGCGAATGGAGGACCTTGAACCTTTCTATCCAGATCGTATGGCAGGTCGTATCCTAGGAATGGGAGATGTTCTGTCATTTGTAGAGAAGGCGCAAGAAGTTGTAAGTGTGAACACTTACACTGTAAGTAGAAAGACACTTTTAATATGGAACTAATTTATCAGACGACGTGTGCGTAGATGCGCCAAGAAGATGCAGAAGAGTTGCAAAAGAAGATCATGGGTGCAAAGTTTGATTCAATGATTTCTTGAAGCAAACACGTGCTGTTGCGCAAATGGGTTCTATGTCTCGTGTTATCGGAATGATTCCTGGCATGGGGAAAGGTTTGTAAACTATTTTGTTCTTCTTCTTTCACTTACCTACTTTAGGTGCTATTCTTTCCCCTAAAAGCTAAATGGGCCCAAATTTCGCTTTGCTGTGTAAATAAGGTAACACCTACACAAATTCGAGATGCAGAGAAGAACTGGAAGATAATGGAGACAATGATTGAAGCAATGACCCCAGGTTTTGTTTCATACAAGTCTTTCAAGAGGATCCTACATTTTTGTAGATAACTAGTATCCGTATTATCTCATACTATATCTAGATGAGTTGGTTTTCGAGTTTCCCTCCTGACTTTGAGATTTTTTTCTCATCCAAATATAAACCCCAAATTCAAAAGTCATTAAAGACGATGCTCTTTGTTTGCTGAAATGGGCGATTTATTTGCAGAGGAAAGGGAGAAACCGGAACTATTGGCAGAATCTCCAGCAAGGAGAAAACGAGTTGCACAAGAATCTGGCAAAACTGAGCAACAGGTAAATGAATTGGGGAAGTAGGGTCCTTAGGTAAGCTCGTAAAGAGGAAAGTCTACTGCCAGTGTCCTCAATGAGGATATTCACTTGCCTATAAATCAAAACACGACACGTGGCCTGATTTTTGCGTGTTTGTAGTGGCATGTATCGTTTTATAATTGGATGCAGGTGGATCTTCTCGTTGAGGACATTCTGTAGTAGAATATTCCCTCGGTAAGTACAGTAATTTCTTACTGAGTGGTGTATTTATTTGTAATGTTTAGGTGAGTCAACTTGTGGCTCAACTTTTCCAAATGCGCGTAAAAATGAAGAACTCGATGGGAGTTATGCAAGATGGTGGATCTATTCCTGCCCTTAGCAACCTTCAAGAGGCACTAAAATCTGAAGAAAAGGTACCCTTAAAAACTGACCAGTGCTAATGAAGTTGTATTCTTGCAACATTCAATATGTGACGAGTATAATATTGAACTAATATTATTCCAATAATCAGTTTGAGATTTCTGCATTTTCCCTCGAGATTCTGGTTGTGTTGAGTCTTTCTGCACTAACTTGTTGGCAAAGAGCAAGATATAAGTATCATTCCTACCAAGATCGATACATCCATAGCCGCACTTCTGCACAACCAGTGGGACCTACTATTTAATTATCGGCCTTAAATGATGATGATTGTTGAAAGGTTGTGATTGTATCATTTCTCTGTGCGAGGATATGCCCTACTTGAAATGAAAAGTGTGTATTATTGCATTTATTGTTGCTGTACATTGTAGCATGAACACATGATATTTCTTTATGTTGATGGGGTTCTTCATCAGGCGCCACCTGGAACCGCAAGGAGAAAAAAGCGATCAGGATCAGGAACACGAACACAGCTTGCAGACTCATCATCGCAAAGTAGACCAAGCCCTCGTGGATTTGGGGCCAACAATTGATTATAGCAGGCCATTGTCTGAATTCTGAATGGATATAATAATGCAAATGCAAGGGGTAGTGATAGTCTACGGCAATCGGGGAGATTAAGGTTCAGAAATCTGTGGAGAGGTTTTTTTTTTGGTTGTTTCCTAAATTTACTTTTCCTGTACTGCACTTTTGTATATGTAGTGATGGACTGATGGGAAAAGAACCATATGCTAACATTTTCCGCATTCCTTTGAAATTGTATCTTGTGAGAAAAATACATAAAGAACAAACCTTTCTATTATCCGAGCCATTTGCATGAAATTTTTTTCATCTTACAACTGTTTTTAATTTCTCCCAAGTGAACATGCATTGTTATATTCATTGATTCCAACTATATTTCACCTGAGTAGGGGTGTGTATCCAAAAAAAATATGTGGTCATAATAAATTACATAATACTCCCTCCGTATCACAATAACTGAGGCAGTTGCCAAAAGTCAACATGTCTAGGTACATACAAAAAGCAATTAATCTGAAATTAAAAAATGTCTAGGTTCATTCAATAAATGAATGTATCTTTTTTGGCAACTGCCTCAGTTATTGTGATACGGAGGGAGTAATAAATTAAGTTGAGGATGGAGGGATCGGGAAACGCCAACTAGTCAAGGGCGACGCCTGGTTATCCTTAACATACGAGCTAATGTGGGGAGAGATAGCCCGATGACGTTAGTTGTTTTGTCAGGAAATGATGTTGACTCTGCTTCTAATAGACAATGCGACTGAGGGTGTCCCTTTTGGTAAGATCTTGTGCGTGTCTAGGCTCGGGTCCAAGCCGTCTGCTTGCAGAGTTGCCCATCCCGTGGGATGTCTAAACTTACATTTAGCAAATACGAGGCAAGAGCTGAAGAGTCATTACAGCCTAATCCCGAACCGACCAACTTATGGTCGTGACATCATGTCAACATTTAGTGTTAAACATATGTATCAAAATGTGACGGCCCGTTCCGGACACCGTGTCCTTATCCGGAAAAGAACGCCCGGCACGTATATAATTTAATATTTAAATCAATTATACACGTAAGCCTTCCGTGAACACATTAGAGTTAAAGCGGAAATGAACAGACACGGGAAATTTTATATGACATATAGAGCCGAAGGGAATATCTTACATTACCAACTATTCATCTTACATGTCAAAATGTCTCAAAACAAACCATAATGTACCAAACTATCTTATTATACAGCCAAAGGAAAGCCAAGACGGAAAAGTAAACTAATAACACAAGCTTCAAACGCCATCCAGAGCTCACTCCTCATAACACACGTCTTCCTCATATCCTGCGTCATCTTCTCGGGTGGAAAACAACAAAATAAAAGGGGTGAGTACATAAGCACTCAGTAAAGGGTAGAAGTACCGTGGTTAACAACATTAATAATACCCACTGTATCAACAATCAACCACGTAAGAATTACTTACTACCAAGTATGTATAAAGGCACACTCTCCTCTACTAGTCCAACTAGTAAAACTCAACCAAGCAAGGGATGAGTTGTACACAAGTCCGAGGACACCTTGCATGGTGAAGACTGCACCACGACACAGTCAGCCCCTTGAAAAAGGCATAGGGCTAGTCCCTAAGTGAAGTCCAAGGCCCTGAGTCTAGCCGACCCTGGGGCATTGACCCTTCCAGCTGCGATATTAAAACGTGTCTCACCAAGGACTAGTGCACTTAATCTTTTAGACTCCAAGTATGTTTGTCGTTGTATTATCTAACCACTTATATTCATTGCACATAAAAGGCTTCCTAAGGACATCTAGTCCTAGATCATTCTATATTAAGCTAGATACCACTTAGCACAGAAAGAGTCAGCTACTAAGCACAACTCCCCACATAGCCAGGAGCTGTCTTCCGGTGATCCCGTGTTTCTCCCCGCAGAGGGTCTCTACACGGTGCTGTGCCAAATCTACCAGAATCCATACTCAAAACTATGTCACATACCATGTAAGGCTTGTCACATACTCACACAATGCTAAACAATCATTAATTAACATAGGCATATCTCAAAGCATTAAATAACATATATAACACAACACGGCTGAACACCCCTTTACCTCAAATCCTAGAAGAAAGCTTAAGTCCAACGCAGCTTTCGTCGTTGTGAGACTCGTGATGCGACTGATAGTGATATGTGGCTAATACTAGTTGTCTCTTTATATTATTTTGGTGTGTTATTATTGTACCAGAATAACGATACAATTTCTATTATATGATATATATATTATATGTCTACACTTTAATGGCTTTTTATAGCCAAATTTGGAAACCATTAGTCATCACAAAGGACACTTGTCAACCATGGCAACCATGCCACCATGCAACATTGTTATGTTGCCACCTAACACAAACTAGGAAAATGTGGCTAGCTCTTGAATCTTCTAGTGTTTACTTTGATCTTTCAAGTATATTCATGCACAATTTATAATCATATCTTTTGTTTTTGAGAAAGTTTGCATACATATCTAATATATATGATATATTCATATCTAAACACATGCTATACATATACTTGCACATATATAACCATACGTAATATATATGAAAACATATAATTAAATTTATGCATATATATATATATATATTTCTAACGTATATATACTCACACATATATTTATACATACACTTAATAGATATAAATATCTACTATCACACATATATTAGTAACAATTTAATTCAATACCGACTACCTACACGTGATTGACTCGTAAAACCGATGGTAGAGTGATTAGGAAGGATGAAAATTGAATGACTTAATTTTAAAGTGAAAAGATAACAATACTAATAAATATCCCCATAAAATTTCTGAAACGACATATCTACCCTTTCGTGAAATTACGGGGCATCACATCCTTCCCCCCTTAAAAGAAGTTTCGTCCTCGAAACTAAGATATACCTGGTAGATTAAGGAATTCGGGAAACTCTGAAGTCATGTCATTTTCAACTTCCCATGTAGCCTCTGAGGGTGTATGGTTGCTCCACTGAACCAAAACCAAAGGAATCTTTCGATTCTGATGGGTTTCACTTTCCTTTCAAGAATTCGAATCGGTCTTTCCTCATATGATAAGTTCTCCTTGATCAATTCCGGATCCACATCGGCTCCCACATCTAACTTGGTCAAACATCTCTTCAACATTGAGACATGGAACACATTATGAACTCTTGATAAGGACTCAGGTAACTTCAACCAATAAGCTAAGGGTCCAACCTTTTCAATAATCTCAAAAGGACCAACATAGCGAGGGCTCAACTTTCCTTTTTTCCCAAACCTTCTCACTCATTTCATTGGTGAAGCTTTTAGATATACTCTATCGCCAACTTCAAAATCCAAGGGTCGTCTTCTCACATCTGCCCAACTCTTCTGTCTATCTTGGGCTGCCTTCATATTTCGTTGAATCAAGGTAACCTTTTCTTTTGCCTGCTGAACTAACTCTGGTCCCGTAATAAGCCTTTCTCCAATCTCATCCCAATATAAAGGAGTCCTGCATTTCCTTCCATATAAGGCTTCAAAAGGAGGCATTCCTATGGTTGCGTGGTAACTATTGTTGTAAGCGAACTCTGCAACCGGTAGATATTCATCCCATGATCCACCTACTTCCAGAACACAAGCTCTTAGCATATCTTCGAGTGTCTGGATAGTCCGCTCTAATTGTCCATCTGTCTGAGGATGGAAAGCCGTACTCATTTCTAGCTTGGTCCCGAAGGCTTTCTGTAAACTCCTCCAAAATCTGCCAACAAATCTGCTATCTCTGTCGGATACGATCGACACTGGAACCCCATGAAGCTTCACAATGTTATCAAGGTACAAAGTAGTCATCTGTTTCACTGACATAGTGATCTTGGCCGGTAAGAAGTGAGCCGATTTAGTCAACATCAACACATTCTGGATCAGTGACTTGGAGATTTTCAGCAGGTTCTGAAACCTCATCTTCCATTCCAATAAACTTTGGTTCATCAAATACAACATGTATAGATTCTTCATGTTTCAATGTCCTTTTGTTCAATACCATGAATGCCTTGCTGACTGAAGAATATCCTAAGAAAATTCCTTCATCTGATTTTGGTTGGAATGTCTTCAATTGCTCCTTATGATTTAAAATAAAACACTTCCTTCCAAATGGATGGAAATATGATATGTTTGGTTTTCTTCCATTCCATATCTCATAAGGTGTCTTCAGCAGCTTCTTGTTTACTGAGGTCTTATTTTGTGTATAGCATGCTGTATTGATTGCTTCAGCCCAATTTCTTTCAGGTAATAATTCTTCACAAATCATAGTCCTCCCTGCTTCTTTCAAGGTCCTGTTTCTTCTCTCAGCAACCCCATTTTGCTGAGGTGTACCAGCAGCAGCTAATTGATGCAACACGCCATTTTGTTCACAATATTCTCTTATGACTTTATTGAGAAACTCAGTACCCTTGTCTGATCTGATCATCACTACTGTTAAACTTTTCTCATTTTGAAATCTCTTCAAAAGTTCTGGCATCTTTTGAAGTGTTTCACTTTTCTTGTTCATAAATACTACCCAAGTGTATCTTGAATTGTCATCCACAACTACCAGAGTGTACTTATTTCCTGTTACACTTGTTGGTGTTACCGGTCCAAATAAATCCATGTGCATCAGCTCCAAAACTCTTTTTGTTGACTGTTTAGTCTTTGACTTGAAGCTTGACTTTGTTTGTTTACCTTGCTGACATGCATCACATATAGCATCCTTTTTGAATGTGATCTCAGACAAACCAATCACTAACTTCTTTTTCACCAATTGAATAATATCATCAAAGTTAAGATGATTCAACTTCTTGTGCCACAACCAATTCAAATCTAACATAGTATGCACAATCAGGCATGTCTCTGAAACAGCAGTAGACCAATCCACAACAAGTAATAAGGCTTTAACTAAATATATTCCACTGCAACAAACTCAGCAATGTCAGTAGCGCTCGACCGCTCGCAGTCCGTTGACCACTCAGTAGTATGCTGACAGTTGATATTACTGGATTTGTTGCTGCGGAATATATTTAGTTAAAGCCTTATTAATTGTTGTTAAAAGAATGAGACTAGGTATTAGATACTCAGTAGTGTAAGTGTGTGATTCAGTTGCTAGTTTCAATAGGTTGATGTGACCAGTATACTAAATGCAGAAAGTAAGTAGGCAATTTTATAGTGGTTCCAGGTGGTGTAATCCTGTCAGTCCACTCTTCTCCTGTGATGTTGGAGGAAATTCAATAGAGATCTTTGAGGTTGCAGTTACAAAAATCCTTCACCAATAACTATGGCTTCACAAACTGAACACTTGAAATGGCTAGGATTGCTGCTCCAAAGTATTCCACTGGTCCTTGAAGGGTAGGATTGCCTCTTCACCAGCTCCATCACAAACAACGGTTCTTGACACCTAAGTGCTTCTCTGTCTTCAGCAGGTTTCTTGTAAAAGAAAGTTTGAATCAAGTAAATGATTCAACAGTCAGCAGCTTGATCAGGATGAAATGATCAGCAGATTGATGTCTTCAAATGTGTATACTTGATGTAACTTGATGGCAGGTTACACTTGAATATATTTTTTGATCAGTCAGCTAAAGTTCTGTGTATGTCAGCAGGGTGATTTTCTTGATCAAAAACTTGATAGCTTTAAGTAGATTATTTGTTTTTCATCATATGTATCTGAATCAGGAGTCTTCTATTTATAGGAGAGAATCTTGTGACTTATGTTTGAAATTCAAACATAACCATTTCAGATTTGTCTCCATCTTGACTGGCTTTCTGTCTCTGTACATAGTATTGACACTGTCAGTTTGCTTTTTGTCAGTTTTCAGTCTGTCCACCCTTTGTCTTGTGTCCATTGGTTAATCCTCTGAATCTTTCCAACGTTCTTTTCATCTTGGCCATTGATTTGTTGACAATATCAAGGCTTGTAATTCATCCTTATCCTTGTAATCTTCCAATGTAACCGTTGATTAAATCGAGAAATACATTCAGTAGATGCCTGTGTATATTAGTCTACTGATGTTCATGTCAGTCAACTGTCTTAAGTCTTCTGTGTTTATGAAGCACTTCAGTTGGCTGTCTTTTATCTAAATTTTGATTGTGAAGTTAGAGTACACCAATTTGAACATAACTAAGTTCCAATCACCACTTAACATATGTAACTTAGACCTTGTATACATGGTATATGCAATCAGTTTATGTCATCACAGACTTCCCTAAATTCTGATTCCATGTCCTTGAATTTAAATATTAAGTTTGATCCCTTAGCCTTCAATAAATGAGTTTGTACCCTCACCCTTCAGTCTTCAGCAGGTTCCTAGACACTCTACTGACCTAGCTACCCTACTGATCTAGACGGAGTCGGTCGTCACCGATACGGTCACCGACCTAATTAGAGTGCATGTTTGATCAAACCTATACAAAGATCAAACTCTAATAAACCTATACATTTGATCTAGACATCTTTTTGCCTTTGCTCTAGAACAGCAAGTCTGGCACTCATCATTAAAACTTAAAATATGTACAACAAGCAGGGATAATACTCTTGGAGCCGGGTTCGTCTGAAGAGATCGAGAAGGCCATAAGATTCAACTTCCCTGCCTCCAACAACCAGGCCGAGTATGAAGCAGTCATAGCCGGGCTGGAGTTGGCCAAAGCTATGAACGTCGAAAATCTGGAAGTGTTTTGCGATTCGAAGGTGGTGGTCTGCCAAATCAACGGCGCGTTTGAAGCAAGAGATGAAGTACTGAAAAGGTATCTCAATCTTGTCAAAAATTAAGAAGCAGCTTCAAGTACTGTGAATTCCGAAACATATCGTGGGAGCGGAATGAGCGGGCAGATTATTTTTCCAAGCTGATCTCCAAAGATGAGTTCAGCAACCCCGCGGTCATGTTTGAATAGTTGGAAGAGCCCGCCGACAGCCGAGCTGAAATCATGGATTTTCAACCATTGGCTCCATGTTAGATAGATGAAATTAAAGCGTACATAGAAAATGGGATACTACCGGAAGATGCCAAAGAAGCACAAGCCCTCATGAAAATATCGGCGCATTATACGATCCTGAACGGAATTCTGTACAGAAGATCTTCTTCAAAGCCACTGCAGCGTTGCGTCAGACCCGAAGAAGTATAGGGCATACTCACAGAACTGCATGAAGGGGTGTGCGGGGGCCACCCCTCTAGCCGTATTTTGGCCCAAAAGACATTATTGGCAGGGTACTACTGGCCAAAGTTGGCGGAGGATGCTGAAATGTACTCTAAGAGCTGTGACAATTGCCAGCGCTTCGCCGACATACCAAGGCTACCCTCGGTCGAGCAGAGCATCATTGTCGCCGCATGGCCTTTCGACATGTGGGCAATCGATCTTATTGGTCCACTTAAAAAAGGCCGATCGAAGTGCGAATATGTAGTTGTCACTGTGGATTATTTCACAAAGTGGATCGAGCCAAAGGCGCTTGTAAAAATCTGCGCCAAAGACATAATATACTTTTTACTGGATCAAGTTTGGACTCGGTTTGGGGTGCCATGAGCCATCGTATCCGACCATGGCCCGCAGTTCAGAGATGAGTTCGATGAATTTTGCAAGGAGCATAACGTCAAACATTGGCAATCCTCGGTATGCTACCCCTAAGGAAACGGTCAGGCGGAAAACGCCAATAAGCAAGTGTTAAAAGTGTTGATGCAGAGCCTGGGCGAGAAGGCTGGGAAGTGGGTAGACTACCTGCCTGAAGCCCTCTGGGCGCTCCAGACAACCCGAAAGGTGACAACGGGGAGACGCCATTCGCATTAACATATGGGTCAGAGGCGATGGTACCCGTGGAAATGGCACTGCCAAGCCACAAAGAGGCACCACGACAAACGAATCCGCGATCATTCTTTTGCGGTAGGAGACTTTGTCCTATGCAAAAAGTAAGCAATAGGCCAGAAAACCGATAAAGGAAAGCTGGCCGAAAATTGGGAGGGTCCTTGGCAAGTATCGAGGACAGTCAAAAAGGGGACGTACATCCTCAAAGTCAAAGAGGGCCGCGAGTTCAATAGGCCCTGCACGCTGATAACTTGAAACGATATTACACGTATGGGCAATGACCTCAACTTGTTTTTAGAAGCGTTTTTTTGTAAAGGCACTGAGCCCGTTTTATTATGATCAATGAAATATTTTTTAAAATATCATTGGGCACAAACAATTTTTGTTTCCGACAACAAAGCTTGTCCGATACAGAAGAGGGTCACCCGAAATCGCTAAAAGCAGACATCCAGCAGACACGTTTATGGTGTCGTCAGAGACACGCAAATTCGAAAAAATAAAACACAAAAGCAAGATCAAGCCAACAAAATAAAGGAAGGCAATTCATTACAAAGTGAAGATTTTTACATGGGAGTCAAAAAAAAGTGGACTTCGCCCTTCACTCATCGTCTCAAGATGGGAGAAATATATGTCCGTAGTAGGACAGACCGGCATCCCTCGGGTCAGGATGCACATGGTGGAAATCATCTAGGCAAAGGGTAAGGGCAACGTGCCATTTATCACAGTAGCATACTTGATCGCCTCGGAATGGATCAGGCGACCCTAGTTAATGGTCGTCTCAGGAATCGAAAGGGCATAGAGAACAAACGCCTCGGCATCAGTGACCTCCTTGAAATCGGATAGACATAAGACCCGAGTATACATAAAGCACTTGCACTCCCTCTTCTCCCGGTTCAGCATATCCGTTGTCACATCGGTGCCGTCCATCCACTCATGGCGAAGCAAAAAATGAAGGGCGTCGAACCGGATAGCATAATATTCGTCCTTATCATCAAGGTTCCAAAAGGTGTTATAATCCTCAACAGGATTTGGACGGCCATAAAAGTCATTTATGGCGGCCGGGGTAAAATCCACAGTCACCCCACGAACAGAAACGGTGGTGGTGTGATCAACATGGCCGTTCTCAGATAGGGCGGCGTAAAATTAACGCACCAGGGTTAAGTTATACCTCCCGGCCTGTGTGGTGACAAAATGCATCCAACCATTGGCGTTAATGGTAGCCCGATGACCTGGACCAACACGACGCAAGTTAAGCTTTCTCTCCACCAGATGACCCTGATTGCGAAAGAAGGTCAGGAAATTATCCATGGCCACCGGATAGGCGGTAAGCTGGAAGCAGCCAGAGGGTTCTTCTCCAATAATGGGCTCAAAAGCGTTAGAACATTGATTGGAAGAATCGGAAGAAGACATGGCAAAATTTTCAAAATAGTTCGAAAAGGATGGGAGAAATTTCTCAAGAAGGGTGAAGGATGTTCAGAAAAAGTTGCAAGTGAGGAAGAAGAGGGAAAACTCTTCCTTTTATAGACCTGAAAAATTAAAATACGGGAAGGTCAGGGGTCACAAACATTCGAATTCAAGTCTCTATAGTAACCGAGCTGACGCTTCGAAAAATAGCAGTCATAAATGCGTCGGTAGGATAAGGGGTCATAAAGGCGTCAGTTGAATAGAGTTATGAGGTTTCACGTCCTCGAGAAACCAAACCGTCTGAGCCGATTTTGACCATAAACAGCGGCCCCATCGATATAAGGGGACCATTGTCGGATACGGGAGAGTTACTTTCACCCACGATCAAGTTTTGTTTTCAAGGGCGTTCTCACCTCGCTAGGGAACGGGGGACGCAAGTGAAAACTCAAATTCCGAAAAATCGAAGCAAATGCAAAAACAAGAAAACAAATACAGTATGGGAGGGCCGTAAAGGCCGATTTTTACAAGAGTGGACAGAAAGAAGACCTAAAGCTAATCGAAGTCAGAGTTTTCTGTCGGCGAGTCCGAAACGACAAGTGCATGCTCAACATTTGCACGTGGCGGCACCACCATGTCGTCGTGAGAAACAGGCATCCCGGTAGTGTGGACACACAAGCGGGAAATCAGCCTAGGAAAGGGGATGGGCCCATGTAGGTCTGTCTGGGCAGCAAATGTAATTATCGCCCGGTAAATCAGCAGACCCAATCAATGTTGACGTTATCACCGGCCCGCATGATCGCATAACGGAGATGCGACTCGGCCTCTAATATCTCTTCAGCATAAAATGAGGGCAGCACCCAAGAATTGATAAACCTCATCCACTCCCGGTTGGCTTGGAGCATCTCCGAAGCATAACCTTCTGGTAAAGGGTCCCAATCACCCGGTATCAAGCTCCTGAGTGCCACGGCTCCGTAGATGCGCCTCCTCAACTCGCTGCCGAGACCCTAGACCGTCTCAAAATGCACGTACGTAGGGTGAGCAGGAAATTCAAAGAACTCATTGATGATGGCAGGGCTAATGGAAACATTGACTCCCAGAGGGGGACAACGGTGGCAGCGTTATCGGTTAAAACTACTATCGACAATGCATAATAGAACTCCTGCACCATAGTGGCGTTGTATGGCCATCGAGGTGCCTTCAGAAAACTAACCCACCTCAGATGAGCAACACGCTCACACTCGGCAAAGCAGATTTTCTGAAAGTTTAAGCCCATCTCTGCTAACAAGGGAAGTTGATTGAAAATGGAGAAAAAATTAGCAATGGACAAGGGAGAGGACGTATGAAAGAAGGGAGAATCACCGAAGTTGGCCATTGTTATGGAAAAGCAAAAGCTCAAAGAAGATATGTTCTAGGAAGGATGAGAAGCAGAGAGAGGATGCGTTTGAAAAGAGAGCAAAGCTCCCTCCTTTTATAGCACAAGATAAATGATCCAACGGAGAAAACAAAACTGATCGGACGGCCAAAATTGAAATTCGGTTCGGATTTCAAAATTTGAATGAACATTAATGGCCGAACAGTTATCGGAACCGCCACCATCATTAGCACGATCTCCGGAAACGCGTGAAACGGTCAAAGAGCAGTAACTGATCAGAAGTGGAAGCTTTGCCTCAGAGCGTGTCAGAAAAAGCCGGCAACCGTCAGACTTTACAACTGGGAGTCTCGAACCCGCTTTGAACGTGTCCGCCTATAGGTATCATCGGACACACACAAAGTAGGTGGCCGCACCGAAATTTTTAAAACGAGCAAACAGGTCCTGTGGGATCCTCAAGCCAGTGGCTAGTATAAAGTTAATAGTTTCAATTCAGATCCACTAGTAACGGCGGCTCAGATCTCACTCGAAACAAGGGGGCACGTTGAATTTTTCCGATATGGAGGGATTAAAAGTTCAACAATGAAAGGATTCAGAACGTGTTTGATGGGTATAAATAATTCCACCACCTCAACAGTAAGAAACAACCCACTGCGGCCTCCCTCCGGCATGACAAGAGAGATCGCAAAAGGGGGCGGCCACTGTGTCTCACCTCGCCGCGACCAAAGCATTTGCGGTCCCAGGTAAGTGCAACGGATCCCGTGAATCTCATCCGGTCAAGCCGAGAAGGGTCGCCAGCGGGGCGAGGCCGGAGAAGGCTTGCTCCTTGCGACCTCGAGAGATGGCCGCCGATTGATCCGCATCTTTTCCCCACTTGTATCTTAGATATTTCGTCTTGCTTAGTATCTAAGTTAAACCTAGCTATTAGTAAAATATCTAATAGATTACTTATTCCCTAAGTTACCCACCTCTATAAAAGGGGGTGGTCATTGTAAACTAAAAAAGGATGAGATATATGAAATACGCACTATACTTGCAAGCCAAGGCTCTCTCCATTCTCACTCCTCCATACCACCACCCACCGGAGTAACACCACACCTTAAATACAACGGATATCCACCGTCCATACACCGCAAGGACACCCGTGACGATTTAAACATCTTCGTTGGCTCCGTTACCGGGAAGAAAAAGCTTCATCGTTCATAAAAGCTACACATAATCCGAAAACGGCGGTCCATCCGACCGACTCCATCATCTAAAGATCACATCGGGTTGCCGGGAAGTCCGACCCAAGGCGAAATCTAATCACAAATAGTCAACCTATGGCGGGAAGCAAAGGACAAGCGGACCCCCAAACTCCGCGAGAGGCGTTGTACAAACACATATACAGGCTGACGCCGCGATAGAGACACAAGAGATTACGCAGGCGGGTGGGGAAGGATCACAAAGGGGAGTTTTGGCCCCTAGCGATGCCCGAAACTTGATAAATCAGAAGGCTAAGTCAAGAGAGGTCGTAGCGGCTTTGGATAGGAAAATCAGAGGATCATCTCGATCGCAGCAAAGCCAGAGGTCAACTCCCAGGGTAGAGCCAGATCTCCAGGAGGATCCGGAGGTTGTGGAAATAAGGGAATACGCGAGGTATGCGGAGACTATGTACCTAGCTAATTCCCGTCTAGTGGCTAAGGGCCAAACTCCAATGTCGGTACGACCCCCAAATCCTCCTAGAAATGAAATCGCTCCTGCGGCTGTGAATAGAGGTCGGCAAAGCCAGACTCGCGGGATCGAGATAGAGGAAAGCGTGCGTTCATCGGGTCGCAAAGGACCTAGGAAGGACGTTGTGCGGACCTCGGTTCTCCCGCGGATCGCAACCATCGAGGGAAAAGTCACACGAAAAAGGTTCGGCCTTCAAAAGGTTAGGTGAGAAGGACAAGGCCTCGGCCCCAAGTCGTCTCAGCCTTCCCGAAGAGAGATTTCCTCCCCAAGATAGGGACCCACCGGACGCCCGCATAATCATACGTGAGAAAAGAGCTCGTCGGGAAGAGTCGCAAGACTGCCGGGAGTCAGAGCGCAGGCCGGAAAAGACGAATACACAGGCACTGTCGCGGCCCAGTTTTGACCCCGTCTTGGCTGAGCAAATGGAAATAATGAAAAATGAGCTCGCCGAATTGAAAAAGTCGAGGCCAGCCGAGAGGGCCGCCCCGATCTCAGGAATTGACGTACTCGCCAAGAGAATTACGAAACATTGCTCGCCGCTCACGAAAAGGTTAGCTACCCCAGCTATAATTACTACAATGGAAATTCTTGCCCAAACGACTGGCTCACCGCTTTCCAAGGTCGCATCACCCTGGCGACCCAAAATAAATCCGCCTGGTGCATCGCTTTAGTCGGAAGCATGCGGGATAGGGCCGCCTCTTGGATACGGGGACTTCCCCGTGGCTCGATAAAAGGTCGGGAGGATCTCTCCGAGAAATTCGTCGAGAATTTGAATCGGCGAGTAGGCCAAAGAAAACTATAGAGGACCCGTACGAAGTTCGCATGGGAGGACATGAATCCGGAAAAGATTATTACGAACGTTTCATCGAATATACGATCAAACAAGAAACATTCCGGATGATGCGGTTGTCACATGTTTCCTCACGGGATCGCCAAGGGTCCAATGAAAATCGAGTTCAACCTACGGCCCCCTAAAGCGGGTCTCGGGAAATGTTGGAAAGGGCTCGAATGATGGGAGTCAGCGAAGCGCCGTCCTTGGGCAGGGCAAAGCCAAAAGCAGAGCAGCCTTCACAAAAAGAGGAGCGCACTGAGGAGAAAAAGAAGGAAAAAGGGCGAGAGGCTAATCACGAACGCGAGGTAAAAAAGCCTTATAAATTCAGCGAGGACAATTTTACCCCGCTCAACACCAAAGCATCTCAAATATTGTTCGAAATCCGCGAGCACTTTGACAAGCCCAAACCTATGAGGGGCGATCCCGACAGTCGCGACAAGTCCAAGTACTGTGACTATCACAAGGATCATGGTCACATCACAGATGAATGTTTCACGTTAAGGCGAGAAATAGAAAGGTTAATCCGCGAGGGACCAGCGACTAAGTATAAACGAGATGGGAATACTGGTACCAGTCAAGGTCGCCCCCCCGCGTCTATCAGAAAGAGGTCCAAGTTATCCATGGGGATATCCCCAGCAACAGTCGGCTGAAATCTCAGATGCACCAGATCAATGCGCGCGGCTTTGAAAAGCAGGTGGTATTGGGGGAAAACGAGAAGGGAATCATGTTCACTAAAAGCGAATTGGCTACAAGCGAGGGCCCCATGGAGGTACCCCTTGTTCTCAAAATCGGAATAAACGACAAACATGGAGTCAGCAGAGCGATGATCGACACAGGGGCTGGTCGCGACGTCATCTATTTCGACTGTTTAAAACAGATCGGATTTGGAGAAGCTAAGTTGAAACCTTACCTCGGGGTGCTCGAGGGCTTTACCAACGATACCGTGCGGGTCAAGGGAACGGTCGACCTCAACGTCACTTTGGGCGACTATGAGCCATGCGGGCGAGATAATCACATTTTTAGTTATTGATCTTCCCTCATACTACAACATTATCTTGGGGATCCCGGCCATGAAAAAATTTCAAATGGTGGCGTCCGTTCCCCACCAACGGGTCAAATTTCACGTAGGGGAAGAAGTTGGGGTCGCCATCAGCCGACCTGGAGCTTTCCTCGACTATATGACCAAAAACAGGGTCGATTCTAAGCGACCCCGACTGGATGGTTTTAACACGGCTACGGATCGGATTGCTATGATGAAAGAAATCCCGGAAAAGGCAGTAGAGGTGGAAACATTGCAAGTTCGGGACGAGCCCGACTTCACTGCCGAGGACGAGTTGATCGAGGTTATAATAAACGACAAATATCCCGATCAAAAGATAAAAATAGGATCGAGGACCACCGAGGAAGAGAGGGAAGAATTGATCGGGCTTCTAAAAGCCAACTTGAGCGCCTTTGCATGGGAAGTAACAGATATGAGGGGCGTTGGGTCAGAGGTCGCTTTGCACTATCTAAATGCCGACCCCAACTTCAGACCAATACAAAGAAAGAGCACGCCAGTTCTCTCTGGAAAAAGAGATCGCAATAAAAGGCGAAGTCAAAAAGCTTCTAGCAGCAGGCATTATCAAGGAGCTCCAATATCCCACATGGCTGGCAAACGTAGTAATGGTAAAGAAACACAACGGCAAGTGGCGGATGTGTGTCGACTTCACAGACTTGAACAAAGCTTGCCCCAAAGACCCTTATGCGCTGCCCCGGATTGACAAAATGGTCGACGGGATCGCCGGATTCGAAACACTGAGTTTTCTGGACGCATATTCCGGTTATCACCAAGTCAAAATGGCAGATGAAGACAAGGAAATGACGGCCTTCAGGGCCGCAGGTGGACTCTATTACTATGAGATGATGCCTTTCGGCCTAAAGAACGCAGGTTCGACATATCAGAGAATGGTAAACCGAGTTTTCAGCACACAAATAGGCAGAAACATGGAAGCCTATATTGATGATATGGTCGTAAAGTCAAGTCGCCAGGGTCACCTGGTGGACCTTCGCGAAACATTCGCCAATGTAAGGGGCCACTCAATGAAACTAAACCCTACGAAATGTACTTTTGGGGTCCAGGCAGGAAAATTTCTGGGCTTTATGGTAAGTCAAAGGGGGATCGAGGCAAATCCCGAGAAAATCGAGGCCCTGGTCAATATGAGCGAGCCCACCAGTGTTAAGGAAGTACAGCGGCTTAACGGCAGAATCACAGCTCTGGGTAGGTTTGTCTCGAAATCCGCAGAAAGAAGTCTGCCTTTCTTCAAAATTCTGAAAGGGGCTGGTACCTTCTCTTGGACAGCGGAATGCTCCCAGGCATTTAAAGACCTCAAAGAATACTTGTCAAGACCGCCGTTGTTAACTAGCCCGAGGCTCGGGGATATTTTGTTTTTGTATTTGGCGGCCTCGGATAGGGCCGTAGCCGCGGCACTTGTAAAAGAGGAGGAAGGCTCGCGAGAAGCCGATTTTTTATGTTTCCAAAGCTCTAAGCCCCGTTGAAAGTCGTTATTTTAATATAGAAAAGTTGGCTTATTGTGTTGTTATAGCGCCCGCAAATTAAGGGCTTACTTTTCATCGCACACCATCGTAGTCTTATCAAATGCATCGCTAAGACAGGTTCTTCACAAACCAGACCTGTCCGGTCGACCGCTCCGATGGGCCATCGAGCTTACTGAGTTCGATATCCGATATGAGCCTCGGAAGGCTATAAAGGCCCAGGCTCTCCCAGATTTCATAGCAGAAACAAGCTTCAACGAAGAGGTGAAAGAGGTCTGCTCCGAATGCGACCGGGATAAGGTCACCACGGAGGACGAGCCTTTCGGGCCAAGTCACCGTTGGCGGCTCTACGTCGATGGCGCCGCTAATCACAAAGGGTGTGGCGCGGGAATAATCTGTTAGAACCGGGCACATCGAAGAAATTGAGCGAGGCTCGAGATTCGATTTCACCGCCTCTAATAACCGGGCGAGAATACGAGGCCGTCATTGCCGGGTTGAAACTCGCCAAAGCCATGAAAGTCGAAAATATACAAGTATTTTGCGACTCACAGTTGGTGGTGAATCAAATCAATGGGTCCTTTGGCATTCATTGCGAAATTTTACAGAGGTATATCAACCTCGTCAAAAAACTCGAAAGCAGCTTCGCGTATTGTCAATTCAAAAACATCCATCGAGAGGACAATCATAGGGCAGACTACTTATCCAAATTAACCAGCAAAGACGCGTCGTGCGATCCCAGCATCATGGTCGAACACCTATCGGAGCCCGCCATCTCCCAGGTCGAGATCATGGATTTCCAACCCAATAACACTTGTTGGGTCGACATCATGAAGTCTTATATTGAGTTAGAGGAGCTTCCCAGCGATCCTTGCAAAGCTAAGGCCTTAGTAAAAAGGGCCGCAAGATATATGATAATGGACGATGTGCTTTACCGTCATTCATTCTCGAAACCCCTTCTGCGATGCGTACGACCTGAGGAAGTAACGGGAATTCTAACGGAACTACATGAGGGAATGTGCGGCGGCCATCCCTCCAATCGAACACTAGCACAGAAGGTACTTCTAGCCGGATATTATTGGCCGAAATTAGCAGAAGACGCCAAATCTCATACCCAAGCATGTGATACTTGCCAGAGGTTCGCAAATATCCCCAGGCTACCCTCAGTCGAACAAAGCATAGTGGTAGCTGCCTGGCCTTTCGACATGTGGGCGATCGACCTCATCGGACCTTTGAAGAAGGGTCGCTCAAGTTGCGAATACGTGGTCGTCGCGGTAGATTATTTTACTAAATGGGTCGAGGCTAAGGCCTTGGTAAAAACCAATACCAGGGACATAACATACTTTTTGCTCGATCAAATATGGACAAGATTTGGTGTTTCGAGGGTGATGGTTTCCGATCACGGACCTCAATTCAGAGACGAATTCGACAAATTTTGTGAAGAGAACAATGTTAAACATTGGCAATCATCCGTGTGCTACCTGCAAGGAAATGGGCAAGCCGAAAATGCCAACAAACAGGTCCTAAGTGTGTTAAAGAAGAGCCTGGGTGAGAAAGCAGGCCACTGGCCGGATCACCTTCCAGCGGCTCTATGGGCACTCAGGACGTCGCGAAAAATCACCATGAGGGAAACTCCTTTTGCTTTAACATATGGATGCGAGGCTATGGCGCCGTGGAAATGGCCTTACCAAGCCCTAGGGTCGTTTTTTACAGCGAGGTCAATAATACAGCGGCGCGTAAACTCGAGCTTGATCTACTAGAGGAACGGCGCATCCAGGCATACAGTCGTCTAGTCAATTATAAACAGGCGGCAAAGCGTCATCACGACAAACGTATTCGCAATCATCACTTCGCCGTCGGGGATTACGTTCTACAAAAAAGGCAAGCCACGGGCCACGAAGCGAAAAAAGGAAAGCTATCGGAAAACTGGGAGGGCCCCCTACGGATTTCGCGAGTTATCAAAAAGGGGACGTACATGCTAAGTGACAAGGAGGGTCGCGAGTATAATAGGCCATGGCATGCAGACAATCTGAAAAAATACTATATGTAACAAGCCAATTCAAATAAAGCTGTTTTTCCAAATTGTATTTACATTCTTGTCTTTTCGTCATCGTCAAAAAAAAAAAAAAATGATGAGAAAAGTTTTTTCAAACATATCGATCAAGCCTGGACAAACTTCCATCAACTGCAGGATGGTTATCTTCCTCCGATCACATGTGTGGAGGTCCAAAAACGACACCACGCTTGCAAAGGGCTCCACCGGATAAGTTTTTTCAAACATATCGGTCGAGAGTATGGAAGGGAACCCTGGCGCCACTGCATAATTTGGTTATCAGCGACGCGAAAGGCATGCGGCGACCAGTACCTCGGCGATCTTGACCCACCGAGCACGCATATCTTAGTGCCTCGCAATGGATCAACACTCCCCAGTCTATATCCACTCGATGGTCGCGAATGGCGTGCAGAAGGAGCGCTTCGCTCTCACTAACAACATCAGCATCGGCAAAGATAAGAGCGCGGGAATTTATAAACTTCTTCCACTCACGATCGCTCGCGAGAGAGGTCGGACGCGATCACTCCCAAAGACCAAACCCGCCGATTCTCGGGGAACGGCTCGCACATTGCAACACCTAGACGAATCCGCCTATTTTCCTCATCCGCAAGGTCCCGGGCGATCTCATAATGGGAGGAGGGATTTATAGCGGGTATGTTAAAAACTTGGTTAATCCTCTCCGGAGTAAAGATAACGGGGACACCCCGGAGAGAAATGCTACTCACCGACCCGCCGAGGCTACCTCGGACAACACGGAATAAAATTCCCGTATCATGGTAACATTATCCGCTGCCCGAGGCTTAGCAATAAATTCCCACCAGCCAGAAAGCCGAACGCGCAGCATGGAGCCGTCTTCTATTCGTTGTTCATTTAAGCCCCTCTCCCTCATAGTATCACGCCACTTAAAATAATCCCAGAAATAATCCTTGGCTACGGGGGAGGCAGTGGTGAAAAAGGGGGAAACATCCCGGATAGGACGAGCTTTCCATATCCGAACCCGGCTGCTTTCCCCTGGATGAGACATAGAGTCAGGGGATAAACGGTAATGAGGATAATGAACGATTGAGGAAAAAAGAAAGCAAATTCAGTATGAGGCAAGAGGTAGAGTGAGTCCCAAAGTAACCCCCTTTTTATACCAAAAAAGGGACGTAATCAACGGTTGGGATTAACGGGATCCTAGGGCCAGATATGCAAACTGCCCCGAAAACCAAGGCAACAGGAGCGCCGGACCATGAAGAGACCGAAATTTATGGCTACGGTTACAACTGACGCCTAGTCATTAGTGGTCATAACTCGCTTTAATGACGGTCAAAGGTCGCTTGCTACGAGAGGCTCGTTTTACGGCAAAGCACCGCTCAATAAGGCCGCCGAAACTTTGAAAAATTAGCGTCGCATAGCGACTATGGTTAGAATAAGACGACGACGTATCATGAGCGCTTGACGTCGCCAAATTATTGAACAACCTCGCACGAATCAAGAGGACAGCACACAGAAAATAAAATAACCTGTCACAGCCTCGCAAAAGGCCGCCAGATCGAATCAGGGACAGGAAAAACCAAAAGTTTTATAAATTGAAAAATGCGAGAAAGTAAATTGTCAAGATATTACGGCTCCGATTCGGTCAAATCACAAAAATAAATAGTCAAAGTTACAAATCAAATTTTCAAGGGGCTCGCGAGAAAAATCCAAGAAATCTAGAGAGCATGAGGGGTAGGCGGGGTCGATAAACTCGTCGCCTTGCTCGGAGGGCGGCGGCTTCTTCAACATCTCAAAGTTTACGGGATTAACGGGAGCAGGATCCCAAAACAGCTCGCCACGTTTAAGGCATTGTTCACCGTATCGAGGTAATAAGCTCGCTTGCATAAGGGATTTCCGGGTGAAAGACCACTAAATCGGGATGACCTTGGTGCATGTTCACCCACCGCAGCATATCTTCCAGAGTAATGTGCTCCCTGCCTCGATCAGCCCAGATACAGCGAGCTAGGTGACTAAAGCCCTGGTCAAAGCTAAGCTCCATAAGGTCAAAGAAGTCATCCGAATTCTTGTAGGCGGCGACGGCCCCAGACTTGGCCTCCTCGACAGCCTCAGCCGTTTTCTTCGCAGCTTCCTCAATAGCTTTCTCAGCAGCCTCTTTGGCAGCCGTCTCCGCCTCAGCAAGCTTAACCCTCAACGTGGCGATCTCCTCCTGCGCCCCCGCATAATCCTTTGTCAAAGATGCAACTTTCTCATTGATCTCAGCATCCAATTTAGAGTGCTCCTCCATGATTGCTTTCATCTTCTCCACCTCGCCAGCCGCATGTTTAGCTTTCTTTTCGGCAGTAACCCTCGCCTTATCAGTCGCTCCCAGCTGCGCCGTCACTTTTCTCACCTCTGCGTCGCGCCTCTCAGCGGCCTCAAGTACCCTATTTAAACGAGCGCCGAGCTGTGGAAAACAGAGGACAGTTAACAAAAAAAAAAAAAAAAAAAAAAAAAAAACTGGTCTTACCAGAGAAGCAGCAAGCCCAAACTGGCCACTGAGATCTCTAATTTCAGCAATCTCATCTTGAGGCGGAGAGTTGTCTTGAGCCGCAAAGCGGGCTAATATGCCCCGGCCAATCTCCACTTGAACAGTATCAGGACAGTCAGAGGGAAGTGGCCCTAGAGGAATCACATCGGCGATTGCTTCGCCAATCTGGCGAGCTTTGGATAGGTCAAGATCCTGGGTAAAGCTCGGATCCAACCATAGGGCCTCTTTCCCAGAATAACCTCGAGGCAAAGTTTTTTGTGGCAGCGTCTCAGCGGGTGCGCTCTTCTCCACCGGAGTTTCAACCTCTTCAAGATGCGCCGGACTGGGAGCGGACCGTTTGGGTGGGCGATCATCCTTCGCCTTCTCTGGTTGAGGTCGCTTCACGCCGTGCGACTCTTTAGTAGGGGGATGAGTCTTTTTTGAGGCACCAGCCTGACCTGGGCTCGCAACAAGGGCAGAGGAAGTCGCAACAAGGGCAGAAGAGGTCGCAGCCTCCGGGTTAGGTGTCTCTTCGACAATCGAGGCGTCCACAGATCGGGGCACTTTCCCTAGAGCTTTCTTCAGAGCCTCCTGTCGAGCATTGGCTGCCTTGTCTGCCTCCGCATTAAGCTTGTTTCGGTAAGCCCTGCGAGCATTTGGATCCATACCTACAAAAAGAAAGCGGTTTAGAGCCCAACGAAACAAAATGAGCATTTACAAATAAATACAAGTGGACAAAGAAAGTTACAAAGCGGCCTAAGTATAGGATCGCCCCCACATTCCGGACACTCAGAGGGGAAACATTTGTTGATATGACAACCCCCAATCCAGTCCGGATCGCAGCTCTCAGGACCCATTCGTACCAAGGGCGCGGCATTCCCCCTGCCCACTAGGCCCGCCATACATACAAAAGGCTCGGCCAGATCAAGAAGTTCAACCCAGGAAACATTTCTCCGAGATGGCGCCGCCCCGTCCGACTGAATTAACGTCATCAGCCCCTTTACGTAGCGCCGCTCACTCACAGGGGGGTCAAAGATTAAAAGCGTGGATTTGCCTCCGCGGACTCCTGCCCTAGGAAAAGGCCAACCTACCTTCGACTCGACTTTCAGTACCCGCTGCCCCCATTTGTGAAACTTATTGGGAAGCGGGAATAGTAGGCGGGGAGTCTGCGACCTCAGAGAGACTTGTCCAGGAATAGACGTCCCACAGAAGGAATAAAATTGCCCCAGTAAAGTTAACGTCGGCTCGATCTTCAGAATCCGGCACATAACGATGAAGGCCATCAACTGGATAATAGCCCCGACGGCAAAATCAGAGGGAAGCGCCTGCATCTCCTTGCAGATCTTCACAAAGAAAGGGTCGAAAGGCGGTCTCAGACCCGCATACAAATGATGGAAGTGGAGGATAAGGGTGTCCTCGGAGCGACGCGCACCTACATAATCCTTATGGTCCCCGGGTTTAAATTTATCGGACTCCTTCTTATAATCGAAAAAAGAAAACCGATAACACTGGTGTCGATTCCGAATATGCTATTAATGGTCCTGTTGAGATCGTTGCTCTTGCACAGTCGGGACCATTTCTTATCAACGTCCTTCTCATACGCCGCCATGATCGCAAACTCTCGCATAGCTTCAGGATTGTTAGGACGAGAGCTCTTCGGCTGGGTATCGGCCGCGGCGGCCTCACCAACTGTCATGGTTTGGCTCGCAATTTTCCTCTTCTCTCGCTTCTTTGCAGCCTCCCGATATCCTTCCGAGGCAATTCAGCATTTTCATCCTCACTGGACCCCATCAACTCATGAACTGCGGCGTCCTGAACATAAGCTTCATCGTGGTCGGGAGCGCCGCTAGTACTCGGGACCGCAGCTTGTCATTCGGCCGGGGACGCGATCTTTTCGGCCCCGTGAGCAGTTGGAAACTTTTGAGCCCGCGCCTTCTCCTTAAGGCTCACTCTACGCGGCGGATTTCTAGCAGAGACGAAGGCCTCCAACTCAAAAGGGTCGGCATCCATAGTAGCGACCTCATCAGCAGTAATCTCGCTAATATCTGCGCGAGCACTTTCCACTTCAACCTCGTCCAGTAGATCGCCAACTGAGGCCGCAGATAATATGGGGTCATCCTCAGCATAATCGTAAATCTCCCTCTCCGCAGAATCATCGCCAGAATGATCATTCCCCGACATCCTGCAAAAACAAGGGAGGACAAAGGTGGAGCTTTCAGACCTGGTATAATAATAAATTAGCCCAGGAAGGTGATCGCACCCACTTCAATACCGCCTCCTCCGTTTTTGCAAGAGAGATCGCAAATAAAATTACAGAGGATAGCAGGGGAGCGGGTGAAACCCCAATTTTCCCAGGAAAGCTATAATCTCTCCCCAGGAAAAACCCCCGTTATTAATCGGAAACAAGGCAATGTTGCATCTCCGTAGCAAAAAGAATGACAAAATTGATATGCATGGAAAAACAAGGCAGGGATGGATGAGTAAACAAGTTAACAGAAAGGATTTCTTACCTGATTTGCTGAGAAAGATTGGAAAACCGCGTAAAAACTGGGAAATACTCAAGGAGGTGGCCGGAATCTTCAAAAGAACCGCCGTGAAATCCTAGAGCCACCGCAGGAACGCCGTTGAACCTTCAAAGCTCTGCCAAAAAACTTGAGAATTCTAAAACAACAAACGACGGAGAAAATAAGAAGCGCTAAAAGTGTGAAGGGTGAGAAGCGAAAGCTTTATATAGGCAAGGGGGCCACGATCGTACGGTTGGGAACGCTTCATCCAACAGTTCAGATTAGGGCGGCAGTTGTCAGTTTTGAAATACGAAAAGGCGTCCCATCAGTACCCACGTACAACTCCCTAGGCAGTTGCTGAAACGGCCGCATCATTCCGCAAAGGAAAACCTAGAGGACTGACGTCAGCCACGATCGACGGCCTCACCCCACAAAACAGGCCCAGTTACTTTGAGGTCGCTTGCTTTGAAAGCACGGCCCTTAGTGAACAAGTCGCATCGACGACAAGGTCGCAAAAACAGCCCGAGTTACTTTGAGGTCGCTTGCTTTGAAAGCACGGCCCTTAGTGAACAAGTCGCATCGACGACAAGGTCGCAAAAACAGCCCGAGTTACTTTGAGGTCGCTTGCTTTGAAAGCACGGCCCTTAGTGAACAAGTCGCATCGACGACAAGGTCGCAAAAACAGGCCCAGAGTTACTTTGAGGTCGCTTGCTTTGAAAGCACGGCCCTTAGTGAACAAGTCGCATCAGACGACAAGGTCGCAAAAACAGGCCCAGAGTTACTTTGAGGTCGCTTGCTTTGAATGCACGGCCCTTAGTGAACAAGTCGCATCAGACGACAAGGTCGCAAAAACAGGCCCAGAGTTACTTTGAGGTCGCTTGCTTTGACAACACGGCCCTAAGTGTACAAGTCGCATCCGACGATGAGGTCATAAAAAGAGTTGATAATTACTCCATCCTTTATATCCTCAGGGAATATCATTAAAGCACGGAGTAGGGGGCCATTGATGGGTATAAATAATTCCACCACCTCAACAGTAAGAAACAACCCACTGCGGCCTCCCTCCGGCATGACAAGAGAGATCGCAAAAGGGGGCGGCCACTGTGTCTCACCTCGCCGCGACCAAAGCATTTGCGGTCCCAGGTAAGTGCAACAGATCCTGTGAATCTCATCCGTCAAGCCGAGAAGGGTCGCCAAGGGGCGAGGCCGGAGAAGGCTTGCTCCTTGAGACCTCGGAGAGATGGCCGCCGATTGATCCGATCTTTTCCCCACTTGTATCTTAGATATTTCGTCTTGCTTAGTATCTAAGTTAAACCTAGCTATTAGTAAAATATCTAATAGATTACTTATTCCCTAAGTTACCCACCTCTATAAAAGGGGTGGTCATTGTAAACTAAAAAAGGATGAGATATATGAAATACGCACTATACTTGCAAGCCAAGGCTCTCTCCATTCTCACTCCTCCATACCACCACCCGCCGGAGTAACACCACACCTTAAATACAGCCAGATATCCACCGTCCATACACCGCAAGGACACCCGTGACGATTTAAACATCTTCAGTGTTATTATTATTACTTCGATCAAGCTCACATGCGACCCCGTTCGAAGCAAGGGGGCCGCAAACCAGAAAATTTTAATCTGTGGATTCGATCAAGCAGGTCATTTTGGTTACCTCGACGCAAAGGGCTCTCAGCCTCACCAAAATAAGGGGGCCGCAGGCCCAAAGCTTTAATTCATGGGTTCAACCGGACAAGTCGTTTTGGTGACCTCGGCTGGGGAAGCTCACAATCTCACCAAAATGAGGGGGCCGCACATATATATGCTTCAACGGAGAAGAAGACTCGAAAAATGGGCGTTTCAAGAAAAATACAAAACAAAGTAAAAGCCAAACAACAGCCACCAATGACGTCTAAGTTATTACAAGATTAGAAATAAGGACAATCTGTAGGCCGGAGCCAAAAGTATAAAATCACGACAACAAAACAAGGAAAAACAAATCAATCCCGCTTGTCTGAGGGAGGAGTCTCAGTATGGGGGCCAGATAGATTCAAAAACCGGTCATACTCTTGCTCAGGACTCATCTCCCCACCAACAACACTAGCGGCAGCAACCCCTACAGCATAGTCAGCGGCCTCAGCTTCCTTCTTCGTAAGCTCAATAGCTTCCCTCTCCATCTCTTCCATCATGGCATGAAGGTTCTTCTCGTTGATTGGAGGAGGAGCCCAAAGCGTCTTACCTTTCTTTAAGCAACCAACTCGAAATTCCTCAAGATGAACGGCAGTATAGGGAAGATTAGAGTGGAATGCTCTCAACTTAGGGTCGTCTTGATCCATCGTCAGCCATCCTGCAGGGTCTCAAGATCCGGAGCATCCTCACAGAGCTGACGTCACCAAAACCAGACCTTAGAAACGGCGTCAAGAAAGGGACAGACCTTTTCTAGGTTAGACGGATCCTAACCGGCAGTGTACCGGGTCAAATTGTAGTGATAAAGTGGTGAGTCAGGTGTCGAATCCTCAGGGAAAAAAGTGGTAATTCTTTTAAGTGTGGTTAAACACCAAAGAGCTGCTATTAACTCGATCTAAACCGCAATTTTATAACACGATTACTACTATTCTAACCAACATAAAATAAATGCGTAATTTAAAAGTTGTTCTAATATAATATATATAAATATATAAATATATATGGATGTACATAAATAGTAAAATATATATATATATATATATATATATATATATATATATATATATAGATACCAATATATAGTTTATAGACTAGACTAGCCAAAGTATATGTAATCTTTATTCGATCTTTTCAATTAGTAGAATGTGCTCGATCTTCCTTTTTATTAGGTCCAATTGAGTAAATGAAACGGTGTACTCCTATAGTCAACAATTCCTCCTCACACGAGCGTATGAAATTGTCATATGTCAAATTGTCATCGAGTCCAATGTCCACAATCGCCCCAGGCTAAACTTAGTTAGTCAAAACAGTACCGAGTACAAATCTACCCCGGATAAAAGAGGTTATTCCGTTCGTCGACGGCCGATGTTATTCAAGAGGCTCCGGTTGTCAAGCGGATCGATTTAACACAAAAGGTGTAGTTTCAATTAAACTCGTGATTTTAACATTATTAAGATCTCGAGTACAAAGTTAATAAGATTCGTTTTTCTAGGACAAATCTGCCCCCGGGTAGGAAATAGGATTCCGTTAATCAGACGGCCATTTTTACCCTCCGGTTTTTCTATTTTTACTCATATCCTGACTTCTCTGGTCAGTTCATCGCCAGGTTATATGTGGTATTCATCATGGTTGATTACGTCAATCCGAATATGTTATCGTTACGTAGCGAAATAGAAAAAGATTCATTTTAACTCAATTTTAATCACTTTTACTTAGACATCATTCTTTTAACGAAAAGATCGAAATAATACGATTACATAACTTTGGCTAGTTATTAGATCTAGCCTAATAACATTATAAAAGATAAAAATATGAAGATATAAAACATAAACATAAATATTATAGAAATTACCCGATTACAATTGTTGACTCAGAAATCGTCTTTTCCCGGGTATACAACGACTTCAGCAACACCGAACCTTCGAGACTTTCCCGAGCATTATTACCGTACTACTACTACTACATTATTTCGGCATAAGGCCTATTTACAAACTAAAGAAAAGAGGGGATAGAGAATATATATAGGATATTGTGTATATATATTGGTACACCCTCCATCACTGCTGCTGAGCTCCTATATATAGAAAAACTCCCTTCCCGGACCGGTCCTGAAAACTAGCCGGATCGGTCCGGTGTAATGATGACAATCATTACAGTTAGTTACAAGCATGTGACCCCATGTTACTCTTAGTCATCACAGATGAGTTGTAATTATATATAATTATATATAATTACATAATCAACTTCTAAAAATCGTAACTTGAGTTCTCGATATCAGAATGACATGATCAAATATTCGTTGAAAAGCTCGTTGAATTCTCTACAACTTTCATCAAGGCCACTTCTTCAGAAAATGTATTCTCGATGAGCCATTTGTATTACGTGTCCTTTTCGAGATTTCGTTATTAAAAAACGACTACCCACTTGACCATTTAAATTGAGTGACGCTTTATAATTTCCTTCCAACGACTTGAATTGACTTCCAAAAGTGTCTCTACTCGGGATTTCAGTTCATCTTAGGATTCTGCAATGAAATAAACACAAAATACCCGTGTAAAATAGACACAACACTCCGGTCACTAAAACCGGTACAAAAACTACAACTTTTTACTATAAATACTAACTTTTATTACTAACTATACTAAACTATAAAGATTAATATTTTATACTAATTATATCATGATTTCATATATTTTATATAGAATTCGTCGATAAAACATAATAAAATCACGTAAATTTAATCATATAAAAGTCATACATCAACTACTCCCCACTTAGCTTTTGATCGTCCTCGAGCAAAAATAAGCGGTAATATGTATAAAAATATAAACAAAAGATAATATATTCAGTAAATAATTTTAATTGTAGCAACATAAATCGTCAATATTATAATTTACATTCTAATTTAAAATATTAAAAAGACAAAAAGTGTATATAAATTAAATAATTTAGAAAGTAAACATTATTTAGATGAACTTGCATAGGCAATACTTTGTAAGTATAAACAAAATATCAGAACTATTTTCAATCATAACTATTATGAAATAATGGAATCATAGACTTGATCAGATAATGGCTTATTTAGAGTTTAGGATATCGGTTAATCGAAAGGATAGAAAAGGAAATCAAAAAGAGAAAGAGGCAAGTCGTACGTACTTACGTCTTCACTTTCTTGATAAAAAACAATTCCGATTAGTAACATCCTTTTATTCCAACTATTTTTCAGATTTTCTCTCTTCTTTTTCTATTTTTTCTCTTTAATAATAATAATATTAAGAACTAAAGCGTGAGTGTGTGCAGAAAAATCAAACTTACAAGCATTGCTTCTTCAAGATTGATCGGAGTACTACTCTTTCGATCTAAAATTACGAGTCCGGTTTCCTTAAACCCGTAATCATTCTTGAAATCTATTGATTCGACTTTTTCTTTATATATTTTTATGCCTTCATCCCAGCAATAGGACATTTCGAGATAATCCCCTAGCTGGACTGCTATCATCAGGCAAATCGGGAGCTTTTTACCTCATAGTGCAATAGGACATTTCGAGATAATCCCCTATTACACTCCTAATCATTGGTAGCTACAACCAATTTATTTTTTAATTTTGTCGAACAAAGATAACGAAGATACTCAATATTCGATTAATTCTGTGTAAAAACGTGATGCTTCGTTCTGAATATTATTAGTATATATTTTTTTGGATTCTAACATATCTGAACTCATTGCCAAAATCGACTATCTTGCAAGTGTCATGAGGTGAGAACATCTATATTAAAATCTATTCTAATCTCAGTCATATATCATTTTTTCTTAACCCTCACTTTTTCATCATTTCCTTTCATAAGTACGTACAAACTCGAAAGATTTTAAAGGAATGTAGACCAAAAAGTTAAAGGTTAATAACGAATGATCAAAACAAGTGGGGTCTGACCACTCTATTTGGCTGAGGTAGGGACAAAAAGTGAAAATTTTCTTTAGGCTTTTTATTCAAAAATTATCATCCCTAACCTGATTCCATATTCATAATTTATTAAGAAAAGAAAATTATTCTAAAATTTTACTTATAAATACTAGCATACTTATATAATTTCATAAAACAATATTTAGTATCAATTATTCTGTTATATATACTTAAAATCTTAATAAACTTTAAATTGAATATAAACAATATAATTATAATATATCTAATTTACCTTACTTAATTAAAAACTTATCCTTCCAAATTATACCATTCTTTATTCATATTATATATATTATCTAACTTAATTCATTCAAGAAAAATAAAAACTAAGAAATAAGTAATTAAAGTACTAATTTATATGAAAAAGATAATAACTATAATAATTTTTACTAATTTTTCGAAAAAATTTTAATAAATTTTTCAACCTAACCCTTACTCCCCACTACGAAGTAGCATCGTCCCGATATTCAATGAGTATGAAAAAGTAGGTTCAAAAATTAAATTAAAATTTTAGATGTTCGTTAATATTGAATAAAGTTTACCACAACAAATACTAAACAAAAGCATATATATTAAACAAAAGAAACTATTACAAACTAAAAAAAACTTAAAATAAAACAAAATTATTAACTAACGTACTTAACTTATTTATTAAAACAAACCATTTTTAAACTAACTTAAAAACTAACTACTAGCTTAAATAGTCGACGAACAACCCGGATTCTCCACCGGTAGCAATCCTCTACGATAATCACGAGACGGATATATCTCGTCAGAAGCAATTTCAGGGACTTCATTCAAATGAATACATAACCTTGAAATCAACCAAGCAAAAGGCATCGGACTTCCATTATTATACCGTTCCACTGCAAAGTTTACTGCCGTCTTAAAAATCAAAATCCCCCAGTCCACATGAGCTCCGCTAATCAACGCAAACAACAAAAGTATTTCATTATCACTAACCCACGCAAAGTCACTAGTCGGATAGACTCGTGAGTTAATGAAGTGTTTCCATGCTCTCAGATGAGCAGGTAGAGCTGAAGTGGTAGAGTCGTAATTTTGATCGAACTCTGGAAACAAATACTGAAAAGCTTCTGTGACATAGTTGACAACGTTAAAGGAGTTCCCTAACGCCCATTGATATTCAAAATGAAGATTATGGATTTGATTGAAAATTGGTATTTCGTAAATATGATTGATGATATGAGGTGACAAGTGAATAAGTGTACCACGTACGGATACAAGTTGTGACGGATCGACAGTATTGACAGTAGAGAGAGCGGTATAAAATTCCCTAACGACTGAAACATTTATTCTACCTCTTGGATTCCTTACAAACTTTCTCCAACCTCTACTCTGAATTAAATCCTTCCCTGACTGATCAATTTTTTCGAAATTGATACCCTTTTCTACCAAAATCGGAGAATTTGCAAACCTCGCATTCACCGACAAATTAACATTTGAAGCACTATACTCCGGGACAAGAACATCTAGGTCCTCCGGATCATAAGAATTGACTGACGGTGATGACCGGTTTGACATTTTAGTTGAAACAGATGTAGTAAAAAGAAGAGAAGTGAAAGCAGTGAGTGAATTGGCAATTATTTACTTTCAACCTTCTTTCCTTAAATGGATAAAAATTAGAGTACACGTGCATGCATACTAACACTTTCAGCATGACTAAGCAAAGTTAACTCCCGTATCGATCCTGAAAATTGGCCGGACCGATCCGGCTTCAAGATAGTTTTACCGTGTAAAGGTTGTAAAATTCAAGTTCGCTTGTTTGTCTATAATAGACTCAAGGCTATTTAGAATCTATAAAGGTAAATAAAGATTATCTAAATGATACGGATAAAACGATACACGAATTATATTTTAAAAACGACATACGAATGATACAAATATTTTTTAGATTTTTGATGAAATGTTTAAATACTATTAAAAATGATTAAATCTACTACTACGACATAAAACGATTATAAAAACGAAAACGAAAACGAAAAACTATTAAACTAGCAAACTTGGCATCTAATAAAGTTAAAATGCGGAAAATAAAATAAACAGACAGAAAATGTTTAAAAATAATAAAGTTGTTCGAAGTCAAACAATGTCAACATCATCATCCGCAGCAGGATAAACTGGATCATTCAAACTCGGAACTGATGACGTAACTGGCTGTGGATACGTAGTCGTGGTCCGAACTGAACTGTCGAGACCCAACGAACTCATACTCGATGTCATCCTTGCAAAATCCGAAAATCCTCCCTAGCTAGATGTAACAGCACCCTGAGAACCTGTATAAAAGACACCCTGACCACTAGACTGGCTTCCAAAAGGATTTGGCATATGATGAAAGCTCTGAGATGGTGGGATAGGTGCTATCCAATCTGGTAAAGTATACGGGTCAGATTGACAGGGCGGATAGGCAGTAGTATCGAAAGAAGGATCAAGATGCATCTGCTCATGTCTCAACATCCCTCTACGCAAATCATCACTCCACTGCCTACTCTGCTCAGCAAACAAAGCCATATTAGCCTGTCCTCGGGCTACATCTGACATTAAGGATTGAAACATATCGTATGTAATGGTGTTTGGGAGAGAAGCCTGCTGCTGCTAATCAGAAAAAGATGAAAATGCTGAAACTGGTGGAACTGGTGGAGGTGCACTACGTCTAACTATCGAGTCTATCGAACCCTCGGAGACCTCCTCGGACTAGGGCCTATCGGGGACTCATCTCGCCATAGTTAACTTGTCGTTAGACAGAAAGGAACTCCCGATCTACGACATAAACCGAAATAAAGCCGGAAAGTACATGTGACTCCCCGCCTTGGCGAGTAACAATAAACTCGAAAACCCTTCTATACATGATCTTCCCCACATCCACCTTAACATCATGAATCATCGCCCAAGTAATGCATAAATCTTCTTTACCAAAGGCGGTGTGTTTGGTAGTGGGATAGAGAGTATGGCTCAAAAATCTTTTGATTGCCCTCAGATCTCTAAAACACTTCCCATAATTAAATCTGTTATCCACCCACTCTGCCTTGGCATCAAACTCCCTCTGAGCTCTAGAGGCAGTCTGCTCATACATAGCAGGATCATCTAATCTATAAACAGCTCTGTAATCCTCCTCATCTGGAAAAACTTCTACCCCTAAAACAACATTGATAAGATCCGGACTAAAAGAAACATTTCTAGACCTAAGGGGGATAGACTCTATCATACTATCCTCAGTGGGTGTCAAAGTAGACAGAACTGCATAAAACTCTGCCACTAAGGTAGTATTGATCTCTCCTGTCCTCTTAGCTGCAAAATCCAACCATTGGCGTCTCGTAAAAATACGCCTAACTTCCTCTCCTAAGTCATCGAAATCTAAGCCTCTTTCCAAAACAACTCCACATTTACTATAGATATTCCTATAAGCATTCTTAGCTTCCGGTGAGGCAGTTCTATCGAAGCTTACGGTTTCTTCCTCAGGTGATAAAAGTATTGTGCCTACAACCGGTGTTTCTATTGGAATATTAGGCTTTCGTTTCTTAGAG
Source organism: Gentiana straminea (assembly GCA_036785695.1). Lineage (NCBI taxonomy): Eukaryota > Viridiplantae > Streptophyta > Magnoliopsida > Gentianales > Gentianaceae > Gentiana > Gentiana straminea. Next base: position 2,229,089 of record JAVUPR010000407.1, read on the forward strand.
ATTTTGCGACTAGATGAGGCCATTCTACGAATTTTGGAATTGACAAACAACAACAAAAACAACAAAAAAAACAACACAAATAAAATGTCACAACACACGTAAAAATCAAAACAGTTGAAAATAAATCTAAAAATTACAAAAAAAATCATGAAATTGATAACTAGAGTAAACAAATTATACCTTTTAATGAACAAAACGGTGAAAAGTGGCCGGAAAAGTCGTAGAAGCCACCGGGATGAAATGGAGCTTGTGTTCGATCTTTTTCGAATTTTTCACTTGTGGTGAAGAGAGGAGAGTAAAAGAGGAAGAATGTATGTAATGGTTTAGTGTAATTTGTATTTTTGAAGAGAAAAGAAAATTTTTGTTGGGGGTGGAGGTGCGGCTGCTGTTTGAAGAAAAGAGGAGAAATGAAGAAGAAAGAAATGTCACGTCCTTTTTAGGTTAATTCGAACCCGGACCGGTCCTGGAAATTCGAAATTTTTTTTATTTTTTTTGGATTTTTGATATAAAAATTTATAAAACTCCATAAAAACTTAATAAAAACTAGAAAGTAAAATTTATAAATTTTATAACAATTTCTTAAAATTTATAAAATCTTTATAAAACTTATTTAAAAGTTTATAAAAATTCAACAAATTTCCATTAAAAACTTAAAAAACTTTTTATAAAACTTTTATAAAACTCCTTAATTTTATAAAGATCCAATTTTATAAAATTTTCAAAGTTATGCAAGAATTTTATAAAACTAAAAACAATAAAAGACTTGAACTTACGGGGTTTCTAATTCTTCAATTTCTACAAACTCCAGATTTCTAACATACCGTTCAAGCAAACTAAATCCTAGAAACGTAGCGTTTGAATTATGTCTTGGAATTCCATCGGGATTTTCAGTTAACCACCTAATCGTTCCCTTCTTAATTACATTCAAACACTCATTCTGAGATTGAGTTATGTTTTTCCCACATCGCCCACTGTGTTCAATCTTTCCACAGATTCTGCACTTCCTTAGAAACTTAGCCCTTCTCTTTATCGAGCTTCTCGACGTACCATTACAAACTTCTTTCAATTTTTTCTCTCTCAACAATTGCTTGTTCGTTCAAAAACTAAAGCTTCTATAGTAAAAGCGACATCTCTATCAAGGCCAAACTTCAAAAGCAAAACAAAAATTCCTAATCTATCTAAAAAAGACATCCAGTTCTTTTACGTCTATCCGGTAAAAGACGAAACTAGTTTAGACATATAAAAGTAAAGATAAAACCTGGTAATTTGATACTTTCAGTTTTTCAGAGCACTGCTTTTTAGTCTTTCGGAGGGTCAATCAGCAACATCACTTCTTTTATCGAGAGACTTCTTCACCTTCCGAAATAGCTTCACCCCGTGACCATTGGCTATAAAAGTTGTATTCCCATCGGTTAGTTCAACGACTCCGCATTTATAAACTCGTGTTACTTTAAATGGTCCTGTCCATCTTGATTTATGCTTTCCTGGAAACAACTTTAAACGTGAATTGTACAATAACACTCTATCACCTACATGGAACTCACGACTATAGATTCTTTTATCATGAAAAGATTTCGTGCGTTCCTTGTAGATTCGAGCATTTTCATAAGAATCAAGGCGAAATTCTTCTAGTTCTGTTAACTGCAGTAATCTATGATCACCGACTGCCTTAGGATCAAAATTCAGAAATCTAATAGCCCAGAAGGCTCGGTGTTCTAACTCTACTGGGAGATGACAAGATTTACCAAAGACTAATTTGTAGGGAGAACAACCAATTGGAGTTTTAAAAGCTGTTCTATACGCCCATAACGCATCATCTAGTCTAACTGCCCAGTTTTTACGGTTTGAATCCACTGTTTTCTCTATGATTCTTTTAATTTCTCTGTTCGACACCTCTACCTGTCCACTGGTTTGCGGATGATAGGGTGTTCCTAATTTATGCGTTACACCATATTTTTCAATTAACTTAGTAAATGGTCGATTGCAAAAGTGTGACCCTCTATCACTAATGATCGCCCTTGGAATGCCATATCTAGTGAATATGTTCTTTTTAAGGAATCGTATGACAACTTTGGTATCATTAGTGGGAAGAGCTTCAGCTTCTACCCATTTCGAAACATAATCTACCATTACAAGAATAAATCTTTTTCCAACCGATATAGGGAAAGGTCCCATGAAATCTATACCCCAAACATCAAATAATTCACATTCTAAAATAGATTGCATAGGCATTTCATGTTTTTTCGAAATATTTCCCCATTTTTGACATGATTCACAAGATTTAACATATGTATACGCATCTTTATAAAGTGTAGGCCAATAAAAACCACATTGCAAAACTTTAAAAGCAGTTTTCCATCCTCCATGATGACCTCCTGCCTCACGATCATGACAAAATGATAAAACACTTAAAATTTCACTATCAGGCACACATTTTCTGATTATCCCATCCGAACATTTACGGAAAAGGTCTGGTTCCTCCCAGTAGTAAAATTTTAAGTCATAAAAGAACTTCTTTTTCTCGTCGCCAAGTCCAATGAGACGGAATGTAATCACAGGTTAAGTAGTTAATGATATCTCCAAACCAAGGTGAATTTTCCTTAGAAGGAATTCTTTTCTTTAATAACTGCATGGTTGAAGGTTTATCGATTCTAAACAGTTGTTCATCAGGAAATGAATCTTTAATTTCATTCCCTATCTCTTCCTCAGTTTCCATTCTACTTAGATGATCTGCTACTACATTCTCACTTCCTTTTTTATCTTTAATTTCAATATCAAATTCTTGAAGTAGGAGAATCCATCTAAGAAGACGTGGTTTCGCATCTTTCTTACTTAGTAAATATTTCAATGCTGAATGGTCTGTATAAACTATTACCTTAGAACCAACAATATACGATCTAAACTTATCTAAGGCAAAAATTACAGCCAACAGTTCCTTTTCTGTAGTTGCATAGTTCAGTTGAGCTGCATTTAACGTGTGAGATGCATAGTAAATAGCCTTGAGAATTTTGTTATATCTTTGACCTAAAACAGCTCCTACAGCTAAATCGCTTGCATCACACATAATCTCAAAAGGCAAATCCCGCCCGGTGCTACCAATACCGGTGCAAAGTAATCAACTTCGCTTTCGTGGTCTTAAATGCTTCCATACATTTACTATCAAAATTAAAAGGTACTTCTTTTTCAAGCAAATGACTTAGAGGTTTTGCTATCTTTGAAAAATATGCAATAAATCTCCTATAAAATCCTGCATGTCCAAGAAATCCTCTTAGAGTTCTTAGATTAATTGGCGGTGGCAATTTTTTGATTACCTCGACTTTAGCTTTATCAACTTCAATTCCTACTTCAGAGATTTTATGACCTAGTACAATTCCTTCTGATACCATTAAATGACATTTTCCCAGTTAAGCACTAAATTGGTATCCTCACAGCGTTGTAACACTCGTTCTAAGTGTAACAAATAGCCATTAAAAGAGTCTCCATAAACACTAAAGTCGTCCATAAAAATTTCTAAGAATTTCTCAACCATATCAGAAAATATAGACATCATACATCTTTGAAACGTAGCAGGAGCATTACATAAACCAAACGGCATTCTTTTATACGCGAAAGTTCCATAAGGACAAGTGAAAGTAGTCTTTTCCCTATCTCCTGCTGCAATGAATATCTGTAAATATCCTGAATAACCATCTAAGAAACAGTAATACTTATGTCCACTTAAACGTTCCAACATTTGTACTATGAATGGAAGTGGATGATGATCTTTCTTAGTATGATCATTCGATTTTCTAAAATCAATGCACATTCGATATCCCGTAATTTCCCTTGTTGGAATCCATTCGTTCTTATCATTCTCTTTCACCGTGAAACCTCCTTTCTTTGGTACAACTTGAGTTGGACTTACCCATTCACTATCCGATATAGGAAAGATTATTCCCATTTCTAATAGCTTAATAACCTCTTTCTTAACGATTAGCGTAAATTCGGGTTGAGGCGGCGTTGCGGTTGAATACAAGGTTTAGCATCTTCCTTCAGAATTATCTTATGAACACAAATCTCAGGGCTAATACCTCGAATATCGGCAACTGTCCATCCAAAAGCTTTCTTATGCTTTCTCAACATTCCTATTAATTGATCTTCTTGTTGCTCAGTTAAAGTTGATGAAATAATAACCGGTAAAAGATTATCAGTTTCAAGAAAAGCATACTTCAGATTTAAAGGTAACGGTTTCAATTCCAGATTCTTCGGCGGATCTTCTATTGACGATTTAAGAACTGGTCCTTCTAGTTCTAACTCCAAATACTTATGCCATGGTGGTTTAAAAGTAAAACTGCCTTCATTTAGAGATAAGATTATCTCTTTCATTTCAATGTCTTCCTCATCTTCTTTATAGACAGACAGAGTTAAGCATTCTTCTAATTTGTCTTCAAAAGTTGGTAACTGATTATCATAGACAGAATGAGTATCTTCTATAAAAGAACATGATTCTGGTGATGTATATGGATGGTTCATGGCTTTGAAAATATTGAAAGCAACTTCATCTTCATTGACTCTCAAAATTAATTCTCCTTTCTGAACATCGATTAAAGTTCTTCCCGTAGCTAGGAATGGACGACCTAAGATAAGCGGCGCTGAAAATCCTTCTTCCATTTCCATAACTACAAAGTCTACTGGAAAATAGAACTTGTCTACTTTAACCAATACATCCTCAATAATTCCTTTAGGGTATTTAATCGATCTATCTGCCATTTGCAGAGTCATTTCAGTCTTAGTAAGCTTTCCTATGCCTAGCTTTCTATAATCCTCATAAGACATGAGGTTTATACTAGCTCCAAGATCACATAAGACCTTCTTAAACAGAAATCCTCCAATTTCACACGGAATGGTAAAACTACCAGGATCTTTCAGTTTAGGTGGTAACTTATGCTGCAAAACTGCAGAACATTCTTCATTCAGGAAAATATTCTCATATTCCTCTAATTTTTTCTTATTTGATAGTATATCTTTCAGAAACTTTCCATAGGCGGGCATATTTATCAGAGCTTCGATAACAGGGATATTAACTTGAATATGACGAAAAGTATCAAGGAAACGAGCATACTTCTGATCAGTCTTAATCTTTTTAATTTGATTTTTAGGTGGAAAAGGTAAAGATTCTAAATCTATAACCTTTGGCTTCGAAGTCATGTTCTCTTTTCCTTTATCCTTAAACTTTTGAGTATTACTTGATCGCCATGTTCAGGTTCTTGAATTTTTTCCTTTAAAATATTCCCTGAATCAATCTCTACTTCAGATTCCTTCTGTTCTTCCTGTTTCTCATCCTTGTTTTCTTTATCTTCTACTCTCACATGTTCCTTAAATAAAGTCCTTAAATCTTTATCCATGGGGTCTTTCAAAATTCTAGGGATTTTTACCCATTTTTCACCTTCATTTTCAGGTTCCAAACTTCTATTCCTTTTCAAGAAATTTTCTATAATTTCTTCTTCCTCATTAGTAAATTCAAGTTCATCTTTAGTTTCTTCATTCTTACCATCTGAATCATTTTCTACTTCATTATTCCCGAAGTTTTCAACTCCATTGCTACCGTAGAGTTTCCTACTTCTCGTAATTACAACATTTACCTCTCTTGGGTTTCTTTCAGTGTTACCTGGTAATCCTCCAGGAGGTCTACTGTTGTTACGTTCACCCTTCCTACTCAAATGATCTTCCATATTCCTTAATGAAGCTTCTATCGTTCTCATTCTGGTATCATGGCCACTCATAGATGTTTTCATTGAACTCATATCCTTACTGACTGAACCTATAGAAGTCATCATTGTTTCCATATTCTTAGCTTGAGTAGATACTACACCCATCATATTTTCCATCAGTTTTTCCCATTTTTCAATCCCTTCTGCAGGTTGAGTTGAACTTTGAGTTACTGGTATACTTTGAGTGGTATGCTGAGGATAGGATCTTGGTAATGATTGTAAATTCTGATTAGATGTATTTCCTTGATAAACTTGATTATTATTCATATTCTTATACTGAACTGGATACGGCGGTTGTCCTGGCTTACTAGGGTTTTCTGACCATCTAAAAGTTGGGTGGTCTCTTCTAATAGCATTAAAAGAGTTTGAGTATGCATTGTTCAAATTCATATGCAGCTGAAGAAAACTCACCTCCTCTCTGGAATATCCTGTTGGTTCTTCTATCCCTAATGACACATTATCATGACTTGAGTATTCAGTTGGCGTACTATTTTCTGAACTTTGATTCTTACCTTGTTGTAATCCATCAAACTTCCTACTCAAATTCTCCAAGTGTGCTAGAACTTCCGTGTTAGACGTACATTCTCCTGCAAAAGCTACTTTTCTAGTACTAGAACCGGTTTCCCACATTCTATTATTTTTGGAAATCTTTTCTATAGCATCGTAAACTGTTTGAGCTTCACTCATCATTAACGAACCACCACATGCATGATCTACATCTGCACGTGAATCCTTTCTTAGTTTACGACAGAAAAGTTGAATTTGCATATCTAAAGAATAACCATGATCGGGACAAGCTCTTAACAATTTTTTAAACCTTTCCCACGCATTCCCAAGCGTTTCTTCAGATCCTTGTCTAAAATTAGCAACCTCGACCTTTAATTCCAAATTTCGTCCTGGAGTGAAATATTGTTTCAGAAATTCAGTTTGAATATCCTCCCAACTAGTTAGTGAGTGGTGTGGAAGAGACATAAACCAATCTCGGGCTCTTCCTTTCAAAGAAAAAGGAAACATAGTCATTCTTGTTAATTCCTTATGAGCTCCTTGACTTTTGGCTGTATTGCACAGTTCTTCAAACAGATAGAGATGATGATGTGGATCTTCATCATCTTCTCCTAGAAATTGGGCTCTTGCGTCAATTAAACCAATAAGATGAGACTTAATTTCGAAATTATTCGCTCCTTCATTTGGTAAAAGTATGGGATTATTAGTCTGGTTTCTCCTTACAGTTTGATCACAGATAGGTCTCGGGTTTGGCGGATTGTTCCGATTATTCTGATTCTGATCTTGATTGTTCCTATTATTCTGATTTTGATTATTATTAGGGTTAACAGGGTTTTGGCCATGCCCTAAAGCATGATCTAGCCTCTGCTCATTTGTTTCATCACTAGTTTCAGCCATTTTTATATTTTGATTAGAAGATGATTCCGTTGGAGATTTTCCAAGGAGTCCTAAGCTGGTTTGACCACGTTTACTCTCTATCCGCAACTGCCTTTCGTAAGCGTTTATATCAGGCTTATAAGGAGTAAGTGAGGTTTTACCGCTTCTGGTCATCAACTAACGAAAATAGAAAAATGCTCGAGTTTTAAAGAAGAAGAAAATTGGTACTAAAAGAAAGTAGATACCAACGGAAAATAAAAAAGAAAAGTGGTAAGAAGGGTGTTGGTTTATTCTCGAGAGTTTTAAGCCAATACAAGTAGTAACCATAGACACAAAAAAAGAAATTAGCGACTTTGTGTCCCCGGCAACGGCGCCAGAAAGCTGACGTCACCAAAACCAGACCTTAGAAACGGCGTCAAGAAAGGGACAGACCTTTTCTAGGTTAGACGGATCCTAACCGGCAGTGTACCGGGTCAAATTGTAGTGATAAAGTGGTGAGTCGGGTGTCGAATCCTCGGGGAAAAAGTGGTAATTCTTTTAAGTGTGGTTAAACACCAAAGAGTCGCTATTAACTCGATCTAAACTGCAATTTTATAACACAGATTACTACTATTCTAACCAACATAAAATAAATGCGTAATTTAAAAGTTATTCTAATATAATATATATAAATATATAAATATATATAGATGTACATAAATAATAATATATATATATATATATATATATATATATATATATATATATATATATATATATATATATATATATATAAATATAAATATATAGATACAAATATATAGTTTATAGACTAGACTAGCCAAAGTATATGTAATCAATTTATTCGATCTTTTCAATTAATAGAATGTGCTCGATCTTCATTTTTATTAGGTCCAATTGAGTAAATGAAACGGTGTACTCCTATAGTCAACAATTCCTCCTCACACGAGCGTATGAAATTGTCATATGTCAAATTGTCATCAGTCCAATGTCCACAACTGCCCCAGGCTAAACTTAGTTAGTCAAAACAGGTACCGAGTACAAATCTACCCCGGATAAAAGAGGTTATTCCGTTCGTCAGACGGCCGATGTTATTCAAGAGGCTCCGGTTGTCAAGCGGATCGATTTAACACAAACGGTGTAGTTTCAATTAAACTGTGATTTTAACATTATTAAGATCTCGAGTACAAAGTTAATAAGATTAGTTTTTCTAGGACAAATCTGCCCCCGGGTAGGAAATAGGATTCCGTTAATCAGACGGCCATTTTTACCCTCCGTTTTTTCTATTTTTACTCATATCCTGACTTCTCTGGTCAGTTCATCGCCAGGTTATATGTGGTATTCATCATGGTTGATTACGTCAATCCGAATATGTTATCGTTACGTAGCGAAATAGAAAAAGATTCATTTTAACTCAATTTTAATCACTTTTACTTAGACATCATTATTTTAACGAAAAGATCGAAATAATACGATTACATAACTTTGGCTAGTTATTAGATCTAGCCTAATAACATTATAAAAGATAAAAAGATGAAGATATAAAACATAAACATAAATATTATAGAAATTACCCGATTACAATTGTTGACTCAGAAATCGTCTTTTCCCGGGTATTACAACGACTTCAGCAACACCGAACCTTCGAGACTTTCCCGAGCATTATTACCGTACTACTACTACTACTACATTATTTCGGCATAAGGCCTATTTACAAACTAAAGAAAAGAGGGGATAGAGAATATATATAGGATATTGTGTATATATATTGGTACACCCTCCATCACTGCTGCTGAGCTCCTATATATAGAAAAACTCCCTTCCCGGACCGGTCCTGGAAACTAGCCGGATCGGTCCGGTGTAATGATGACAATCATTACAGTTAGTTACAAGCATGTGACCCCATGTTACTCTTAATCATCACAGATGAGTTGTAATTATATATAATTATATATAATTACATAATCAACTTCTAAAAATCGTAACTTGAGTTCTCGATATCAGAATGACATGATCAAATATTCGTTGAAAAGCTCGTTGAATTCTCTACAACTTTCATCAAGGACACTTCTTCAGAAAATGTATTCTCAATGAGCCATTTGTATTACGTGTCCTTTTCGAGATTTCGTTATTAAAAAACGACTACCCACTTGACCATTTAAATTGAGTGACGCTTTATATTTTCCTTCCAACGACTTGAATTGACTTCCAAAAGTGTCTCTACTCGGGATTTCAGTTCATCTTAGGATTCTGCAATGAAATAAACACAAAATACCCGTGTAAAATAGACACAACACTCCGGTCACTAAAACCAGTACAAAAACTACAACTTTTTACTATAAATACTAACTTTTATTACTAACTATACTAAACTATAAAGATTAATATTTTATACTAATTATATCATAATTTCATATATTTTATATAGAATTCGTCGATAAAACATAATAAAATCACGTAAATTTAATCATATAAAAGTCATACATTAAATGCCTTAAGGCACCTCGCCACATGATAGAATCCCTGATCATACCCATCCAACAAAGCATCTTTGACCTTAGTGGCGACGTCGGCGGCAGCGGCCTCAGATTCACTCAGCTCGCTCTTCAATCAATCAACAAGCTCATAGGCCTCTGTCACCTTAGCAAGGGCTTTGTCTTTCTCCGACTCGGTAGATTTCTAGAGATCCACAGCTGATAGAACCTTCTTGGAAACATTTGAGTTCTCAGAATGAAGCCGACCAACTTCGGCCAGAAGAACCTTCTCCCTCTACTCAGTTGCGTTAGCCCGGCGCGCCTCAGGGGTCAGCTTCTCTCGTATCTCAGCAAGCTGATTCACCATCTGTTTCGCCTCCTCATTACAAGCCCACTCGACTTGTTTCAATTTGGTGGCAACCTGAGAAGAAAAGAAGGCTCAGAGCCAGAAAACTTAACGGAAAAAAAATTCAAAGACAAAAAGTATATGTTACCGTGCTGGCCGTAGCCCCATAGAGACCGAGCGCCTCAGACAAGAGTTGCGAGCTTGAAAAGGGCGATGTTGTCTAAGCTACCACGTCGGCTTGGTCTATCCGATTAACGATCCCTTGACCTACTAACAACTGAGGAACATCAGGCAGTCTCAGCTTCAAATTCTGTAGCGGGACAACGTCGGCGATTGAGACAGACTACTCCCCAGCCGTTTTCAAAGTAATAGGTTGCTTCAAGAAATCACTATCCAGCCACAGGGCCGGTTTCCCCTTATGACCAACAAGAATTTTCCTCTTACCGGTCCCTTTCTGTGCCGGTTCGAAGACGGTTAGATCACCCTCGCCAACAACCCTCTTCACAGAGCTCTAGGTCAGATCAATAGCGGCAGTGAGCGGCTCGACGCCCTGGAAGGCCTGAGCATCCTCAGTCGCTTTGGAAGAATCAAGGGCGACGTCGCCCGAGCTCTGGGCATCGCCGGCTTTAGACCTCTTGGGAGAGGATACGCCACCCACATCGATCAACTCTTCATCCTCATCTATCAGGCTAGTATTCTTTCTTCCAACGTGCCTCTTCCTCTTCGCTTTGGTGGCCCCAGCAAGTTTCGTAACCCTCGAAGCAACCGCACCGCCCTCAGTAGCCACAGCGTTAAGAGGAGCGGTAGAATAAGCGGCGTCAGTCGACAAAACATTCTCTATGCTCACAGGAGGGGGAGGATCCACATGTTTACTGGCCTTTAACAGCTCCTGGCGATCCTTCAACTCATCCTTCAGCCGAGTCATAATGGCATTTCGGTCTTCGTTGGTGAGCACCATTGTACCTATAAGAGAAATGGTCAGAACTCGAGGATAGAATGCAAAACTACTAACGAAAAATAAAAACAAAATAAAGCAGCAAATTACAGGCAGGCCGCGGCGCCTCAACCCCTTTGCATGTCGGACATTTGGTGGGAAAACACTTCCCTAAATGACACTCGGCATGCCGATCCTCGTAAGTACCCAGAGTGGATGCTTGTACTACGGGCTGATTATTGATCGGCCCAGGAATCCCTGCTATGGAACAGAAGGAAGCCCTAAGATCAATCTTGCTCCTCCAACTAAAGGTTCTCTTCTGAGTTTCACTTTCCTCATCCCAGCTGAGGAGTTCATGAAGTTTGTCAAGAAGCTCCTGCTCGACGTGATCAAGAGTCTAGGACACGACGATTTTGTTTTACCTATTCTTTGGGTGTTCCTCGAATTTTGGAAACGGCCACCCCGACATCGATTCGACCATCATAGCCCTCATGTTCCAATCACGAACTTTATTCGAAGTCTAGTAGAACAACCTGCACTTCTTCACCCTGGTCGAAAGGAAATTGCTTGAGTCCGCTTTATTTGTGGTCGCTTTGCTGAAGGTACAAAATTTCAAGAACCTTAAGAGAAGTTTCGTAGCCCATAATTCGGCAAAGTACGACAAATGCCATCACAACCATGGCGGCCCCGGGGGTAAAATCACATGGGAGGGCCGCGAGACACCACATCACCTCGACAAATAATGGCTCAAAGGGTGGCCTAAGGCCTGCTATGAAGTGATCGTAAAATAAGACCAGACCATCCTTCTGCAGTCTCCGACCGGCTCGGTTTGAAACCTTTTTAAAGCCAAAGAAAAGATACCTGGAAGATATGTTAAACTCAGAGAAAAGTTTGGGGTCCCCAAGGCGAGGCCGGACCACCGCCCAATCCGACTCTATTTGCTTGTCGAGAGCATCAATGACTTTATCCTCCCTAACCGCTTCTGGGTTTTGCAGCTTATGAGTTTTGTTGCTATCTTTGGGCTCGTCCTCGTCATCGCCGGATTTTCTCTTCTGCTTGGATTTTTTAGGCTTAGACGCCGCAACATAGAGGAAGAACCTTTGGCCTGGCGGTTTCCTTACCAAGCTTCCTTTTTGACTCCATGAGAGCCGCAGTCGAAGGGACAGACTGACCTCTCGACATCTTGAAAACAACAGCCTTCGGGAAGACGGACTGCGACGGAGCCAGTTCAGCCAGCACCATGTCATCTTCGGTACTCTCACCCTGGTCGCCCTCACCGGAGCTGTGCTTACCTCTTCGGCCTCCTCAGAAGCGTAGCCGCGAACATTGTTATCATCATCACTTCCTGACCTATCGCCACCAGGCATCCTGCAAAAAGAAAAGGACGAGGTGGATAAGCCATCACCCAAGACAACTGAAGTCGGGCCGAGACAGTCCTACTCGTCTTGACACCCCGTCTTTTCATTTCACAAGCAAACGTAAAAAAACCAGAAATTGGCAAAGAAAAGATCAAAAAATCCCTTTGAATGGGGCGATAATGGTGCAAGAGAAAAATTAAAGACCACAACAGCCAAGAAACACGGCCAAAAACCAAAAAACCTCAAAGACAGGAATGGGGGCGACGAAAGCATCCACGTATCCAGACTTAATAAAGTCACGGGCAAGCAAGTTTATCAAAAAAAACAAGAAGACCATGGCTGAATCAATTGCGAAAATATGAAAAATCAGAAAGAGAAGCAATTTGCCTGATAATCGGCAGGGAATACGAAAAAGGCAAAAGAATATGGAATGAGCTTTCGGAACCTTGCCAGAAATCACCTCGCCGGAGAAACCTTCACTTGCAAACTGCCGATAGACCACTGCCAGAGAAATTATTAATTCGAAAAGTGTTTAGGCAAGGAACCACTCGTCCTTATATAGACTTAGAAGTACGGATCTGAAGGTCCTGATAATAACGATCTAATGAACGAGATCAGAGGTGGGATTTTCAAGTTTTGAATTTCGAAATAGCCATCATTACGGCACGAAGAACGAAAGGGCCATGGCCAATCAAAATAGGCGGTGAGTCACACCAGTTGTTACATCAATCTGGGGTGAAGAGAAGCCACCTGAAACAAGCACGTGGCTAACATGCAGACAAATGGGGCCATTCCAAAGCCGCTGCTAAAATTAGCTAGAGGCCAAAGGCCCAAGAAGCCAAATCCCACGAAGTTAAGGCTATCCGCCCACTTATAACTTCAATCGGCTAGAGTCCAAAGGCCTAAGAAGCCAAATCCCACGAAGTTAAGGCTATCCGCCCACTTGACTTCAATCGGCTCGAGGCCAAAGGCCCAAGAAGCCAAATCCCATAAAGTTAAGGCTATCCGCCCACTTATAACTTCAATCGGCTCGAGGCCAAAGGCCCAAGAAGCCAAATCCCACGAAGTTAACTCTATCCGCCCACTTACAACTTCAATCGGCTCGAGGCCAAAGGCCCAAGAAGCCAAATACCACAAAGTTAAGGCTATCCGCCCACTTATAACTTCGATCGGCTCGAGGCCAAGGACCCGAGAAGCCACCTCAGAAGGCCAAGAAGGTTACTCCCTACCCGACAACTCGAGATGTCGTGGGTACGGAGTAGGGGGCCATTGATAGGCCGGCTCTGCCTTCCGGCCCTCCGACCCGGATGTGGATCCGAATAGATCCACCGAGCACGGGCAGCCGGGGGCCGGAGAAAGGAAATACGGCTAGGCCCTTGTCACCAGACGCAATCACCCTGGGAATGGGCTCCGATAATAGGCCCACAATAAATAGAAGGGTGAGGGACCTGCCAAAGGTCCTTCACACCCAACACTTGGAGAATACAGACTGACGACCTAGCGAGCCCGCTAAGGATAGGCGGTGACAACCCAAGGATCCGTGCAGCTTTCGGTTTTCCGCGGCCCAACTAGCCACCACAGATTTAGTCGTACTATGTCCTTAGTTGTAATTACGTTGAATGTTAGTCGGTTCTCACCCTGTAAATAGGGCTTCATGTAAACTCATAAACCAAGTTGAATATATAGAATACAAGGCAAAACTCTACCAAATTGTTTGCTATTATTGAGCCACCTTATTCATCACCACACCTTCTCACAGCTCCATCGTGAGCCACCCACGCACCACTACATTCATAGCCAGATATCCACCACTACACCACCGCTAAATACCCGTGACAATTTCCGCACTATCACCTAGGAAAACTGAAACAACAAACAATGAAATAAATGTTGTTTTCATTATTACATCCAAATAAATAGAAAAGATACTAAAATATTGTCTCTCAAAACTGTTTAAAAGAAAAGCGTAAAATAAAAGTCGTCATCTTGAGCTTATACGTCAGCTCCGTCATTACCATCATCGTCATCCTGACAATCACCTTCTCGGGTGGGGACAAAAGAAAGAGAAGGGGTAAGTACTTACGTACGTAGTGGGTAAGTACTTACGTACGTAGTAAAGGGTAGAAGAAACGGTTACATGATATACATACATACATATATATATATATATATATATATATATACATATAACAGACAACAGAATAAGATCTACAAACACTACCACATAGGTTGTAATAAGATCACACTCGCCCTCTACCAGATCACATAGTATGTCCTCGCGTAAGTAAGTTTATTGCATAAATATCAAAGGACACTACGCACGGTGAACAATTGCACCGCAACACGGTAAGCACCTCGAAGGCACGGGCTTAGGTCCCCGTGAGGGAGTCACACACGCCCTTGGCATCAGACCAAGTAGAGGGGTGTAAAAATACCATGCTAAGAACAATAGACGTGCCTCACCAATGATATCGACGCTTTAGCTTTTAGACATCCACATATGTATTTACGAGTTAAGTTCTAACCACCTGATTCATTCACATAAAAAGGCTTCCCCTAAGAACTTCTAGTCCTAGACATCTAGTTACACTACCTAGAACGTTGTAAAAGGATTATTGTCTACTAAGTCAATGTCTCACAAGGCCTACACAACGCCTTCCGGTGCTTCCACTTTCTCCCCGTAGTGGGTCTCAATTGTGGTGCAGAACCAAGGCTACCAGAAGTCATAGTTAGACATTGCAACATAATATGTAATGTCCTCAAAGACATGCACACCAAGTCACAAAGAATAACACACCAACACAAACCCGTTTAGAACACCCCTTACCTTGGTATGATTTATAACCGTTATCCGACAATCTATCGGCGTTTCCTTCACCTACAAGAATTACAACATGTATCATTTATTGTTTTATTTTATTATATATATATATATATATATATATATATATATATATATATTCTAAATTTTGGCAAACCAGAAAAATAAACTTAATTAAAAGAAATCTAAATGTGAACCAACACTTTCAGTGTAGACATTGCGAAAATGATGATTAGTGTTCTTCAACTTATTTTATATTTTATTGAGTTATTCATTCACTGTAACGCCCCGTTCCCGGACACCGAGTCCTTATCCGGAAAAGGAACGTTCGGCACGTATAAATTAAAATAAATTTCACTTTATACGTAAGCCTCTACTACGTCGTATCAAATTAAAGCAAACGGAAGCAAAAGACTCGGGTAATTTTTTTCAAATAACCAAGAATAGAAACTCGACGTCTAAAGATAGAAATGTAACATTATTACATTGGAAAGAAACCAACGAAATCCAAAGATACGAATACTCCAAAAACTAAGAAGTAAATACAAGGTTTCCAACAATAATCAAAGTCTAAAGTATAAATAAAATATAAATAATCAAGGTCTTCAACTCCGGCGTCCTCAAACGTCGTCATCAAAGTCCTCCTTGAACTCCGGGGTTACCTCTTCGTCTTCTCTCCCCCATACACATAAACAAACATGCATTTGAGGTAAGTACAATGTACATAGTAAGAAGTAGAAGCTACCATATAATTAAGGCTGTTTAACCAGTTTTATCGGAAGGATTATCTTTTTGAGACCGACTCAATCTAAGGTTAATTCCATGTCCATCAACACGTCATGAATATGCGTTTCTAGCTTAGCTTATCTTGGTTACATCACTACTCAAGGGCACTATGCATGATGAAAATTCCACCACGAGATGTACTTGCCAACTACGGTGAGTAGCACCGATAGTCCCGGGATCTCCCCGGTATGCGTATACGTTCGGCGAATTTCCTCGACTGCCATTCAGCCGTTTATAGGCCAGGAGCGTTGTTCGCTTTTACCGAATGTATCACATCGCCGATCTGAATCAGTACCTAACCGAGAATAAGTGGCGTTTCATCTTTTACTACACTTATGTAATTATTATTGTGAATTAACTAGCCGCCTAAGTGTTTTCAAAGTAAAACTCACCTTAACAACTCCACTCCCTCACTTAGACAGCTAGACATCACATCCTAACAAATACACAAACATTGATGAACTCTGGTTCATCAAAGCACAAGCCCTTTCAAGCCTTTCCGACGGTCCCGAACTTCAACTCCCTTTAAGAGTACGTCCGGTGTCGGAACCAAACGCATCAGAAACTCAATCAAGGCTTGTTTACATTTAATTAATGTTATTAGATCATGAAACAACGTTTAAAATCCCAAACAAAGCTTAAAATAGCTTATTTATCAAAACAGGGGCAATGTGCGCACATTCCAGGGGCAATGTGCGCACCTTGGGCGGAATTTACATTTAGCCCGGACAGTGTGTGCACATTCCAGGGGAATGTGCGCACACTCCAGAACCTATCCACATTCAGCCTTAAAAATGTGCGCACACAGCTAGTCAATGTGCGCACACTAAGCGCAAAAAACTCTCTAAACCCGTTTTTATGCACTTTTTCGATCTCTACTCAAATCCAAACATGTTCAACATCAAAATATTCAGAATAATAGCAGAAAAAGATGACTTTTATCTACCATAACAACCCTAAATCCTTAGGCAACACGAAGGTATGATTTATAACATAAAATCATATCAAACGTAAACATAAAACCTAATAAACCATAAATTAACTTGTAGGAAGATCCTCTTACCTTAGCAAGCAAAGTTTCAAATCTTCAACTCTGAAATTCTGCAGAAAAACAGAGCCTTTTACACAACCACCTAGATTACCAATCCCAAAATGAATTAGAATCGATCAAAGGCTCCTAAAACGATCAAACTACGATTCTACGAACAAAAGATCACCATAAACGATCAAAACAACCCTTAGGGCGAAATTCATACCTTAGCCAAAGCTTCAACTTTCTTGGGTTGAAACGATGCTCTTCTTACGACGATTCCGATGCTTCCCTCGAAACTGTAATCCGATAATGAACGACTGAGAAATTGAAGAAATTCTCTAGGCCTCTTTCTAATGCTTCAGAGCTTTTCTTCTTTTACGTAAAAGCAAATTTCTGAATTGTAATTAGGTTAAGGGGATTTAATTTTCTTAAATAGAAAATGCCCAAATTATAACCTAATTACATTTTTCCCTAATTACACTTTTTAATTAAGGAAAATAAATCTGACTTTCCCTTAAAATATACATATATATTTTGGCCATACATATAGATATTTAAGTAAATACTTAAACTCCGAATAAAAGGAGCTGAACCCAATATTTCGTTTTCACAAAATGACACGTCTGCCCTTTCCCAAAAATCGGAATATTACATTCCTTCTTCCTTAAAAGGAGTTTCGTCCTCGAAACTTGGACATACCTGGTAAGTCCATAAAATCTAGGAACTCAATGATCATATCATCCTCAACCTCCCAAGTAGCTTCATCCGGTGAATGATTGCTCCATTGCACCAAAACAAAAGGAATCAGCCGTTTCTTGACCATCCTTTCCTTCCGGTCCAGATTCTGATCGGTCTCTCATCATAAGCTATATTATCTTGAAGAACATCGGGATCAACTGTGGTTTCAACATCCATCTTGGTCAAGCACCTATTCCTAAGAGTTGAAGTTTGGGACCGTCGGAAGGGCATGATAGGCTTGTGCTTTGGTGAATTAGAATTCATCAATGTCTGTGTACATCATAGGATTTGGTGTCTAGCTGTCTAAGTGAGGGAGTAGAGTTGTGACGATGCCAAGAATTGAACCTACCCACGTGTCACCTCCACATCAACACAATAATAAATAAAGATAGAGAAAAGCCTCTATCAAGGGCCAGAACCCCCAGTACCCGAACTGCATGAGCTCGGTCTCCATCATTCGACCTCTCTAGGATGGCCCGTACTTGTGATCAAACCTGCCCCTGCCCGACCCTATAGGTCGGCCCAAGTCCCACTCGGACCCAACCTCTTATGCACGCAATAATCCGAGCTGATCCCAGCTCGGCTATCTTCCCCGACCTCCGTAGGTCGGCCCAAACACGGAAGGATTCAGCCAGTTTAGCTCGGGCCATCTAAGTCGGCCAGAGTCAATCATCAATCGTATTCCCCACGTGTGTGATAATCATAAAATATGGGAAGAATCCTTCATATTTAATATTGTGATTCTGACAGTCAAATATATCCATATTTATCTCCAACAATTAAGGGGATTAAATCGTAGTTATCTTTTCCTTAGGGAACATGAAAGACAAGGCCCACGCCGCCTTAGGGCATAACACTCCTCTATATAAACAATCCCTAAGGAACTACAAAATCCCCTAGATATGGCCTAGTGGTGAAGGCATGGGTGTTGTAGTGATCGCCTAGACTATAAGTTGGAGGTCAGCGATTTGATTCCCGTAATGGGGTTGATTTCCAATTGATAACACCCTTCAGTGCAGTGCTCGACCAGGCAGCCCATGTTGGAGCTACTAGGTTACCTGATTAACCTCTCATCGCATTCCAATGGGATCAGGGGCGAGGGGGCCCTCACGGTTAGGGTTTAACCGTTTTTCCTAAGGAACTACGAAGACTTGATTCCAATACACCAATGGATACGTAGGCAGCTTGAGAAATAACATCTCAAGTCCAGTCTAAACCACCACCAAAACACCCCCCCTTTTTATCATGTTCTTAAGGATTTTTGTAGGTTGTCTTTAGGATAATGGTCCTGGATTTATCATCGACGATTTTGGAATCATCAAATGGCGCTAGAAGGAGGGCCTCCTACCGGCAACTTTGTTAAAAGTCCACTAGCAAAAACGCAGTCAGATCTACTACCAATTTCCGGAGATGGAGCAGTCAAAACCATAATTCCACTGTTCAGATTGAAGAATAAGGAGGGACGAACAAGATCTCTAAATTTAGTGCCGATCGGAGTCTATTTCAATGCCTGATCGTTGTCGTAAAGTTGCTGCTGCTGCCATATCACCAAAAAAACGTAGCAGTCGTATCGACGGCAAATTTCCAGAGATTGAGCCATTGAAACGCAATTTCCACCGTTCATATAGAAGATGAATGAGGGGCAAAGAAGCTCTCCAAATTTTGTGCCGATCGGAGTCAGTTTCAATGCCCGATCATTGACGTAAAGTTTCTGTTGCTGCTGTATCATCAATAACGCAGCAGTCAGGTCGGTGGTTAATTGCCAGAGATTGCGCCGTTGAAAAAATATTTTAACCGTTCATATTGTATAAGGTAGAGGGGCAAATAAGCTCTACAAATTGCATGCCGATCGGAGTCCGTTTCGATGGCCGATCATCGCCGCAAAGCTGATGTTGTATCACCAAAGCGCATCAGTCAGATATAAGGTTAATTCCCGGAGATTGAGCCGTCAAAACAAAATTTCCACCATTCAGATTGAAGAAAAAGGTGGGGGGAACGAGGCCACCAAATTTCGTGCCGATCGGAGTCCGTTTCGTTACCTGATCGTCGCCGGAAACATGCTGCAACAACACCAACATATGCTGGAGCTTTCTCCCTTATTTTTCAAGATCCAACCCGAGCTCCCCAGCTCTCCATGATCCAAACTGAGCTCCCCAGCTCTCCAGATCCGAGCTCTCAAGGTACAAGCTCTCATCGGGTTTTATTTCTACAATGGTCACACTTCTTATTTTTGGAACTCTCCCGACCTAAAGAGTCGGGACGAGCTTTCTCATATTTGGAACTCGCCTTCGGGCGAGACTTCTATAAGTCCGAATTAGTTCGGCATCATATTTGGAACTCGCCTCCAGGCATGCCTTCTGTAAGTCCGATTTAGTTTGGCATCATATTTGGAACTCGTGTTCGGGCGAGCCTTCTATAAGTCTGAATTTATTTCGGCATCATATTTGGAACTCGCCTTCGGGCTCGCCTTCTATAAGTCCTAATTTAATTCGGCATCATATTTGGAACTCGCCTTCGGGCGAGCCTTCTATAAGTCTTATTTAGTTCGGCCTCATATTTGGAACTCGCCTTCGGGCAAGCCTTCTATAAGTCCGATTTAGTTAAGCCTCATATTTGGAACTCGCCTGCGAGCAAGCCTTCTATAAGACCGACTTCAGTTTGGCACTGACAGATTACACCAATAAGCAAACGGTACGTTAATTTACTATTATTTTGTTCTCCATTATGCATGGTCTTTATTAATTTTACAGGACACACACTTGTGCAACTCTTTCACACGAGAAGTCAGCACTAGCCTGGCCCTGCTCGCCGTGTTTTAAAATGAGAAGTCAGCACTAGCCTGGCCCTGCTCATCCAATACTTTCACGTGAGAAGTCAGCACGAGCCTGGCCCTGCTCGCCGTGTTTTAAAACGAGAAGTCAGCACAAGCCTGGCCCTGCTCGTCCATTACCTTCACGCGAGAAGTCAGCACTAGCCTGGACCTGCTCCCCGTGTTTTAAAATGAGAAGTCAGCACTAGCCTGGCCCTTCTCGTCCAATACTTTCACGCGAGAAGTCAGCACTATCCTGGCCCTGCTCGCCGTGTTTTTAAATGAGAAGTCAGCACTAGCCTGGTCCTTCTCGTCCTAAAATTTTCACGCGAGAAATCAGTCCAAACTGGCCCAGCTCGCCAAATAATATATGGAGCAGTCGTCCACCCTGAATGCCACAACTCCACATCGGTACGGTCAACAACACCTCTGGTGCGCTAAGCGGTCAAACCCGCAATAAGGACATCATCCCATCAGGTTCTTCTTAACGCTATTTCAATGTCATATTGACTCGTTCTATTGTGCATTTTATCATTATGTTCTATCGAATAGACGCGCATATATCGAGTTTGAAAAACTTCAAACTCGCTGAAATAGTCAGAAATACTTCTGACTCCCTTAAAATATGATACCTGAGTTCTTTCAAGTTGGGCTCAGCAAAAAACACGCGAGGTCTCACTCGCAAACACTTAATATGCGAAGTCAGCAAAACTTCTGACTCAGTTCGCCAAAATATGACATCCACACCCCCCGCATCAGATAAACAAACATGCCCGCTAAGCTATCTACAGGCCAGACAAGCCGAGCTCCGCAGGGCGGACTCCACTCCAAGCACTATGGTTGACACTTGAGCTCCGTAGGTCGGACTCAACATGATCAGCAGTGACCAAACTAATAAAGTCTGTGTGACAGACTCAAATAATTAAGTTTACAGGCTAGACACGAGATAGACAACCAAATAATCAAGTATGCCATCCAAAAACTATAAGTTAGTGCATGGCATACTGAGGGTCAAGACGTCCCGGTTATAAAGCACTCATGAGACTAAAAGTTTGGATTAAGAAAACTCATCAAGAGTCAAATTCTAAGTCAGCAGGATTGACATCCGAGCTCTGCAGTACGGAACCAGCTTAAAATCAAATCTGCAAGACAAATTCGACCTAAGCCTTGCTCGATGTAGGCTAAATATAAAAAACCATCCTAAATAAATTAATTTCTTAAGTATATCTCCATAAACAATATCCAGAAATTCTCATTGCTAAAATATTACAATAAGTTCAAACAAAAACAAAACAGAAAAGCCCTTAAGCTAAGCCGTAAGGGTCGGATTCTGTGGCTCTGAAGAAGGAGCTGAGGAAGCACCAACAGACACGATGTCCTTTCTCGCCTTAGTCTTTCACCCGCTCATCGTAGACCAGGCTCATCAGGATAAAGAAGATGCCTCACCAGCTCAGACAACTTTGTTTGAGCTCGGACACGGCCTGCTCCCTACCCCCGCATCCAACTGGCTCGACACGAACTTCAGCTTCGTCTCTTTGACCAAAAGCTGATCCTGGACAGTTCCCCCGAGCTCCCCTCGGATTTTCCTCAACTCGGCAATCTTCTTCTTGTTGACATTAGACTCCTTGGAGGCTTCCTCCAACCTCCGGGAAACCTCCCGACCTACTAAGGTTTTAGACATATTTCAGTTTTAATGATGAGTGCAGACTAGCTGTTATAGAGCAAAGGCAAAAAGATGTCTAGATTAATTGTATAGGTTTACTAGAGTTTGATCTTTGTATAGGTTTGATCAAACAAGCACTGTAAAGAGGTCAGCTGACTTGTTCAACAGACCTGTCTAGGTCAATAAGGTGTCTAAGTCAGGAGATTGTCTAGGAACCTGCTGATGGTAGAAGGCTGAGGGTTCAAACTTAGTAATGAAGGTTGAGGGTTCAAACTCAGTAATGAAGGCTGAGGGTTCAAACTCAGTATTGAAGGCTAAGGGATCAAACTTAGTAATTAAAGTCAAGGATATGGGATCAGAATTTAGGGAACTCTGTGATGACATAAACTGATCACATATACCTTGTGAAGAAGGTCTAAGTTCCATTTAAGTTGAAAGGTGTTTTGGAACTTGGTTATATTCAAGATGGTGTACTCTAACTTCATTATAAAATGTTAGATGAGAAGAAGTCAGCTGAAGTGTTTGTCAAAACACAGCAGATTGAAAGTCAGCTGACAATCAAGGACATCAACAGACTTATACATCAAATATCTACTGAATGTTTATTTCGAATTAATCCAAGTTTTTCTGAAAGATTAAATGGATAAGGATGACTTACAAGCCTTGGATTAATTGGTCAATCAATGGACAAGATGAAATGGACGTTGTAAGGATTTCAGAGCCTAATTATATCATTGGTTGACAGACTGGACTGTCAGAAGGACACTGTCAGTGTCAGTCAGGTACATCAGAGGATATTCAGGAATTTTTAGATAATCCTATAACGGTTATCATTCAAAATCAAATTCAAATCAGAGGATCTATACCTATAAATAGAGGACTCCTGATTCAGATTGAAAACCAAGAATTAATAGAAAGGAACTTAGTTTTTGAGCAAGAATTTGTGCAATTTGACCCTGTTGATACATAGAGCTTTAATCTACTGATCAATTTTTTCTTCAAGTGTTTCCTGCAATTCAAGACTTATCCAGTTTACACACTTGAAGAACTTAGGCTGCTGATTCATTCATACTGATCAGAAGTCTACTGAAAGCAGAATAACTTTCTTGATTCAACCCTTCTTTTTCAACAAGTTTAATGAAGACAGAGAAGCACTTAGGTGTCAAGAACTGTTGTTGTGTGGTGGAGCTGGTGAAGAGGCAATCCTACCTTTCAAGGACTAGTGGAAGACTTAGGAGCAGCAATACCACTTGTTTCTAGTTTTCAGTTTATGAAGCCATAATCATTGGTCAAGGACAAACAGTTTGGGGATTTTTGTAACCGCAAATCCAAAAGTCTCTAGTGAATTTCCTCCCACATCACAGGAGAAGAGTGGACTGACAGGATTACACCACCTGGAACCACTATAAATCTTGCCTACTTTACCTCTGCATTTACTTTCTGTATTTACTTTACTTGCATGCTTAACACATCAACCTACTGAACCAGCAACTGAACCACTCTATATGCACTACTGAGTATCCAATACTCAGTATCATATTTGAAACAACAAGTAATAAGGATTAATTTAATATATTCCGCTGCAACAAACTCAAGAGTTTCAATAGTCAGCAGACTACTGATAGTAGCAGACCACTGACCTTGTTGAGTTTGTCAACTCCAAAAAGTTTTAAGTGTTAAGTTTATTCACCCCCTCTAAACATAACCAAAGCCTTTTCAAGGGACCAAAAATTGGTATTGGAGCAGAGCTTCTGTTCTGAAGTAATCCTACTTGTTGTGCTTGTGAAAAATCTTTGAAAACTTTTTAAGTTTCTGTTTTTCAAAGTTTTGCATCATGGATAACAATCAGTATGCTTGGACAATGTTGATGTGTTCTGTTGATCATTTTTATGAGTATAAGCGTCGTATGCAGGCTTATCTAGCTGCAACACATGATGAAATGATGGATGTGCTGACTGATGGACCACTTGAGATCACTAAAGTCATAATTGTTGATGGCCAAAATCAAACTATCCTAAAGCCAAAGAATGAATGGGGTGCTGAAGATAGAAAAAGGGCAAACATGAACAACATTGCTATTGACATTAGCTACAGAACTTTAGATAGCAATATGTACATGAAGGTGAAAGATTGCAAAACCGCCAAAGAACTATGAGAGAAACTTCAACTCATTTATGAAGGCACAGATGCAATCAAGAAAAACAAGATCAGCGTGGCCAAGAAAAAATTTCAAGAGTTAAAAATGAAATCAAATGAGACAATTGAACATATGGAATCAAGGTTCAATGCAATTTTGGATGAACTCACCCTGTTGAATGTTGTTTATACAAGAGAAGAGATCAACACCAGGATTCTAAAGGCACTACCTGCAAAAGAAGTCTGGGAGATGAAGGTTACTGCAATAGAGGTGTCTAGAAGTCTACATGAGGAAGACACCTTCAAATTGTTCTCTGATCTTAAGGCCTATGAATTTAGCAAGGATCTAGTTCCAAGTGCTGAAAAAGAAGCAACAAAGACCACTGCACTGGCTGCTGCACATGTTGAAGAATCATCAAATGTGCAAGATGATGTTTTGGATGAAATACAAGAGCAGATTGTCCTACTGGCCAAAAGAATCAGAATGATGAAATCTAGAAAGGCATTCCCAAGGAATCCTGGCAAGAATTCTGCTGAGAAAAATGAAGAATCCAAAAAGAATCATGACTTTTTGTGCTTTCATTGCAAGAAACCAGGACACTTCAAACCTGACTGTCCTGATTTGAAGCAAAAGAAGGATCCTGACTACATGTGCTTTAATTGCATGAGACCTGGACATCTTAGACCTGACTGTCCAGCCCTGCTGAAGAACAAGGGTCAGCAGAGAAGACTTGGCAAGAAAGCATTGGTTGCTGATGATGAATCAGGCTATGATGGAATTGTTAGGTGTAATGCCCGAAAGACAATTATGTAATTGTTTTTATTTAATAAATGAAATGATATTATTATTCATATTAATTATTCTCATATTCACCGATGTGACAATAGTATTTACACTACAGAAAACCCTAAAGTATATCGTTTATGTAATCACTTAACTCAGTGTATGGGATATACACGGGAGGATTGAGTTAGTGAAGATGTACTTAAAATACAATTAGCCCGTAGTGAAGTTAATCGAGAGTATCGGGTCTCTCCTTTAACATGCTACTAATGTGCCCATAACACAATTGGTGTGATTGTCTTATCCGGACTTTCGGTTAAGAGAACCTAGTGGGGCATTTATATATGATAGATATATCATATAGGGCTGGACCGATTTGATTAGACTTCACGATATAATTCTGTAATTGAGAAGTCTTATCGAATCAATCGATGATCATATTTATGGATAAATCTTAATCCTGAGGTGATCACAGTCAACTGCTTGAATCAGTATGAGGTTTGACTTGACGGTTAAGGATTACACTGAGTCTGTGGTCTGAATTACCCCATCTTGGCATTGCACTGGATTGAGTGAGTAGTCTGTGTTATCACAGATACGGAATCCATTCCTTCCATTTATGGAAGTAGATAGACAGTTCCCTTATTTGTTAATCCTAGAAACTGATCGATCGGCCGAGTTCATACTTACACTGATTAGCTACCAGTAAGTTGTATGAATTAATTGATCACTAGGGGTTAATGGTAAATAAGGATAAGAGGTTCTAAAAAGGGTTAACGGTAACTTCCCGATTTAGAATGAACAGTCTATGGAGGATTAATCCATATGTAATGATTATATCAATGGACGCTTATTATTATTATCGTGACGAGATAAATATGATCTAATAATCGGAGGAGTGCAGTCACGGGATTATGGTGGCATATTCCTGTGATTGATTTATCGAATATAATTATTCTGTTCGTAAGATAATTATTTATTTGATTTATCGGAGCCGCTGATTATTAGTCCATGGTCCCCGACGTGCCTCCAATATAGCATAGCTATTCTCGGACGTCGAATCCTAATAATATTAATTTAATTCTTATTAGAATTTAATTAATCGATATGTGAATTAATTGTTTAGTGACTATTTAATTAGTTGGAACTAAATAATTAAAAATATGGAAAAGACATTTTCCATAATCTTGGCAATTAGTGTGAATGGAAAAAATCACATTGACTAGGTCAATGGAGATGCAATTTTCGCCCCTAGCTCTTTTTTTGGTAACAAGGAATTAGTTTCCTTGTGTATTAAAAAGACATGTGCATAAAATATTTATTGGATAAATATTTATGGAAAGAAATAAAGATAAAAATATTCTTGATTGGTTCTAGAATATTTAGGAATTATTTTTATTTATAGGATTTATTAATAATTGATTTTGTATTAATTATTAAATCCTTGGAGCTTAAGTTTGACTCTCCTATATAAAGAGAGCTCTCCCAAGCTTAAACACACACATAATTCGACCATCAGCTTGTTTGTGAGGGAGAGAATTCGGCCAAGAGGGTTGAGAGGAAAAGCTTGGAGTTTTTCCGGGTAGCATATCGTAAGGATTCGAGACGAGGATTTCCTTCCACCGGGAGTTGCTCGGATCACACGTACGGAAGATCGTGGTGCTCTTCACACCAACCTTTGTTCTATCCATTTCGGTTCTTCAACTTGGATTTAGAGATCCAAGAGGTATGTTCTACAACCCCCTTGTAGAAGTAGATCTAGTTATTTTATTACGTGTATTCTATAGATCTAGATCCTTAAATCGCTTCCGCCGCGTATGATATTACTAACAGGAATCAGAAAAAGGAAAGGAATCAGATGACACAACACTCATAGCTGATATGGATGATTATACTCTAACGGCCAATATGGATGAAACTGAGAAGGTATACAATTCTGTATCTATGAATACTCCTGCTGATAGTGATTGTGAGTCCACTGGAGGATCTAATCCTAAAAATTTTGACAATGTAGAGCCTCTAGATGCCCTCCTTAATCAACTGAGGAAAATACAATCTGGTTACGAGATTGTGAAGACTGAAAGAGAAGCACTTCAAGCAGAAATTCAAAGATTAAATGCTGAATGAAGAAGTCTCAAAGGTAAGGAAAAAGATTATCAGGAAAGTCAACATAATCCTGCTGCTCCTGCAGTAGCTGCTGAATATGCTGAACAATCTAGTTCAACAACTGCATTCAAATCAGGAAAGCCTTAGGGTGATAAAACAGGCCTTGGATTTGAAACTCAGTAATCCTCTAAGGATGGATCAAGTAAGGGTGCTGAACCTAGTTCCAGAATTGGTCCTAAGTTTGTACCTGCACAAGATCCAACTCCTCAAAAGGTTGTTGAGGCAGTGAAACCTACTGAGAATGCTTCAAAGAAGCAAAATCAGAAGTCCAAAGGGACAACAGCTCCTAAGAAAAAGGGTGCATCCAAAGGTAGAATTGATGGACCCTCTAGACCTGACCAAAAAGGGTAAAAATCAGAAATATTCCAAGGATAAGAATGCAAAACCCAAGAATGTTAATCATTCAAGGGATACTTATCTCAGGGGGAAAGGCAGGTTGTTCCCCACTGATGAAGATTGGTCATGCCCCTGCTGCTAGAAACAATAGATATAACCATAATGCTAGGCCTAGACCTCAGCAATGGAATCAGCAGAGCCCACAATATAGGGATGTTCCCAACAGACAGCAAACTTATAGTTATACTAATGCTTTTAACAACAGAAATCACTCCACACATCATTATGTACCAAAAGGCCAGAAAACATATGTTAATGCTACACAACCAAATGTTAGATTCTATGGAAATGTAGCATACATATATGAACAAAAGTGCAACACTTGTTAGGAAATCACTAGTTTAACGTAGCGGAATTTAAAATTTGATTTCTTTTACTTAGATCGTTCTTCGTTTAATGCAATAAACACGTTAAGTAGTTTGACGGTTATACCTTGGATGATCTAATAGATCGTCGCTTTGACCGCCAACGGAGAGTAGTTCAATGCGCAAGCCGTCCACGCGTCCGGCCTCTATCGCTAATCCACACGAACCCCTTGCCGGAATCCTCCTTGGATTGCTATCGGAAAAACTCCGGCTGCTAGACCGGACATTTTCTTCCCTCACAAACTCACTATGGAGAGCTCTCTATTTTACACAAGAATTATGAACTCTTGCAATTGTGTTGTACAAAAGAGCTTGACACCCACCTCCTATATATAGTGGTTGGGGCGCCCCATATGGTGTGGAGGAGAAGAAAACCTTTTCCCAATAAAATAAGGAAAATCAACTAGATTGATTTATCTCTTTAATTATAATTTATTTTGCCAATATCCTATATTGATTATAATTATCTTATTACCATAAATCTATTTTTCAAAATCAATTAATATCTTATATTAATATTATGGCAATCTTTATTAATTAAAGTGCACAATCCAAGTGTATCTCATACACCTAAAAGTGGCGCCCCATTAGTCAACAAATTGACTTCCGGAATATTCTTTAATTAATATAATTTGTATATAATTAATATCTTGTATTTTATTTATTCATAATAAATAAATACCACCATATTAATTTACCACTATAACCTTTATAGTCTAGAGATAAACTTTCCTTATTTGGTTATCAACTATAACCGCATTTTAATCCGACTCGATGTTCATATGTGTGTGACCCGATAGGCTTCCGAATATGTTGGCCGTAGACACAAAGTGCAATTTACTAAAATGCCCTTCATACCTAACGATCACGGGATAGCGTCTAGCAACACACCGTGACCCCCAATCATCGGAAGAGTCAAAAGCAATGACTACTACCTTTCATGTGAAGCAGTTACCGTGTAACTTACAATCCTATCGCCGTAACAATATCCATACGATCGTATCTCGAGTGTCAATACATTGACGATCGTATCTTATAATCTGGATATCATGCTCTCTCGGAATAACACATTTACTCCCACTTTGCAAAGATTCTCGAGAGCTAGACATTCCTTATAAGAAGGCCATTTCGGATATTCGATCCCAATCATAGGATACGCGATTCCCGGACGACCAATCATGTATACTCCGCATGCTTCAATATCATACCCAATCACTACCGCATGATCGCCCCGTGGTTAGGAGAAATCTCAATAGTGTCAAAGCATGACAATCCACACCGTGATGCCATGAAGACTCCGGTCAAAAGGATAATTACACAACCGCCACATAGTGTGACACTTAATGTAAGTGGGTTAGTCTAACGTACGCATTCTCTAATACACGTCCACGTACAGTCCAAGTGTCCCTACACTTTGATAGACGAGATCTATCCCTATGTTCTAAAAGATAGAAGACATCCAATACGTGCTAGTCCGATTATACTATCAATGTCCCATTTGATAATACATAAGACTAGAGACATTTGAGTACCAACCTTGTTATAGTGATTAGAGATCTCATCAACCATAATCACTATCATGGTTTCTCTATCATGATTGATACTAGTGGACGTTACTATATATATACACAACAAATAATGTGAAGATAAACAATATATAATAACATAAGTGCTTTTATTAATCATAATAAAGTTATTACATGAACTAAATAGATCGTAAACGACCCGACCCGGTCGGATCCGGTCCAACCCGATTGGGTTTAGGACACCTTTCCAACAATCTCCCACTTGGCCTAAAGCCAATCACCCATATGCCTAAGCCCGTGCAAGTGAACATGTTTCTCATGCTTAGCTTGAGACAATGCCTTGGTTAACGGATCGCCTATGTTATCATCCGTGTGGACTTTCTCTATCTTTACATCTCCTCTATCTACTATCTCTCTAATCAAGTGATAGCGCCGTAGCACATGTTTGGACTTCTGATGAGACCTTGGTTCCTTTGACTGAGATATCGCTCCATTATTATCACAAGACAGGCACCGGACCTTCAATGGAGGGAACCACACCAAGTTCGTAATGAACTTCTTCATCCAAATCGCTTCCTTTGCCGCCTCCGAGGCTGCTATGTATTCGGCTTCCGTCGTAGAGTCCGCGATGTAGTCTCCCGCTTGGAACTCTTCCACTCACCGCTCCGCCGTTAAGCGTGAAAACAAATCCGCATTGCGACTTGAAGTCGTCTTTGTCGCCTTGGAACCGGCATCCGTGTAACCTCGTAATACTAAATCATCATTCCCGAAAACTAGGAACATATCCCTAGTACGTCTCAAGTACTTAAGGATATTCTTGACAAAGAATCCGTTGACCATCACCTGGATTGGACCGGTACCTACTAGTCATACTAAGAGGGTACGAGACATCCGGTCTTGTGCATAACATGGCATACATGATAGACCCGATTGCCGAAGCATAAGGGACTTTACTCATTTGTGCCCTTTCCTCCTCTCGTCTTAGGACTCATTCCCTTCGACAGTGTAGACCCCATGTGACATGGGCAGCAATCCTTTCTTGGACTGCTCCATGCTGAATCTCTTCAGCATCTTGTCTATGTAGGTGGATTGCGACAGACCAAGCAACCTCTTAGATCTATCTCTATAGATCTTTATTCCCAGAATATAGGCTGCCTCACCCAAGTCCTTCATTGAGAAGTTCTTGGATAACCAAGCTTTGACTCGATTGTAACATAGGCACATCATTCCCTATGAGCAATATGTCATCCACATAAAGCACTAAGAACACAATGGCACTCCCACTAACCTTCTTGTAAACACGGGGCTCATCTTCGTTCTTGATGAAATCAAACCGTTTGATAATCTCATCAAAGCGAAGATTCCAACTCCGAGAAGCTTGCTTTAATCCATAAATGGATCTTTGCGCTTACACACCATCCCGGCGTCATTGGTTGTGAAACCCTCGAGGCCGTGTCATATACACTTCCTCGACAGTTCCCGTTAAGGAAAGCCGTTTTCACATCCATCCGCGATTTCATAATCATGGTATGCCGCAATAGCGAGCAAAATTCTAATGGATTTTAACATGGCAACAGGCGAGAAGGTTTCATCATAGTCAACTCCTTGTCTTTGCTTATAACCTTTTGCCACCAACCTAGCCTTGTAGGTGGTCACGTTACCGTCCATGTCGGTATTTCTCTTAAAGACCCATTTACA
Source organism: Gentiana straminea (assembly GCA_036785695.1). NCBI lineage: Eukaryota > Viridiplantae > Streptophyta > Magnoliopsida > Gentianales > Gentianaceae > Gentiana > Gentiana straminea. Next base: position 2,260,252 of record JAVUPR010000407.1, read on the forward strand.
CCCTATGGGAACTATTCCCTCAGGTGGATCAACTAAGTTCCAAACTTGGTTGTCCTTCATGGATTCCATTTCGTAATTCATGGCTTCTAGCCATTTCTCTTTGTCATGCCTTAATAGCACTTCCTCATAAGTTCTAGTGGTCCTCATCTTCCATGAGATACACGCCAGTGTACCTTTCGGGTTCACGGCGTTCCCTGGTGGATCTTCGAGGTGCTATCGTGTCTACGGTAGAGGGTGGCACCACATTTGTATGTGGTGTCTCCTCTACTTCCATCAACAGACTGTTATCCGTAAGTGGTTCTCGAATTTCTTCAAGATCAATCTTACTCCCACTAACCCTATCCAGAATAAACTCTTTCTCCAGAAAGTGGCCAGTCCTGGCAACAAACACCTTTTGTTCCTCGGATGGTAAAATTGGTATCCTCTAGTTTCTCTAGGATATCCCACAAACAGACATTTGTCGGATCTCGGCCTCTAATTTGTCGTGCATCATCCGCTTCACATAAGTTGGACAACCCCAAGGTTTAAGATATGCCAGATTTGGTTTCTTCTTTGCCCATACCTCGTATGGTGTAGAATCAACTGTCTTTGATGGAACTCGGTTCAGTGTGTAGGATGCGGTTTCTAGAGCATACCCCCAAAATGATTTTGGGAGAACTGCATAGCTCATCATGGATCGCACCATGTCTAACAGGGTGCGGTTCCTCCTCTCAGATACGCCATTCATCTGTGGCGTCCCGGGAGGGGTCCATTCAGCAGAATCCCATTCTCCTTCAAATAATCTTGAAACTCTCCATCTAGGTATTCTCCACCTCGATCGGATCGAAGTGTTTTGATTTCTTTACCCAGTTGTTTCTCCACTTCACTTCTGAATTCCTTGAACTTTTCAAAGGCTTCAGATTTAAACTTCATTAAGTATATATAACCATACCGTGAATGGTCATCAGTGAAAGTGATAAAATAAGAGTATCCTCCTTTGGCTTGAATTGACATTGGGCCACATACATCAGTATGTATGAGCTCAAGCAATTCATTGGATCTTATCCCTTTGCCACTAAAAGGTGACTTTGTCATCTTGCCAAGTAAACAAGCTTCGCATGTGTCAAACGATTCGTAATCGAATTGATCCAACATTCCATCTTTATGGAGTTTGGAAATGCGATTCTTATTTATATGGCCAAGTCTACAATGCCATAAGTAGGATTCATTCAAGTAATTTGTTTTGGCTTTCTTGTTATTTATATTAAGTACGTCAACATTCATATCTAATATGTAGAGACCATTGCTAAGTATGCCAGTACCATAAAAGATTCCATCACGTGAAAAAGAACAACATTTATTCTCAAACGTAAAAGAAAATCCATCAACATCTAATGCGAAATAGAAATAATGCTCTTCGTAAGAGCGGGAACAAAATAACAAGCTTATTGAGTTCTAGTACTAGCCCACTCGGGCAATGAAAGAAAATAAACTCCTACGGCCGCCGCAAAGAACACTTGCTCCATTTCCAACGCGTAGGTCCACCTCTCCTTTCCTCGATCTCTAGTTCTTCTTAGTGCCTCGCATATTCGTACAAATATGAGAACCACAACCGATCTAATACCCAAAGTGGTTTGACTTAGAAGAAGTAATGTTGATCTCAATCATAAATATACCGAAGTCGAAGCATCGAATGCTTCTTCTTGGTACTCAAAGCCCTTGCGCTTCTCCTCCAATGTCCGGTCTCACCGCAATGGAAGCAAGCATCCTTGGATTTGTCTTTCGCTATTTTAGGCGTTGGCTTAGGTGCAGCCTTTGCCTTCTTGGACTTTTTCTCGGGCTTTAGGCTTGCCCTTGCTTGAAGTGACCAAAGCAACACTTGCTTTCCCTTCCCCACGGTGCCTCGGCAGTCTTCAACATGTTCAATAACTCCGCAAGGGAGCAATCTATTTTGTTCATGTGATAGTTCATCACAAACCGCGAGAATGAGTCGTAGAGATTGCGAATCAAGTCAATACTCAACTCTCGTTCCAACTTGTGGCCCAGCCTTCCCAAGCCTCTCTATGTACCCGATCATTTTAAGCACGTGTGACCCCACAGCTAGCCCGGATGCCATCTTACGGCCTAAACAGGCCTTCGAGACCTCGTACCTCTCGGTGCGAGACCGAGAAGCGTAAAGTTCCTTCGGGTGGACCATGATAGAGTAGGCGTCCATAGACTCATGTCGTTTCGCAGCTCGGTGTCATAGAAGCAAGCATGATACATGTAGCATCGCATCGTCGAACAAAGGTGCTTGTTGTACTTCTCGACAACATCTGCACCGAACCCTCGCCGGGTTTTTCCGGTAGTGGCCTCGTCCAAGACATAGCCAATCTTCTCGTGCCTCAAAACGATTTTGAGGTTTCTTTCCCAATCGAGAAAATTAGTTTCGTCAAGCTTGTTTTCGATGATAAAACGAAGGTTCAATTTGTTTGACATTTTCTACAACAATAAATAAAGATAGAATAAGTAAAAGCTCATGTATAAAAAAAACTAAATTTGCACTAAGAAATTTATATGGTTTTACTCCCACTAGCCAACTATTCCCTATTGGCTTTCAAGAATTTAATTAATTCTTTAGTGGATGGAATCCTATCTAGTTGACTCGATCCCCGACGTGGGCCGATCGACCGGGTCAATTTCGAAGGTGGGTACTATTTACCGATCGAATCTTATTCGATTTCCATTGGTTGACTAGTCAACTCTTTGACAATTCACATCTCTATGTGATAGCCACCCCTTGTCTCTAAAATCAGACGGTCCTGACGTGGGCCAATCACCGCAAGATTCTTAGTCGAGTCGTAACCCAAATATTCATGAGATCTCATAACGATCATATCTCGATAATGACGATATACCCGTGGTAGGTCAACTCCCGACGTGGGCCGATCAGTTGGATCCGAACAAAGGCTCTTCACCGTCATTAAAATATTGGGAGACAATTTTGGCTCGATTTTTGGCGTGGGATAATTTTTAAATTAATTCACTTAATTAATTTTGTTTAATTATGGTCTCATCTACTATGTGCATATTACTACGATATCATATAAAGTAAAACATACACAACATTCCGCGCATAAAATAACCGGTATGATCATGGACTTTTCCTAGGTGCGGTTTCGAATACAAACCGACGAAACCGCGGGTCACAAACTAAGGGTATCTGCAACCGCCAATAGGATCTTTATTGCTGTATGCCAATGGGTTATTTATCTCTCCTTGGTCTTGAACTTCTTGCTCCATTCTTGTTACATAATAAATAATTACACCCGCCGCACACGGGGGGAGCTCAGGGAATGGGATAAATGCAAAAAGTAAACTAGGTCACGTTCTTCATAACGGCCTAGGACAATTTTTCAAAAACCAACATAAAGAAAACATTCTCATCTATCCTATTGGTCGAGTCCATGATCAATCGGGGTCCATATAATCACATTATATCTACACATCTAATCCATACAATTTTATCTTATGAAAAAGATTAAATTCTAATTTTAACTACTACTACTCATGCGTCTTTATTTTATCACGTCAAATAATTAAATAACCTTTAATTAATTATATGACTTAATCGAAAATTAAAATTAACATTTAATTTTAAATCGATTTCAATTTTAATTAAATTTGAACTATTCAAAATATAAAATTAAAATTATAAAGTCTCCTATTTGTTTCCTTTCCAAAACTAAATTTAGCTTAGGCCTGGCCACTTTCCAAAATCAAAATTTTGAAAGTGGCCTAGGCCTAGGCCTTTTACAAATCAAATATTTAAAAAGGGCCTAGGCCTATTCCAAATCAATATTTGGAAAGGCCAAATTATTTTAGTCCAGGCCTGGCCACTTTCCAAAATCAAAATTTTGGAAGTGGCCTAGACCTAGGCCTTTTACAAATCAAATATTTGAAAAAGGGCCTAGACCTATTCCAAATCAAAATTTGGAAAGGCCAAATAATTTTGGTTTAGGCACGGCCACTTTCCAAAATCAAAATTTTGGAAGTGGCCTAGGCCTAGGCCTTTTACAAATCAAATATTTGAAAAGGGCCTAGGCCTATTCCAAATCAAAATTTGGAAAGGCCAACATGCTATATGGTTTCCCAATGGTCCAAACTATTTGAACCATTGGTTGGCCATATGACACAACTAAACAAACGAGATATCTATGCACAATAAAATATCACAAAACGAAAAGGGTTGATCTCCCCCATTGGAAGAGGAGAGCCGACGGACGGCAACTCTAGGGTTACCGCCGCCGCAGAGGGAGGGGGGCGCCGTCAGTCGGCCGACCCCCCAATGAACCCTAATAAATTTTTTTTTTTGTTTTAACGTTTCGTGATTTAAATCTTGCATCTATTGATTAAATACTACGCAATTAAAATAAGCTTATTGCTTAAGCACGAAGTCTGTCTCTGATACCACTGTTAGGAAATCACTAGTTTAACGCAGCGGAATTTAAAATTTGATTTCCTTTACTTAGATCGTTCTTCGTTTAATGCAATAAACACGTTAAGTAGTTTGACGGTTATACCTTGATGATCTAATAGATCGTCGCTTTGACCGCCAACGGAGAGTAGTTCAATGCGCAAGCCGTCCACGCGTCCGGCCTCTATCGCTAATCCACACGAACCCCTTGCCGGAATCCTCCTTGGATTGCTATCGGAAAAACTCCGGTCGCTAGACCGGACATTTTCTTCCCTCACAAACTCACTATGGAGAGCTCTCTATTTTACACAAGAATTATGAACTCTTGCAATTGTGTTGTACAAAAGAGCTTGACACCCACCTCCTATATATAGTGGTTGGGGCGCCCCATATGGTGTGGAGGAGAAGAAAACTTTTTCCCAATAAAATAAGGAAAATCAACTAGATTGATTTATCTCTTTAATTATAATTTATTTTGCCAATATCCTATATTGATTATAATTATCTTATTACCATAAATCTATTTTTCAAAATCAATTAATATCTTATATTAATATTATGGCAATCTTTAATAATTAAAGTGCACAATCCAAGTGTATCTCATACACCTAAAAGTGGCGCCCCATTAGTCAACAAATTGACTTCCGGAATATTCTTTAATTAATATAATTTGTATATAATTAATATCTTGTATTTTATTTATTCATAATAAATAAATACCACCATATTAATTTACCACTATAACCTTTATAGTCTAGAGATAAACTTTCCTTATTTGGTTATCAACTATAACCGCATTTTAATCCGACTCGATGTTCATATGTGTGTGACCCGATATGCTTCCGAATATGTTGGCCGTAGACACAAAGTGCAATTTACTAAAATGCCCTTCATACCTAACGATCACGGGATAGCGTCTAGCAACACACCGTGACCCCCAATCATCGGAAGAGTCAAAAGCAATGACTACTACCTTTCATGTGAAGCAGTTACCGTGTAACTTACAATCCTATCGCTGTAACAATATCCATATGATCGTATCTCGAGTGTCAATACATTGACGATCGTATCTTATAATCTGGATATCATGCTCTCTCGGAATAACACATTTACTCCCACTTTGCAAAGATTCTCGAGAGCTAGACATTCCTTATAAGAAGGCCATTTCGGATATTCGATCCCAATCATAGGATACGCGATTCCCGGACGACCAATCATGTATACTCCGCATGCTTCAATATCATACCCAATCACTACCGCATGATCGCCCCGTGGTTAGGAGAAATCTCAATAGTGTCAAAGCATGACAATCCACACCGTGATGCCATGAAGACTCCGGTCAAAAGGATAATTACACAACCGCCACATAGTGTGACACTTAATGTAAGTGGGTCGATCTAACGTACGCATTCTCTAATACACGTCCACGTACAGTCCAAGTGTCCCTACACTTTGATAGACGAGATCTATCCCTATCTTCTAAAAGATAGAAGACATCCAATACGTGCTAGTCCGATTATACTATCAATGTCCCATTTGATAATACATAAGACTAGAGACATTTGAGTACCAACCTTGTTATAGTGATTAGAGATCTCATCAACCATAATCACTATCATGGTTTCTCTATCACAGATTGATACTAGGGACGTTACTATATATATACACAACAAATAATGTGAAGATAAACAATATATAATAACATAAGTGCTTTTATTAATCATAATAAAGTTATTACATGAACTAAATAGACTGTAAACGACCCGACCCGGTCGGATCCGGTCCAACCCGATTGGGTTTAGGACACCTTTCCAACAACACTTTCCAAAGAAGACCATATGAAAACTTGCCAAGTGTCTTGGGTACCTAAAATACATTAAATTTGTTTTATAGGGTGTCTGGTACTTTGACAGTGGATATTCCAGACATATGATAAGAAGTAAGCACTGCTTGACAAAATTTAGTGGCAAAGAATGGACCTAAAGTTAATTTTGGTTACAAAAGTACCCCAGGATACACAAAAGGATATGGAACACTTCTGAGGAATGGTTTGACCATCAAGAATGTTGCATATGTTGAAGGCCTGGATTACAACCTGCTGAGTAATGGACAATTCTGTGACACGGGTTACAAGGTCACATTTGACAAAGCCTACTGTATTGTCATGAGTGAAGTTGGAGAACAAGTTGTGTTAGCTGGAAGAAGACATCTAAACATGTATGTGGTGGATTGGTCTACTGCTGTTCTTGAGACATGTTTATCAGTGCATACAAAGTCAGAACTCAATTGGTTGTGGCACAAGAAGTTGAATCATCTTAACTTTGACGATATCAATCAATTGGTGAAGAAGAAATTGGTGATTGGTTTATCTAAAATCACACATAAGAAAGATGGAATACGTGATGCATGTCATCAAGGTAAACAAACAAAATCAAGTTTCAAGTCAAAAACGAAGCAATCAACAAAGAGAGTGTTGGAACTGATGCATATGGATCTTTTTGGACAAGTAATACCAGCAAGTATAACAGGGAAGAAGTACACACTAGTTGTTGTGGATGACTTTTCTAGATTCACTTGGGTGATTTTTAGGAACAAGAAAAGTAAGACACTTCAAAAGATGCCTGAACTTGCAAAATGAAAAGAGTGTGACAGTAGTGAAAATCAGATCAGACAAGATCTTATCGAAGAGAAGGAACGAAAAAAACCGATATATTCCTACTCGAACAAGAAGTAAAGTCATAAGAGAATACTGTGAGCAAAATGGTGTGATAAATCAATTAGCAGCTGCTGAAACACCTCAGCAGAATGGGGTTGCTGAGAGAAGAAACAGGACTTTGAAGAAAGCAGGGAGGACTATGATATGTGAAGCAAATCTACCTGAAAGGTATGTTAGGTGTAATGCCCGAAAGACAATTTTTGTAATTGTTTTTATTTAATAAATGAAATGATATTATTATTCATATTTATTATTCTCATATTCACCGATGTGACAATAGTATTAACACTACAGAAAACCCTAAAGTATATCGTTTATGTAATCACTTAACTCAGTGTATGGGATATACACGGGAGGATTGAGTTAGTGAAGATGTACTTAAAATACAATTAGCCCGTAGTGAAGTTAATCGAGAGTATCGGGTCTCTCCTTTAACATGCTACTAATGCGCCCAGAACAAAATTGGTGTGATTGTCTTATCCGGACTTTCGGTTAAGTGAACCTAGTGGGGCATTTATATATGATAGATATATCATATAGGGCTGGACCGATTTGATTAGACTTCACGATATAATTCCGTAATTGAGAAGTCTTATCGAATCAATCGATGATCATATTTATGGATAAATCTTAATCCCGAGGTGATCACGAGTCCAACCGCTTGAATCGGTATGAGGTTTGACTTGACGGTTAAGGATTACACTGAGTCTGTGGTCTGAATTACCCCATCTTGGCATTGTACTGGATTGAGTGAGTAGTCTGTGTTATCACAGATACGGAATCCATTCCTTCCATTTATGGAAGTAGATAGACAGTTCCCTTATTTGTTAATCCTAGAAACTGATCGATCGGCCGAGTTCATACTTACACTGATTAGCTACCAGTAAGTTGTATGAATTAATTGATCACTAGGGGTTAATGGTAAATAAGGATAAGAGGTTCTAAAAAGGGTTAACGGTAACTTCCCGATTTAGAATGAACAGTCTATGGAGGATTAATCCATATGTAATGATTATATCAATGGACGCTTATTATTATTATCGTGACGAGATAAATATGTTCTGATAATCGGAGGAGTGCAGTCACGGGATTATGGTGGCATATTCCTGTGATTGATTTATCGAATATAATTATTCTGTTCGTAAGATAATTATTTATTTGATTTATCGGAGCCGCTGATTATTAGTCCATGGTCCCCGACGTGCCTCCAATATAGCGTAGCTATTCTCGGACGTCGAATCCTAATAATATTAATTTAATTCTTATTAGAATTTAATTAATCGATATGTGAATTAATTGTTTAGTGACTATTTAATTAGTTGGAACTAAATAATTAAAAATGTGGAAAAGACATTTTCCATAATCTTGGCAATTAGTGTGAATGGAAAAAATCACATTGACTAGGTCAATGGAGATGCAATTTTCGCCCCTAGCTCTTTTTTTGGTAACAAGGAATTAGTTTCCTTGTGTATTAAAAAAGATGCGCATAAAATATTTATTGGATAAATATTTATGGAAAGAAATAAAGATAAAAATATTCTTGATTGGTTCTAGAATATTTAGGAATTATTTTTATTTATAGGATTTATTAATAATTGATTTTGTATTAATTATTAAATCCTTGGAGCTTAAGTTTGACTCTCCTATATAAAGAGAGCTCTCCCAAGCTTAAATTACACACCAAAAATTCGACCATCACCATTGTTTTGGAGAAGGAAGGAAATTTTTTTGCCAAGGGGAGAAAGAGAGGAAAAGCTTGGAGTTTTTCCGGGTAGCATATCGTAAGGATTCGAGACGAGGATTTCCTTCCACCGGGAGTTGCTCGGGTCACACGTACGGAAGATCGTGGTGCTCTTCACACCAACCTTTGTTCTATCCATTGCGGTTCTTCAACTTGGATTTTGAGATCCAAGAGGTATGTTCTACAACCCCCTTGTAGAAGTAGATCTTGTTATTTTATTACGTGTATATTATAGATCTAGATCCATAAATCGCATCCGCCGCGTATGATATTACTAACAGTGGTATGAGTCGCCATGGTGATCTATATTTATACGTATAAAATATTAGATCTAGGAGTGGAAAACATGTAGCTTTTATTGTCCAATTTTTTTTAATTTGGCCAATGTTGATATATATTTATGTATGTTGCGATTGTTGTGGTTGAAGAGATGGATTGGGGTTGGCATATTTACCCGTTAGATCTATTGTAAACTCATATAAACGATGAAAATTCGTTCATGTGAGTATAGGAAATTATGTAATTTATCTTTATTGCAAGTTTAATTTCCAGAAAATAGATCTATTTAGTAGCTGTTTAGTACTTTTATTTTTTCCCGTTGATCGAGCCGTTGAAACGAAGATCCCTCCGGTCAGAATCAATATTAGAAGATGGTGATCAACTCCAAAAATTTTGGCGTCGATCAGAGTCCGTTTCGATATCCGTTTGATGCTGCGAAGAGGCTGCTGTAACAGAAAAACGCAGGATTCACAGATACACTATCTGTGACTTCCTCGATTTTCTGGGAGAGTTTGGACCGTTGAAATGAAAATCCGACCTTTCAGATTGGTCAAATTGGAGTTTTGGACGTACCATAAAAATTTAAGATCGATCGGGATTCATCTCGATTCCCGATCTGCCTCAGGAAGTCATTGATGCGCTGCAGTCAAAGTCAGATTCAGCAGCAAGTTTGGCGGTTTACTGGAAAAAATTGGTAAGTCAAAGCACCGATCCAACCGTCCATATTGAAGTTCAAGGAGTCAAGATAAGATCTGGAAAGTTTCGTCCCGATCCGAGTTCGTTTGGTATGCCGATCGTCAAAGAGTTCGAACAGCTGCAGATTTTGTTAGGAAGTAGTAAACCCTAGTTAGGGTTTTGTTTTTTATTTTCTAATAGATTAGATACGGGGGTGCCAACGATCCATCTCGGTGTTTAAATTTTTCGCATTTATTTTTTATGTGTTTGATCATAAAATAGATATAAAACCGGAATTGCCATGACATGCATCATATCATAAATCCACTCCATGCATACATGTAGAATTTTAATTTTGGTAATTAAAATAGGCATGTATACAAACTCGCGTAATTAGTTGAAATTTTATTAATACGTGGTAATTAATTTAATTTAGTAACTAATTAATGATCCGAGGACGGGTTATGAAATCGTTAAGCCTTTCGGTGTGTGTTCTCGGTGAACCGCCTTAAAGCCCAAACGAGATCACATTTTCAATTCGTAGTGTCTACGAGATTGAATGATGGTAAAAGAACAATAAATCTTGGATAAAAACGGTTCGCCTATAGGTTGGGTGGTCAACTGAGCTTCGCTCGAACGACTTAACCCTCCTAGTGTGATGTATGCACGGGGGTCCAGCAAGACTAAGCCAAACCGGGAACGGAGGGGTGATTCCTTCTAATCTCAATGGGGCTCTCTTGACCCGATTTCGTCCGACTATCACATATGTTCCAACGAATTGGACAGGTAGGCTTGCCTACGTTAGCGACACCATTCGGAATCCTTGATTTGATGTCCTTTTATGTTAACATCAAAAAGATGTGGTTAGTTAACCCACCACCACTTCCAAAATATTGAGTGCGAGCGGGGGAGGCGACAGCCAACCCCACGGCCTCTACTATAGATACAAGTAAGTGAGAGAAGGGTGACGCCTCGCGGCGCTTTGATTTCGTCCCCCTACGGATGGTGTTCACCCCTATCAACATTCATGGCTTGGTCTCCGAAAGGATAGGATTTCTGGGTACTCGTCGGGTCACTGACCTATCCTACGACGGCATACTCGGGGCGTACCTAAGAGGTCCGATATAGTAGGTCACACTCATTAAGGGTATTTTTGGTAATATCTAGGCTTAAAAAGGAAGGTAGTCAATGAATAAAGGGATGTTCGATTCTCGTGGGATGTTCGATTCTCGTGGGATGTTCGATTTTCACAGGTTATTCATTGATGAGATTGTCTCGATTTAACCGTCATCTCTTTGACCTACCCTACGGCGGCACTGAGATGCGAGGTTAAAACCTTGGAATGGTAGAGTAGACTTATCTTTTAGTTTACAATTCCTAAAATAAATTTATATAGTAGTGTTAAACTTGAATTAATTTATGTCATTTTATTTACAGCATTATCCCTTACTAAATTGCTTAAAATTTATAATTGACTAGTATTGACTTCATTAAAAAAGTGCAAAGTAACTAGGACGTTGAACTAGTTAATCAATAATGCAATTATTTTCGGAAGAAATATTTTCTCTTAAGCCTTTTTTTTTAAAAACCAGAGTGCCATATATGTATGTCACTAATGTCATTCGTGTTAAACGGAAGACAAACTTAGTTGGATCAAAGGTGATTTCGGACTTTGAAATTCTTCTAGTGAATTTTGAGCGTGTAGTACTTGCACGAGTAATTTTCTAATTGAAAAATCGGAAAATCATAAAGTGTTACTAGTTGGACGATATTTGGAATCGATGAACTAGTGGGAGCTTTATGATTTGTTGTTTTTCTAGAACATTAGAAAAGTGTAACTGACTACACACGTAACCGTTCTAATTGAAAAACCGGAAAGTCGTGAAATGTCGCTAGTTAGACGATATTTGGAATCGATAAACTAGTGGGAGTTCTATGATTTGTTGTTTTTCTGGAAACATTGGAACAATGTATGAAAGATTTTCTAATCGAAAAAATCGGAAAATCATAAACAAATAAAGCATTACTCGAGCTTTAATGTTATGATTTATTGTTTTTTCTGGTATATTAGAAAATCCGAGAAATCCCGACGAGTAACACTCGAAATAGACATCCCACGGTTCAAGAGTAGTGTCTACTCAAACGAACCGCTGGTTCAAGACTGTTTCCATTCACGGAAAGTCAAGAATGGGAGAATATGTCTAAAAGTGTTAGTCATCTAAACTGAGAAAAATTTAAGGCTGAACCGAAAATTAATTAACTGAAAATCATAGGATAAGGACAGTGATTTTGGATCACCAACCTATGAATCCTTGGCGATTTTCTCAAGCTAAGTTCTTTGGAAGAACAAGGTAGCAGTGCATTTAACGATTAAAAGAGTAAACAACGGGCAGTTAATTTTAGCTAGAATAGTAGGAGTGATATAAGGAAATGAATCTCGGATTCAATCCTTGGATATCGCGGAAAAATTATTTTCCATTTAAGATTCGTTGGAACGAAAGGATTTACCTTCTATTCGATAATTTGTTTGTCGTATAGAAAGTGAATATACCATTTGTAGTACGAATCCAAGACTCGGACTTTTGTTTGATAAAGTCAAAACCACTTACAACTGCTGAAATATGTATATAACACATCTTAAGAACTATTAAAAGCAATTGGTTTCTATATTTAGATAAACACTTCTTCATATTCCATAGTTAGTGCATAGTCCCTAAAAGACAAGACCTGAAGACTGGCTCAGGGTGATTCCTTTCTCCCAGTCTGGTTATATTGTCTCAAAGGTTCAATGGCTAAGTTTCCTTTCAATCGGGAAAGGATAATGGTTATAAAAAAGTAACATAGCTTGTTCATGACGACCTTCGGGGTCTGATGAAAGATACAAGCTAGTAGGAGCTTCCGAGTAGTGACTTCTTGTCTGATAACTATTCAAACACTCTGGTAAGTTTATCCAAAATATTTTGAGGTTTCTCTGTTTTCAACAGAGATGGAGTATTCTATACTCAGAAATGGGCCATCACATAGTCCTAGGGACTGATGCTCGGCCAGCCTCATAGTGAAATGCTTTCACTAAGGGAGAAACCGTTGAATTGCTTTACATAGTTTTAGATGTGCTACAATACACTACTTAACTCAATAAAGATATTGGAAGCGAAATAACGGTTCACATTGAAATATAAGACCGAGAAGTCTACCTAGAATATGCTTTGGAATTTACGGATAAGGCGTGGATTCGGTTCACCCCACTTCCATAAATATAAGCATTTAGCACACGGTGCTTGAAGGTAGGTCTGAGAATTTCGTGCACACGTTCGGTCAGTGACCAATCGTTATATATCTTGTAGCATTGAGAAAAGGTTTGTTATAAGATTCTTGAAATCGGGAAGGGACAGTTATACCGTTGCATCCTTTCTGATAGAATCCATGAACATCAAAACCTTGAACCTTGAAGTACGTTTACTCAAGGTAGTTACTAACTGATTAAAATCAGACCACATCCAACATCGGTTGTTGGGGATAACACTAAATACTACTAAACTAAATCAGAATTTCGATCCACCCAGTAAGTATTGGGAGTATGGATTATCCATTACCCATTATGGTTTCTGCGGACTTTGTAGTCTGAGGATCGATTGATGACCTATAACTCTTATGTGAGCAGTATAGGATTCTGATAATAGAGGTTGGTTTAATAGCCATAACCCTAAGAATGGAGTTCGGTACTCCAGTTCTGTTCATACTTTTGTAGAACCACCTGAGCGTCTCAGGCCCAGTGGGAGTAATTGGATCTACACGGAAAAGAGTAGAATGAATACGAAAGTTTATCTTTCAGAGCAAAGCTTGAGTGGCCTAGGGGTAATTCCCTAAGAAATAGAGAGTTAATCAGACCTTGGACTCTTTTATCACTTAGTATTGCATGATTTCGTTTAGAAGCAGAAAATAGGGGTGATTCCCTGAGACTTTTCTTGCCAAACAAACGGAGTCTGGATTCATTCGGAACAAAAGGGTATTGCCTTATGAACTTATGACAGGATGACTGTCAAGGCTTATGTCCTTTATGGATATAAAGCAAACCTCTCGGTCACTGGAAGTCATATATATTCTACAATATGTGGATTTGACCAGAATATTGATAAGTCTTTTATAGACTGGATATCAATATTAGTACGTAGTGAATATATACATATATTAGTGTTTGTGAAGGATAACACTGCACCAGTTGGAATCAACATGGGTGTGTTATACGAAGTCGAATCCGACAATGCCACAATTCTCTCGCAACGAGAGACTTGGACAACATTCGAAGAATTTGACTAGGTCGAATTCATTAGAATCGATCCATCGGTTTCCCATCCATCTTATTGGTTAAGATGATGCATCCGTGTATGCAACATTCAACGAGGAAGTTCTACCCTATGCCTCGGGAATGACTCTCTAAATCTTCGGATCAAGAGAAATGGGATAGATTCTCTTTCTAGTAAGAGATGGTCAGGTTATTGAACGTCAATTTTGATCGAATCTTAGATTCGGCGGTTAACAAAGCAAGTTTAGTATGTCCTTTAGTATCTTGAGAGAACGAGGAATAATATGCGGACATATTCATGTATGAACTTGGATGCGTGTGATACACTGATTTTGACTTTAAGTCAAATTAAGGATGATCGTTAAGTCGATCTCGGGCTCAGTGTTTACTCTTGTGTTGAAGCTATTGCTTGGAGGAATCCAGCAACGGCAACTCGACTTTAACTAGTTGGGTTATTAGCGGCTTTCGTAGTTGCTAGAAAGGCGATATAGCTTAAGGATTTCCTTTTTCATATCTGGGAGTAATTCTAGATTTGGAAGCCGATACCACATCATTGTGCAAACGATGAAGGGGTAGCTTATAAGGATTTTCGAAATCACTAGAGGTCAAAAGCATATTGGGACAGTACCAAATGATTAGATGGACCGGTAACGTTTCGATTCTACGGATCGTCTCGAGCCGACAACCTGACTAATCATTAAGACCCATGACATTTAGATATAGGTGCTCCCCGAGTCACTGACCTATCCTACGACGGCACACTCGGAGTGTATCTTGTCATCTACAATGGTTATGATATGCTTAATGGGTACTAGAATATGGGATGGGTCTCCATTGCTTTAGAGCAAGTGGGAGATGTAGTTTGTTGTATTTTAAATAATAGGGTGTGCTCTAAAACAATTAATCACATGCTTTCGTGCAAGTGGGAGATTGTTAGGTGTAATGCCCGAAAGACAATTTTTGTAATTGTTTTTATTTAATAAATGTAATGATATTATTATTCATATTTATTATTCTCATATTCACCGATGTGACAATAGTATTTACACTACAGAAAACCCTAAAGTATATCGTTTATGTAATCACTTAACTCAGTGTATGGGATATACACGGGAGGATTGAGTTAGTGAAGATGTACTTAAAATACAATTAGCCCGTAGTGAAGTTAATCGAGAGTATCGGGTCTCTCCTTTAACATGCTACTAATGCGCCCATAACACAATTGGTGTGATTGTCTTATCCGGACTTTCGGTTAAGAGAACCTAGTGGGGCATTTATATATGATAGATATATCATATAGGGCTGGACCGATTTGATTAGACTTCACGATATAATTCCGTAATTGAGAAGTCTTATTGAATCAATCGATGATCATATTTATGGATAAATCTTAATCCTGAGGTGATCACAGTCAACTGCTTGAATCAGTATGAGGTTTGACTTGACGGTTAAGGATTACACTGAGTCTGTGGTCTGAATTACCCCATCTTGGCATTGTACTGGATTGAGTGAGTAGTCTGTGTTATCACAGATACGGAATCCATTCCTTCCATTTATGGAAGTAGATAGACAGTTCCCTTATTTGTTAATCCTAGAAACTGATCGATCGGCCGAGTTCATACTTACACTGATTAGCTACCAGTAAGTTGTATGAATTAATTGATCACTAGGGGGTTAATGGTAAATAAGGATAAGAGGTTCTAAAAAGGGTTAACGGTAACTTCCCGATTTAGAATGAACAGTCTATGGAGGATTAATCCATATGTAATGATTATATCAATGGACGCTTATTATTATTATCGTGACGAGATAAATATAATCTGATAATCGGAGGAGTGCAGTCACGGGATTATGGTGGCGTGTTCCTATGATTGATTTATCGAATATAATTATTCTGTTCGTAAGATAATTATTTATTTGATTTATCGGAGCCACTGATTATTAGTCCATGATCCCCGACGTGCCTCCAATATAGCATAGCTATTCTCGGACGTCGAATCCTAATGATATTAATTTTATTCTTATTAGAATTTAATTAATCGATATGTGAATTAATTGTTTAGTGACTATTTAATTTATTTGGAACTAAATAATTAAAATAATTGGAAAAGACATTTTCCATAATCTTGGCAATTAGTGTGAATGAAAAAAATCATATTGACTAGGTCAATAAGATTGAAATTTTCGCCCCTTATGATGTTTTGGTAACAAGGAATTAGTTTCCTTGTGTATTAATAAGACATGTGCATAAAATATTTATTGGATAAATATTTATGGAAAGAAATAAAGATAAAAATATTCTTGATTGGTTCTAGAATATTTAGGAATTATTTTTATTTATAGGATTTATTAATAATTGATTTTGTATTAATTATTAAATCCTTGGAGCTTAAGTTTGACTCTCCTATATAAAGAGAGCTCTCCCAAGCTTAAATTACACACCAAAAATTCGACCATCACCATTGTTTTGGAGAAGGAAGAAATTTTTTTGCCAAGGGGAGAAAGAGAGGAAAAGCTTGGAGTTTTTCCGGGTAGCATATCGTAAGGATTCGAGACGAGGATTTCCTTCCACCGGGAGTTGCTCGGATCACACGTACGGAAGATCGTGGTGCTCTTCACACCAACCTTTGTTCTATCCATTGCGGTTCTTCAACTTGGATTTTGAGATCCAAGAGGTATGTTCTACAACCCCCTTGTAGAAGTAGATCTTGTTATTTTATTACGTGTATATTATAGATCTAGATCCATAAATCGCTTCCGCCGCGTATGATTTTACTAACAAGTTATTGGGCTGAAGGAATCAATACTGCATGCTACACACAGAATAGAACCTCAGTGAACAAGAAGCTAATGAAGACACCTTATGAAATTTGGAATGGAAGGAAGCCAAACATTTCATATTTCCATCCATTTAGAAGCAAGTGCTTTATCTTGAATCATAAGGAGCAACTGAAGACTCTCCAACCAAAATCAGATGAAGAAATATTTTTGGGGGTACTCTTGAGTCAGCAAAGGCATATAGGGTGCTGAACCAAAGGACCTTAAAACATGAAGAATCAATACATGTTGTGTTTGATGAACCTAAGTTCACTGGAATGGAAAATGAAGAAGTTTCAGAACCTGCTGTGAATCAGAAAGTCACTGAACCAGAATTTGTTGATGTTCTAAACAAATTAAGTGACATAAAAGTTTCTGAAGAAAACCCTGCTGAAGAACCTGCTGGCAACACTAATGATACAACAACAGATGCAGGATCTGCTGATCCCCCTACTGATCATACAACAGACCCTACTGAAGATCAAGTGCATGTAAATCAATCAAACCAAGATTTACAATGGCTGAAGGATCACCCTGCTGAACAAGTAATTGGTGATGTACAGCAAGGTGTAAGTACTATAAGACAACTAGAGGCCATGTTTACATGCTTTCTGTCTCAAATTGAGCCTAAAGTTGTTGAAGAAGCAATTTCTGATCCAGACTGGATAATTTCTATGCAACAAGAACTGAATGTGTTTGAAAGGAATCAAGTTTGGACACTGGTGGATAGACCACCTCATGCAAATGTCATAGGTACTAAGTCGGTATACAGAAACAAACTTGATGAATCTGGTACTATTGTTAGAAACAAAACCAGACTAGTAGCAAAATGCTATTCTCAAGATGAATGAATAGATTTTAATGAGACATATGCCCCAGTTGCAAGATTGGAAGCTATAAGATTATTTTTGGCATATGCTGCACACAAGAACTTCAAGGTATACCAGATGGATGTTAAGAGTGCATTTCTGAATGGCATTCTGGAAGAAGAGGTTTATGTTCAGCAACCTCTTGGTTTTGAAGTAAAAGAACAAGAAGATAATGTGTATAGACTCAACAAGGCACTTTATGGCCTGGAAAAAGCACCAAGAGCTTAGTATGAGACTTTATCTCACTTCTTAGTGAGCAATTGTTTTACCAAAGGAACCATTGACAAGACACTTTTTAGAATCAATGATGGTGACAGCACCCTGCTGGTACAAATTTATGTGGATGACATTATATTTGGTTCTGAAAATGAGATGCTATGTGAAAAAATTGCTAATCTTATGAAAAGTAAGTTTCAAATGAGCATGATGGGAGAAATGAATTATTTCTAGGGATTGCAAGTCAAGCAAGTAAAGGATGGAATCTTCATTCATCAAACTAAATACACCAAGGAGCTGTTAAAGAAGTTTGGAATGAAAACAGCACCAAAGTATCAACTCCTATGGGTACAAGCATCAGATTGGATGAAGACAAAGAAGGTAAAGATGTTGATCAGACCTTATACAGAAGGATGATAGGAAGTCTGATGTATCTCACTGCCAGTAGACCTGATATATCCTTTGCAGTAGGTATATGTGCTAGGTTTCAATCAAAACTTAAGGAAAGTCACTTAGCAGCAATAAAGAGAATTCTAAAATATTTGAAGGAAACTTTGGGAGTTGGGATATGGTATCCAAAAGAAGGAAGCCTCAAAGTTATATTTTATTCAGATTCTGACTATGCTGGATGTAAGATTGATAGAAAAAGTACAACATGAACTTGTCATTTGATGGGCAATAGACTTGTTTCCTGGTTCAACAAAAAGCAGAATTCCATATCAACTTCCACTGCTGAAGCAGAATACATTGTTGCAGGAAGCTGCTGTGCACAAGTTTTATTGCTAAGACAGTAACTTAGGGATTATGGTATTGAGGAAAGAGAAATTCTCATAATGTGTGACAACACAAGTGCAATTGCTATTATAGAAAATTCTGTTTTGCACTCAAGGACCAAACATATTGATGTGAGACATCATTTTATTAGAGATCATGTGGAGAAGAAAGATGTTGTGTTCAGATATATTCCAACTGAAGATCAACTTGCTTACATCTTTACAAAACCTTTGGATAGTGAAAGATTTGCTAAGTTAAGAACTGAACTTGGCATTATCAAGGTTGACTGACCCACTGACAAGTCAGCAGGGTACTGGAATTCACCAAGGGGACTAGTCTTTGCCCTGCTGGGTGAGCTCACTTGGCAGCTTAGTCATCGGTATCAACAATTCCAAGGTACTCTTTTAGTATTGAACAATTGAGCAAAATAGGTTGCCAAGGGGATTGGTCTTTGCCCTGTTGGGTGAGCTCACTTGATAAATCAGTCATTGGTATTGAACTTCATTCTGTATTATCAATTGGACAAAACTATGTAAGTAAAGATCAGCTGTGCTTTTTGGATGTGAGTAGGCTGCTGAACCTGCTAAGTCTACTAAAGTTTTACAGCAGACTATGTAGTCCACTTAAGAAGTCTGCTGTATGAAACGTTGTTGATAAGTCAGACTTTAATGAAAGTTAATAGCCGAGTAATGGATTTTAATCTTATCATTTATACAGTTGTTACAAGTACATAACGGTTTCTTACATTAGAGGGATCAATTAGTGGTACACATGGCAGTACCACATTTAATTCAGACTGAAGATCATGCAATTTTTGGTACAGATCGTGCACAGTACCTGCCTGACGGTTACTACCCACTACTTTCTGCTATATAAACAGAGATATACTCAGTATATACTTAAACATTCTCAAATCAATCTAATTGAAGTTTATACGAGTGTGAACACAGATTTAAAGAATTTTCTTCTTCATTTTTTCTCAAGATTTTACAATGGCCGACAAGGAAATTAATCTTGGTTCAAGTCAAAGTGTGAGATGTTTTGTGGTTGATGTTAGGAAGACTGACTTAGCAATCAATCTCGGAAGAAGAATAAGGCGGTATGAAGGATTGGAAACCATCTTGAATCTCAGGTTGGAGAGCATTTCATACACAAATGTTAACAATTTCTGGAGAAATATGGTAATAAGGAATGACAGGGAGGCATTTACAACGACTGTAAATGGCCATGAAATTGAAGTTACTTCAGATCGGCTGAGAGAAGCATTTGGGTTTGGACCAGGGAATGATGCCCCTACAAATCCAGATTTGATGGAGTTACCAAGGGTGGAGTTTGTTAGATCAATAAAGACCGACAAATCTGTTGCTACAACTTTGAATATCAATGTGAAGAATATTCCCTTGGAATATAATCTGCTGAGCAAGCTGATTGCCAAGAACATTCTGGGTTTTGTTGGAAGCCTTGATACTCTTTTTGGACCAAATATAGACTTGATGATAATCATTTCAAGGAGCAAGAAATTCAATTGGGCTAGTTTCTTTGTGCAATACATGAAGAAAGTTGTGTCAGAAGAGAGAGATGGCACAAGGAAATCAAAGACTAAACCATTGGGTTTAATGATTCAGGCCCTGCTGAATCATTTGCAGATTCCTGATGTTGCACCTGCAAAAATCAACAAATCAAGGTATAAGCCAGAAATCCATTACATTATTCCTGGACTGGATGATGATGATGAAGATCAGGAAAGGACTGAAAGTGATGGTGGTGATGACAACAGTGATGGTGATGATGATGATGATGGTGAGCAGGAACAGAGAACTAAGGCAAAACAAGATGTGCAACTTGTTGCACCAAAGAAATCAGTAGTAAAGAGAAAGGCTACTGATACAAGAAAGATCACAGAAATGTTAAAGCCTAAAAGAACAAGACAGCAGACAGTAGACATTGCTGAGTCTACTGAAGTTTTTATTGATGTTGAGGCTGTTGAGCCTGCTGTAGTTGCAAAGAAAGCTGCAGCTGATATTCTCAAAGAGCAAATCAGAGAAGATTCAAGAAAAAGGAAAGCTGCTAGCAAAGAGCAGTTAGAAAAAGAAATTTTTGAGACTGAACAACAACCTGCTAAGAGAAGAAAACAGGTTGTAAAGAAGAGAGTTCATGGAAAAGGGAAAGAGCTAAGAGCTCTTAAAGAACAAAGAGAAGAAGGATCTAAAGAGGATGTTGAGCCTACTGGTGAGGCTACTGAAGTTGTTGGTGAGCAACCAGTTAAAGAACCACATCAGATTGCTGAATCTGAACCTACTGTGGAAGTTATTACACCTATTGAAGACCCTGATGTGGATGCTGCAACTCAGGGGGAAGGACAGACTGCTGATATCCCTACTGAGGAGCATGAGATTCAGGGGAACCAAGTATTAAACAAATGGAAGTAGTAGGAACAAATTTGTCATCTGTAGAGTCTACTGAACCATTTGTAACTGCCGAAGAGACTTTGAGCCATCTTGTTGAAAATCTTGGCAGTCAACAAGATGAGCAACCTGCTCCAAGAAAACCAACTATGCCTTATGAGAGAAGTCAAATAAGTCAAAGGAAGATCCGAATCTCAGACAAGTTGAGAAATATTTTAAATGGAAATTTGAATTTTATAAGAGACAGAAACCTGCAAGAGAACCTATGACTGGCTTTAAAGAATGGGCATTTGACAAGTTGGGGGGGAGAACTTACTTGGATTAGTTGATACATCTAAATTGGGAGTAAGGCTACCGGATATTATTGAAAGTGAGAAGCAAAATGGAAGTGTTATGTTCAGAGATCCAAAATTTACACCAGACAGTGATGATTCATCATCTGACTCAGATGATGATCACCCTATATTTCCAGGAGAATCCAGTAGACCTGCTGGAGATAGATCTACTGAAGAGACTGGAGAAGGATCTGTTGTAAAGGAAGCTGAACAGCCTACTGAAGGTGGCGGGTCTGCTGAGGGTCAGCAGACTGATGACTTAGATCAAGGATTGATTCCTGAAGATTCTACTTTGGAAGCTAATGCTAAAGCTTTAATGATTGAGCTGAATGAAATCATTTCAGAAGGATCAGCTCAATATCAAGACAATATTGACACAAATGAAACCTTAGCACAAGTTGCTGGTGTATTGAAATAAATTGATGAGGTTGGTGGTGTGCTTGAAGAGAATTTTTTGTAGACACTGCTGTGGAAGTGGAGGTTCGTTCTTTCGGGTTACAAACAAAGAATCGAATACGAGTAGGAAGCGGTGGTCCTAAATACTGAGGAACAGACAGTATTAGGACAAAGGTTGGAACTTTTTTTGGGATTGGAGGAATCCCCTGTGCATTATGTGAAGGCTGCTGAAGAAAGGGTTGTTGAAGGAAAAGATGGACAGCAGGCTGCTGATGAAATAAATGAAGAGCAGCTTGTTGACTTTGACTTTAGTGATGAAGAGTTTCAGTTGCCTGAAGAAGAAGTACAGGAAGAGCCTCAACAAGCACTAGACCCTATACTTGAGGAGGTACCTATTTTGGAGGCAGAACAAGAGCCTCAACCTATACAAGAACCTGCACTTGAAGAAATAATTGGAAATGTTGTTGAAGAAGGGCCTGGACCCCATGATTGGGACATGACAAGAGCAATTGTTGTGAGACAACCCATGGCAGAAAATAATGTTGAACAGCCTGCTGGAGAGTTTGCTGGTGGTATGGCTGGAATAAATGCAATTCCAGTGTATATCTTGAATGAGTTGAGGGCTGTATGGGATGATATTGCTGTATATACAGAAACCCGAATCCGGATCCGATCCATAATTGTATCGTCAGATATGATTCTCAGCACCGATCGAGACACTTGATCAAGCACAGCGGAAGCTACGAATAAAATCGCATGCGATTTTACCACGATTCGATTCGCATGATTAATTAATAACTACAAGAAAGTTAGTAGATTTACCCAACTGGAGAGAGAAAAGAAATCGACCAAGGGAGAAGCCGCAGTCTTCCGAATAGTATCTCCTAGCGACGACTGGTGGACGTCGATCCTCGCCGTAGAACCTCCTCGAATATGCACAAGAAAAACCCTAAGTTTTTCTTCTTTTAATGACTAAGGCAAGAAACTAATTTTTCTTCCTTTTTTCCAAGTGTGGCACAATTTTGTAATGTCAATTGTGTTGGGAGGAACTCTCTTTATATAGGAAAATAACTAGTCAAGAGAGAGTTATCCTTTTCACAATACAATACCTATTCCCATAAGGAAAATATATTTTTGCCAAAAGATAAGATATAATTCCCAAAAAAAAATCAATCTCTTATTTTTCCATTAATTATCCAACAAATAGATAATTAATTAATTGCACATGTGACATAATCTAGGAAAATTTCTTCTCCTAATTTATCTACAAGTGAGGCGCCACTTTCATCATTATTTAATAGAAAATGTATTTTCTATTTTACATATTAGTTACAAAATAAATAATATTGCATATTCAATAAATAGACCAACTATTTAATTTATTATCGAGGTTCCATAAAACGAGGAGCCAACCCGGGGACCATGGACCTATAACCAGTAGCTACAATAAATTGAATAAAATATTCATCGAACAGAATATTTCTACTCAACTCGTTAATTCCGGAATTACGCCACCATAAATCCAAAACTGAACTCTATCGATTATAGATATAACTTATTCTCAAAACGTCGAGTCGATAAGTGTCCATTGATATAATCATTACATATAAACTAACCCTCCATAGACTATCCATAATGAAGCGGGATTATTTCCGTAAACCTTATTCACTACATCTTATCCTTATTTACCATTAACCCACTAGTGATCGATTAGTTCATAACCAATACGAACTCTGCGGATCGATCAGATTCTAGGTTCCTCAAATAAGGGGATTGTCTTTCTATTTCCCGCAGGAAGGAATGGATTCCATATCTGTGAGACACACACTTTTCACTCATTCCAGAATAGTACCAACGTGAAAGTGATTCGGACCGCGCCTCTTAGCGATCCTTAACGAACACATCAAACCTTATCCTGAAACCAGTAAGAGTATGCAATCACTTCAGGATTAAGGTTAATCCATATATGATCATCTTGTGATTTAATAAGATTTCTCAATCTCGGAATTATATGAGAAACGCAGATTAAATCGGTCCAGTCCTATATGACTCTCATCATATATAAATGCCCCACTTAGACAACCAATGTCGACGGTCCGGATAAGACGGTCACACCATAAAGTGTTCTGGGCGCATTAATGGTGGTTTGATCAATAGATCCCATACTTTGATTAACTTCATCACGGATTAATAGTTCAAGTGTATCACCATAAACTTAATCCTCATATGTGACACACACTAAGTTATATGGCTACATATGATACGACTTGAGGTTTTCAGTAGTGTATAATATATAAGCACGATGCAAATAATAAGATGAGAATAAATCTGTCATTTATTAATTCTAAAAACAATTACATAAACTGTCTTTCGGGCGCTACTTCCAACAATCTCCCACCTGCCTGTATAGACAAGCAACAATTGTCTTTTAGGCACTCTATATCTAACAATCTCCCACTTTCCCGTAAAGACAAGCAATGGTTGTTTTTAGAGCACCACACCCTTATTCTTTCTATCCACAACATTCTCCCACTTGCTCTAAAGCAAATGAGACATATCTCCTTAATTCATACCCGCCAAGTGATTTTCAGTGGCACTAGATGCCACGCAACTTGGTAAACTGATCAGCTAGGTTGTCGGTTCGAGCCGATCTTTAGGACCGAAACGTCGCCTCTCTGCATGATCTGTCTGACCAGGTGGTACTTACTTTCAATATGCTTTTGACCTCTTATGATTGCGAAGATCATTTGCATGAGCTACCTCTCAACTGCTTTCACAGTAAAATGATATCTGCTCATCGAGACATGGAATCACTTCCCGATCCAACAAAGAACTTCTCAAGCCACGCTGCCTCTTTAGCTGCTCCAAAAGTTGCTATGTATTCGACTAACAGAGTCAAATTGGCGAGTCTTTGGATTGCTCCAGACTTTAGCTCCATCACAATGAGTAAACACTGAGCCTGAAATCGAATCACGATCATCCTTAATCCGACAAAAATCAGAATCAGTGTAGTCAACAATACTCAGGTTTGCACCCGAATACTCAAGCATATGACTCATCGTTCTCTAAAGGTACTTGAGGATGCACTATACTACCGCTCAACGTCCGAATCCAAGATTCGACTTTTAATAACCTGACTTTCTCTATCCAAAAGAGAATTTATCCCATTTTCTCTAAATCCGAAGATTGAGAGAATTATTCCGTGAGGGGTTGGGTAGGAAACCTCTCGTTGAATTCTGCATTTGAAAATGCAATATCATCTTTAACCAATAAGATGGATAGGATATTGCCAACAACTTGTTCTCATGAATTCGACCGAATCGATTTCTAAGAATACAGTCCACATCTCTAATTTAGAGAAGCTTGGCTCGTCAGTTCCTGACTTCAGATAACACACTCATGTTGTCCTCAACTGTTGCAGTGTTATCCTTTATAAACACTAACGTCTACTACTTTACCAATATTGATTCTCCAGTTTACAAAAGACTCATCAATACTCTGGTCAAGCCCACACATTTCAAAACATGTGAATTTTAATGACCTAGAGGTTTGCTTTAATCCACCAATGGATTTAAGCATAGGCAGTCAATCTACCATTGGATTTAAGCTAAAACCATTCTGTTCTGAATGAATTCAAGCTCCTTTGTACGGCAAGAAAGTTTCAGGGCATCACCCATGTTAGTCTTTCTGCTTTCCAGGGAGTCAAGCAAGGCGGAATGGTGAGAGAGTATTAGGGCATCACCCCTGGTTAACTCTCTACTTCTCAGGGAATTATCCCTAGACCACTTGGCTTTGCTTAGAAAGTTAAACGTTCTCTTTCATTCGACTCTTTTCATGTAGATCCAATTTTCCTCACTGGGCCTGAGACACTCAGGTGGTTCTACAAGAGTATGAACAAAACTGGAGTATGAAAACTCCATATATAGGTTTATGGCTTTAAAACCAACCTCCTATTGTCAGAATCCTATACAGTCTTTCCAAAAGACCATAGGTTATCAATTACCCTCAGCAGATTGTAAAGTCTGCATGATCACAGCGAGTCAATGAATAAACCATACTCCCACTGCATTTGGGTAGATTGACATGCTAATCTGGTTCAGTAGTATTTATCAGCGTAATCCCCAACAACCAACGTTGGATGTGGTCTAATTAAACCAGATAGTAACTCCTTGAGTAACTGTACTTCAAGGTCTAAGGTTGTTATTTAAACATTCTTTTAGAAAGGATGTAACAATGTAACCGTCACGATCCGATCTCAAGAATCTTATAACCAACCTTTTACTCATTGCATTAAGATATTTCACGAACAGTCACCATATGAATGTGTATACAAAATTTCCATTCCCACCTTCAAGCACTAGTGCTAAATGCCTCTATTTGTGGAAGTGGGGTAAATGTAATTCACTCTTTATCCACAAATTCACAGGCATTTTCTAGGTAGACTTATCGGTGTTACACAATAATGTAAACCGTTATTTTGCAACCGATATCTTAATTGAGTTAACCAGTGTAATGTGGCATATCAATAGCTATACAAGACAATACATGGTTTATCCTTGCAGTGATAACCGTTTCACTCCAGGGTAGGCCGAGCACCAGTGCCAAAACTGTGCTATAGCCTATATCTGAGCATGGAATACTCTCTTCTCTAGTAATATCAGAGGCTCCTCCAAATATTTAGATAAACTAATCAGTGTTTTGAGTAGTCATCAGACATAGTGTCAGCCACTCAAAAGCTCCCACTAGCTTGTATCCTTCATAAGAACCCGAAGGTCAATATGAACAAGCTATGATACTTCTTTAGCTCTATTAACCTTTCCTAATTGAAAGTTTACTTAGTCATTTTTCCTTTGAGATAGTGTTCTTAGACTGGGAGATAGGAATCACCCTTAGCCAGTCTTCAGATCTTATCTCTAGGATATATGCACTAATTAATAGATGCTGAAGAATCGTTTATCTAAATACGGAAACCATTTGTCGTAATAGCTTATGATGTGTTACATATACATTTTCAGCATTACTCAGTGTGACTTTATCAGACAAAATTCCGAGTCTCAGAATCGTATACAAATGTCATATTCACTTTCTTTGATGCAACTAAATTATCGATGTGAAAGTGAATCTATTTGTTCCAACGAATCCGAAAACAGAAATTATATTTCTTTGATATTTAAGGATTAAAATCCAAAATTTACTCCTTATATCACTCCCACTATCTTAGCTGAAATAACTGCCCATTGTCTACTCTTCATGAATGCCCAGCTACCTTGTTCTAACAAAAGAATTTTAGCTTCTGAGTCAAATTACTCGGTTAAGAAAGTCTATTAGGATTCATAGGTTAGTGATCCGAAATCACTTCCCATATCCTATTCTTTATTTTATTAATATTTCGGTTTAGCCTTTAACTTATTTAGTTTAGATGACTTACACTTGTAGACATTTACCTTCCCATTGTTGGCTTTCTTTAAAGGAAATGGCCGTGAAGTAGCAGTTCATTTGAGTAGACACTACTCGTGAACCGTGGGATGTCTAGTGAGATTGATACCAAATCATTCTCGTCATCTTTGAACTAATTTTGTTTTGTCTCTCGTTCAACATAAGTGACAGGAGTGATATTCTTGTCACTTAAGTTTGAAGGTTCAAGAGGAGAATCCTCTACCGAAAATTAATTGCATTCTCGATTAACAAGTTCAACGTTCTTGTTACTCTTCCACTTTTACGAAGTCGTTATTAGTCAATATAATCTTATTTAGCAGTTTAGATACATTGAGATGAATTGTAGTTGTAAAACAAATTATGACAGAAGTATAAATCAAATCATACACCACAACATATAATAATTTTAGGAATAATAAACGTGATGTCATGCATGCAGTTTATCCTACCATTTCAAGGATTTAACCTCACATCATACTACCGCCGCAGGGTCGGTATCAGCACAATGATGATTAAATTGAGACAATCTCTCTCAACAATTAAACAATTAAGAATCAGACATCTTCATTTAATTGTTGATTACCTTCCTTTTTCAGCCAAGATATTTCCAAAAATATCATTGTGAGTGTGACCTACTGTTTCAGACCTCAAAGTACACCCCGAGTATGCCGCCACAGGGTCGGTCAGTGACTCGACGAGTACCTAAAATTCTATCCTTTCGGAGACCAAACCTTGAATTTTGATAGGGGTGAAGGCCATCCGCAGGGGGCCGTAATCAAAGCGGCTCGAGGCGTCACCCTTCTCTCACGTGCTTATGTCAACAGTAGAGGCCGTGGGGTCGGTTGTCACCTTCCTCTGTCCCACTCGTTATTTTGAAAATTAGGTAGTCTCATTAGGATTTTCAGAATTTTTTAATCATCCGAAAAACAATAAATCATGAATATTTAAATTAATCCTCCCACTAGTTCATCGGTTCCAAATACCGTCTAACTAGTTTCACTTATTCATGATTTTCCAGTTTTATGGATTTATTAAAATTCCTCGTGTAGACGCTACACAATTAAAATTCACCAAGAATATTATAATCCCAATACTTTAGGACTTCATGAATTTTCTAATAATTCAAAAACAATAAATCATAAAATTTAAAGCTCCCACTAGTTTATCGGTTCCAAATACCGTCTAACTAGTGACACTATATTCATGATTTTCCAATTTTTCGAATATTTAGAAATTTCTTGTGTAGACACTACACAACTAAAATTCACAAAAGAATTTTAAAGTCCTAATTAGTCATGATAAAATTTTACGATCGTAGAATTTTATCTCAATAATTTGAAAACAATAAATCTTGGAAGGCAATCACCAACTTATCGGTATTAAACCCTGGCTGAGCTTTAACCGAGTTCACCGAATGGTGTCGGGATTGGCTAAGCCGACCCGTCCTCTTCGTTGGTTCATATACGACTGATGGATGAATCGGGCTAAGGCTGCCCCATTGAGCCAAAACTCGCCGGATAGCTTGACCTTGCCGGACCCCCGACGCTAAAGTCGCACGCGTGCGGGTGCTGGGTTGAAAATCGGGCTAAGGTTTCCTCATTGAGCCTCAGCTCACCAGATAGCTTGACCTTGCCGGATCCCCGTGGCTAACCCCGCACTTGGACGGACAAGTCGAGTCGAGCCGAAGCCCTGTTGACCGCCCGAACCAATTTTCGAACCTTTTTGCTCAGTTGGTGTCCAACTTTTCCGGATTTTCCAAATTTTCAATTATTAAAATTCTTTTATGTAGTCACAACATAATTAAATCCACGAATGATTTTTAGATCCCAAAATTAAATTTACCGAGTAAATTTTATTTTATCATGTAAATTTTATATCTCGATAAACTTCCGTTCATTTTAATTAATTTAATTAATTACCTAAATTTAATCTAAATTAATCACGTCTCATAAATGCCTAATTAATATCACGATTAATTATCTGCATGTATGCATATGCTAGGAGTGGAATTCAAGAATATGATGCATGTCATGGCATGGTTATATAACATAAATAATCATACTAGAAAATAAATGCAAAAAATAAACCACTGAGATGGACCGTTGGTATCCCTGTATCTAATCTATAAATAAATTAAACCCTAAGAATAGATTAAAAAAAATACAAGTCTTCAATGTCCAGCCGCCGTCCAGTATTTTAATTTTCTGCTATGTTTTCTAAACAAAAGTGCTCTAGCTGAGTTGGTAAAGCTCCTTCTTCCTTCATCCTCATTACCCGAGTTCGATCCCCTTCCTCCGGCCAAAGGGATTCGAACTCAGGTCTGCAGTTTGGTGATTCATTGCCTTGACCACTGCGTCATCTTCCATGTTTGATGAAAAAACGCATCCCATTTAATAAATAGGGTTCGGCCGACTTGAAATTATATTGCAGAAAATTAAATTGCAAAATTAAATTACAAGATTTCCTATACCCAAAAAAATCGGGTTTACAATAGATCTAACGGTAAACAGGTACCAACCACAATCCATCTCGTCAACCAAAACATTCAATCGCATAAATAAAATTAAAAGATGCAATTTTTATTCTATTCCACTCCTTATTAATTAATTATGCAATCATGATCGCAAAATCGCTTTAACCCTGTCTCTGATACCACATGCTGGATATACGAAACCCGAATCCGGATCCGATCCATAATTGGATCGTCAGATCTGATTTTCAGCACCGATCGAGACACTCGATCTAGCACAGCGGAAGCAACGAATAAAATCGCATGCGATTTTACCACGATTCGATTCGCATGATTAATTAATAACTACAAGAAAGTTAGTAGATTTACTCAACCGGAGAGAGAGAAGCAATCGACCAAGGGAGAAGCCGCTGTCTTCCGGATTGTATCTCCTAGCGACGACTGGTGGACGTCGATCCCCGCGGTAGAACCTCCTCGAATATGCACAAGAAAAACCCTAAGTTTTTCTTCTTTTAATGACTAAGGCAAGAAACTAATTTTTCTTCCTTTTTTCCAAGTGTGGCACAATTTTGTAATGTCAATTGCGTTGGGAGGAACTCTCTTTATATAGGAAAATATCTATTCAAGAGAGAGTTATCCTTTTCACAATACAATTACCTATTCCAATAAGGAAAAGATATTTTTGCCAAAAGATAAGAGATAATTCCCAAAAAATCAATCTCTTATATTTCCATTAATTATCCAACAAATAGATAATTAATTAATTACACATGTGACATAATCTAGGAAAAAAATTTCTCCTAATTTATCTACATGTGAGGCGCCACTTTCATCATTATTTAATAGAAAATGTCTTTTCTATTTTACATATTATTTACCAAATAAATAATATTGCATACTCATTAAATAAACCAACTATTTAATTTATTATCGAGGTTCCATAAAACGAGAAAACCCTCGCGTGTTAGGAGCCAACCCGGGGATCATGGACCTATAACCAGTAGCTACAATAAATTGAATAAAATATTCATCGAACAGAATATTTCTACTCAACTCATTAATTCCGGAATTACGCCACCATAAATCCGAAACTGAACTCTATCGATTATAGATATAACTTATTCTCAAAACGTCAAGTTGATAAGTGTCCATTGATATAATCATTACATATAAACTAACCCTCCATAGACTATCCGTAATGAAGCGGGATTATTTCCGTAAACCTTCTTCACTACATCTTATCCTTATTTACCATTAACTCACTAGTGATCGATTAGTTCATAACCAATACGAACTCCGCGGATCGATCTGTTTCTAGGATCAACAAATAAGAGGATTGTCTTTCTACTTCCTGCGGGAAGGAATGGATTTCATATATGTGAGACACACACTTCTCACTCATTCTAGAATAGTGCCAACGTGAAAGTGATTCGGACCGCGCCTCTTAGCGATCCTTAACGAACACATCAAACCCTATCCTGAAACAAGTAGGAGCCTGTAATCACTTCAGGATTAAGGTTAAACCATATATGATCATCTTGTGATTTAATAAGATTTCTCAATCACGGAATTATATGAGAAACGCAGATTAAATCGGTCCAGTCCTATATGACTCTCATCATATATAAATGCCTCACTTAGACAACCAATGTCGACGGTCAGGATGAGACGGTCACACCATAAAGTGTTCTGGGCGCATTAATGGTGGTTTACTCAATAGACTACATACTTTTATTAACTTCACCATGGACTAATAGTTCAAGTGTATCACCATAAAATTAATCCTCATGTGTGACACACACTAAGTTATATGGTTACATATGATACGACTTGGGGTTTTCTGTAGTGTATAATATATAAGCACGAAGCAAATAATAAGATAAGAATAAATCTGTCATTTATTAATTCTAAAAACAATTACATAAATTGTCTTTCGGGCGCTACTTCCAACAGATATAACTCAACTGAGGACTCAACTGAATAGGAGTGAGAGGAGATTTGAAGACTTAGTGAATTTGGTGGAAACCAGAGGGAGAACTTCTGAGACAGCTGCATCAAACATCACTTCTCTTCAATTTTCAACCAATGACTTGCTGAGAGAAGTTGCTCGAGTTAAGAAGGATGTTGTAAGCAGAGACAAGAATGTAGTAGAACAGCTTGCTTCATTGCACAAGAAAGTTGACAAGCTTGCTGAGGCACCTAAGCCTACTGAGGCACCTCACCCTGCTGTCACTGAGCCTAAACTCACTAAAAGGATCAATCTACTGGAACAAACAATAGAGGGCCGAATTACTGCAGTTGACACAAGAACTGAGATCATGGAAAGGCAACTGAGTAACTTGGTAAACACACAAGAGAGTGTTCTTGGTCTGCTGAACCGCTTTATTGATGATGTCAATAAGGGGGAAGAAGGACTTACAGCAGAAGCAAAAGAAGCAGCCAGAATTTACCACAGGAAGATATGGGAAGGAGACATCAATGAATTTTGGGAAGCCTGCACCTGGCAGAGTACAACTTAATGATGATCTGCTGAAGGAGTTTAAAGATATTTATGGAGCAAGAAGGAAACCCTATCAGGACATGACTTTTATGGAAGGTCTGAATTCCTTCCTTGGACACAAATTATGGGATGCTAGGATCAAATCACTGAGATTACTAGAAAAACTCCAACACATGGTAGAGGAGGACATGCTGGAAGATCTAGAGGTAGAATACAGACATCTGTTGAGGAGGAAGCAAAGCTTTGTCTGGAAGAATTCAAGTCATGCTATATGGGAGGAGGTTTCAATTGGCAAGGTGTCCGGTTGAACATAAATGAAGCCTGGAAATGGTGGAAAATGGTGAATACTTGGATTGATTTCACTTTAATTGAAAATTAGTGGATGGTGGACATGCAAAGAGAGATAAGAGAATACCAACAGAAAAGAGAGCAAGAAGGAGATAGACACTAGATCAGCACACTTTCTTATAGTTTTATCATTCTGCTGATCTTAGTTGTAATAATTTGAACATATTTGAAGATCAATGATAAATCAATGAAATTTGTTCTGTTTTTGTGTTTTTATCTTTTTAGTTTGCTGTAAGGAGGGTATTGGCATCATCACTAAAAAGGGGGAAATTGTTAGACATATTTCAGTTTTAATGATGAGTGCCAGACTAGCTGTTATAGGGAAAAGGCAAAAAGATGTCTAGATTAATTGTACATGTTTACTAGAGTTTGATCTTTGTATAGGTTTGATCAAACAAGCACTGTAAAGAGGTCAGCTTACTTGTTCAGCAGACCTGTCTAGGTCAGTAAGGTGCCTAAGTCAGTAGACTGTCTAGGAACCTGCTGATGGTAGAAGGCTGAGGGTTCAAACTCAGTAATGAAGGCTGAGGGTTCAAACTCATTATTGAAGGCTAAGGGATCAAACTTAGTAATTAAATCCAAGGATGTGGGATCAGAATTTAGGGAAGTCTGTGATGACCTAAACTGATCACATATACCTTGTGAAGAAGGTCTAAGTTCCATTTAAGTTGAAAGGTGTTTTGGAACTTGGTTATGTTCAAGATGGTGTACTCTAACTTCATTATAAAAAGTTAGATGAGAAGAAGTTAGCTGAAGTGTTTGTCAAAACATAGCAGACTGAAAGTCAGCTGACAATCAAGGACATCAGCAGACTTATACATCAAATATCTGTTGAATGTTTATTTCGAATTAATCCAAGTTTTCTGAAAGATTAAATGGATAAGGATGGCTTACAAGCCTTGGATTAATTGGTCAATCAATGGACAAGATGAAATGGACGTTGTAAGGATTTCAGATCCTTATTAAATAGAATTATATCATTAGTTGACAGACTGGACTGTCAGAAGGACACTGTTAGTGACAGTCAGGTACAACAGAGGATATTCAAGAATTTTCAGATAATCCTATAACGGTTATCATTCAAATTCAAATTCAAATCAGATGATCTACACCTACAAATAGAGGACTCCTGATTCAGATTGAAAACCAAGAATTAACATAAAGGAACTAAGTTTTTGACCAAGAATTTGTGCAATCTGACCCTGCTGATACATAGAGATTTAATCACTGATCAAGTTTTTCTTCAAGTGTTTCCTGCAATTCAAGACTTACCCAGTTTACACACTTGAAGAACTTAGGCTGTTAATTCATTCATCCTGATCAGAAGTCTACAGAAAGCAGAATCATTTTCTTGATTCAACCCTTCTTTTTCAAGAAGTTTACTGAAGACATAGAAGCACTTAGGTGTCAAGAACTGTTGTTGTATGGTGGAGCTGGTGAAGAGGAAATCCTACCCTTCAAGGACCAGTGGAAGACTTAGGAGCAGCAATACCACCTGTTTCTAGTTTACAGTTTGTGAAGCCATAGTCATTGGTCAAGGACAAACAATTTGGGGATTTTTGTAATTGCAAATCCAAAAGTCTCTAGTGAATTTCCTCCAACATCACAGGAGAAGAGTGGACTGACAGGATTACACCACTTGGAACCACTATAAATCTTGCCTACTTTACCTTACTGCATTTACTTTCTGTATTTACTTTACTTGCATGCTTAACACATCAACGTACTGAATCACACTATATGCACTACTGAGTATCCAATACTTAGTATCATATTTGAAACAACAAGTAATAAGGCTTAATTTAATATATTCCGCTGCAACAAACTCAAGAGTTTCAATAGTCGACGGACCATACGAGACCACCCACCATGCTGAGTTTGTCAACTCCAAAAAGTTTTAAGTGTTAAGTTTATTCACCCCCCCCCCCTCTAAACTTAACCAAAGCCTTTTCAAGGGACCAACATAAGGTCCCCTACATAAGCAAAATCAAAAAGGTTAGTGAGACTACTGAAAGCATAGCATCAAAATAAAAATGATAAATTCTACGTCTGCAGGACAGACTCGAACTGAGCTTCGTAGGACAAACTCAATAAAGTTTGTCGGACAAGCTCATTAGGTCCCCCAAGTCGGACTCAAACAAAAGTGCACGGGTCATACTCAATTGAACTCCGCAGAACGGAATCAATAAGTTTGTAAACCGGTCTCTTTAAGTCTGCAAGTCAGACTTAACTACTTTCGTTGTCTGTAGGACAAACTCAAGCAAAAACATGACAAAACCTTTAGTATGCCATCCAAAACTGCAAGTTAATGCATGGCATACCAAAGGGCATGATACCTCTACCATTATCAAGTACTTAAAGAAGTGCTCGGAATAAAGTTAAGGCTGAGAACTTAACGAAATACTCCTTCTATTGTATAGATGACAGTTTCTTTTGAAATAAAATTTCAAAACTACAAGTCCATAAGCCTTCTGACCTAAGAACCGGGGGCTGGCCCAAAAGCCAAAGTAAGAGCAGCCGCAGCACGGCAGGAGTACTCGGACAGCATGTCCACTTCCTCCGAGAAGTCCTTTAAACGGTTGTCATAGACCGCATCCATGCCCATCTTATAAAAGCCTCGCTGGGGAGATTGTCCCTAACAAAGTCAGCAACCTGACCCTTGGCGTTATCCACCCCCAAAGTGTATCCATGGTTAGGCCGACCTTGCCTCAGGTCGGCAATCTTCTTCAAATCTCCAGTAAACTTTCCCAGCCCGGGGAAAATGTCCGGGCCAATCCAGGTTCCCTGCAAGTAAGAAACTCTATCAAAGTACAACACCCGAGTAAGAAAAGCAAGCTTGTGTATCTCATGGCCTTGAAGCCAGTGTCGGCTAGCTCCACATCAGCCATCCCAGAGACCGGATCCTATTCCACAGGCCGGGCTCAATAAAGTCTGCGGGACACACAATCTGAGCTTCGCATGTCCGGCTCAGCAAGCCTATGTCAACTAAAAAGTACATTGAGTCCGCTTAATAGAATGGCATCATAGTCCGTCCACTTAATAACGCAAGAAGTCAGTCCGACCTATCTCAGGTCGCCGTGCTTTTAAACAAGAAGTCGGCACTAGCCTGGCCCTGATCGTCTTAAAATTTCATACGAGAAGTCATTCTAATATGACCCTGTTCACCGCAAAGCTTAACGCTAGAAGTTAGTCTGATAAGCCCTCGAGCAAATCTTTTATACGTCCGACTCCAGCTCGGCACCGTATTTAAAGCTCGCCCCCGAGCGAATCTTCTCAAAATTGTGTCCTTAAGCTCTCAAGCCCGATGTGCTTAAAACCGGTTGCTATCTAATAACAACACCGGTGCACTACGCTGTGTGAGCCTTACGTTATCTCAGTAGATCGCCCTAGAAAAAGTCACCTCAACAAACAATGTATCAAGTTGTTACAACTTTACACCATGACCTTCACTTACATGCTCGAAAGCTCAAAGAGTAGGGGGACATCGATGTGTCGAATCAGTCCAAGTCCCCTAGTTCCGTAAAGAGCCCATGGATCCAAACCTGGCCCATACGTAAGCCCAGAAACGGATAGGCCCCTCGGTCTAGCCAATCCTCCCCTTAATAGGCCGAACCAAGCCAAGCACGATCAAACCCACCTCGAACCATCATCCAAGGCAACAAAAATGAAGTAACCATCAGCTAGCTTGATACAAAGCACTGGGGGCTCAACCCGCTTGCCCCTCCAGTCCGCTACCCTTCAACACGAACAAATCCAACACAACTAGGCAACAAACTTCGTAAACGACGCTCTCATGCCTCAAAGCTCTCGGCTCACCAAAGGCTCTCATTTTTCCATCTCTTCAGCTCGGCATTCTAAGACCAATCTCTATTCGATAGTGTCCCAGTTTACCAGCTCGTCCACTAGCCTGGCGACAGCTAACTCATGGCCCTATAAATAGCAGCATCGCACCCTTGACAAAAGGGGGCTCTTATTTTCGAAGAACTACGAAATTTGGGCTTGATCCCTTACAAGTTAAGGGTACGTAGGCAGCCTTATACGGCTCAGCTCAGATCGCAAACACAACCTTTCTTCTTGTTCTTAAGCGTAGCCGTGCAACCTCCAGTAAAATCACTCACTCATAGGCTAAAACGATCAAGCACAACTCAAAAGTTTACAGGTCTAAGATGACCGTGCCGAGTCGCCCTGAAGGACAGATCCGAGCTGGCCTCAGGAGCCCAGCTGGATCTGGGGGGCTTATAACGATGCCAAGAATTGAACCTACCCATGTGTCACCTCCACATCAGCACAATAATAAATAAAGATAGAGAAAAGCCTTTATCAAGGGCCAGAACCCCCAGTACCCGAGCTGCATGAGCTCGGTCTCCATCCTCCGACCTCTCCAGGTCGGCCTGTACTTGTGATCAAACCTGCCCCTGCCCGACCCTATAGGTCGTCTCAAGTCCCTCTCAGACCAAACCTCTTATGCATGCAATAATCTGAGCTGATCCCAGCTCGGCTATCTTCCCCGACCTCCGTAGGTCGGCCCAAACACGGAAGGATTCAGCCAGTTCAGCTCGGGCCATCTAAGTCAGCCAGAGTCAATCCTCAATCGTATTCCCCATGTGTGTGATAATCAAATAAATATGGGAAGAATCCTTCATATTTAATACTCTGATTCTGACAGTCAAATATATCCATAATTATCTCCAACAATTAAGGGGATTAAATCGTAGTTATCTTTTCCTAAAGGAACACAAAATCTAGGCCCAACAAGGACAAGGCCCACGCCGCCTTAGGGCATAACACTTCTCTATATAAACAATCCGTAAGGAACTACGAAGACTTGATTCCAATACACCATTGGATATGTAGGCAGCTTGAGAAATAACATCTCAAGTCCAGTCTAAACCACCACCAAAACACCCCCCTCTTTTTATCATGTTCTTAAGGCATTTTTGCAGGTTGTCTTTAGGAGAACGGCCCTGGATTCATCATCGATGATTTTGGAATCCTCAAGTTGTTAAGGTGAGCCTTGTCTTGAAAACACTTAGGTGGCTAGTTAACACTTAATAAATTACATACTTGTTTAGTAAAAAGATTAAATGTCATGCTATTCTTGGTAAGGAACCGATTCATATCGGCGATGGG
Organism: Gentiana straminea; assembly: GCA_036785695.1. Taxonomy (NCBI): domain Eukaryota; kingdom Viridiplantae; phylum Streptophyta; class Magnoliopsida; order Gentianales; family Gentianaceae; genus Gentiana; species Gentiana straminea. The sequence goes on from JAVUPR010000407.1 coordinate 2,298,097, forward strand.
ATACGTTCTAAAGGTGTACAACACTGCTAGCCCAAAATAGGGCTGTAGGTTAGTGGAGGAAATTCATCGAAAGTGTATGCATACCGGGGAGACCCCGAAGCTATCGGTGTAAATCACCGTTAGTTAGCAAGTATATCTTCAGGTTGATACACACCATGCGTAATGACATGAATACTGACGTAACCAAGATAAGGTAAGCTAGATACGTATAGTCATGACATGTTGATGGACATGAGGTGAACCCTTGATTGAGCCGGTTTTATAAAGACAATGTATTAATTATAAATCTTGCGTTATAAACCTTAATTAAATTGTAGCTTCTACCTTTTGCTGAGTATATTATACTTACCTCAAATGCATATTTTTGTTATGTGTTTGGGGGAGAGAAGATGAATAGGTTGAACCGGAATTCGATGAGGATTTCGAAGACGATGTTTGAGGATGCTATCTTGAAGATTTTCTTTATTTCTTTATTATGAAGTTCTAGTTGGATTTTGGGAATAAGATGTTCTTAATTTTTAGACATTGTAATTTCCTTTATTGCACTTTTGGTGGTTTTCATACGTTATAAGTTTCTTTTGGAATTCGGCGGTAATAAGTTACATTTCCATCTTAAGTGAATGTTTCTATTCTTATCGGTTGTTGAAAAAAAAATTACCCGAGTCTTTTGCTTCCGTTTTGTTTAACTCGATACGACGTAGTGGAGGTTACATATAATGTGAAATTTATTTTATATTATACGTGCTGAACGTTCTTTTTCCGGATAAGGACTCGGTGTCCGGAAACGGGGCGTTACATGCTTAATGGGAAATTAAGGGATAATTTCCTTTTTATACCCATAATTAATTCCATTAACTAAAATAATTAAATAAATACATAAATTCCCGTTTTACATGTATACCCTTCTTGAATTTTTGAGGTGTTACATCAGGGCTAGGATCCTTATGGTCATTTTTTCTTTTTTCTTTTCTATGTTATCCTTACTGTATATATGCTATTTTGCTTTAGAACATGGGTGTATAATTGTATATTACCCATTTCCAGGTCATATTGAAGGTGTTAAATTTTGACAAACGACGATAGTATCAAAAGTGTTTTTCTATCTTCCATTCATCATCATATCGTCATATTTATACATCAAGGTTAGAAACCCTACGACTCACCAAAATACCATATCTGTCCTTTAGTTTAAATAATATCATTAAATAATAATAATCGGAAACAAAAATTTTATTAATCGGTCCAAGACTAAATCTGATTTCGCGATCCATGACCAATAGAATAAAAGATAAATTTGGAATTTAGTAAAAACTACGTCTCTAAAATTTTCTATTGGATGAAATGTTGATATGGTGGTCATGTTTTATGATCCTAGACCACCATAAACTTAATGAAATAAAAATTGAGGTCACGGTCCAAAATACTTTATGATATCCACAGCCGAGGCTAGCACTTTTATTTTATTTTTTATTTTTAAGGTTTATGACTCGAATCGGATTCAAAACAATTTATCTCTGTCATGCCGTATCAACTCTGGTCTTGTATTCTGTCACTGATCCACTTCATCCCAGAAAATTGGCGTTCTATGCTTTCCTCCATGCAGAGCTTCAAATAGTGACATCTGGATGTTGGCGTGGTAACTGGTGTCATAACCAAATCTGCTTTTTCTTTCTTTATAGAAGGCCTCCAACATTGCTGTTTCAACTCTCTACACGTATTGGTTTCTTTGAGATGAACTGCAATGGTATCATGTGGGCTTCATTCATCACTGTCTTCCTCAACCTTCCATATTTGGAATGCAAAGCTGATTCTGTTGCTGAAGATTGCCATCTTCCTCTAACTTGTGACCACTGGCTTGTTTGGTTCTGGCCACTCGCTTGTAACCGACAACAACTAGATCTTCATCTTGCTGACTTAATCACGAATGCTTAAACTTTTCAATGCATCCGCAACTCTTGGCACGATTGACTCCTTTCGATCTCACCTTCTATCACTACGGAACATGTTCGCTGTGGAACTTCAAGGATTCCGACTGTAGGGTTTCTGAGACTTCTCGGGAAGGAAGAAACATGCATTTGTCATACTTTCCCTCTGTCAGTCGGATCCAATTCAAGGGTTCAAGGATGCACTACTCGAGAGGTATAGTACAATGCCAAAGAATAAGCGCTCAAGGACATATCTTATGAGGGAATGAAAAGGTTAAAACCGAACAGACAATTCAACTGGTGTAACAAAATTGTTATAGAAACCACCAAGACAGAAGAGGGAATGTCAAAAGGTGTGTCCGGTGGTCCATGACTCTAAATGGCCTGAAAGAAATTTAAAGATGAAAAGGCAGTCAACCTGGATTGAAATTAATAAAATTTTGGAGTTCAAATGTTGACCGGCAAAAAAGGTTCATAAGACATCTTGGTAAGCGACTATCTTCTACCTAAAATTGGGTTAGCATAATTTTCCAGAAATTTAAAGACAAGTAATTGAACATGGATGTCATGGTAGTCATAAAGATCTAACTGGTAAAAGATGGGGTGCATACCTTGGAAGAACATGCATCATTATGAGAAAATGTTACAACATCAGCACTACCCTTAGGAGGGAAGCTGAGAACGAACACAATTAAGGAGAATGTTTTGACATTAGAATGTTCAATCATGTTGAATTTGAAAGAAAGAATGGGAGTGCAACAATACAATATTAGAGAGAAACTTGCTTCATAGATTTGAAAAGTAAAAAGGTAAGAACTTGTTCAAAGGAAGAACTTATGAAGATGGAGAAAAGTTGTTGAACTCAAATACCTCAATTGAGGAATCAAATGGGAAGTAATTTACTGGGAAAAATACATGTTCTAGGAAAGGCATAAAATGGTTTGAACTTCAAACATGGAATGTTGGAAGACAACGACTTGGTGATTGTTTATAACTGCAAAAGAAACCACAATATTAGCTCTCTCAACATCCTACTAAAAGACTTAACCCAGAAGAAGATCAACTTCAAGAAAACTTCTAGTACACAACAATCATAACTTATTACTCTCTTAGCCCTAGCCTTAAGTCAAAGAGGTGAGGATTTCTTTTGGTTGCTGTGTATGATATTTACTCCAGACCTGTCATTATTGGCTTGTGTACCCCAAACTAAATGGGGTTTTAGTATGATCGAAAGAGAAAATATTTAGGTATTGGAGTTTTTAAGAATATGACAAAATATTAGAATATTTGAATGAAAGAGAGTCGGTCAAAAACAATTATTCTTCCCGAATGCCCAAACTGTCAAAATTTTCAGATTAGTAAACACTTATTTGAATTGTGTATTTCGATCAAACGAAAGGGAATTCGAACATAATTCCAAAAGGAAAGTTGTAGATAAAGGTGTTTTCTGAAACATATCAAAAATTCAGGTCATTTGAAGGTACTTAACATTCTCAAAACAGAAGAAGAAGAAGAAGAAGAAGTGAAAGTTCTACAACAGATTTTCTGGACAGAGTGTCCAGCATTATCATGAATTCCAGAATTTTTGGAGCAGGGAAAATGGTTTTAATTGAATGGAAAACACGGAAATAGAAAGCATTCACTCGTGTTGGATAAAACCAAACACGAGAATGATGAAAACTATGTGCCAAAGCAAGAAACCTTTAACACTAATAATTGAAACGAGTGAGAAGCATCTGGAAGGGCTAGAATTTTATATGGAGTTCATGTAGAACCCATCTCGAGCAAAGCAATGTCAAAGAATTTTGATGGACACAAAGCAAGTAATATTGAAAGAGGAAATTGTAGAGTTGAGTCAAATATCATTTCTTACAAAGTTAGTCCAAGTCAAGAGTAGGCTTAGATTTTGAGGTGTAAAAGAAAGTGGAGAGGTCACAATACGGAGTTTAAGGAAATTTCAACCATGAGGACCTCAACTTAAGATGTAGGCATAAGACTTCGACCCCAAAGCATTGCTTAATGGGGTTTCACTTAATCCTAGGAGACATGATTGGGTTTAGAGACTTTATCCATAAAGGATTCATGGCTTAACGGACTATCCTAAGGGGGTCTACACTTAAAAGATCTAACTCCAAGATTCTCATCTTAAGTTTCTAAACACGACTAGACCACGTCTTAAGAGTTTAAGTCCTATGCAGCGGTGTTACTTGCCGCTCTGATACCAACTGTCCCGGATACCGAGTCTCTATCCGGAAAAGAACATCCGGCATGCATATAATTAAAATTTAATATAATTATACACGTAAGCAAACATCAGAGAACCATGCTAAAGACAAAACGACTGACTCGGGTAACTAAAACGACTAATAAATGATCGAAAGTAACACAGACTGCCTCTATTACATCGTCAAAAGACTTATTATAACCATAGTACAAGTACCTCCTCGCGCACATAACATAGTACTATGTCAAAAGATACTATGTCAAAGTGGTTATAATGGGGTTTGGAACTCGGTTTGAAATGTTAATCGAAGCTAATTGCAAGCTGGATATAGACACTGAATCTGTAACGCCCCGTTCCCGAACACCGAGTCCTTATCCGGAAAAAGAACGTTCGGCACGTATAAAATAAAATAAATTTCACTTTAAACATAAGCCTCTACTACGCCGTATCGAGTTAAGCAAAACGGAAGCAAAAAGACTCGGGTAATTTTATTCAAACAACCAAGAATAGAAACTCAATATCTAACGATAGAAATGTAACATTTATTACATTGGGAAAAGAAACCAAACGAAAACTAAACGTACGAAAAACCTCCAAACGTATACTAAAAGAAATTACAAAATTTCCAACAACTCCAAGTCTAACTAAAGCGAAATAAATAAACTCTTCAACTTCGGTGTCCTTAAACGTCGTCATCGAAGTCCTCCTCGAACTCTGAAATTACCTGTTCGTCTTCTCTCCCCCAAACACATAAATAAACATGCATTTGAGGTAAGTACATTGTACATAGCAAGAAGTAAAAGCTACAATTTTAATTAGGCTCTTTAACAGTTTTTATTTAAATAATTATCTTTATGAGACCGACTCAATCTAAGGTTCATTCCATGCCCATCGACACTTCTTGACTATACGTTTCTAGCTTAGCTTATCTTGGTTATATCATTACTCAAGGACACTGTGCATGATGAAAATTCCACCACGAGATATACTTGCCAACTACGGTGATTAGCACCGATAGTCCCGGGATCTCTCCGGTATGCATATACGTCCAATGAATTTCCTCCACTACCCTTCAGACTTTTGAGCCAGTAGCATTGTTCACCTTTTATGGACGTATCACATCGCCGATATGAAATAGTGTCTAACAGAGAATAAGTGACGTTTTAGCTTTTACTACACTTATGTAATTATTATTATTTATCACTAGCCACCTAAGTGTTTTCAAAGCAAAGCTCACCTTATCAACTTTACTCCCTCACTTAGACAGGTAGACATCACGTCCTATCAAGTACACAGACATTGTGAGCTCTAGATCACCAAAGCACAAGCCCTTTCATGCCTTTCCGACGGTCCCGGACTTCAACTCCCTTTAAGAGTACATCCGGTACCGGAACCAAATGCATCAGAACTCAATCGAGGCTTGTTTACGTTTAATTAATGTTATTGGATCATGAAACAGCATTTAAAATCCCAAACATAGCTTAAAAAATAGCTTATTTTATCAAAACAGGGGCAATGTGCGCACATTCCGGGGGAATGTGTGCACATTGGGCGGAATTTACATTCAGCCCGGCCAGTGTGTGCACATTCCAGGGGAATGTGCGCACACACCATGAAGGATGCAGGTTCTTAGATCTAAACGAGTTAGATCTACGCGTAGCGGATGGATCACGACTTATACATCACAATACATAATTAAAGGACTTAAACTACTACAAGGGGGTTAAGATCATGTTACCAATAGTAGGAAGAGAAGCAAAGATCTTCCGATGTGTTCTCCAAACGGCGGTTGGTGGACACCCTTCTTGATACACGAACCTCCTTGATATGCAACACCAAGAAAAACTTAGAGTTTTTCTTCTTCTAAAACCCAAGACAAGAAAACTAATTTTTTTCTCTCCTTTTTTTATGTGGTGGTCGAAATTTTTGCCAATCTCTAAGGCTTGGGAGAACTCTCTTTATATAGGAGAGTAATCCTTGTCCTCCAAGGATTTAATAATTAAGAGATAATTATTACATTAATCCTTTATTCCAAATAAAAGATAAATCAAATGATTATCCCAAACAAATTAGGATAAGTCATATTATTATCTAATATTCCATGAATTATCATTTAACAAATAAAAGATAAATCACATGTCAAATAATTATCCAAGAAAACTAATTTCTCTCTAATTAAATGACTCATATTGGCGCCACAATACTAGGGTTACTAAGCCCACATAAAATGTCTTTTATGTGTATTATATTATTTAGCCCAACTAAATAATATCCATGCATATCAATTAATTAGCCCAGCCAATTAATTATCACTGAGGCCCAAATAACAAGATTATTAGTCCGAATTACAAAAGCCACATCGGGGACCATGGACCTATAACCAGTAGCTCCAATAATTAACTATTCATCGTACAGAATAAGTACATTAATTATTAATTCCGGGATTACGCCACCATAAACCCGAAACTGAACTCTACCGATTATAGATGTATACTTATACTCAACCCATAGAGTGAATAAGCGTCCATTGATATAATCACTACATACGGAACCCTCCATAGACTGTCCATTCAGAGTGGGAAGTCTCCGTGAACCCGACTCAGAATATCTTATCCTTATTTACCATTAACCCCCTGATGATCAATTAGTACGCATATCTGACTAGTAGCTAATTAGTCAAATGTGAACTCCCGGGATCGATCACTTTCTTAGGGCTAACAAATAAGGGGACTGTCTCTCTACTTCCCGCAAGAAGGAATGGATTCCATGTCCGTGAAAATCGAACTACTCACTCATCGGAGATAGTGCCAATGAGAAGTGGCTTGGAACACATATTTAAGTGAACCGTAACTAACACATCAAACACTACCCCGAGACAAGCGGCACCACGTGATCACCTCGGGATTAAGGTTGTTCCATATATGATCATCTAATGATTTAATAAGATTCCTCGATTACGAAATTATACCGAGAAATACGATTAAATCGGTCCGATCCTATATGAATGCCATCATATATAAACGCCCCACGTAGGTACCCTCTACCGACAGTCCGGATAAAACTATCACACCCTAAGGTGTTCGGGCGCATTATTGGTGTTTTAATCATGAGACCCTAAACTCGATTAAGTTCACCACGGACTAACGAGTTTAAGCATAACTCCACTAACTCAATCCTCACGTGTAATACATACACTGAGTTAAGTGGTTACATACAGATATACTTAGGGTTTGCAGCAGTGTATTACATTACAAGCACAAAGCAAGTAATAAGGTGAGATAAATTTTGTCATCCATTATTAAAAACAATTACACAAATTGTCTTTCGGGCACTACACCTAACAATCTCCCACTTGCATGAAATGACAATCAACGATTGTTTTTAGAGCACACTATTTCTCATCTTATTCACAACACTCTCCCACTTGCTCTAAAAGCAGATGAGACATATCCATCAATGCCGTACCCTCCAAGCACTCGACTTGGTACACTGATCAGTTAGGTTGTCGGCTCGAGATGATCTTTAGGATCGAAACGTCGCCGGTCCTTCCAATCAGGCGGTACTCTCTCTCAATATGCTTTTGACTTTTGATGACTGAGAAGATCCTTCTAAGCTATCTCTTCACTGTTTTCACGATGAAGTGATATCGGCTTATCAGGCCTGGAATTACTTCCAGACCAAAAAGGAAATTCTGAGTAAACTCTGAGCCCGAGATCAATGATCATCCTTAATCTGACTACAAGTCAAAATCAGTGTTGTCAACCATATTCAAGTTTACACCTGAATATCCAAGCATATGACTTCTCGTTCTCTAAAGATACTTGAGGACGTACTAAACCGCTACTTATTTCTCAAATCCAAGATTCGAATGCAATTGACTCGTGTTTAGCTGACTTGCCCTTATCCCAGAGAGACTCTATCCCATTTTCTCTTTATCCGAAGATTTGGAGAATCATTCCTGAGAGGTAGGGTAGGACTACTCTCGATGAATGTTGCATACGTATATGCAAGATCATCTTAACCAATAAGACGGATAGGATAGCCAATGACTCATTCTCGTGAATTTGACCGAATCAAATTCTTAGAATATTGTCCATTCTCTCATCTAGAGAATCTTGGCGTGTCAGTTTCTGAATTCAGATAACACACTCATGCTGTTTCCAACTGATTCAGTGTTACCTTTCGCGAACACTAATACTACTATTTTATCTATATTGATACCCAGTCTACAAAAGACTTATCAATATTCTGGTCAAGTCCACATATTTTAAAACATGCGATTTTTAATGACCGAGAGGTTCTCTTACATCCACAAAGGATATAGTTCCCGGCAGTCAACCTGCCTTTTGTTCTAACCAAGACCCTTCTGTTCCGAATGAATCCAAACTCCGTTTTACGGCAAGAAAGTCTCAGGGAATCACCCCTATTTTCTGCTTTCTAACGAAATCTAGCAAGACTGTGTGGTGAGAGAGTTCAATGTCTGGTTAACTCTCTACTTTTTAGGGAATCACCCCTAGACCACTCAGCTTTGTGCTGAAAGTTAAACATTCCTATTCATTCGACTCTTTTCGGCGTAGATCCAATTACTCCCCTTTGGGCCGAGACACTCGGTGGTTCTACAAGAGGTCGAACGAAGCGGAGTACCAAAACTCCATTCACGGAGTTAAGGCTTTCAAACCAACCTCTATGATCAAAAATCCTATACAGCCCACCAAGAGCCATAGGTTATTAATCACCCCAGTAGACTGTAAAGTCCACAAAACCACAATGGGTCAACGGTTAAACCATACTCCCACTGCGTTTTAGGTGGATTGACATTCTGATCTAGTAGTATTTATTAGTGTAGTCACCAACAACCGATGTTGGACGTGGTCTAATTAAATCAGATAGTAACTACCTTTGGGTAACCGTACTCCAAGGCTTAAGGCTGTTACTTATAGATTTAATCAGAAGGCTTGTGACAGTTCAACCGTCACTTTCTGATCTCAAGAACCTTATAGCCAACCTTCACTCGTCGCATTAATATATTTCACGAACAGTCATAATCTGAATGTATGCGCAAAATCTCCAGTCCTACCTTCAAGCATTAAGTGCTAAATGCTTATATTTACGGAAGTGGAGTAAAACGAATTCATTCCTTTCCATAAATTCACAAGCATCTTCTAGGTAGACTTCTCGGTTTACATAATAATGTTAACCGTTATTTTGCAACAATATCTTAATCGAGTTAAGCGATTGTAATTGTCGCACATAAATAACTATGCAAGGCGAGGCTATGGTTTTTCCTCGGTGAAAATCACTCCACTTGAAGGCGAGGCCGAGCATCAGTCCAAAGACTATGCGATAGCCTATTTCTGAGCATGGAATACTCTATTCTCTGCTAAAATCAGAGACTCCTCCTTGTATTCTTTCGATAAACTAAATCGTGTTTTGAGCAGTTATCTGACAAAATGTCACCACTCAAAAACTCCCACTAGCTTGTATCTCTCACTAGACCCCGAAGGTCACTGTGAACAAGCTATGTTACCTCTTCAAATCTATTACCCTCTCCCGATTGAAAGGAAACTTAGTCATTGTTCCTTTAAGACAGTGTTCCGAGACTGGGAGATAGGAATCACCCTTAGCCAGTCGTCAGGTATTATCTCTAGGATATATGCACTAATTAATAGATATTGAAGGGTCGTTTATCTTAATACGGAAACCTTTTACCTTTAATAGTTTTAGATGTGTTGCACATACCTATTCAGCTTTTCTTAGTGGTTCTGTATTTATCAAACAAAAGTCCGAGTCTCAGATTCGTACTACAAATGTCATCTTCACTTTCTTTTAGGCAACTGTAGTATCGAGATGAAAAGTGAATCTACTTGTTTCAACGAATCTGTAAACAGAAAAATAAATTTTTCTGTGATATTCAAGGATAGAATCCGAAATTCATTTTCTTATATCACTCCCACTATTCTAGCTGAAACAACTGCCCGTTGTCTACTATATTAATTGTTAATGCAAAGCTTCCTTGTTCTTCCAAAGAACTAAGCTACCGAGTCAAGTTACTCGGTTAAGAAAGTCGCTAAGGATTCATTGGTTAAGTGATCCGAAATCACTTTCCTTATCCTATACTTTCTTTAATTAATGTTTCGGTTTAGCCTCAAAACTTCATTTAAGATGATTAACACTTATAGACATTCTTTCCCATTCTTAACTTTCCTTAAAAAGAAATAGTCTTGAACTAGCAGTTCGTTTGAGTAGACACTACTCGTGAACTGTGGGATGTCTAATGAAAGCGTTACCCAGTGGGACTAATTTTCTAGTAAATTAGAAAAACATAAGACAAAAGCTCCGACTAGTTTATCGGTTCCAAATACCGTCTAACTAGCGACACTTTAATTTATGATTCTCCAATTTTTCTATTAGAAAATTTCTCGTGTAGACACTACACAATTAAAGTTCACTAGGAGAATTTTATCGTCCCAATCATCTTTCTAACTGACTACAGTCGTCTCTCGTTCAACACGATTGACAACAGTGACATCCTTATTTATGTCACATAAGTTCGAACGCTCAAAATATCTCTTCCGAAAAATTAATGAACGATTAATAAGTACAACGTTCTAGTTACTTACCACTTTTTAACGAAGTCATTACTAGTCAATTTTACACTAGCTTGATCTAGCACCTTAGAGAGATATGTATAACAAGTTGTAAATAAAATTGACAGAATAAATCCAAATCATACACTACTAATAAATTTTAGGAACTATAAACTAAGTACTTATAGTCTATCCTACCGTTCCAAGGATTTAATCTAATACCTCAGTGCCGCCTTAGGGTAGGTCAAAGAGGTCTCGATTAATATTGAAGATCAGATTGAGAATCGAACATCTCATTTGTGATCGTCAATCACCTTTTCCTTTTTCAGCCAAGGTATTACCAAAATACCCTTTATGAGTGTGACCTACTGTTTCAGATTTTTAGGTAGACCCCGAGTATGCCGCCTTAGGGTCGGTCAGTGACCCGACGAGTACCCAAAATCCTATCCTTTCGGAGACCAAGCCTTGAATTTTGATAGCGGTGAAGGCCTTCCTTAGGGAGGCCGGTCCCAGGCCGGCACGAGGCGTCACCATTCTCTCACGTTGCTTGTGTCAACAGTAGAGACCGTGGGGTTGGCTGTCGCCTCTCCCGCTCCCACTCAATATTTTGAAAAAATGGTGGGTTTACTGATCCCGTTTTTGGACTTGATTTTACATTAAGGAACAATAAATCATAGGCCCGAATGATGTCGGTTATATGGGCTAGCCCACCCGACCTATTCGTTGGAACATATGTGGCCGTCGGATGGGTCAAGACTAGGGGAGCTCCGTTGAGCCGTAGTGGCTCTTCGGATGGCTCAGCCTTGCCGGACCCCCGTGCAAACGCCACACGTGGAGGGTGAAGTCGATCTAGCCGTAGCTACTGTTGACCACCCAACCGTGGTTAAACCACTTTCGAACCATGTTTCCCCGTGATTATCCAAACCTTAAACATCAAACTTTCACGTAGACACTACGGAACAAAAACGTAATCTTGTCTAGGTAAGGTGGAATTCACCAAGAATCCAACACCTTAACCACGATGTTTCAGGATTTTACTCCTTATGCTTTCGCAGAGTGGGATTCACCGAGTTCTTAGACGAGAAAAAACCCGTGTTCCTCGGTTTTTACCCTAATTAGTTTCTAATTAATATCAAACAATTAATTAAAACTAATTTCGTGTTTTATACATGCCTAACTAATTCCTCGAATTAATTTCTACATGTATGCATATGGAGTGGAATTCATGATATGATGCATGTCATGGCAATTTTCCGGTTCTACACATACAATCTAAACATGTATACTAGTGCGGAAAATAAACATCGAGATGGACCGTTGGCACCCCCGTATCTAACCTATTAGAAAAAAAAAAAAACCAAACCCTAACTAGGGTTTACTACTTTCTAACATAATCTGCAGCTGTTCAAATTCTTTGATGATCGTGAAGTCAAACGAACTCGGATCGTGACGAAACTTTCCAGATCTGTTCTTTACTCCTCGGGCTTAAATATGGACGGTTGGATCGGAGTTTTGACTTGTCAATGTTCTCCAGTGAGCCGCCTAACTTGCTGCTGAAACTGTCTCTTACAGCAGCGCTCAGTGACTTCCCGAGGCCGATTGGGAATCGAGATGAATCCCGATCGACTTGAAATTTTTATCCCATGTCAAAAACTCCATATTTTTCGATCTTACCGGTTGGATTTGCGTTTCAACGGTCCAAACTCTCCCAGAAAATCAAGGAAGTCACAGGTAGGGTTTCTGTGAATCCTGCGTTTTTCTGTTACAGCAGACACTTTATTGCAACGAACGGTTATTGAGACGGACTCCGATCGAACCCAAATTTTGATGCCTTGTTCTTAAACTTTCTATCTTGATTCTGACCGGAGGGATCATCGTTTCAACGGCTCGATCAACGGGAAAAACGAAATAACTAAACAGATCTATTTTCTGGAAATTAAAATTGCAATAAAAATAAATTACATAATTTCCTATACTCATATGAACGAATTTTCATCGTTTATATGAGTTTACAATAGATCTAACGGGTAAACAGTGCCAACCCCCAATCCATCTCTTCAACCATAGCAATTAATCATTATCAATGCATAAAACAATAAATAAAAAAATTTACCTACATGCAATTCCACTTCTTTAAATCGTTTAATTATGATTATGACTATATAAATCGTGGAACCTGGCTCTGATACCACATGAAGGATGCAGGTTCTTAGATCTAAACGAGTTAGATCTACGCGCAGCGGATGGATCACGACTTATACATCACAATACATAATTAAAGGACTTAAACTACTACAAGGGGGTTAAGATCATGTTACCAATAGTAGGAAGAGAAGCCAAGATCTTCCGATGTGTTCTCTAAACGGCGGTTGGTGGACACCCTTCTTGATACACGAACCTCCTTGATATGCAACACCAAGAAAAACTTAGATTATCCTTTATTCCAAATAAAAGATAAATAAAATGATTATCCCAAACAAATTAGGATAAGTCATATTATTGTCTAATATTCCATGAATTATCATTTAACAAATAAAAGATAAATCACATGTCAAATAATTATCCAAGAAGACTAATTTCTCTCTAATTAAATGACTCATATTGGCGCCACAATACTAGGGTTACTAAGCCCACATAAAATGTCTTTTATGTGTATTATATTATTTAGCCCAACTAAATAATATCCATGCATATCAATTAATTAGCCCAGCCAATTAATTATCGATGAGGCCCAAATAACAAGATTATTAGTCCGAATACAGAAGCCACATCGGGGACCATGGACCTATAACCGGTAGCTCCAATAATTAATTATTCATCGAACGAATAAGTACATTAATTATTAATTCCGGGATTACGCCACCATAAACCCGAAACCGAACTCTACCGATTATAGATGTATACTTATACTCAACCCATAGAGTGAATAAGCGTCCATTGATATAATCACTACATACGGATTAACCCTCCATAGATCGTCCATTCGAGTGGGAAGTCTCCGTGAACCCGACTCAGAATATCTTATCCTTATTTACCATTAACCCCCTGATGATCAATTAGTACGCATATCTGACTAGTAGCTAATTAGTCAAATGTGAACTCCCGGGATCGATCACTTTCTTAGGGCTAACAAATAAGGGGACTGTCTCTCTACTTCCCCCGGGGAAGGAATGGATTCCATGTCCGTGAAAATCGAACTACTCACTCATCAGGAGATAGTGCCAATGAGAAGTGGCTTGGAACACATATTTAAGTGAACCGTAACTAACACATCAAACCCTACCCCGAGACAAGCAGCACCCTGTGATCACCTCAGGATTAACGTTGATCCATATATGATCATCTAATGATTTAATAATATTCCTCGATTACGGAATTATACCGAGAAATACAGATTAAATCGGTCCAGTCCTATATGAATGCCATCATATATAAATGCCCCACGTAGGTACCCTCTACCGACAAGTCCGGATAAGACTATCACACCCTAAGGTGTTCTAGGCGCATTATTGGTGTTTTAATCATGAGACCCTAAACTCTGATTAAGTTCACCACGGACTAACAGTTTAAGCATATCTCCACTAACTCAATCCTCACGTGTAATAATACACTGAGTTAAGTGGTTACATACAGATATACTTAGGGTTTGCAGCAGTGTATTACATTACAAGCACAAAGCAAGTAATAAGGTGAGATAAATTCTGTCATCCATTATTAAAAACAATTACACAAATTGTCTTTCGGGCACTACACCTAACACACTAGAACCTGTCCACATTCAGCCTTAAAAATGTGCGCACACAGCTAGTCAATGTGCGCACACTAAGCGCATAAAACTCTCTAAATATGTTTTTATGCACTTTTCCGATCCCTACTCAATTCAAAACATGTTCAACATCAAAATACTCAGAAAAATAGCAGAAAAACATGACTTTTATCTACCATAACATCCTATGATTTCTAAACCACTTGTGGCATGAATTCTAGCATCCAAATAACACCCAAATCATAACATAAACCCTATAAACCATAATTAAAGGTATAGGAAGACCTTCTTACCTTTAGCAAGCTATCCGAAATCCAAAAAATTAGAAAAACTATAGAAATGATCCTTCCTTCTCACAGAAAACCTATGTGATCAATTCCAAAAAGGGTTAGATTCGATCACACGCTTCTAAAAACATCAAACTACGAAAGATATGAGTTTTGATCCATCGAACTCATCCAAGAACAGTAGGTAGGCCGAATTTCATACCTTAACAAAGCTCTGATCTTTGAGTTTTGAAACGACGCTCCTTTCACAACGATTCCAACGCACTTTTCGAATCTAAAAACGGTTAAGATTCGACTTAGAAAACGGAAGAAAACTCTCAGTGTAATATTCCGATTTTCGGGAAAGAGCAGACGTGTCATTTTGCGAAAACAAAATATTGGGTTCAGTTCCTTTTATTCGGAGTTTAAGTATTTCGTTAAATATATGTATATAATTTCGAGATTTGATATATATGTATTAAGGAAAAATCTGATTTGTCTTTTAAGGGTAATTAAGGAAATAGGTTATTTGGGGAAAAAGCTTCTTTATGTACAACTAATCCCCCATTATATGTTAAAACTATTAGAAAATCAGATTTCCTCCTCCTAATTCCTGCGTATAAGAGCAAGGAGAAAGGGCTGAGAGACTTTCTCAGAATTCTGAATCGTTTCTCAACCGTTTTCAGTTTCGAGAGAAGCAGCGGAATCGTCGTAAGGAGAGCGTCGTTTCAGTATCAAAAAGTTGGAGCTTTTCTCAAGGTATTTAATTCGACCTACCTGCTGTTCTTGGTTGAGTTTTGAGGATTAAAACTCATACCTTTCGTAGTTTGTTTTTTATGGAAACATGTGATCGATTTTAATGCGAATTCGAATTGATCATATAGGTTTCTCGGCAAAAGTGTTCGAGTTGCTGTTGTTTTTCCTGGGCTTTGAGTTTGGAATAGCTTGCTAAGGTAAGAGGATCTTCCTACAAGTTAACTCATGGGTTATTAGGTTTTATGTTAAGGTTTGATATGATTTTATGTTAGAAATCATACCTTCGTGTTGCCTAAGGATTTAGGGTTGTTATGGTAGATAAAACTCATCTTTTTCTGCTATTTTTCTGAGTATTTTGATGTTGAACATGTTTGGATTTGAGTAGAGATCGAAAAAGTGCATAAAAGCGTGTTTAGGGTGTTTGGTGCGCTCAATGTGCGCACATTGATTATCAGTGTGCGCACATTGCTGAAGCAGAATGCTACGTAGATGGACAGCCTCTGGAGTGTGCACACATTCCCCTGGAATGTGCACACACTGGCCGGGCTGAATGTAAAATTTCGCCCAATGTGCACACATGCCCCTGGAGTGTGCGCACATTGCCCCTGTTTTGATAAATAGGCTATTTTAAGATATGTTTGGGATTTTAAACATTGTTTCTTGATATAATAACATTAATTAACCATAAACAAGCTTCGATTGAACTTCCGATTCTTTCAGTTAAAACACCGAATGTACTCTTAAAGGGAGTTGAAGTTCGGATCCGTCGGAAGGGCATGAAAGGGCTTGTGCTTTGATGAACTAGAGTTCATCAATGTCTGTGTAATTGATAGGATGTGATGTCTAGCTGTCTAAGTGAGGGAGTAGAGTTGCTAAGGTGAGGTTATTTTGAAAACACTTAGGTGGTTAGTTAATTCACATTAATAATTACATACGTGTAGTGAAAGCTAAAACGTCACTTATTCTTGGTTAGGCACTGATTCAAATCGGCGATGTGATACGCTCATAAAAGGTGGACAACGCTACTGGCTCAAAAGGCTGAAGGGTAGTGGAGGAAATCCATCGAACGTATATGCATACCGGGGAGATCCCGGGACTACCGGTGCTAATCACCGTAGTTGGCAAGTATATCTCGTGGTGGAATTTTCACCATGCATTGTGTCCTTGAGTAATGATGTAACAAAGATAAGCTGAGTTAGAAACGTATAGTCATGACGGTCGATGGGCATGAAGTGAACCCTAGATTGAGTCGGTCTCACCAACATAATCTTTTAATAATAACCTTAATTAAATTGTAGCTTCTACTTCTTACTTGGTACAAATGTACTTACCTCAAATGCATGTTTATTTATGTGTTTGGGGGAGAGAAGACGAACAGGTAAACTCGGAGTACGATGAGGACTTTGATGACGACGTTTGAGGATGCCGGACTTGAAGACCTTGATTATTTACTTACATTTATTTCCTAGACTTGATTTATCATTGGAACCTTGTAGTTTACTTTTAGTTTTGAGATTCGTACTTTTGGATTCGTTTGGTTTTCCGATGTAATAAGTATTACATTTTTCTATCTTTAGTTATTTCTATTCTTGGTTATTTTAAAAAAATATTACCCGAGTCTTTTTGCTTCCGTTTGCTTTAATTTGATACGGCATAGTAGAGGCTTACGTGTAATATTAGATTTATTTAATATTATGCGTGCCGAACGTTTCGTTTCCGGATAAGGACTCGGTATCCGGGAGCGGGGCGTTACAGTTGGTATCAAGGAGAAGCGTCTTTTAGGTTTCCTTCCTTTTAAGATAAGTATTCTTTAGACCTCTTAGTAAACGTTTTGGTTTTCTTTGATCATCAGGATGGTGTTCACTAGAACCGGAGCGGGTGCAGAAGCGTCAGGAGTACGTCGCGAAAGTCCGACACCAGTCGTAAGAGGCGGTTTTGTGAGGCAGAATCCTTCACCTCATCTGAACACCACTCCACCCCCTCAGACTGCGACCCCTACACGAGATTCTCAGAGGAGCTTGTCACCACGACCATTTCAGAACACTACACCACGACTTCAACCAAGGTATAACTACATTTATAGAGAGCCTGGAGTGGCACCTATCCGTTTCACTGTAATAGGTGACATTCCACCAATCAGCGTACCCCCTCCAGTGAGCATCTACCCACCACCAGTCAGTGTTTACCCTCCGCCGATCAGCGCTTACCCTCCACCGGTAAGCCACCCCTCACCACCAGTTTTTCACCATCGGCAGCAGCAGACTTTTACCCTCCTCCAGTAGGTCACACTCCTCAACCTACTGTACCACATTCACCTCGTTTTGACCATCAGCAAGGCTTTGGTTACCCACCCTATGGTTTCCACCAACCCCAGCATCACCAGAATTTTTACCCTTATCAGACTGAGCCCCAAGTGATTCCACCCTACCCACAACAACCCCAGTTCCAGTAAGAAATACCATATGGATACTCTCCAGTTTATCCACCAGTCCCCCCAGTTAGACCGGTTTTTGAGCAAGCACCGCCAGTTGATTGGTATACAAGGTTGAGAAGAAACAGGGTTCAAGACTTCTATGGGAATGTGGAACATTCCAAGGCTGAAGAGTGGCTAAGAGGTTTTGAGAAGGCTTGCAGGAACATAAATGTTCCCGAGACTAAGATGGCACAATTAGCAGTTGGGTTTCTTTTGGGTGCAGCTGAAGCTTGGATTGATGCGATACAGAGCAGCAACGGGAAAGTGACAGACTGGGAAGGCTTTAAGGCCATGTTTTATAATGAGTATTTTCCAGCAACAGTACAGGCAGACATGGCAAGCCAGTTCTTAAAGCTTAAGCAGGGTAATTACATGACAGTATCTCAGTACACCAACAAGTTTAAAGAGTTGGGAAGATTTTACCCCGAGCTGATGAAGGTAGAAGAGAGGAAGATGGCTCTTTACAAGGAAGGCTTAGCCTATCAGATAGAGTCTGGTATGTTAGGTTTCACAGCCAAGAACATGGCTGAGTTGTTGAATAAAGCCTTGGAGGTTGAGACCTTCAGGAAGAAGGCCACAGTTGTTATTGGGAATAAGAGGAATTTTGGCACGAGTCAGGATAATAACCGGGGAGCACCGCAACAGAATTTCAAGAAGACAGCAGCCCCTGCAGCAAGTAAACCTCCAACCGGAGCACCGCTTTGCCCTAAATGCAACAGGAATCACCCAGGTGAGTGTAAGGCTAGTACAGGCGGCTGCTACTAATCTGGAGATCTAGGACATTTTGCTAAGATGTGTCCAACAAAATGGAGCTCGAGTAATCAGAAGCAAGGGACTGGGAAAGGCGGCCCGAGTCGCCCAGTTCGAGTGTTTGCAGTGGATGCCGAGATGGCTGAACCAGATGATAGTGTTATTTTAGGTACCTTTATTGTTTATTTTGATTTATTAGGGTACTTTATAGCATGATTTAAGATCATGTTGTAGTAGTATTTAAATAAATGAATTTACATCATAGGTACAATAATGTTAGACAACCTAGCAGTTACGGCGTTGTTTGATATGGGAGCGTCTAATACTTTTGTGTCAACTAAGATAGCTAAGAAGCTTAACTTACCAACAGAGACCTTAAGAAACACCTTGCAGATCACAACATCTTTAGGAAAAGTGACTAAGGTAGCCAAGATGATGCCTCAAGTAGATGTTCGAGTTGGACCTTATCGATGCAAGAGCGACTTTACGGTTCTAGACTTTTCAGATTTCGATGTGATTCTTGGAATAGATTGGCTATCCGAGAATTATGTTCACTTGGATTGTAGAGAAAAGAGAGTGACCTTTAAGATACCCGGGAAATCAGATAAGACTTATCAAGGGAATGTTTACAAGCCTAGTAAGAAGTGTCACCCTATAATTTCAGCGGTTAAGGCTATAAGAGCTTGTCAGAAAGGTTGTGAAGGCTACTTGTTGTACGCAGTGGATGTGGAGCAAGTGAATCCTGAGTTAGAGGAAACCTCTGTAGTAAAGGTATACCCTGAAGTGTTTCCGGAAGAGTTACCGGGAAACATGCCGGATAGGGAGATCGAATTCGAGATCAAGTTGATACCGGGGGCGGCACCCGTTGCTAAGGCACCCTATAGGATGGCACCGGATGAATTGAAGGAATTAAAAGCTCAACTTAAGGATATGCTTGAGAGTAATATAATTCAGCCTAGTACTTCGCCTTGGGGAGCCCCAGTGTTGTTTGTCAAGAAGAAAGATGGTAGCATGAGGATGTGCATAGACTACAGGGCATTGAACAATCTTACCATCAAGAACAAGTACCCCTTGCCAAGGATTGATGATTTGTTTAATCGGTTGCAAGGCAAGAGAGTGTTTTCTAAGATTGATCTTAGGTCATGTTATCATCAGTTGAAGATTAAGGTTGCAGATATACCGAAGACGGCTTTCAGTACGAGATATGGACAATTATGAGTTCTTAGTCATGCCTTTTGGACTCACTAATGCTCCATCCGCATTTATGGATTTAATGCAGCGTGTTTTCATGCCTTACTTGGATAAGTTTGTGATAGTGTTCATAGATGACATCCTCATTTACTCTAAGGATGAGAAAGAGCATGAAGAACACTTAAGGATAGTGTTGGATACCTTGAAGAAGAACCAGTTGTATGCTAAGTGCTCGAAGTGCGACTTTTGGTTGGATCAAGTAAGTTTCTTGGGTCATGTCATTTCTGGAGATGGCATTAAGGTTGATCCTGCGAAGATCGAAGCAGTTGAGAAGTGGTCCAGACCGACTACCGTTTCAGAGGTTAGAAGTTTTCTCGGTTTGGCTGGCTATTATAGGATAGGATATCTCCAAGATAGCTACACCACTTACCCGGCTCACTCAAAAGAATGTAAAGTTCAAGTGGACCAGTGAGTGTGAAGAGGCTTTTCAGACGTTGAAGTCAAAGTTGACTACAGCACCAGTTTTGGCAGTTCCAGAGATCTTTGATAATTATGACATTTATACAGATGCTTCAGGACAAGGTTTGGGTTGTGTGTTGATGCAAGGAGGGAAGGTAATTGCTTATGCATCTAGATAGTTGAAGGTGCATGAGAAGAATTACCTAACCCACGACTTGGAGTTAGCAGCGGTTGTATTTGCCTTGAAGATTTGGAGGCACTACTTGTATGGAGTTAAGGCCAGGATCTTCACCGATCACAAGAGCTTCAAGTATTTCTTCACTCAAGAGAATCTAAATATGAGGCAAAGGAGATGGTTAGAGTTCGTAAAGGATTACGATTTGGATATTCAGTACCATCCGGGTAAATCCAATGTAGTGGCTGATGCTTTGAGCAGAAAACCAGTGGTTGCAGTTTCGAGCGTTGAAGATGTTGCAGAGAGGTTAGATGGGCTGAGAATCCGAAGTTTTGATCAGATTGAAGATCGGCAGTTTGTGGCACCGTTGTTAGCAAGGTCAGAGTTGATGGATGATATTCTGGAGAAGCAAGATGAAGATCCGGTTTTGGTTGACTTGAAGCATGTTGCAAGAGAAAAGCCTACAGTGGGATACGTGTTAGATAAGAACGGGCACCTTTGGTACCAGGATCGTTTGTGTGTGCCTAATGTTGGTGATCTAAGGCAGAGAGTTATGGACTAGGCACACAAGATTGCTTTTGCAGTTCATCCAGGAGCTACTAAAATGTATAGAGACTTGAAAGAAAGGTTTTGGTGGCCCTCGATGAAACTGGAAATAGCTAAGTTCGTGGCAGAGTGTGATATATGTCAGAAGGTTAAAGCGGAGCATAGAAGACCAGGGGGAATGCTTAAGCCCTTGGATATCCCTGAATGGAAATGGGATAAGATCACGATGGATTTCATCACCGGTTTACCTAAGACAAAGGGCGGACATGATGCGATTTGGGTGATTGTGGACAGATTGACCAAATCCGCTCATTTCTTACCGTATAAGGTTGATATGTCCCTGAAGAAGATGACGACACTATACTTGGATAATATAGTGAAGTTACATGGAGTACCTATCTCGATAGTTTCGGATCGTGATTCGAGGTTCGTCGGTCGGTTTTGGAAAAGTTTACAAGTAGCTTTTGGAACCAAGTTGGATTTGTGTACGGCCTTTCATCCTCAGACAGATGGACAATCTGAGAGGACTATCCAAACACTTGAAGATATGTTGAGAGCTTTTGTTTTGGAAGTAGGCGGATCATGGGATGATTACCTACCTGTGGCGGAGTTTGCCTACAACAACAGTTATCATGCAAGTATAGGCATGCCGCCGTTTGAAGCTTTGTATGGAAGAAGATGTAGAACGCCGCTGTTTTGGGATGAAGTCGGGGAAAGACAAGTCACCGGGCCGGAGTTGGTTGAGCAAGCTAAATAGAGAGTTCAGTTGGTTAAGAAGAATCTGAAGGCAGCTCAAGATAGATAGAAAAGCTGGGCAGATGTTAGAAGAAGACCCCTCGAGTTTGAAGTTGGTGAAAGAGTGTATTTACGGGCTTCACCAATGAAGGGAGTTAAATGTTTTGGACAAAAAGGAAAGCTAAGCCCAAGGTATGTTGGACCGTTTGAGATTCTGGAAAGAATTGGACCGTTGGCTTACAAGCTTAAGTTACCGGAATCAATTTCAAGAGTCCACAACGTGTTTCATGTTTCGATGTTGAAGAAGTGTTTGACCAAGACGGATGTTGAGACTACGGTTGATCCGGAGATTCTTCAAGACAATCTTTCGTATGATGAGACACCGATCAGAATTTTGGACTGGAAGGTAAAGATGATTAAGAGAAGGATGATTCCTTTGGTCCTGGTGCAATGGAGCAATCATTCACAGGATGAAGCTACTTGGGAAGTTGACGATGATATGATCAGCGAGTACCCAGATTTTATGGACTTACCAGGTATGTTCTAGTTTCGAGGATGAAACTCCTTTAAGGGGGGAAGAATGTAATATTCCAATTTTCGGGAAAGGGCAGACGTGTCATTTTACGAAAACGAAATATTGGGTTCGGTTCCTTTTATTCGGAGTTTAAGTATTTCGTTAAATATATGTATATAATTTCGAGATTTTATATATATGTATTAAGGAAAAATCTGATTTGTCTTTTAAGGGTAATTAAGGAAATAGGTTATTTGGGGAAAAAGCTTAGTTAAGGAGAGCTAATCCCCCATTATATGTTAAACCTATTAGAAAATCAGATTTCCTCCTCCTAATTCCTGCGTATAAGAGCAAGGAGAAAGGGCTGAGAGACTTTCTCAGAATTCTGAATCGTTTCACAACCGTTTTCAGTTTCGAGAGAAGCAGCGGAATCGTCGTAAGGAGAGCGTCGTTTCAGTATCAGAAAGTTGGAGCTTTTCTCAAGGTATTTAATTCGACCTACCTGCTGTTCTTGGTTGAGTTTTGAGGATTAAAACTCATACCTTTCGTAGTTTGTTGTTTATGGAAACGTGTGATCGATTTTAATGCGAATTCGAATTGATCATATAGGTTTCTCTGCAAAAGTGTTCGAGTTGCTGCTGTTTTTCCTGGGCTTTGAGTTTGGAATAGCTTGCTAAGGTAAGAGGATCTTCCTACAAGGTAATTCATGGGTTATTAGGTTTTATGTTAAGGTTTGATATGATTTTATGTTAGAAATCATACCTTCGTGTTGCCTAAGGATTTAGGGTTGTTATGGTAGATAAAATTCATCTTTTTCTGCTATTTTTCTGAGTATTTTGATGTTGAACATGTTTGGATTTGAGTAGAGATCGAAAAAGTGCATAAAAGCATGTTTAGGGTGTTTGGTGCCCTCAATGTGCGCACATTGATTATCAGTGTGCGCACATTGCTGAAGCAGAATGCTACTGTAGATGGACAGCCTCTGGAGTGTGCGCACATTCCCCTGGAATGTGCACACACTGGCCGGGCTGAATGTAAAATTTCGCCCAATGTGCACACATTCCCATGGAGTGTGCGCACATTGCCCCTGTTTTGATAAATAAGCTATTTTAAGATATGTTTGGGATTTTAAACGTTGTTTCTTGATATAATAACATTAATTAACCATAAACAAGCTTCGATTGAACTTCCGATTCGTTCAGTTAAAACACCGAATGTACTCTTAAAGGGAGTTGAAGTTCGGATCCGTCGGAAGGGCATGAAAGGGCTTGTGCTTTGATGAACTAGAGTTCATCAATGTCTGTGTAATTGATAGGATGTGATGTCTAGCTGTCTAAGTGAGGGAGTAGAGTTGCTAAGGTGAGGTTATTTTGAAAACACTTAGGTGGTTAGTTAATTCACATTAATAATTACATACGTGTAGTAAAAGCTAAAACGTCACTTATTCTTGGTTGGGCACTGATTCAAATCGGCGATGTGATACGTTCATAAAAGGTGGACAACGCTACTAGCTCAAAAGGCTGAAGGGTAGTGGAGGAAATCCATCGAACGTATATGCATACCGGGGAGATCCCGGGACTACCGGTGCTAATCACCGTAGTTGGCAAGTATATCTCGTGGTGGAATTTTCACCATGCATTGTGTCCTTGAGCAATGATGTAACAAAGATAAGCTGAGTTAGAAACGTATAGTCATGACGGTCGATGGGCATGAAGTGAACCCTAGATTGAGTCGGTCTCACCAAGATAATCTTTTAATAATAACCTTAATTAAATTGTAGCTTCTACTTCTTACTTGGTACAAATGTACTTACCTCAAATGCATGTTTATTTATGTGTTTGGGGGAGAGAAGACGAACAGGTAAACTCGGAGTACGATGAGGACTTTGATGACGACGTTTGAGGATGCCGGACTTGAAGACCTTGATTATTTACTTACATGTATTTCCTAGACTTGATTTATCATTGGAACCTTGTAGTTTACTTTTAGTTTTGAGATTCGTACTTTTGGATTCGTTTGGTTTTCCGATGTAATAAGTATTACATTTTTCTATCTTTAGTTATTTCTATTCTTGGTTATTTAAAAAAAATTTATTACCCGAGTATTTTTGCTTCCGTTTGCTTTAATTTGATACGGCATAGTAGAGGCTTACGTGTAATATTAGATTTATTTAATATTATGCGTGCCGAACGTTTCGTTTCCGGATAAGGACTCGGTATCCGGGAGCGGGGCGTTACACTTAGCCTTCCTTTCAAGCCGCACACGCAGGAAATAAATATTTGGGGATGAAAAATCTGATTCAAAAGGTTAGGGAAACAGATTAGGTATATTTTTCCTTAAATAGGAAAAATCCCAATAATTACCTAATCTTGTATTTTCCTTAATTACCCATTTTTCTTAAAATCAGATTTCCTTAATATATATATATAATTCGACATACATATATATATTTCCCATAAACTTAACTCCTATAATAGAAGTCAGAATAATAATATTTCGTTTTCACAAAATGACACGTCTGCCTTTTCCGAAAATCGGAATATTACATTCCTCCCCCCTTAAGAGGTGTTTCGTCCTCGAAACTAGAACATACCTGGTAAGTCCATAAATTCTGGGAACTCGCTAATCATATCTTCTTCAACTTCCTAAGTTGCCTCCTCGGGTGAATGATTGCTCCATTGCACCAAAACCAAAGGGATCAATCGTCTCTTAATCATCTTTTCTTTCCGGTCCAAAATTCTGATCGGTTTCTCATCATGCGCAAGATTATCTTGAAGAACTTCCGGATCTACTGTGGTTTCAACATCACTCTTTGACAAACACTTCTTCAACATCGAAACATGAAAAACATTATGGACTCTTGACATTGATTCCGGTAACTTAAGCTTATAAGCCAAAGGTCCGACCCTTTTCAGGATTTCAAACGGTCCAACATACCTAGGGCTTAGCTTTCCCTTCTGTCCAAAACGTTTCACTCCCTTCATCGGTGAAGCTCGTAGGTAAACTTTTTCACCGACTTCAAACTCAAGAGGTCTTCTTCTAACATCTGCCCAACTCTTCTGTCTATCTTGAGCTGCCTTCAGATTCTTCTTAACCAACTGAACTCTTTCTTTTGCTTGTTCAACCAACTCTGGCCCGGTAACTTGTCTTTCCCCGACTTCATCCCAAAACAGTGGCGTTCGACATCTTCTTCCATACAAAGCTTCGAACGGTGGCATGCCTATGCTTGCATGGTAACTGTTGTTGTAGGCAAACTCCACGATAGGTAGGTAATCATCCCATAATCCGCCTACTTCCAAAACACAAGCTCTTAGCATATCTTCAAGTGTTTGGATGGTTCTCTCAGATTGTCCATCTGATTGAGGATGAAAGGCCGTACTTATATCCAACCTCGTACCAAAAGCTTGCTGCAAACCTTTCCAAAACCGACTAATGAACCGACTATCTCGATCCGAGACTATAGAGATAGGTACTCTTAAGGGCATAGTGTGGTCATCTTCTTCAAGGGCATATCAACCTTAAATGGTAAGAAATGAGTGGATTTGGTCAATCTATCCATGATCACCCAAATCGCATCATGTCCGCCTCTTGTCTTAGGTAAACCGGTGATGAAATCCATCGTGATCTTATCCCATTTCCATTCAGGGATATACAATGTCTTAAGCATTCCTCTTGGTCTCCTATATCACACTCTGCTACGATCTTAGCTATTTCCAGTTTCATCGAGGGCCACCAAAACTTTTCCTTCAAGTCTCTGTACATTTTAGTAGCTCCTGGATGAACCGCAAATGCAATCCTATGTGCCTCTTCCATAACTCTTTTCCTTAGATTGCCGACATTAGGCACACACAAACAATCCTGGTACCAAAGATTCCCATTCTTATCTAACACATAACCCACTGTAGGCTTTTCTTTTGCAACACGCTTCAAATCAACTAGAACTGGATCTTCATCTTGTTTTTCCCGAATATCATCCATCAACTCTGATCTTGCTAACAACGGTGCCACAAACTGTAGGTCTTCAATCAGATCAAAACTCCGGATTTTCAGCCCATCTAACCTCTCTGCCACATCTTCAACACTTGAAACTGCAAACACTGGTTTTCTACTCAACGCATCAGCCACAACATTGGCTTTACCCGGATGGTACTGAATATAGTAGTAATCCTTCACGAACTCTAACCATCTCCTCTGCCTCATATTCACATTCTCTTAGGTAAAGAAATACTTCAGACTCTTGTGATCGGTGAAGATCCTAGCCTTAATTCCATACAAGTACTGCCTCCAAATCTTTAGGGCAAACACTACCGCCCCCAACTCTAGATCATGTGTTGGATAATTCTTCTCATGCACCTTCAACTGTCTAGATGCCTAGGCAATGACTTTTCCTCCTTGCATCAACACACAACCTAAACCTTGTCCCGAAGCATCAGTGTAGACGTCGTAGTTATCAAAGATCTCTGGAATTGTCAAAAATGGGGTTGTAGTTTCCTTCAATGTCTGGAAAGCATCTTCACACTCAGTGGTCCACTCGAACTTCACATTCTTTTGAGTGAGCCGGGTAAGTGGTGTAGCTATCTTTGAGAAGTCTTGTACAAACTTCCTATAATAGCCAACCAAACCGAGAAAACTTCTAACCTTAGAAATTGTACTCGGTCTGGACCACTTCTCAACTGCTTCAATCTTTGCCGGATCAACCTTAATGCCATCTCCATAAATGACATGACCCAAGAAACTAACTTGATTCAACCAA
The DNA here is from genome assembly GCA_036785695.1 of Gentiana straminea. Classification (NCBI taxonomy): domain Eukaryota; kingdom Viridiplantae; phylum Streptophyta; class Magnoliopsida; order Gentianales; family Gentianaceae; genus Gentiana; species Gentiana straminea. Next base: position 2,325,217 of record JAVUPR010000407.1, read on the forward strand.
AAGTCGCACTTTGAGAACTTAGCATACAACTGGTTCTTCTTCAAGGTATCCAACACTATCCTTAGGTGTTCCTCATGTTCTCTCTCATCCTTCGAGTATACTAGGATGTCATCTATGAATACTATCACAAACTTGTCCAAGTATGGCATGAAAACACAATGCAATAAATCCATAAATGCAAATGGAGCATTAGTGAGTCCAAAAGGCATAACTAGGAATTCATAATCTCCATACCTCATACTGAAAGCGGTCTTTGGAATGTCCGCTACCTTGATTTTCAACTGATGATAACTTGACCTAAGATCAATCTTAGAAATACTCTCTTGCCTTGCAACTGATTGAATGTGAAATAAAATTCCTAGGCTGAATTATATTTCTTTCAAGCATATCTGTTGGAAATAAAATTTATGTTTTGATGATAATTCATCACATTTACTCAGAATATTAGCTTAACCTCATTGATGAAGTGCTGAAGCTAGCTGTTATAGTGGAAAGCTAAAAGATGTCTAGAATTGAATGTATAGGTCTTACTAGAGTCTGATATTTGTATAGGTTACATCAGACAAGCATTGTAATAGTTAGTGTGTCGTGAAACTGAAAAATGGAAGTCATTTAGAAAACTGGAAATCATTAAGATAAACAAACTGACTCAGAATACACCAATATGAAACTGAAGAAGATAAGTTCGCTGAGGGACACAAACTCGGTTGGCTTATCTAGAAGATTGAAGAACTGAGGGTTCAAACTCAGTTGATGAAGAACTGAGGGTCACAGACTCAGTTATTGAAGATTGAAGAACTGAGGGTTCAAACTCAGTTATACAAGTCGAGACTATAAAGTTAGACTTCAGGCAAGATTGTGGTGACCTGAACTGACTTTATGGATCTTTTATGAAGACCTAAGAATTATAAGGATAGTAAATTCTTAAAAGATGATTGTATATGGTGTACTCTGATTAAGTCAATTATAATCAGATGAAAAATGGAGTACTGATATTTCGAGAAGAGTAAAAACTCAGTTAATGCTCCAAGTCAGTCAAGAAACTGACAACTGATGAACACAGTATAAAACTGATCAGTAAACTCAGTTTTATATGTCAGCCATCCAACAAACTGATAGTACAGTCGAACGTTTTAAAAGAAGCAATTCTATTGGATGAAATACTGACACATCATAACGGTCAGAAAATATAGCCGTTACAAGATAGACGTTGATACAATTCGAATTCAAGCAAGATGAACATTGGACCTCACACTATAAATAGAGGACTTTGCACCAAAGGAAAATAATGAAACAATTACAGAATTATCAAGATCAACAAGCACTTTTTTGCATTAGTCGTTTTATTCGAATTGCTATCATCTCTGCGCTATAACAAGATCATATCAAGAATTTCTTCAAGTGTTCAAGCTACACAGAATTTATCCAGATTCAGACACTTTGAAGAACCACAAACAAGAATCAATATTCTCAGCCCAACTTTGATTCTACATCAAAGGTTTAGACTGTGAAGCAAACCGGGAAGGTTCTGCCAAGGACAGTTGTCACAGCAGTCGGGTAGACTATGTTTGTGGTGGTAGCTGGTGAAGAGGCATACGTAACCCTTCAAGGACCAGTGTTCAAGCAATTGAAGAGCAGCAATTCTACCTATTCTACAACTATTTAGATAGTGAAGCTAGGGATTAGCCAAGGACTATTGTTTAGGACTTTTTGTAACAACTCACCTCAAGAAGTTCTAGTGGAATTTTCCTCCGCACCACAGGGGAAGAGAGGATTGACAAGATTACACCACCTGGAACCTCTATAATTCTTGTTTATTTACTTTACGCACTTACTTATTTACTTAGTATTTATCTACAGCATTCTGAGAATTGATTGTTATACACCTCACAGTTCACAAACTGACATTCACCAGAATTCAGTTTAACACACTCAGCTTTCACATAGAATAACAAGATCAAGAAAAAGGCTAAAATTATATCCGCTGCCAGTTGACTCAGTTTTTGCTTAAGTCAGTTTGACTCAAACTCAGCTTAGTCAACTTAACTTCACACAAGTTTTAACTGAACTTTAATTTGTTTTAAATCCAATTTTTAGGGACAAGTTTATTCATCCTCCCCCCCCACTCTAAACTTGTGTTAGCCTTCCAAGGGACCAACAATTGGTATCGGAGCATTGTTTCTTTAACAAGCCATTGTTAAAAAGCTCATTTGCTCTAAATCTCCTCTAGTTGTTCTCATAAGAAAGCTCAGTTTCCTGTTCTTATATAATCAGTTTTCACTTACACAATGGATAACAATCAAGTATGCAAGACGAGATGCTTATGTGCAACATGGACAGATTTGATGAATATAAACGTCGTATGCAGGCTTTTCTAGCTGCTACTCATGACGAAATGATGGACGTACTCACTGATGAACCAATTCAGATCACTCACATGCAAACTGGTGGTGAAGATCAAGTTCGAGTTCCAAAGCCTAAAGCTGAATGGACCAGTGATGATCGTAAGCGAAACAATCTCAACAATGTTGCTATGGACTTTATCCTCAGAACTCTTGACAGCAACATGTACATAAAAGTGAAAGACTGCACAACTGCTAAAAAAATGTGGGACAAACTTCAACTAGTTTGTGAAAGAACTGACTCAATCAAGGAAAACAGAATCTCAGTTGCAAAACAAAAGTTTGAAAATTTCAAGATGAAAACTGGAGAGACCATTTACCAAATGGAGACAAGATTCAGTGCTATCATGGATGAATTAGACCTACTCAAGATTGAATACACAAAGAAAGTAATCAATACAAGAATCTTGAAGGCATTACCAATGTGCTGGAAGATGAAGGTCACTGCTATGGAAGAATCTAGAAGACTTGACATAGAGGACTCATTCAATATCTTCTCAGGTTTGAAAGCTTATGAATTCAGTGAAGATTTTACAAGCACAGCTGCAATAATTAAAGCTCTGGAAGAACCAAAAACCACAGCACTTGCAGCAGCATAAAATGATTCTCAAGAAACATCCACAAACAATCTTCAACAGTTGGATGAAATGGAGGAACAAATGGCCCTTATGATGAGTAGTATCAGAAGGATGAAGAATGGTCATCCTGTAACCTAGAAGTTCATCAAGAAGACTCCTGAGAAAAGAAAAGATGATGAGTATCTTTGTTTCAACTGTAAGAAGCCTGGACACTACAAAGCTGAATGTCCAGAACTGACCAAGAAGACTCAGCAAAGAAGAATTGGCAGAAGAGCACTCCTTGCTGGAGATGAGTCAGACTATGAAGCTGGTACTGAAAGGCTATCAGATGACATAGCTTTAATGGCACACATGGAAGATCCCAATGAGGTATGTGAATCAAATTCTAAATATAGCTCAGCCCAGATTTCCATGAAAAATGCATGTTCTTCAACAGCCGATTCCAATCCGAGAAACTCAGAATTAGAAGAAACTCTTGACGATTTGATAAGTCAGCTTGTCACCATACAAGTTGGTTATGAATCAATCAAAGCTGAGAAAGAATCTTTAATTCTAGAAGTCGAAAGATTGAATGATGAACTGAACACGTTAAAACTAAGCAGAACTAACAAAGGAAAGAATCAGTATCAGTCTACTGCATCAGCAGCAACAACTGAATCTTTTGCTCAGTCTAGTTCAGCAACTGGATTCAAATCTGGTAAGCCATATGGAGATAGAACTGGCTTAGGATTTGATACACAGCAAACTTCAAAAAGAAGAACAAATAAGCCAACTGAACCTAATACCAAAACTGGTGTTAAGTTCATAGCTAAACAATGTCCTCAGACTAAGAAGCATGCTGAACCCGTGAAACAAGTTCAACGTGAATCAAGTCAACCTCAGCGTCAATTTTCAAAAAGGTCACCGTAAACAACAACAAAGTTCAACCAAAAAGGTAAATCACCGAACATCATGAAAATAGAAAAAGTAGATCTATTCTGTTGAATCTACTAAAGCTGATCAGGCCAAGAACCAGAGAAACTTCAGTCATAGTAAATCCAAGAATATTAATTATTCAAAGATTCACAAAGTCAGGGGGAAACGCAGATTATTTCCAACTGATGATGACTGGAATATCTCTAAATAAAATATTCAAACTGATAAAAACAATCATTTCAGGCAGAAAACTTATTACAAGTTTCAGCCCAAAGGTCAGCAAAGGACTCATTACAGCCCTCAATCTAGACCTCAGTACAAAAGAAATGATGGTTATGATTCAAGTTTCAATCATGGAAATAAGTTTCAGTCAAAAGATCTGAGAAATCATATAAATAAGACACAGTCCAAGCATAGATACTATGGGAGTGTGGCTTACATAAATGAAAACAAGTGCAACAATATCCGAAGAATACCTAAAGGATATATTCTCAGAGTTGTACTGACAACTGACCCCCATGGACCCAAGCAGAGTTGGGTACCTAAAAATGTTTAATTTTTATTGCAGGATGTATGGTACTTTGACAGTGGTTGCTCTAGGCACATGACAAAAAGCAAGGACTGTCTCAGTAATTTTATTGCAAAGAATGGACCAAAGGTTAATTTTGGAAGTAAAGACAAACCTGGATACACCAAAGGGTATGGTACCTTAATCAGAAATGGACTCACAATCAAGAATGTATCTTATGTAGAAGGATTACATTACAATCTGCTCAGCACCAGTCAATTCTGTGATATGGGATACTAAGTTACTTTTGATAAAGATTTCTGCGTTGTCGTCAGTGAAACAGGATTTCAAGTTGTCTTAGCCGGAAGAAGAAAAGAGAATATGTATGTTGTAGATTGGACAACTGCCGTTGCAGAAACTTGTTTGCTTGTGCATACCAAATCAGAAATTAGTTGGTTGTGGCAAAAGAAACTGAGTCATCTAAATTTTGATGACATCAACACACTTGTCAAGAAACAGCTAGTCATTGGACTACCAGAAATCTCATACAAGAAGGATAGCTTGTGTGATGCTTGTCAACAAGGAAAGCAAACAAAAGCAAGTTTCAAGACTAAATCTCAGCATTCAACAACCAGAGTTCGGAACTACTACATATGGACTTATTTGGACCTATTACACCAATTAGTATCAGTCAGGGACGGACCCAGTGTATTGAGGGGGGGTGCACGGCCCCCACTCAACTTTTCGTGCGAAGTTACTAGTATACCCCTCTAATAATATTAAAGATCCTGTATGTATATTATTTCAGACAAATTCTAATTTAATTGCTTATTTAGTTCAACTGGTTAGAAGTATTATAACTATACATGAGGTCACTTGTTCAAAACCTGGCTGCTCCATGTTTTTTAACATTTTTTTTTAATTTGGCCCCCACTGAAAAAAATTCCTGGGTCCGTCACTCGTATCAGTGGAAAGAAATATACATTGGTGGTAGTAGATGATTTTTCAAGATACACTTGGGTTATCTTCTTAACCAAGAAAAGTGAAACCAAGCAAAGACTTACTGAACTACTCAAGAGACTTCAAAATCAGAAAGGAGTATCAGTTGTGAAGATAAGATCAGATAAAGGAACTGAATTTCTCAAAAATGTGATTATTGAGTATTGTGAAGAAAATGGTGTCTTACACCAACTCGCTGCTACAGCAACACCTCAACTGAATGGTGTAGCTGAAAGGAGAAATAGAACGCTCAAAGAAGCGAGGAAGGACGATGATCCGTGAAGCAAAACTACCTGAAAGATATTGGGCGTAAGCGTTAACACAGCTTGCTATACACAGAACAGAGCTCTCATGAATAAAAGGCATGAGAAAACTCCTTATGAAATTTGGAATGGAAGGAAACCAAATGTTTCTTACTTTCATGCTTTTGGAAGCAAATGTTTCATACACAATAATGGGAAAGATCAACTTCATGTTTTTCAGCCAAAAGCCGATGAAGGAATTTTTCTATGATATTCAAGTGTCAGCAAAGCTTTTAGAGTACTAAATAAAAGGACACTCAAGCATGAGGAATCTATACATGTAGTGTTTGATGAACCAAACTTCCCTGGTGAAACAACTGAAGACAGACCAGAACCAGTTTCTCAGTCTGAGTTACCAGTCTTGCCAGAATCAGTTTTTGTTGACATTGGGAGACTACATATTTCAGATTCGTCAGAACAAGATCAGTCTCAGTTTCCAACTACTCAACAACCCACTCCTGAACAACATGATTCTGACTCAGTTGAAGAAATTCAAGAACCAGTTCTTGAAGAACCAGTCGAACAATATATAGATCCCTTGATGCAAACACCTACTTATCAATGGATGAGAGATCACCCTGAAGAACAAGTTATTGGTGACACACAAGCTGGCGTTCGAACAAGACATCAACTAGATGCAATGATTGCATGTTTTCTATCTCAATCTGAACCTAAGGAAATAGAAGAAGCTTTGAAAGATCCAGACTGGATACTAGCTATTCAAGAAGAACTGAATGAATTCGAAAGAAATCAAGTATGGGAATTGGTAGAAAGACCAGTTCATGTGAATATCATTGGAACCAAATTGGTTTTCAGAAACAAACTTGATGAGGATGGGAATATCATCAGAAACAAAGCTAGACTTGTAGCTAAAGGATATTCTCAAGCAGAAGGCATAGACTTTGATGAAACTTATGCACCAGTTGCAAGATTGGAAGCAATCAGGCTATTTCTTGCCTTTGCAGCTCACAAAAAGTTCAAAGTATACCAGATGGATGTTAAAAGTACATTTTTGAATGGAATTTTTGAAGAAGAAGTGTATGTTCAACAACCACCTGGATTCGAGATCAAAGATCAAGCTGATAAAGTTTTCAGACTAAGGAAAGCTCTTTATGGACTTAAACAAGCACCAAGAGCTTGGTATGAAACTCTATCTCGGTTTAGTGGATAATGGATTTATCAAAGGAACTATCGACAAAACCTTATTCGAATGAAAAATGAAGAGAACACTCTACTTGTTCAGATCTATGTTGATGACATTATCTTTGGATCAGAAAATGAACAGTTATGTGAGAAATTTGCAAGTTTAATGAAGAGCAAATTTCAGATGGGTATGATGGGAGAATTGAATTATTTTCTTGGATTACAAGTTAAACAACTAGATGATGGAATTTTCTTTCACCAAACCAAGTATACAAGAGAACTTATCAAAAAGTTTGGTATGGAGAAATCAGCTGGAATTTCTACACCAATGGGAACCAACATCAGGCTAGATAAAGACAAAGAAGGCAAAGATGTTGATCAAACACTTTACAGAAGAATGATTGGAAGCTTACTATATCTTACAGCCAATAGGCCAGATATATCTTTTACTGTTGGTGTATCTGCAAGGTTTCAGTCGAAACCAAAGGAAAGTCATCTCACAGTTGTAAAAAGAACTTTGAAGTATCTGAAAGATACAGATGGAGTTGGAATTTGGTATTCAAGAGAAGGAGAATTCAAGCTAATATCTTACTCAGACTCAGATTATGCAGGATGCAAAGTGGACAGAAAGAGCACCTCAGGCACTTGTCAGCTACTAGGAAATAGACTTGTGTCTTGGTTTAGCCAAAAGCAAAACTATATCTCAACTTCAACAGCTGAAGCATAATATATAGCAGCTGGAAGTTGTTGTGCTCAAGTTTTATGGATTAGGCAGCAATTAAGAGATTATGGGATAGAAGAAGGAATGATTCCCATGATGTGTGATAACACAAGTGCAATTGCAATAACTGACAATCCAGTTTTACACTCAAGGACAAAACACATTGATGTGCGTCACCACTTTATAAGAGATCATGCGGAGAAAAAGGATATTACAGTTCTTTATGTACCTACTGAAGATCAGTTGGCTGATATCTTTACAAAGCCATTGGACAAAGAAATATTTGCCAAACTGAGAACTGAATTGGGGATAATCAAAGTCAGTTGAAATCAGTTAAGCCAGAGATTCGTCAAGGGGATTAATCTTTGTTATGTTGGGTGAGCTCACTTAACAGATTAGTCATTGACATCAACAATCTCAAACTGAGCAACTAAAACTGAAAGACTTAACGGAACTGAAAAACTGAACCTAGAAACAGTTTTATTCCAGTCAACTTAAGTCAAAGGTTGATAAGATAAAGCCGACAGCGGTTATATCGAATTTAATTACGGCAGTTCTTTTGTCAGAATATATTGCGTGTACACCCCATTACCGTCAGAACAGTACATGTCTTGGTTACACAAACCATCATGGAATTTGAAAAGTTGTACTAACCAACCGTCAATACATTACCCCTATATATCCAACCTCCATTCACATTTCCTTAAAATCAAAAATCAGATTTTTTTCATAATCTTCAAATTCAATTTTTGTTTTCACACTCAATTCAGAAATGGCTACCTCAAAGAAATCACAAGAAGAAAGATTGATCACAGAGCTAGATGTGTATACTTTCGAAATTTATGAAACCATGTGCAACAACACTCTGTTAGCGAGTTATATCTGCGAGAAGATCCAGAAACAACCAGGATTAAGAAACATCCTGGAGGTTACTTTCAATGAAGAACGTGATGTGGAAGGAATTTTGCAGTTCTGGGAGAATATGCATTTGGTAAGAGACTCCCTAATCACTACAGTTCGTGGAGATCGCATTATTATCAATGAACGAGTCATGAAGTCACTATTTGCTTTCACAAATTCATCTGTGACATCAATAGATTTGACTTCTCAACCATTGAAATGAAACGCCTTTCTTAGGCAGATTACATTATCTAAGGAACCAGCAGAAGTTGATATCCATGTTGATAAACTCAGGCCAGAGTTTTGATATCTCAGCAGGTGGCTCAGCCAACATGTTATTGGAAAATCCAAAGGAATCAGTACATTATCCGATGACAATGTTTATCTGATGAACATAATTTGGGACGAAATAGAATTCAATTGGGCCGGTTATGTCGTCAATCAGATAAAGAAGCAACACTTAGCTGAATTAGAAAGTGTACAAAGAGCTCAAGCTGAAGGACAAGCAACTATTGGCCGATTCCGACTGAAGAAAACACTCAGTGGAATCATTCAATTTTATTTGGAAAAACTCAAGGCAGGGAAGAAAGCAAGACAAACTGCAGCTACAACTATCAATATAGAGGAACTTGCAGCAGTTACAAGAACAACTTCCCAACCTGAACCGAGACAAAAAACTGTGTCTCAGCAGGAAGCTGAACACAAAGGAATCAAGCGGAAAGCTGACTCAGCAAAAGAAAGATCAGTTGTAAAATGTTTGTACCCAGGAACTTCAAGTAAGAAAGCACCAACTGAGGGGGAACAACAACAACTGACAACTGAAGTTACAAAGAAAAACATTCTTGCTGATGATACCTCTCAGTTACAACACCAATCAGATCAGCAACAAGCCCCAGTTTTTGAAGCTGATAGAATCATCAGGCTAATGAAGATGAAACTCAACCAGAAGATTCTCGTGATGCTATCTTACAATCTGAAGAAAAGTTAATCTTGAAGGAATTGGAAATTAGAGATCAATATACCCTATTTCTTATATCAGAATTTCTTGAAAATTGTTTCAATAGATTCACTGAACTAGCTCAACGAAGAGAGTCAACCACATCATCTATTCCCGAAGGCACTTCAAAGAAGAAGGATGATGATGAAGATGATAATTCAAGAAAAGAAGCTAGTATGACTACAGTTTTGCAGACAGACGCTCAACCTCAATCTCTAGCCACGCAAACTGTAATTCAGCAAGAAGATTTGCCAGTTGGAAATCGGAATCGACAATCGCAAACGTACCGATGGAATTAATAATCAACAACTTATGATCATTGAAGATATCACTCAGTCTAAAGATCAAACAGAAGCTACATATGATCCTTCTGATATCCTGACAAAGGACGAGTTGGCCAAAGTTCATGAGAACTTGAAGATTGTGCTCAGTCAAAAGGATGCACATAATGGCCTTCTATCAAACATCTCTGGGTATCTAGATTATCGAACTAAAATAGATATCTCAGTTCATGCAAGACTAGAGATGATCCATAAGTCAAGTTCAAGTTCTGCTTCAGAAATTTTGTTACTTAAACAGAAACTTGAATACTCAACCACAGTAGATAGGGAAACACATGCTCAGGCTCACTGGCATATGAATCAGCACATCTACGGTTTAGAAAATCAGCTCAAAGAAGTACTTACTTCTCAGCAACGTATCTCAGCTGATCAACAGGCAACCCATGCTTTGGTAGATCAATTGTATGATGCCAAAAAGGGGGAAGCTGAAGAAGAAAAGCTGAAGTTACTCAAAGAAATGAAGCAACTTGAAGACGAATTGAAAAAATATAAATCAGATCCAAAGTTCTTAAATAAAGAGCTAACTGATGAGCAGCTCATTGAGAAATATAGCCAACCCGGAGATCGGAGAGCTACTCTTACAAAGGATCTGTGGTTAAAGTTTTTCAAAGATCATAATCCTATCAAAGCCAAGTACAAGGATAAGACTATTGAAGAATCCTTGAATTACTTTGTATCTGATGAATTCTCAAATCATAAAATGGCGCAATATAAGAAGAGCAAGAAGATTGAAGACAAATTGAAGATAAAAGACAAAGTTGAACAAATGAAAGCTGGTATAGATGGATTTGAAAAATACTACTTGGATGAATCAGCTTTACCCAAGTTAATTTTATGGAGAAAATGGAAAGAAGGAAGTCAAGTAGACTACAACAAGACCTTTTCTAAGGAAGACTCAAAACTAGAATATGACTATCGTCTACATGACAAAGAGATGAAGTATATCTCAGTCAAACAAAAAGCACAGAAAAAGCTTAGTCTTTAGTCAAAATTATTTGAACAAAGTGTAACTATTCCAGTTTTTGCGTATTCTAAGGAAATCCAGTTTTCCAGTTTTACATTGTTTTAATCTTTAGTCTTGTTTTTAGGGAGAGTTTTGGCATCATCAAAAAGGGGGAAATTATTGGAAATAAAATTTATGTTTTGATGATAATTCATCATATTTACTCAGAATATTATCTTAACCTCATTGATGAAGTGCTGAAGCTAGTTGTTATAGTGGAAAGCTAAAAGATGTCTAGAATTGAATGTATAGGTCTTACTAGAGTCTGATATTTGTATAGGTTACATCAGACAAGCACTGTAATAGTTAGTGTGTCGTGAAACTGAAAACTGGAAGTCATTTAGAAAACTGGAAATCATTAAGATAAACAAACTGACTCAAAATACACCAATATTAAACTGAAGAAGATAAGTTCGCTGAGGGACACAAACTCGGTTGGCTTATCTAGAAGATTGAGGAACTGAGGGTTCAAACACAGTTGATGAAGAACTGAGGGTCATAGACTCAGTTATTGAAGATTGAAGAACTGAGGGTTCAAACTCAGATATACAAGTCGAGACTATAAAGTTAGACTTCAGGCAAGATTGTGGTGACCTGAACTGACTTTATGGATCTTGTATGAAGACCTAAGAATTATAAGGACAGTAAATTCTTAGAAGATGATTGTATATGGTGTACTCTGATTAAGTCAATTATAATCAGATGAAAAATGGAGTACTGATATTTGAAGAAGAGTAAAAACTCAATTAATGCTCCAAGTCAGTCAAGAAACTGACAACTGATGAACACAGTATAAAACTGATCAGTAAACTCAGTTTTATATGTCAGCCATCCAACAAACTGATAGTACAGTCGAACGTTTTAAAGGAAGCAATTCTATTGGATGAAATACTGACACATCAGAAAGGTCAGAAAATATAGCCGTTACAAGATAGACGTTGATACAATTCGAATTCAAGCAAGATGAACGTTGGACCTCACACTATAAATAGAGGACTTTTCACCAAAGGAAAATAATGAAACAACAACAGAATTATCAAGATCAACAAGCATTTTTGTGCATTATTCGTTTTATTCGAATTGCTATCATCTATGCGCTATAACAAGATCATATCAAGAATTTCTTCAAGTGTTCAAGCTACACAGAATTTATCCAGATTCAGACACTTTGAAGAACCACAAACAAGAATCAATTTATTGATTCTCAGCCCAACTTTGATTCTACATCAAAGGTTTAGACTGTGAAGCAAACCGGGAAGGTTCTGCCAAGGACAATTGTCACAAGCAGATCGGGTAGACCGTGTTTGTGGTGGTAGCGGTGAAGAGGCATACGTAACCCTTCAAGGACCGGTGTTCAAGCAATTGAAGAGCAGCAATTCTACCTGTTCTACAACTGTTTAGATAGTGAAGCTAGGGATTAGCCAAGGACTATTGTTTAGGACTTTTTGTAACAGCTCACCTCAAGAAGTTCTAGTGGAATTTTCCTCCGCACCACAGGGGATTGACAGGATTACACCACCTGGAACCTCTATAATTCTTGTTTATTTACTTTACGCACTTACTTATTTACTTAGCATTTATCTACAGCATTCTGAGAATTGGTTGTTATACACCTCACAGTTCACAAACTGACATTCACCAGAATTCAGTTTAACACACTCAGCTTTCACATAGAATAACAAGATCAAGAAAAAGGCTAAAATTATATCCGCTTCCGGTTGACTCAGTTTTTGCTTAAGTCAGTTTGACTCAAACTCTGCTTAGTCAACTTAACTTCACACAAGTTTTAACTGAACTTTAATTTGTTTTAAATCCAGTTTTTAGGGACAAGTTTATTCACCCCACCCCCCCTCTAAACTTGTGTTAGCCTTCCAAGGGACCAACAATATCCTTAAGTTGAGCTTTTAACTCCTTCAATTCAGCCGGTGCCATTCTATAGGGTGCTTTAGCAACTGGTGCCGCTCCGGATACCAACTTGATTTCAAACTCTATTTCTCTATCCGGCATGTTTCCCGGTAACTCTTCTGGAAACACTTCAGAGTACTCTCTTACCACAGGGGTTTCCTCTAACGTAGGCTTCACTTGTTCCACATCCACTGCGTACAACAAGTAGCCTTCACAACCTTTCTGACAAGCTCTTATCGCCTTAACTGCTGAAATTATCGGATGACACTTCTTACTAGGCTTGTATACATTACCCTGATAAGTCTTAACTTATTTCCCAGGTACTTTAAAGGTCACTCTCTTTTCTCTACAATCCAAGTGAACAAAATTCTCGGATAGCCAATCTATTCCAAGAATTACATCAAAATCCGAAAAGTCCAAAACCATAATGTCACTTTTGCAACGATACGTTCCTACTCGCACCTCCACTTGAGGCATCAACTTGGCTACATTAGTTACCTTTCCTAAAGGGGTTGTCATTTCCAAAGTGTTTCTTTAAGTTTCCATTTGTAAGTTAAGCTTCTTAGCTACCTTAGTTGACACAAAAGTGTTAGACGCTTGATGTATGATAAAAATATAACCATATTATATGACTTTTTATATCGTATTTACGATAATATCGTATAAATTCTATAAAAATATATCTAATAACACATAAAAATCTAAATCGTTATAAATAGATATTATCGTTATAATTTTAGTAAAACTTATAGTTTTTGTGGTCAGAATTACTGTGGCTCGTGTTTTTGACTATTTCAGGGTACGTGTGATGGAAAACTGAAGAATTAAAACCGAAACAGTAGAAAACCGAAGAAAGATATTTTTCAAAGTCCGGCCCGAACCGAAAAAAACCCGGCCCGAGCCGGAATCTCCCTGCCACCAGCACATGGGCACTGACACCAAGGAATCTCCACTGTAGCACCGGCCCGCGCCGGCCTTGTACTCCAGTCTATAAATACTCCTCATTTGCAGATGTTTGGAGTTGTACCATATATATATATATATATATATATATATATATATATATATATATATATATATATATATATATATATATATATATATATAATATATATATCTTATCTTTAGTTAGTTTATAGTTCTCGTAAATACCGTAAACGGCACTCTGCCGAAATAATAATGTAGTATAAGTATCGTTGTAATACTTAGAAGGATTATCAAGGCTCGTTGTTGTTAAAGGAGTTGCTATTTCCGGAGAATACGACTCTGATGCTACAATTGTAATCTGTTAACTTTCTAATGTATTTATGTTTGTTTGTTGTTATTAGTATCTATATATTAGTTATAATGATATTAGGCTAACTCTATATCTAGCCAAGATATGAAATTGAATTATTTTTATCTTTTTAGGGAAATAGATGATGACTATGTTAAAATTGAATTAAAATCGATTAGAATGAATCTCTTTCTATTTGAGCTTAATGAATAGTTAAAATTGAATTAGCTACTCGATTTAACAAGAATCGTAATCTAATGATGAACTGACCAGAGAAGTTAGAATACGCGATCAAGAATAGAAAGACCGGAGGGTAAAATTGGCCGTCTGACAAACGGAATCCTATTTCCTACCCGGGGGCAGATTTGTCCTAGAAAAACAAATCTTATTGAAAATTGACTCAAGATATTATTACGTTAAGATCACCTGTTTAATTGAGCAATACTCAAAATACCGGCCGTATGACAAAACGGAGTTCCCGAGCTTGAGGATGACATTAGACAGAGGACTTTTGACATATGACAATTTCATACGCTCGTGTGAGAAGGAGTTGTCTAGCTTAGGAGTACACCGGTTCATATATAATTGATTAACCTTAAAATAAGGAAAGATCAAGCACATCTATTTCTACTAAAAAGAGATACTGATTCAGTGACATATTCTTGGCTAGTTTCTAATAATATTACTAGTATTTATATCTTATATATTGTATTGGTGCTATATATATTTATATATTATATATATATATATATATATATATATATATATATATATATATATATATATATATATATATATATATATATATATATATGTATGTATTTCTATATATTTATATATATATATATTTATGTATCTATATATATCCGTTTTAGTTTTATGCATTTATTTACTGTTTTACGGTTACTAAAAAGGAAAAAGAAAAATTGCGACTTAGATTGAGTTAATAACAGCTTCTTGGTGTTTAACCACACTCTGAATTACCACACGTTTCCCTGAGGATTCGACACCTGACTCACCACACTAGCACTACAGTTTGACCCGGTACACTGCCGGTTAAGGACTGGGATAGCACTAGAAAAGGCCACGTCAGCTTTCTGGCGCCGTTGCCGGGGAACGACGCTAATTCATTGTGTCTATGGTTACTACTTGTATTAGCTCAAAATTCTCAGGAATAAGTCAACACTCTTCTTATCACATTTCTTTTTTTATTTTTTGTTGGTACTTACCTTGTAGGTAAGTTACCAATCTTTTTACTTCTGTCTTTTTCGAGTTATTTTCTGTTTTTGATAGTTGATGACCAGAAGCGGTAAGGCCCCACTCACTCCTTATAAGCCTGACATAAATACTTACGAAAGGCAGTTAAGAGTAAAGAGTAAACGTGGTCATACTAGTCAGGGAAATCCTGACGAATCATCATCAAATCGAGAAACGAGAATGGCCGAAACCAGTGATGAAACACCTGAACAAGGGCTAGAACATGCTCAAGGGCATGGACAAAACCCTAATAATCCTAATAACCAAAATCCTAATAATAGAAATAATCAGAATCGGAACCAGAATAATCATAATAATCCTAACCTACCAAACCCGAGACCTATCTGTGATCAAACCGTAAGGAGAAATCAGACTAATAATCCAATTCATTTACCTAATGAAGGAGCAAAAAATTTCGAAATTAAATCTCATATTTTTGGTTTAATTGACACAAGAACGCAATTTCTAGGAGAAGATGATGAAGATCCACATCATCATCTCTATCTTTTTGAAGAACTCGTGTAATACAATACCAAAAGTCAAGTGTGCTCATCGTGAATTAACGAGGATGTCTATGTTTCCTTTTTCTTTAAAAGGAAGAGCACGAGATTGGTTTATGTCACTCCCACATCATTCATTAACAAGTTGGGAGGAGATTCAAACCGAGTTCTTAAAGCAATATTTTACTCCTGGTAGAAATTTGGAATTAAAGGTCAAAATTGCTAACTTTAGACAAGGATCTGAAGAAACGCTTGGGAATGCTTGGGAAAGATTTAAGAAACTATTAAGAGCTTGTCCCGATCATGGTTATTCCTTAGATATGCAAATCCAACTTTTCTGTCGTAAACTAAGGAAAGAATCACGTGCAGACGTTGATCATGCATGTGGTGGTTCTTTAATGATGAGTGAAGCCCAATTAGTTTACGATGCTATTGAAAAGATTTCCAAAAATAACAGAATGTGGGAAACCGGTTCTAGCACAAGAAAAGTAGCATTTGCAGGAGAATGTACATCGAATACGGAAGTTCTAGCACACTTGGAGAATTTAAGTAGGAAATTTGATGGCTTACAAGCCAGTAAGAATATTAACTCAGAAAATAATTTAACAAAAGACTGCTCCAATCATGATAATGTATCATTAGGGAAAGAAGAACCAGAAGGATATTCAAGGGAGGAGGTGAGTTTTTTACAACAGCATAAGAATTTGAACAACGCGTATTCAAACTCGTTTAATGCTATTAGAAGAGATCACCCTACTTTTCGTTGGTCTGAAAACCCTAGTAAGCAAGGCCAACCACCGTATCCAGTTCAATATAAGAATTCATATAGTAATCAAGTCTATCAAGGAGATACCGTGAATCAGAACCTACAATCATTACCTAGATCGTATCCACAACATACTACTCAAAGTATACCAGTCACCCAAAGTTCAACTCAACCTGAAGGAGTTGATAAATGGGAGAAATTAATGGAGAACATGATGGGTGTAGTGTCTACTCAAGCTCAAAATGTAGAAACTATGATAACTTCTATAGGTACAGTCACTAAGGATATGAGTACGTTAAAAACATCCATGAGTGGACATGATACCAGAATGAGAACTATAGAAGCATCAATAAGGAATATGGAAGATCATTTGAGTAGAGAAGGAGAACGTAAAAACAAGTAGACCTCGGGAGGATTACCAAATAATACCGAAAGAAACCCGAGAGAGGTAAATGCTGTTATTACGAGGAGTAGAAAACTCTGTGGAAATACTGGAACAGAAAACTCAGGAAATAATGAAGTAGAGAATGATTTAGATGGAAAAATTGAAACCTCAGATGTACTTGAATTTACTGATGAAGAAGAAAATATTATTGAAGATTTCTTAAGACAAAATAGTAATGTTGAACCTGAAAGTAAGAAGGAGGAATGGGTTAAGGTCCCTCGGATTCTAAAGGATCCAACGGATAAAGACCTAAGAACCTTATTTAAGGAACATGTTAGAGAAAACAATACTGAAGAAAAGAAGGAAGATTTGCCAATAACCGAAAAAGGAAAAATCGATACAGAAGATGTTTCAAAGAAAAGATCGTATGATAATGAAACATGGCGAACAAGTAATGCTCAAAGATTTAAGGAAAAAGGAAAAGAGAAATTAACTTCAGAACCAAAGGTTATAGATTTGGAATCTTTACCTTACCCACCTAAGGATCAAATTAAAAAGATAAAAACTGATAAGAAGTATGCTCGTTTCCTTGATACTTTTCGTCATATTCATGTCAATATCCCTGTTATCGAAGCCCTAATCAACATGCCTACCTATGGAAAGTTTCTTAAGGATATCCTATCAAACAAAAAACGGTTAGAAGAATATGAGAATATTTGCCTTAATGAAGAATGTTCTGCAATATTACAACATAGGTTACCACCTAAACTTAAAGATCCTGGTAGTTTTACAATCCCATGTGAGATTGGAGGATTTCTGTTTAAGAAAGTGCTATGTGATCTCGGAGCAAGTATTAATCTCATGTCTTATGAGGATTATAAGAAACTAGGCATAGGAGAACTTACAAATACTGAAATGACTCTTCAAATGGCAGATAGATCGATTAAACATCCTAAGGGAGTTATCGAGGACGTGTTGGTTAAAGTAGACAAATTTTACTTCCCAGTGGATTTTGTAATAATGGAATTGGAAGAAGGATATTCAGCGCCAATTATTCTAGGTCGTCCATTTCTAGCTACAGGAAGAACATTAATCGATGTTCAAAAAGGAGAACTGATACTAAGAGTTAATGAAGATGAAGTTTCCTTCAATATCTTCAAAGCTATGAACCATCCATACAAATCACCAGAATCATGTTCTTTTATAGACGAGATGTCTACATTCTGTGATGACCAATTGCAAGATTATGAAGATAGGCTAGAAGAATGTTTAGCATTATCTATCTATAAAGAAGATGAAAATGATACTGAAATGAGAGAAGTAATCCTTTATCTTGATAAGGACTCGTTTTCTAAGCATCCGTGGCATAAGTATTTGGAATTAGAACTAGAAGGACCAGTTCTAAAACCTTCAGTAGAAGATCCACCAAGGAATCTGGAATTGAAACCACTTCCTACAAATCTGAAGTATGCTTTTCTTGAAACTGATAATCTGCTACCGATTATTATTTCATCAACCTTAACTAATGAACAGGAAGATCAATTACTTAGAATGTTAAGAAATCATAAGAAAGCATTTGGATGGACAGTGGCAGATATTCAAGGAATTAGCCCTGAGATATGTGTTCATAAGATCATCCTAAATGAGGGAGCTAAACCTTGTATTCAGCCACAACGCCGCCTCAACCCAAATTTACAAACCATTGTTAAGAAAGAGGTTATTAAACTATTAGAAATGGGGATAATCTTTCCCATATCTGATAGTGAATGGGTAAGTCCAACTCAAGTAGTTCCAAAGAAAGGAGGTTTCACAGTAAAGGAAAATGATAAAAATGAATGGATTCCGACAAGGGAAATTACCGGATATCGAATGTGCATTGACTTTAGAAAACTGAATGATCATACTAAGAAAGATCATCATCCACTTCCATTCATCGTACAGATGTTAGAACGATTAAGTGGACATAAATATTACTGTTTCTTAGATGGCTATTCAGGATATTTACAGATATTCATTGCAGCAGGAGATAGAGAAAAAACTACTTTCACTTGTCCATGTGGAACTTTTGCTTACAAACGAATGCCATTTGGTTTATGTAATGCACCAGCTACATTTCAGAGATGTATGATGGCAATATTTTCTGACATGGTAGAGAAATTCTTAGAAATCTTTATGGATGACTTTAGTATTTATGGAGATTCTTTCGATGAATGCTTATCGCATTTAGAACGAGTATTGCAACGCTGTGAAGATACCAATTTAGTACTAAACTGGGAAAAATGTCACTTAATGGTATCAGAAGGAATTGTTCTAGGTCATAGAATCTCTGAAGTAGGTATCGAAGTGGACAAAGCTAAAGTCGAAGTAATTGAAAAATTACCTCCACCAGTCAATTTAAGAACTTTGAGAGGATTTCTTGGACATACTGGATTTTATAGGAGATTTATTGTAGATTTCTCGAAAATAGCAAAGCCTCTAAGTCATTTGCTTGAAAAGGAAGTACCTTTTAACTTTGAAGATAAATGTATGGAAGCATTTCAGACCCTGAAAGCGAAGTTGACTACTGCACCAGGACTGGTGGCACCAGATTGGGATTTGCCATTTGAAATTATGTGTGATGCAAGTGATTTAGCTGTAGGAGCTGTCTTAGGTCAAAGATATAACAAAGTACTCAAAGCAATCTACTATGCATCTCACACATTAAACGCAGCTCAACTCAATTATGCAACTACAGAGAAAGAACTGTTGGCTGTAATCTTTGCCTTAGATAAGTTTAGATCATATATTTTTGGTTCTAAGGTTATAGTTTATACAGACCATTCAGCTTTGAAATACTTACTAAGTAAGAAAGATGCTAAACCACGTCTTCTTATATGGATTCTGTTACTTCAAGAATTTGATATAGAAATCAAGGATAAAAAAGGAAGTGAAAATGTAGTAGCAGATCATCTAAGTAGAATGGAAAATGATGAAGGAAAAGGAAATGAAATACGAGATTCATTTCCAGATGAACAACTTTTTAGGATCGATACTCCCTCAACCATGCAATTATTAAAAGATAAAATACCATTAAAAGAAAATTCACCATGGTTTGGGAATATCGTTAATTATCTCACCTGTAATTACATCCCGTCTCACTGGACTTGGCAGCAGAAAAAGAAATTCTTTTACTACTTAAAGTTTTACTATTGGGATAAACCAGATCTTTTCCGAAGATGCTCGGATGGAATAATCAGAAAATGTATTCCTGATAATGAGATTTTAAGTGTTCTATCGTTTTGTCATGATCGTGAGGTAGGAGGTCATCATGGAGGATGGAAAACTGCTTTTAAAGTTTTACAATGTGGTTTTTATTGGCCTACACTATATAAAGATGCGTATAAATATGTAAAATCTTGTGAATCATGTCAAAAATGGGGAAACATATCTAAAAAACATGAAATGCCTATGCAACCAATTTTAGAATGTGAGTTATTTGATGTATGGGGCATAGATTTCATGGGACCTTTCCCTATATCATTTGGAAAAAGATTTATTCTTGTAATGGTTGATTATGTCTCGAAATGGGTAGAAGCTGAAGCTCTTCCCACTAATGATACCAAGGTTGTGCTAAGGTTCCTTAAAAAGAATATATTTACAAGATATGGCACTCCGAGGGCTATCATTAGTGATAGAGGTTCACATTTTTGCAACCGACCGTTTACTAAAATAATTGAGAAATATGGTGTAACTCATAAACTAGGAACACCCTATCATCCGCAAACTAGTGGACACGTAGAGGTGTCTAATAGAGAAATTAAAAGAATCGTGGAAAAAACAGTGGACTCAAATCGTAGAAACTGGGCAGAAAGACTAGATGATGCATTATGGGCATACAGAAAAGCCTTTAAAACATCAATTGGTTGTTCTCCTTATAAATTAGTTTTTGGTAAATCTTGTCATCTCCCTGTTGAATTAGAACACCGAGATTTATGGCCTATTAAATTCCTAAATTTTGATCCTAAAGCTGTTGGTGATCATAGATTACTTCAGTTAACAGAACTGGAAGAGTTTCGACTCGATTCTTACGAAAATGCTCGAATCTACAAGGAACGCACGAAAGCTTTCCATGATAAGAAAATCTATAATCGTGAGTTCCATGTAGGTGATCGAGTACTTTTATACAATTCACGTTTAAAGTTGTTTCCAGGAAAGCTTAAATCTAGATGGACAGGTCCATACGACATAACTAAAGTCTATAAGTCTGGAGCTGTTGAACTAACTGATGGAAAAACAACTTTCATAGCCAATGGTCACACGGTAAAATTATTCGTGGAAACTGAAGGGATACCTCAAACAGAAGAAATATTATTGCTTAACGACCCTCCAACAGATTAAGGAAGCAGGAATTCTAAACTCAGCCGATTACGGGTACTATCTTTCTAATTCACTTTTTAATATGCAATTTAAGTAGTTTCGTCTTTTACCGGATAGACGTAAAAGAACTGGAATGCCTTTCATAGATAGAATAGAAGTTTTTATTTTACTTTTAAAATTAGGTTTAGATAAAGATGTTGCCTTTAGAATAGAAGCCTTAGTTTTTAACTTGAACAAGGAGCTGATACGCGAAATCAGAGAAAGAGATCTTTGTAATGGAGAATCGAGAAGTGCTATAAAGAAAAGGGCAAGATTTCTAAAGAGATGTAGAATCTGCGGAAAAAAAGTGAACATAATGGAAAATGTGGAGACAGCACAACCAAATCCCAGGATGAATGTTTGAATGTAATTAAGATGGGAACGACTAGGTGGTTATCCGAAAATCCCGATGGACAACAAAGAGAGAATTCAAACGCATCATTTCTAGGAATTAGGTTGATGGACCGTTATTATAGAAATCTCGAAGATTTAAGGATGATGGGAGTAGAATTAAATTAAGTTTTATGTTTTTATATATAATTTTAAGATTTCATAAAAAATTTATGATAAACTTATTTTTATATCATGATATAATTAAAGATTATCATACAAAAAAATATTTTTTTTTAAAAGCTTTTAAAAAAAAAAAAAAAAAATTTTTAAAAGCTTTTATAAAAAAATTCGTAATAATTTATTTTATCATAAAATAATTTTATGATTTTTATAAAAATATTTCTATGATACAATTTAAATTATTACACAAAAAAAAAAAGAAAGAAAGAGAATCGAGTAATTACTAACGATTCGAGTCGATAAGAGTTCGGTTCGATTCGTTAGCTTTATAACCTAAAAGAACATCACAATTCCATCATCTTCATCTTCTTCATTTCTTCAACCCAAAAAGCCGCCCCACCCCTTTTTCCCCCTCTTCAAAATTTCATCACTTTTCATCAAATTTTCTATCCCAAACTACTCAATTAATCTTCTTCTCTTCCATTCCACTACATAAATTCATCACCATTGCATAAAAGGATAAATTTTGCAAGCAAAGCTCCTCTCTTTTACAACACATTTCGGCGGCCACCACCACCTATTCCGGCAACTATCTACTCTTTCTAGCTTTATACGGTAACATATATATATATATATATATATATATATATATATATATATATATATATATATATATCAATCATTTTAATTTTAATCAAGCTTTTAGTTTTTTTTTTTTATTTTAGTTTTTTTTTAATATTTTGGTCTAAGTACTTATTTGTGTTTGTTGATTGTTGTTGTTTTTGTTGTTATTTTGTCATACCATTATCGTAGATGGCCTCATCATCTAGGAGAACCTCTAAGAAAAGAAAGCCAGATAACCCTGTAGTAGTACCGGTTCATGAACCGCGACCCTTAAACGAACTCGAAGAAGCCGTCTCTTTTGAGAAAACCGCTAGTGATGAAGCTAAGAATGCCTATGATGGATTTTTCAGTAAGTGCGGGGTCACTTTAGAACGTGGTATTGATTTTGACTGTGTAGGAGAAGAAGTGAAAAAAATGTTTCAAGATAGGGAGTGGATGGAAATTGCAATGGAACGCACTGGTAACATAAATGTTACAATGGTAGCCGAGTTCTATTCTGTTTTGTCTACTTATGATAGGGCTACTCTTGAAGAACTAGAAAATATCCCTCTTAGGACGGTTAATGTCACTTTCAATCCTGTTATGATTAATACTATTTATGGTTTACCTGAGATACTTGAGGATGATGATTATCATGCTGTTTGGAATTTAGACCTACCTGGTAGACTACAGGCTAAATCATATGAAGCTCAGGCTGCCTTTGATTCCACAGCAGTATGGAAGGATAATAGGTTTCCTTATGGACGTTGTATAAGGGACATAAGGGCTATCAAGCAATTTATAGGATATAATGTTAATCCTTCGGCTCATCTATGTGCTTATGGTCGTGAAGATGTTGTTTTACCCCGGGCTATGGTTCATGACATTCCAATAAATCTGGGAAGCTAATCTTTACCAAGGCATGTGATTTTGTTAAGAATAAAACTCGAGGAGGACGTTTGCCATTCCCTAATCTTATATCTCGCCTTGTGTGATCTTCATGAAGTACCAAAATTACCCTCAGATAGGATTATGTCACCTTGTGCTCCACTTATCGGTCAAAAACTAACTGCCTTGCCTGCTAGTAGAATCAATTACAATAACCCAAATCGGCAGCAGCAACAACAACCACCACCTCCATCCCCTATTCGTACTCCAGCATCTCGAGCTCCTAGGCAGTCACACCAGCCGCAGCCACTTCAGAGCCAGAATAGCCAGATTGAGGCTATGTTTCAGCATATGGTTCAGGCTCAGGCTAGAACTGATGCTAATATAGCTTTAGCTTGTGAACAGAATAGGAAGTGGGCTGAAGATCATAGGATTGGCCAAAGAGGCCACAGAGCTTTCATCAGTGATATGGATCCCAGATATGCAGAGACCTCTGCTCGTTACCCTCGGAGTCAGCCCGACCCATATACTATGCCAGATTGGATTCCACCTATTCCACCACCAGTTTTATTCCAGGACTATATGCCGTCATCTGTAGGACACGGGGTGGTATGTTTATAGGTTCATTTGATGCATCCATGGGCATGGGAGGAGTAACTTCGATGGCGTATGTGACGGCGGGTCTCGGCTCGTTTGGATTGGAAGGTTCGGTGACGATGACAACTAGGCGAGACTCAGCTACATTTCAAGCATCTACTTCAACAGATCCACAACAGCTCAACTATGATTTCGGTACGACTCGCCTCTAGGGGCGACTTTACTTCTTGTATGTTTGGATCATTTTCGGCTCATTTCGACTCATCTTATGACGAAGATGAGGATTACGATGAAGATGAGTAGTTTAAGTAAACTTTTCCTATGTTACGATGTATGACGATATACTATGGTTTGATGTATTTTTTAAATTTTATTTTAGACTGTTTGATGTACTCTGTGGTTAGTACACTTCGCAGTTTTACGTTTTTTCCGTTGTTTCTATATTATTAGACCTTTTCACCCCTGTTTTAGATAAAAATGCATACATACACACTGATTGAACCTGATAGAACATCCTGAAATGCAAAAATCTGTGATCGGGCACTGTAGCACCGGCGTGCGCCGGTACTGACCCAGCCCGGCCGGTCTGGTGTACTACCGACCTTCTTCAGGTTGTTTCCTATCTGTTTCTATCATTTCTATATAAGGAAACAGATGCCTCACTCCTCAAATTGCCAATTCAGTTCTAAAGCCTCTCGTTTTCTTATAAAGACTGTATAAAATGTCCGATCATTCGTCAGTTAACAGTTATTCTCCTCCTCATACCCCAAATTCTGTGCTTCCAAATCCCGAATATTATTATCCAAATTTTCACCCAATACCTTATAATTATATGAATGACTCAACTCCAAATCCTTTTATCAGTAATTTCAATCAGTCACCGGTGCTGATTGAAAAGGGTTTAAATTTTCGGAAAGTAGATAATTGGGCATTCATACGGATGCAAGGTGATGGGTGGGAACGTTTTTGTCGTATGCCAAGAGGAAGTGTTAACGTTACGATGGTTAGGGAATTTTATTCCATGTTGTCAGAAGCTACCACGGTCGGAGCAACACAGGCTGTTACAGTTGGAGGAGTTGTTGTTCCTTTCACATCTATTATCATAAATAGCGTTTTTCATATACCACCAGTCCAATCGTCACCTACTAGTCATTTTGAGTATCAATGGAGACTTGATACTGCTGCTGGATTCATTAACAAACGGGAGGAATCTTACCAAGTCATATTCTCACAGTATAATAATAATCACGATGTTTCTACCGCTGCCTTACTTCCCCATCTTAGAACGTGGAAACGTTTCATCAATTCCCGAGTATATCCTACTGCTGATTTTTCAGAAATCAGTGATGATGAAATGTTGTTGTTATATGCCATCTCTTATGGAGCTGTTATAGACTGGGGAGTCTTAATTCAAAAGGCTGCTGTGAGTTTTGCCTTTGGGAGACAACCAAACTGTCAGCCAATGCCTTTTGCATGGTTGATATCCCACATTTGTACTCAGTTGGCTAGGGTCCGAGAAAGAGCGACAGATGAAATCTTCCCTGCTCGCCTTTCTCAGGTTGGGATATTACCAGTTGGTATCCCCGGAGGTTCGTCTAGTGAAGAAGATTAGATGTTTTATGATGAAAGAGTAAGTTAAGTTAAGTAAGAATAAGTTAGTTTAAGAAAAAAATAAATTAACTTAGTTTCAGTTTTTTTTAGTTTATTGTAGTATTTTAGTAGTTAACTTGTACTTTTTAATATTGTAATATATTTTTCTGTTTTTAATATTTTTCTATTATGCTTTATTATATAAACAATCGTCTATATGACACATAAAATATTCAACCGTTATAAAAATTTATTTTATTTCCTAAACCAACTTTTTACTACTCATTACACATCGAGACGATGCCAATTCGTAAGTGGGGAGTAGAGATTGGTTAGTAAATAAAATGAATTTAATATATCAATTACTGATACACTTAGTTTAATTATTCTTAAGGAAATAATGAAATAACATATAATTATTATAATATGGATGATATATTTGGATAGAATAAATTTTTAATTAAGTAAAGTAATCTTGATATATTATTTCTATATTATTTATATCTATTTTAGATTTTTATCAAGATTTTAAGTATGTATACCTAGATAAATAGTATGAAATATTTTTTTTTTATGAAATTAGACAAAAGTTACTTATAATTATAATGAAATTTTAGAATAATTTTCTTTTCAAGACAAGTATGAATTTGGAATCGGATTAGGAATGATGAGATTTTTGGCATTACTTTGACTAACTATGGCCAAATAAGCCTACCCGAACGTAATTTCCAATTTTTGTCCCCACCTCAGCCTTGTAGAGTGATCAAGACCTCACTCGAAATTAGCCATTATGATTAACTAGATATAACCGACCTTTAACTTAAAATGGTCTACATTTCCTTAAAATCCCGCAAGTTTAGTATGTGCTTATGGATAGCGGTGACGACATCGAAATTCAATAATGGTATATGCTGAGATTGGAATAAATATTATTCGGAAGGAAATCTTTTATCAAATATTGTTATTCTCTAGAAAAATAAAAAGTTGGAATAGTTGGTGCTGATGTATTCGTTCTCACCTCATGACACTTGAAAGATAGTCGATTCTGGCAATGAGTTCGGATATGTTTGTTTGTTAAAAAAAAAAAACAGTGTCAGGATGTTACTGATCAAGGTATTTTTGATCAAAAGTTGAAGGTGTAAGTACGTATGACTTGCTTCTATTTCTTTTGATTTTCCTTTGTTATCCTTTCGATTAGCCAAAACACCCTGAGACTGAACGTTATAAGCCATTTTGCCAACTACTTGACTTAGTCCTTGATTCCGAAATTTCATACAGTGGCGATTACAAAGTTATTCTAAGTATTTTATTTTATATTTATCAAGTAATTCATGTAGAATTTCATTTAGATAATATTTTATAACTAGTTTATTAAGTCATACACACTTTTTATCTTTTTAATAATCTTAGATAGATAAAATTAATATGATTATAATGTTGACCGCATACGTTACTAAGTTAGAAATTTAGGCTAGAAGAACTATATTATTTGCATTATAACATTTTATATATTATCGCTTATTTTGCTCGAGGACGATCAAAAGCTAAGTGGGGAGTAGTTGATGTATGATAAAAATATAACCATATTATATGACTTTTTATATCGTATTTACGATAATATCGTATAAATTCTATAAAAATATATCTAATAACACATAAAAATCTAAATCGTTATAAATAGATATTATCGTTATAATTTTAGTAAAACTTATAGTTTTTGTGGTCAGAATTACTGTGGCTCGTGTTTTTGACTTTTTCAGGGTACGTGTGATGGAAAACTGAAGAATTAAAACCGAAACAGTAGAAAACCGAAGAAAGATATTTTTCAAAGTCCGGCCCAAACCGAAAAAACCCGGCCCGAGCCGGAATCTCCCTGCCACCAGCACATGGGCACTGACACCAAGGAATCTCCACTGTAGCACCGGCCCGCGTCGGTGCATGACCGGCCCGCGCCGGCCTTGTACTCCAGTCTATAAATACTCCTCATTTGCAGATGTTTGGAGTTGTACCAATATATATATCACTTCTATATATATATATATATCTTATCTTTAGTTAGTTTATGGTTCTGTAAATACCGTAAACGGCACTCTGCCGAAATAATAATGTAGTATAAGTATCGTTGTAATACTTAGAAGGATTATCAAGGCTCGTTGTTGTTAAAGGAGTTGCTATTTCCGGAGAATACGGCTCTGATGCTACAATTGTAATCTGGTAACTTTCTAATGTATTTATGTTTGTTTGTTGTTATTAGTATCTATATATTAGTTATAATGATATTAGGCTAACTCTATATCTAGCCAAGATATGAAATTGAATTAGTTTTATCTTTTTAGGGAAATAGATGATGACTATGTTAAAATTGAATTAAAATCGATTATAATGAATCTCTTTCTATTTGAGCTTAATGAACAGTTAAAATTGAATTAGCTACTCGATTTAACAAGAATCGTAATCTAATGATGAACTGACCAGAGAAGTTAGAATACGCGATCAAGAATAGAAAGACCGGAGGGTAAAATTGGCCGTCTGACAAACGGAATCCTATTTCCTACCCGGGGGCAGATTTGTCCTAGAAAAACAAATCTTATTGAATATTGACTCAAGATATTATTACGTTAAGATCACCTGTTTAATTGAGCAGTACTCAAAATACCGGCCGTATGACAAAACGGAGTTCCCGAGCTTGAGGATGACATTAGACAGAGGACTTTTGACATATGACAATTTCATACGCTCGTGTGAGAAGGAGTTGTCTAGCTTAGGAGTACACCGGTTCATATATAATTGATTAACCTTAAAATAAGGAAAGATCAAGCACATCTATTTCTACTAAAAAGAGATACTGATTCAGTGACATATTCTTGGCTAGTTTCTAATAATATTACTAGTATTTATATCTTATATATTGTATTGGTACTATATATATATATATATATATATATATATATATATATATATATATATATATATATATATATATATATATATATATATGTATTTCTATATATTTATATATATATTTATGTATCTATATATATCTCGTTTTAGTTTTATGCATTTATTTACTTCGTTTTACGGTTACTAAAAAGGAAAAAGAAAAACTCGCGACTTAGATTGAGTTAATAATGCTTCTTGGTGTTTAACCACACTCGAATTACCACACGTTTCCCCGAGGATTCGACACCGACTCACCACACTAGCACTACAGTTTGACCCGGTACACTTCCGGTTAAGGACTGGAATAGCACTAGAAAAGGCCACGTCAACGCTCCCGTATCAAACAATGTTGTAACTGCTAAATTGTCTAATATTATTGTACCTATGATGTGAATTCATTTATTAAATGCACATACAACATGATTTAAATCGTGCTATAAAAGTACTCTAATAAATCAAAATAAACAATAAAGGTACCTGAAATAACATTATCGTCGGGTTCAGCCAGCTCAGCATCCACTGCAAACACTCAAATTGGGCGACTTGGGCTGCCTTTTCCATTCCCTTGCTTCTGATTACTCGAGCTCCACTTTGTTGGACACATCTTAGCAAAATGTGATCTCTACAGTAGTAGAAGCCGCCTGTACTAGCCTTACACTCACCTGGGTGATTCCTGTTGCACTTAGGGCAAAGCGGTGCTCCGGTTGGAGGTTTACCTGTTGCAGGGGTTGTTGTCCTCTTGGAATTCTGATGTAAGTCAACCTGATGATATAATTTCCGATAATTTACCCATTTTTCTGGTGCAATTAGCGATATTTTGACATCAACTTGAGCAATTTGAATGATGATTGGAACCATATTTTGTGTACATAGAATTTGCAGAAAAAACCATGTTTCTAGCTATATTATATTAGTATTAGCCGATTTTGTTATCAGTTTTACACGTGGTATCTTTGTGTCTATTTTGCAGCACAGATATCACGGTGGGGAGTGTGGATTCTGACCTCAGGGTGGCTTTTGATTCTTTTGTGATGATTTTGGAGTTATGGCGAGGATTTCAACCCACAAGGATTATCGATACATATTAGAGGGTTCGATCCAAGACAAGTGGAAGAAAATTGTGATTATGAGATTTTAGACACATTTGACTCACGCCATGTTACTCTGACCCGAGTCAAGAGGTAGTAGGGCAATTAATACGGATGTCATTCAGCCAACCACTACAATGGGACTTGACGCACGCCAAGAGGTTCTGACCTGTGCCAATAAGGAAACTTGGGTTTGGCGCGCGCCAGTACGGATTGACCTGAGTCAACAGTGCAGAGTCAGCAAAGAATTAATCCCTTTTATTCTTCCAAACACATTTTTTTACAAGAGGGACTTCATCATCTTCAACCTTTCCATCTTGCAGACACCACCCCCACCATAAGGCTCTTATAGCCAAATTCTAGTAGAAATTAGCACTTGAACTTGATTGTAACAATTAAGGATCCTAGTTTAGCTTTGATTTCTTGTTTGAAGTTTAACACACTAGTGTTAGTTTCATTGAAGTTTTTGAGGTTGGATGAAGAACACCAACTCGAATTTCATCATTTGAATTGATAATCTTTAATCTTTATTGTCATTCAATTGTTCTTATGTTTGTGAATTTTAATCTTGAGATGTTAATGTTTGTGGGCATGAGTGGCTAGGTTTATCTAGCCAAGATTATGTCGTAGTAATAGTTATCCTCTTGTGATCGATTAGGAATGATTGTTTATGTTGTTAGTTTTGATTGTTGTGGAGCTTTGCCTACTTGTATTGTATTGTTGCTTGCATTGGAGTAATTGCCTAGTGTTAGCATTTACATGTTTAACGGATACCGAACGGAGATGTTAGACGTGGGAAGAGGGTAGGTGAACCGGAAGGTAAAATCGACCTCTTGTAGGCATTCCATTTCTTATCCGGGGATTCTTGGCTTTGCCATTGCATTCACGTGCGTAGCATACCGAATCATTAGGTTTAGATCACCTAAACCAAGGAGGAGGTAGAGAGCAATTACATACACTCATATGAGGGGGAATTGCTTGCTTAGGAATGCACCGTTTCACACTTTTGAACACGAATGGTAGGAAGGTAGGAAGTCATTCCCATGACATTACGAGAGGATAGCTAGGCTATACATTATCTTAGTTAGTTTCTTTTATATTTTATCACTATTGTTAATTCAAGCACTTTGTTTATGCAATTGATTAAGCTTTCATCAAAATGCGACCTAGATCGAAGTAATATAGACTTTTTAGTGTGTAACCTCATAATTGTGTGTTCCCCGAGGAGACGACCTTGACTCACCAAACTAGACTATAGTCAACCCGGTACACTCCCGGTTAGATTGGACCTCTAGGATTTGGCCATCAAGTTTTCTGGCGCCGTTGCCGGGGAATCTCATTCTTATTGATTAAAAGTTACTACTTGTATCAGTCTTAAAATTTTCGAGCACATGTCAAGTCTCTTTCAAATCACATTTCTGTTTACTTTTGTGGTACTTACCATTTGGTAAGTTACCAAGTGCGTTTGATCGTTTTCTTGTTGTTTCACTTTTGTAGTTGATGACTCGGTCCCGAACCGGTAAAGCTCCCCTTACTCCATATCGTTCGGACATTAACACATACGAAAGACAGTTGAGAGCTGAGCATAAGGTTGCTCAGTCTAGTGGAGAATCACTTGGTGAAGAATTGACGGACCTTTTCTATGCTATCAATCCTTACCGGCGGTGTACCGGGTCAAATTGTAGTGATAGAGTGATGAGTCGAGTGTCGATCCTCGGGAAAACTTGGTAATTCACCGTGTGATTAAACACCAAGAAACCGTTATTATCTCAATCTAAGTCGCAATTTTATCATCCAACCAAACTCTAAACTAACAAAGCATAAAACTAAAACAGAGATATATAAAAATATATAAATATATATATAGATATATAGCAATACATATATAGATATAGATATAAGTATATATAGGTACCAAAACAATATCTAAGGGAGGGAGATAGATATTATAATTATAGACTAGCCAAGAATATGTTATTGAATCCTTATATCTTTTTAGTGAAATTGGATGTCTTTGGATCTTTATTTTAAGTTAAATCAATTATACGAAACGGTGCACTCCTAAACTAAACAATTCATTCTCACACGAGCATCTGAAATTGTCATATGTCCAATCATTTGTCCAAGGTCATCCTCAAGCATGGGTCACTCCCGTTTTGTCATTCGGCCAATTTTAAGGTATGTCAATTAAACAAATGAATTAAACGTAATAATCTCTCGAGTACATATTTCAATAAGAGTTTGTTTCTCCCGAAACAAATCTACCCCCGGTTTAGGAAATCGGATTCCGTTGTCACGTTTTCACTCGGCCAATTTTACCCTCCGGTCTTCCTATTAACGAGTTCATAACCTAACTACGAGGCGTCAATTCATAATTAGATTATGAATTCTTTCATATCAAGTAGCTTATTCAATACGAATATAGAAAGAGATTCATTATAACCGATTTTTATCCAATTTTAGTATAGTCATCATCCATTTCCCTAAAAAGATAATACTAATCCAATTTCATATCTTGGCTAGATACTAAGTTAGCCTAATATCATTATAAGTAAGATACTAATAACAACATAAATACATTAGAAAAGTTACCAGATTACAATCGAAGCTTCAGAGTTGTATCCTCCGGAAATAGCAACTCCTTTACATCAATGAGCCTTGATACATCTTCTAAGCATTATAACGATACTTTATACTACAAAGCATTATTCCGGCGAGTGCCGTTTACAAACTTTTTTATTTAACTAAAAACAACAAAACGAAACTATATATAGATATAGAGAAGAGATATATGCATTGGTACACTTCAAAATGGTTGCATTTGAGGTCTATTTATAGACCATATCACAAGGCCGGCGCGTGCCGGACCACCACCGGCGCGTGCCGGCTACACGATATATATTCCCTTGTCGAGATTTGTGGGCCCGAGTTTCGAGATTTTTACGCAATATTCGGCCTTCTCCGGCGCGTGCCGGACATACAACATATCTGATGTTTGTAAAAACCTATCTCGAGCTGTAGACCTTAGATTGACATGATTTGATATTCGTTGGAAAGCTCTTTTGAAGGCCTACAACTTTCATCAAGGACTTTTTCTCTGAAAATGCCTCTAAGTTAGATCAAATGTCCGTTGAAGATGAATTACGGTAGAAACATTAAGTACAGTTGATCTGTTCAAAGTTGTTAGATTTTGGCATAATCTTTTATCCCACAAAAACTCATGATTTATACTTCAAAGTATGTCATATTTTGGGATCTTGGTAAACATACGATCCCGCAACAAACTCAACGAAACACCAAACGTAAATCTGACAAAAAACTATCATTTTTATCGTTTTTATAACTTATGCATCTAATTATAACTAACTATGATTTTTATAAGTTTTTAATGCATTTATATGAAATTATACTAAAATATCATAAATATAATAATAAAAAGTCTTATAATTTGATCATATATTTTTCATACATCACAACTCCCCACTTAGCTTTTGATCGTCCTCGAGCAAAATAAGCGATAATATAATTCTTCTAGATTAAATTCCTAACTTAGTAACGTATGCTGTCAACATTATAATTATATTAATTTCATCTATCTAAGATATTTTAGAAGATAAAAAGTGTATATAACTTAATAAACTAGTTATAAAATATTATTTAAATGAAATTTTTCATGAATCACTTTATAAGTATAAATAAAATATTTAGAACAACTTTTAATCTCCTTTGTATGATTTATCGGAATCAATGACTAAGTCAAGTAGTTGGCAAATTGGCTTGTAACGTTCGTGCTCGGGGTAGTTGGCTAATCGAAAAGGATAACAAAGGGAAATCAAAAGAGATAGAAGCAAGTCGTACGTACTTACACCTTCATCTTCTGATCAAAAATTTCTCAATCAGTAACACTCCTGACACTATTTTCAATTTTTAACTTTAATAACTTCCAAAATATGGTTTTCTCTCTTTTTTTTTTTTTTTTTTTTTTTTTTAATAATAAATAAGAACTTAAGAACATAGGCATTGCTTTATCAAGATTGATCGGAGTACTACTCTTTCGATCGAAAATCACGAATCCGGTTTCCTTAAACTCGTGATAATTCTTGATAGTTTTGATTCGACTTTTTCTTTTTCATCAGATTTATAGCATATACCTTCATTCCCGCAATAGGACATTTCGTGATAATACCCTATTTGGACTACTATCATCAGGCAGCTTTATCTGATATTTTATTTTTGGGTTGTCGATCAAAAACAGAAAAGATACCTATAATACTCTGTTCTTAGATTTTTTTTTTTTTTTTTTCGAGAATAACCATATTTGATAATAAATTGCCTTCCGAATAACATTCATTTCAATCTCAGCATATACCAAATTTCGATGTCATCACCGCTATCCATAAATACATACCAAACTTGCGGGATTTTCAAAGAAATGTAGACCATTATTAAGTTAGGGTTGTAATTTCTAGTTAATAATAATGGCTATTTCGAGTGAGGTCTTGATCACTCTACAAGGCTGAGGTGGGGACAAAAATTGGAAATTATGTTCAGGTAGGCTTATTTAGCTCTGGTTTATCAAAGTTATGCCAAAAATCTCATCATTCCTAATCCGATTCCAATTTCATACTTTGTCTTGAAAAGAAAATTATTCTAAAATTTCATTATAATTATAAGTAACTTTTGTCTAATTTCATAAAAAAAATATTTCATAATATTTATCAAGATATATATACTTAAAATCTTATTAAGAATCTAAAATAGACATAATTAATATAAGAATAATATATCAAGATTACTTTACTTAATTAAAAATTTATTCTATCCAAATATATCATTTTTATCAAATAATTATATATTATTGCTTATTAAACTAAGTGTATAAGTATTTGATGTATTAAATTCAATTTATTTACTAACCAATCTCTACTCCCCACTTATGAATTGGCATCGTCTCGATGGCTAATGAGTAGTAAAAATTTGGATTAGAAAATAAAATGAATTCTATCATGGTTAGATTATTTTAGGTGTCAAATAGACGAGCGTTTATATAATATAGAAGAAAAACATTTAAAATCATAAATTAAAACATGCAAATATATTACAATACTAAAACACAACTTAAAACTACTAGGAATGTTAAACTAGAAAACCATAAATTAAGTTAAACTAATTTAAACTAATTTTTTTTTAACTAAGTTATTTTAATTTATTGTAACTTATACTAACGTACCGTACTACTTTTATTAATTCGTTATTCCTTCTTTTCTACCAACAAAGTTATCTAATTTTCACCACTTGACGATCCTCCCGGAATATCGACTGGTAAAAGCCCAATACGAGGAATACGAGCTGGAAAATATTCATCTGTCGCTCTTTCCGGAACCCTTGCCAAACGAACACATAACCTAGAAATCAACCATCCAAATGGTAAAGGATGATAATTCGGTCTTCTCCCGAACGCAAAACTCACAGCTGATTTTTGAATCAGCACCCCCAATCTATAACAGCTCCAGTAGTAATCGCATATAGAAGCATCAATTCATCATCACTAACTTCCGAGAAATTAACAGTTGGATAAACACGTGAATTGATGAATCGCTTCCACGTTCTAAGATGGGGAAGCAAAGCAGTCGTAGATACATTTTGATCAATATCATAATTGTAGAACAAGAGTGGACAAGCTTCCGAATATTTTGTAATAAAACCGTTAGCGGTATCCAATCTCCATTGGTACTCAAAATGACTCGGGTGAAGTTTGATTTGGTGGAATCAAGAAAATTTGATTTATGTTGGTGGAGGTGAAAGGAACAACAACTCCTCTCACAAGAATGATTGTGTTAATGACACAAAGTATTAGCTTCGACGATCGAATAGAATTCTCTTACCACAAGTAACATTAATCCTACCTCTCGGCATACGACAAAAATAGTCCCACCCATCTACATCCATCCTCGTAAACGCCCGATTGTCAACCTTTCTGAAATTTAAACCTTTCTCAATCAACACCGGTGATTGATTGAAATTACTTAAATAAGGGTTGTGAACCGAAGCATACATAGGCTCGTAAGGGACTTGATGAAAAAAGGTATTAGGAATGACAGAATTTGGTGTATGTGGAGGAGAATAACTGTTAACTGACGAACGATCGGACATTTTAAACTTTTTATAGCAAGAGAATTAAAGCAAAGGAAGGGAATGAGCATTTTAGGAATGCTGCATCTGTTTCCTTTTATAGACAAAGCTTGGACTGAAATGGAAATATCCTGAGAAGATCCTGCAGCCTACTACACCGGCGCGTGCCGGACACCAACCGGCGCGTGCCGGTCAAATAGTGCTCAGTCAGAGATATTTCAATTTCTAGCTTGATCCAGGATTTATTTTCTGACAAATGATTCTGCAAATTTCTAAAACGTGGGGAAAAGATCTAAAAACATCCGAAAACTACGAAAAAGATACAGAATAACAATGTGCACTACCCCGAGAGTGCATCAAACGTTTAACGTACAAAACAAACATAACAAAAACTAAGTCAAACCAAAAAGTAGATAGTTAAATAACAAAGAAAAGAAATCACTCGTCCTCATCATAGTTAAGATCGATGTCATCAGTAGGGTCGTACTGAGATGATGATGATCCAAATGTAGATAGAAACGAAGTATAATCAGCTCCTTGCGACTGCGTCGTATGAATACCATAAGCGAACCGCTTGTGGATCCGATACAGAAGTTCGAAATGATGTCTCAGTCCTCATCGTCGACATAGAAACTGATCCCTGAAGTCCAAATGAACCCAATCCTGCTGTCACATCTGCTACAGAAGTCACTCCTCCCATGCCCAAGGATGTCCCTGGTGTACCTGTAAACATACCACCCTGTCCTATGGATGACGGCGTATAGTCCTGATAAATAACAGGTGGCGGAATCGGCGGAATCCAATCTGGCATAGTATACGGGTAAGGCTGACTATAGGGGTGTCTAGCAGATATCTCAGCAAATCTAGGATCAAACTCACTCATAGCATCTCGAAATCCTCTCTGACCAACTCTAATGTCCTCAGCCCAATGTCTATTCTGCTCACAGGCTAAAGCTATATTAGCATCAGTTCTAGCCTGAGCTTGAACTAAATGCTGAAACATAGCCTCAACTTGACTCTGCTGTGGCTGATGTGACTGTCTAGGTGGTCTAGGTACTTGAGTGTCAATAGGAGGTGGAGGTTGTTGTTGCTGACGATTAGGATTATTGTAATTTATTACTCCAGTAGGTAAGGCTCTCAGTTTAAGACCAATGGGAGGAATGTAGGGAGACACAGTTCTATCCGAGGGTAAGACAGGGACTTCTGCAAGCTCACACAAGGCAGAAATGAGACTAGGGAACGGGAGACGTCCCCCTCGATAACGAGTCCTTGCAAACTCACATGCCTTAGAAAAGATAAATTTCCCCAGATCTATAGGAATATCATTAACCATGGCCCAAGCAATAACTACTTCCTCTCGACCAAATGCACAAACATGTGTGGAAGGACATACATTATGGCCTAAGAAGCGTTTTATTGCCCGTATGTCCCTAATACAATTCCCATAAGCAAACCTATTTTCTATCCATTCAAAGAAGTAGGGTCAAAGGCTTGCCGGGCTTCATAAGCTTTGGTTTGTAGAGCCATAGGATGTTCTAAACCCCACACATTGTGATAATCCTCCTCTTTCGGTATATCGCTTAAGCCATAGAATACATTAATCATAGCAGGGTAAAAAGTAACATTAACACTTCTTAGAGGGATATAGGTCATCTTCTCAACCGTATCAGCATCATAAGTAGATAATACTGAATAAAACTCTGATACCATAGAAACGTTAATCTTATCTTTCCTATCCATAGCTACATCCAACCATCCTCTATCCTTGAAAATTTCTTTCACTTCTTTCCCAATCTTCGAAAAATCAATCCCTCGTTCTAACCAAACCTTACTTTTACTAAAGTACTCATCATATGCCCGCTTAGCTTCTGCACTAGCGGTTTTCTCAAAGGTTAAACTTTTCTCCTTTTTGGTTAAAGGTCTAGTTTGAACTACCGGTACTACGATTGGTACTTCAGTCTTTTTCCTCTTAGGATTACTTCTAGATGATGAGGCCATCTACGATAGTGGTATGACAAAACAACAACATAAACAAACAACACCAACAACAAGAACAAACAATTACTTAGGCTAAAAAATCAAAATAAATTCAAAATAAATTCAGAAAATTAACTAAAATTTGAAATATTTGAAATATATATATATTATTACCTTAAGAAGCTAGAATGAAAAGCTAGGTCGCCGGAATTAATGGGGTCGCCGGAATGAGAGAAAAGAGAGCCTTGAACTTGCCAAGCTTCAACTTTTTCCAATGGGTATCTTCTTTTATGATTAAGTTGAAGAGAAGAAGAGAGATTAACACTTATGTGATGTTTGAGTGAAGAAAATTGATTGAAAATTGTTGATTTTTAAGAAGAAGAAAGGGAGAAGTCGGGCTGTTCTTCAATTTGAATTGAGGGTATGAGAAATGAGGAAAGGGGCGCATTTTTTAGGTTTAAGTGTGTGCACACCGGCGCGTGCCGGTAGTGTACCGGCGCGTGCCGGTCACATGGCCCAAAAAAAACGGAATTTTTATCATTTTTTTGTGTAATAAGCTCTAATTATATCACATAAAAATCATTTGATGTTAATCCTATGATTTATGTTATATAATTTAAGTTTAATACGATTTTTCTATATAAAACTTGATAAAACATAAAAACTAATATAATATTGAAATCACATATTTTTGATATAATATACCTACTTTACATGATAAAATAGGTTTATTATAATTTTTCATAAAAATATTTTTCTTTTTAAGTTTAGAAAAATATCTTTAAAAATACGAAATTTAATTAAAATTTGAAAAATTAAAACACACACTGAAATTCTTAGGATTTTTTGCTAACTCCCTCAATCTCAGATCCTCAAGATTGTTATCATAACGGTCCCTTAACCTTTCTCCTAGGAGTGATGCGTTTGAATTATCTCTTTGTATTCCCTCGGGATTTTCGGATAACCACCTAATCGTTCCCTTCTTAATAACATTCAAACACTCATCCCGGGATATGGTTGTATTTCTTCCACACCGTCCAAACATGTTCCATTTTTCCACGCATTCTACACTTCATTAAAAACCTTGCTCTTCTTTTTATTGCACTCCTTGAATTTCCATTACAAAGTTCTCTTTCTCTGACTTCGATTAATAATTCCTTATTTAATTTAGAAACTAAGGCTTCTATCTTAAAGGCGACATCCTTATTTAGACCTAATCTTAAAAGTAAAATAAAAACTTTTATTCTATCTATGAAAGGCATCCAGTTCTTTTACGTCTATCCGGTAAAAGACGAGACTACTTTAAAATGCATATTAAAAGGTGAAATTAGAAAGATAGTACCTGTAATTGGCTGAGTTTAAAATTCTGCTTCCTCAATTCGTTGGAGGGTCGATAAGTAATAATACTTCTTTCGTTTGAGGTATCCCTTCAGCCTTCTACGAACAATTTCACCCCGTGTCCATTGGCTATAAAAGTTGTTTTTCCATCGGTTAGTTCAACAAACTCCGGACTTATAGATTTTTGTTACGTCATATGGACTCGTCCATCTAGATTTAAGCTTTCCGGAAACAACTTCAAACGTGAATTATATAAAAGTACTCGATCACCTATATGGAACTCACGACTATAGATTTTCTTATCATGAAAAGCTTTCGTGCGTTCCTTGTAGATTCGAGCATTTTCATAAGAATCAAGTCGAAATTCTTCTACTTCTGTTAACTGAAGTAATCTATGATCACCGACAAAGCCTTTAGGATCAAAGTTTAGAAATTTAATAGCCCATAAAGCTCGGTGTTCTAATTCAACAGGGAGATGACAAGATTTTCCGAATACTAATTTGTAAGGAGAATGACCAATCGGTGTTTTAAAGGTCGTTCGTATGCCCATAATGCATCATCAAGTCTTTCTCGCCAGCTTTTACGATTCGAGTCCACTCGTCTTCTCCACGATTCTTTTAATTTCTCTATTAGACACCTCTACCGTCCACTAGTTTGTGGATGATAGGGTGTTCCAAGTTTATGAGTTACACCATATTTCTCAATTATCTTAGTAAATGGTCGGTTACAAAAATGTGAACCTCTATCACTAATGATAGCCCTCGGAATGCCATATCGTGTGAATATATTCTTTTTAAGGAACCTTAGCACTACCGGTATCATTAGTAGGAGAGCTTCAAAACTTCTACCCATTTAGAAACATAATCAACCATTACTAGAATAAATCTTTTTCCAAAAGATATAGGGAAAGGTCCCATGAAATCTATACCCCACACATCAAATAGTTCACATTCTAAAATCGGTTGCATAGGCATTTCATGTTTTTTCGATATATTTCCCCATTTTTGACATGATTCACAAGATTTTGCATATTTATATGCATCTCTATATAGTGTAGGCCAATAGAAACCACATTGTAAAACTTTGAAAGCAAGCTTTTCCATCCTCCATGATGACCTCCCGCCTCACGATCATGACAAAATGATAATACACTTAAAATTTCACTATCGTGAATACATTTCCTAATTATTCCATCTGAGCATCTTCGGAAAAGATCCGGTTTATCCCAATAATAAAACTTTAAGTCATAAAAGAACTTCTTTTTCTGTTGCCAAGTCCAATGAGGTGGGATGTACGTACAGGTAATGTAGTTAACAATATCCCCAAACCATGGCGAATCTTCCTTTGATGGTATTCTAGTTTTTAATAATCGCATGGTTGAAGGAGTATCTATCTTAAACAGTTTCTCATCTGGAAACGAATCATGAATTTCTTTTCCTTCATCATTATCCATCCTGCTTAGATGATCTGCTACTACATTTTCACTTCCTTTTTTATCCTTAATTTCAATATCGAATTCCTGAAGTAACAGAATCCACCTAAGAAGACGCGGTTTGGCATCTTTCTTACTTAAAAGATACTTCAGAGCTGAATGGTCTGTGTAGACTATTACCTTAGAACCAACAATATATGATCGAAACTTATCTAAGGCAAATATTACAGCCAACAGTTCTTTCTCAGTAGTTGCATAATTAAGCTGAGCTGCGTTTAATGTGTGAGAAGCATAGTAGATAGCTTTGAGAATTTTGTTATACCGTTGACCTAAAACAGCTCCTACAGCTAAATCACTAGCATCACACATAATTTCAAACGGCAAATCCCAATCTGGTGCTACTAGTACTGGTGCAGTAGTTAATTTCGCTTTTAGGGTCTTAAAGGCTTCCATACATTTATCATCAAAGTTAAAAGGTACTTCTTTTTCTAGCAAATGACTCGTGGGTTTTGCTATTTTTGAGAAATCGCAATAAACCTTCTATAAAATCCCGCATGTCCAAGAAATCCTCTTAACGTTTTCAAATTAATTGGTGGAGGTAATTTTTCAATTACTTCGACTTTAGCTTTATCAACTTCAATTCCTTCCTCGTAGATTCTATGACCTAGTACAATTCCTTCGAGATACCATCAAATGACATTTTTCCCGTTTAGAACCAAGTTGGTATCTTCACGGCGTTGTAAAACGCTTTCTAAGTGTGATAAGCATTTATCAAAAGAATCTCCATAAACACTAAAGTCATCCATAAAGATTTCTAAGAATTTCTCAACCATATCAGAAAATATTGCCATCATACATCGCTGAAATGTAGCAGGTGCATTACATAATCCAAACGGCATTCTTTTATAAGCAAAAGTTCCATAGGGACAAGTGAAAGTAGTTTTTTCTCTATCTCCCGCCGCAATGAATATCGTAAATAACCCGAATAACCATCTAAAAAGCAAGTAATACTTATGTCCACTCAATCTTTCCAACATCCGTACGATGAATGGAAGTGGATGATGATCCTTTTTAGTATGATCATTCCGCTTCCGAAAGTCAATACACATTCGATATCCCGTAATTTCCCTTGTCGGAATCCATTCATTTTTATCATTTTCTTTTACCGTGAAACCTCCTTTCTTTGGAACTACTTGAGTCGGACTTACCCATTCACTATCTGATATGGGAAAGATTATTCCCATTTCTAATAGCTTAATGACCTCTTTCTTAACGATTGTTTGCAAATTCGGGTTGAGGCGGCGTTGTGGCTGAATACAAGGTTTAGCTTCTTCATTCAAAATAATCTTGTGAACACAAATTTCGGGCTAATTCCTTTGATATCTGCCACTGTCCATCCAAAAGCTTTCTTATGTTGTCTTAACATTCTTAATAATTGATCCTCTTGTTCTTTTGTTAAGGTTGATGAAATGATAATAGGTAACAGATTATCATTTTCAAGAAAAACATATTTCAAATTCGAAGGAGTGGTTTCAACTCCGATTCCTTGGTGGATCTTCTACCGATGGTTTTAAAACCGGTCCTTCCATTTCCAATTTCAAATTTTGATGCCATGGATGTTTAACAAACCCTCCTTTATCTAAATAAAGGATTACTTCTTTCATTTCGTATCATCTTCATCTTCTTTATAGATAGAAAATGCCAAACATTCTTCTAATGTATTTTCATAACCTTTAGATTTGGCATCCCAGATTGTAGAATATTCATCTATAAAAGAACATGATTCTGGTTCTTTGTATGGATGGTTTATAGCTTTGAAGATATTGAATGAAACTTTATCCTCATTAACTCTCAGTATTAGTTCACCTTTTTGAACATCTATCAAAGTCCTTCCTGTAGCTAGAAATGGTCGACCTAGAATAATTGGCGCTGAATATCCTTCTTCCATTTCCATTATTACAAAGTCTACTGGGAAGTAAAATTTATCAATTTTAACCAACACGTCCTCGATTATTCCCTTAGGATGTTTAATTGATCTATCTGCCATCTGAAGGGTCATTTCAGTATTCGTAAACTCTCCTATTCCTAGTTTCTTATAATCCTCATAAGACATGAGATTGATACTTGCTCCTAGATCACACAATACTTTCTTAAACAGAAATCCT
This sequence comes from Gentiana straminea, assembly GCA_036785695.1. Taxonomy (NCBI): domain Eukaryota; kingdom Viridiplantae; phylum Streptophyta; class Magnoliopsida; order Gentianales; family Gentianaceae; genus Gentiana; species Gentiana straminea. The sequence goes on from JAVUPR010000407.1 coordinate 2,367,773, forward strand.
CCAATTTCACATGGGATAGTGAAACTACCAGGATCTTTAAGTTTAGGAGGTAGTCGATGCTGAAGTATTGCAGAACATTCTTCATTAAGGCATATATTCTCATATTCTTCTAATCGCTTTTTATTAGATAGGATATCTTTAAGAAACTTTCCATAGGCAGGCATGTTGACTAAAGCTTCTATAACAGGGATATTGACATGAATATGACGAAAAGTGTCAAGGAAACGAGCATATTTCTTATCAGTTTTTATCTTTTTAATTTGATCTTTCGGTGGATAAGGCAAAGATTCTAAATCTATAACCTTTGGTTCTGAAGTCATTTTCTCTTTTCCTTTTTCCTTGAATCCTTGAGTATTACTTGATCGCCAAGTTTCATTATCTTGAGATTTTTCCTTTAAAACATCCCCTGTATCAACTTTATCCTTCTCAGTTACTTTTAAATCTTCCTGTTTTTCTCCCTGATTTCCTCTGACATGTTCCTTAAATAAGGTTCTCAGGTCCTTATCCATAGGATCTTTCAGAATTCTGGGGACTTTTACCCATTTTTCGCCTTCAATTTCAGGTTCAACCTTATTCTGTTTTAAGAATTCTTCGATAATTTCTTCCTCTTCATCAGTAAATTCAAGTTCGTCCTTTTCCTTTACGATATAACCATTTAAATCTTTTTCTACCTCATTGTTTCCTGCGTTTTCTGCTCTAGTATCTTCACAATATTTCCTACTTCTCATAATCACAGCTTTTACCTCTCTCGGGTTTCTTTCAGTATTACTTGGTAATCCTCCTGGAGGTCTACTGTTGTTACGTTCTCCTTCTCTACTCAAATGATCTTCCATATTCCTTAACGATGCTTCTATAGTTCTCATTCTCGTATCATGTCCACCCATAGACGTTTTCAACATAGTCATATCCTTAGAGACTGAACCTATAGAAGTTATCATAGTTTCTATATTCTGAGCTTGAGTAGATACTACACCCATCATTTTTTCCATTAATTTATCCCATTTATCAACTCCTTCAGGTTGGGTTGAACTTTGGGTGACTGGTATAGTTTGAGTAGTATGTTGTGGATAAGATTTAGGTAACGATTGTAGGTTCTGATTTGATGTATTTCCTTGATGAACTTGATTACTATATGGATTCTTATACCGAACCGGATATGGCGGTTGTCCCGGCTTATTAGGGTTTTCGACCATCTAAAAGTTGGGTGCTCTCTTCTAATAGCATTAAAGGAGTTTGAATACGCGTTGTTCAAATTCCTATGCTGTTGTAAAAAACTCACCTCTTCCCTTGAGTATCCTTCTGGTTCTTCTATCCCTAATGACACATTATCATGATTTGAGTAGTCATTTGGTATGATAGTTTCGATTTCACGATCCTACTAGCTTGTAGGTCGTCAAACTTCCTACCCAAATTCTCCAAGTGTGCTAGAACTTCCATATTCGATGTGCATTCTCCCGCAAATGCTACTTTCCCGGTGCTAGAACCGGTTTCCCACATTCTCGTTATTTTTGGAAATCTTTTCTATAGCATCGTAAACTATTTGAGCTTCACTCATCATTAATGAACCACCACATGCATGATCTACATCTGCACGTGAATCTTTCCTTAATTTACGACAGAAAAGTTGGATTTGCATTTCTAAGGAATAACCATGATCGGGACAAGATCTTAGCAACTTTTTAAATCTCTCCCACGCATTCCCAAGCGTTTCTTCAGATCCTTGTCTAAAGTTGGCAATTTCGACTTTTAATTCCAAATTTCTACCCGGAGTAAAATACTGCTTTAAGAACTCGGTTTGAATCTCCTCCCAACTAGTCAATGAATGATGTGGGAGTGACATAAACCAATCTCGTGCTCTTCCTTTTAAAGAAAAAGGAAACATAGACATCCTTGTTAATTCACGATGAGCACCTTGACTTTTGGCTGTATTGCACAATTCTTCGAAAAGATAGAGATGATGATGTGGATCCTCATCATCCTCTGCTAGAAATTGGGCTCTTGCGTCAATTAGACCAAAAAGATGAGATTTTATTTCAAAATTATTCGCTCCTTCATTGGGTAAACGAACTGGATTATTAGTCTGGTTTATTCTTAAGGTCTGATCACAAATAGGTCTCGGATTTGGTGGGTTATTACGATTGTTCTGGTTCCGATTTTGATTATTTCTATTCTGGTTATTTGGTATTGGTAGGTCCTGATTAAGATTTTGGCCATGCCCTTGAGCATGATCTAGCCCTTGTTCAGGTGTTTCATCACTGTTTTCAGCCATTTTCGTATTTTGATTTGATGATGATCCTCCGTCAGATTTCCCCGACCGTATGACCTTGTTTCCTTTCTCGCTCTTAACTCGCCTTTCGTAAGTATCTATGTCGGGCTTATAAGGAATAAGTGGGGCCTTACTCTTTCTGGTCATCAACTAACGAAAACCGAAAATAGTTGAAATCGATAAAAGTAAAGATTGGTAACTTACTTATTAGGTAAGTACCAACGAAAAAGAAAATAGAAATGGGGTAAGAAAAGTGTTGACTTATCCTCGAGACTTTTGAGTTAATATAAGTAGAAATCATTCGAACACAATGAATTAGCGTCGTTCCCCGGCAACGGCGCCATTAGGCTGACGGACCTTTTCTATGCTATCAATCCTTACCGGCAGTGTACCGGGTCAAATTGTAGTGATAGAGTGATGAGTCAGGTGTCGATCCTCAGGGAAAACTTGGTAATTCACCGTGTGATTAAACACCAAGAAACGTTATTATCTCAATCTAAGTCGCAATTTTATCATCCAACCAAACTCTAAACTAACAAAGCATAAAACTAAAACGAGATATATATAAATATATAAATATATATATAGATATATAGCAATACATATATAGATATAGATATAAGTATATATAGGTACCAAAACAATATCTAAGGGAGGGAGATAGATATTATAATTATAGACTAGCCAAGAATATGTTATTGAATCCTTATATCTTTTTAGTGAAATTGGATGTGCTGGATCTTTATTTTAAGTTAAATCAATTATACGAAACGGTGTACTCCTAAACTAAACAATTCATTCTCACACGAGCATCTGAAATTGTCATATGTCCAATCATTTGTCCAAGGTCATCCTCAAGCATGGGTCACTCCCGTTTTGTCATTCGGCCAATTTTAAGGTATGTCAATTAAACAAATGAATTAAACGTAATAATCTCTCGAGTACATATTTCAATAAGAGTTTGTTTCTCCCGAAACAAATCTACCCCCGGTTTAGGAAATCGGATTCCGTTGTCACGTTTTCACTCGGCCAATTTTACCCTCCGGTCTTCCTATTAACGAGTTCATAACCTAACTAAGAGGCGTCAATTCATAATTAGATTATGAATTCTTTCATATCAAGTAGCTAATTCAATACGAAAATAGAAAGAGATTCATTATAACCGATTTTTATCCAATTTTAGTATAGTCATCATCCATTTCCCTAAAAAGATAATACTAATCCAATTTCATATCTTGGCTAGATACTAAGTTAGCCTAATATCATTATAAGTAAGATACTAATAACAACATAAATACATTAGAAAAGTTACCGGATTACAATCGAAGCTTCGAGTTGTATCCTCCGGAAATAGCAACTCCTTTACATCAATGAGCCTTGATACATCTTCTAAGCATTATAACGATACTTTATACTACAAAGCATTATTCCGGCGAGTGCCGTTTACGCCTTTTATTTAACTAAAAACAACAAAACGAAACTATATATAGATATAGAGAAGAGATATATGCATTGGTACACTTCAAAATGGTTGCATTTGAGGTCTATTTATAGACCATATCACAAGGCCGGCGCGTGCCGGACCACCACCGGCGCGTGCCGGCTACACAGTATATATTCCCTTGTCAGAGATTTGTGGGCCCAGTTTCAGAGATTTTTCTGCAATATTCGGCCTTCTCCGGCGCGTGCCGGTCATACAACATATCTGATGTTTGTAAAAACCTATCTCGAGCTGTAGACCTCAGATTGACATGATTTGATATTCGTTGGAAAGCTCTTTTGAAGGCCTACAACTTTCATCAAGGACTTTTTCTCTGAAAATGCCTCTAAGTTAGATCAAATGTCCGTTGAAGATGAATTACGGTAGAAACATTAAGTACAGTTGATCTGTTCAAAGTTGTTAGATTTTGGCATAATCTTTTATCCCACAAAAACTCATGATTTATACGTCAAAGTATGTCATATTTTGGGATCTTGGTAAACATCTGATCCTGCAACAAACTCAACGAAACACCAAACGTAAATCTGACAAAAAACTATCATTTTTATCGTTTTTATAACTTATGCATCTAATTATAACTAACTATGATTTTTATAAGTTTTTAATGCATTTATATGAAATTATACTAAAATATCATAAATATAATAATAAAAAGTCTTATAATTTGATCATATATTTTTCATACATCAAGAATCATCTCGATACTCATCAACTCGAGAAGAGATGGCGGAGAATTTCAAGAATGCACAACTTGAACCCCCACCGGAAGATCCAATTCCCCAACCAAATCCCAATAACCAAGGCCAAAATAACCAAAATAACCGAAACAACCGGAACCGGTAAAACCAAAACCACAATCAAAACCAAGGCCAAAATGACCAACTTTTGAGACCTCTTTGTGATCAACCTTTGAGAAGAAATGCACCCAATGATCCTATTAGACTACCCAATGAAGGGGCAAATAATTTTGAAGTGAAAGGGCATCTTTTTGGGTTGATCGATAACAAATGCCAATTCGCCGGAGAAGATTTTGAAGACCCACATTATCATCGCTATTCTTTTGAAAAACTGTGTAATACGGCCAAGAGTCATGGAATTCAAAAGGAGTTGACAAGATTGTCTATGTTTCTGTACTCATTGACGGGAAGAGCCAAGGAATGGTTTGTATCCTTACCCTACCATTCATTAACTACGTGGGATGAGGTGCAAAACGAGTTCTTAAAGCAATATTTCACACCTAGAAGGAATTTGAAATAGAAGGTTGCGATAGCAAATTTTGTACAAGGCCCCGATGAAACCTTAGGGAGTGCATGGGAAAGATTTAAAAAATTGTTGAAGGCTTGCCCCGATCATGGTTACCCATTTGATACGCAAATACAACTTTTCTGTAGACAGTTGAGGACAGAATCACGTGCTAACATTGACCACGCATGTGGAGGATTCTTGATGTCACGCAATGCTCAAGAAGTCTATGATGCTATAGAGAGGATTTCAAAGAATCATCGTATGTGGGAAACCGGATCAAGTATGAGGAAAGTCAGTTTTACAGAAGGGGCAAAGGACAGTTCAGAACTTATAGAGAAGATAGATAAGTTGTCAAGAAATTTTGATAATTTGCAGTCAAGCAAGAGAGTGGAAGGAAACTTTTTAACCGAAGGCAAGAAAGATAATGTCAATGGCAAAGATGATGACATATCTGTGGAGATGGAAGAGCCCGGTGACCTACAAGCAGAGGAAGTAAGCTTCATGCAACAACACCGGAATTTGAACAATGCATACTCTAACTCTTTCAATGCTATTAAGAGAGATCATCCGAATTATCGTTGGAATGAGAGCTCATACAAGCAAGGACAACCACCCTTTGCTCCTCAACCACGAACTTCCTACAATTCCAATACCTCGACTCAATCACCGAACACTCGTTCTTATCCTCAACCCACAACGCAAACTATCCTAATAACCGAGAATTCTAATCAAGCAAGAGAGGATAGATGGGACAACACGTTGGATAAACTTTTGGGAGTAGTTGCCACTCAAGCCCAGAATATGGAAAGTGTGATGACTTCCCTTAGTACGGTCACCAAGGAAATGGGAGGGTTGAGAACATCTATAAGCGGTCATGATGTAAGAATGGAAAGCATAGAAGCATTCGTGTAGAATATGGAAGAACACTTGAGTAGAGAAGGCGAAAGGAATGCTAGTAGACCACCGGGTGGTTTACCAAGTAATACTGAAAGAAATCCGAGGGGAGTGAATGACATCATAACCCGAAGTGGAAGAGTTTGTGGGAACCGTGAGTTTCATGAGAATCAAGTGGGGAACGAAGTTGAGAATGATTTGCAAGACACAGAAGTGGAGATGGAGTTGAGTGAGGAAGAGGAGGAAATTGTGGACGAATTCTTGCAGTGGGCTGTTATGTGAATGTGGGAAAAGAAAGCAAAGATTTTGTGAAAGTCCCGAGGATTTTGAAGAATCCGAGAGCAAGCGATTTAAGGACTCTCTTCAGGGAACATGTCTCAGTGACCCCGCCAAGGATGAATTGACTCACGCCAACAGTCACTATTCACATTCAGAGAGTTTTGGCAAGAATCTGACCCGCACCAAAGGTGCCGTGACGGACGCCAAGGAACCCTCGACGTGCGTCAAGGGCAATCCAAGTAAAGCGTTGACGCACGCCAATGAGGGATTGACGCGCGCCAACCCTCAACATCCAGTTTTTGAGAAAGGCAAGGAGAAGGTGGTGCACACCGATAATGAATGGCGACCACCGGCTGCTCAATCAGTTAGAAAAGCTTCCGACAATTCATCAAGCGGCAAAGGTAAGGAAGGTACGAACTCTAAACCTAAAATTATTGATATTGAGTCATTACCTTATCCACCTAGAGAAGAAATCAAGAAGAAAAAGCTAGATAAGAAGTACGCTCGCTTCCTTGACACGTTTCGACACTTGAATGTTAATATTTGACGGACGTTTTCTAGGCTATACAATCCTTACCGGCAGTGTACCGGGTCAAATCATAGTGCTAGTCTGGTGAGTCAGAGTGTCGAATCCTCAAGGAAACGTGGTAATTCTTTTAAGTGTGGTTAAACACCAAAGAGCTGTTATTAACTCGATCTAAATCGCAGGTTTATCATACGCATCACTACTATACTAACAAACAGAAAATAAATTCATAAATTAAAACTTATACTAATATAAAATATATATATATATATATATATATATATATATATATACCAATATATAATAGACTAGACAGATAATTTTATAGAATTAGCCAAAGTTTATATAATTGATTTATACGATCTTTTTAGTAATGAAATGTGCTCGATCTTGCCTTTTATATTAGGTCCAATTGAGTAAATGAAACGGTGCACTCCTGAGGTTAACAATTCCTCCTCACACGAGCGTATGAAATTGTCATATGTCAAATTGTCATCAGTTCAATCTCCACAACTGCCCTATGCTAATCTCAGTTAGTCTGAACAGGTACCGAGTACAAATCTACCCCGGATAAAAGAGGTTATTCCGTTTGTCAGACGGCCGATGTTATTCAAAAGGCTCCGGTTGTCAGGCGGATCGATTTAACTTTCCGGTGATAGTTTCAATTAAACCGTTGATTTTAACATTATTACGATCTTGAGCACAATTTTAATAAGATTCATCTTTTCCAAGACAAATCTACCCCCGGGTAGGAAATATGATTCCGTTGTCACGCTTTCACTCGGCCATTTTTACCCTCCGGTTTTTCTATCTTTTATCTCATATCCTAACTTCTCTGGTCAGTTCATCGTTAGGTTATATGTTGCAATTCATCTTGGTTAATTACGTCAATCTGAATATTATCAATACGTTGCAAAATAGAAAAAGATTCAATTAACTCAATTTTAGTCAAATTTTACTTAGACAGCATTCCTTTACCGAAAAGATCGAAATAAAACGATTACATAACTTTGGCTAGTTATTAGATTTAGCCTAAAAACATTATAACGACTAAAAAGATAAAAACAAACATAAATACTTTAGAAATTTTACCCGATTACAAATGCTGAATCAGAGGTCGTATTCTTCCGGATATTACAACGACTTCAACAACACCGATCTTCCGATAATTTCCCAAGCATTACAACGATACTACGATATTATTATTTCTGGCATAAGGCCTACTAATATGTACATAATTACTACTAAGAAAAAGAGGTTTTTAGAGAGATATATATAGATATATATATATTGGTACACCCGATTACAACGGCGCTAATGAGCTCCTTATATAGAAAAACTTCTTGGGGCCGGACCGGGCCGGGTAGGGGCGGACCGGTCCGGTGTAATGATGACATACATCCCCCTTAATTATCCAAATTCTCTGGATAATATTATATAATTTGGAATAAAACTTCTAAAATTCATATCTCGAGTTCTGGATCTCCAAACAACATGATTCAAGAGGCATCGGAAAGCTCTCGGAAAAATCTACAACTTTCATGAAGGACTCTTCTTTAGAAAATGTTGTTTTGATGAGCCATTCATTTGTCGAAGATATTCCTTGATTACCACTAAATCAAATCTATTAGCCACTTGACCACTTTAGCAATTCGATTGACCACTTAAGCTCGTGACACTCTCTAAATCCTTTCAGAGATATGATTGTACTTCAAAATGTCGATTCTCAGGGTCTTGGCTTATAAATCTGCAATAAAATACCACAAATACCTACGTAAATCTGACACGACATTCCGATTTACTAAAATCGGTACAAAATGATAACTTTTTACTATTATTACTAAGTTTTACTACTAACTACTCTAAACTATAAAGATTAACATTTCATACTATTTATATCATAATTTCATATATTTTATATAGAATTCGTTGATAAAACATAATAATATAACGTATATTTAATCATATAAAAGTAGTATATCAACTACTCCCCACAAAAATAAGCGGTAAAAATATAATTGATCAGATTATAATTTTTAATGTAATTTATATTGTCAATATTATAAATATATTACTTATTCTAATTTAAAATTGTAAGAAGACAAAAAGTGTATATAACTTAAATAGCTTAAACATCAAATATTATTTAGATGAAATTGTACATGTAATACTTAATAAGTATAAATAAAATATTAGAATTATTTTTAATCGCAACTATTATGAAATCCTGGAATCGTAAATTTGGTCAGGTAGTTGACAGAATGGCTTATAAAGTTTAGGCTCAAGATGTGTGGTTAATCGGAAAAAAAAATCAAAAAGAGAAAGAGGCAAGTCGTACGTACCTACATCTTCATATTCTTGATAAAAAAAAAACAATCTCGATTAATAGCATCCTATTTTTATTCCTTCTATTTTTTAGATTTTCTCTCTTCTTTTTTTTCAGTCAAGAACTAAAAGCGTGAGTGTGTGTAGAAAATCAAACTTACAAGCATTGCTTCATCAAGACTGATCGGAGTACTACTCTTTCGATCGAAAATTACAAGTCCGGTTTCCTTAAACTTGTAATCATTCTTGAGATCTTATGATTCGACTTTTCCTTTTTCATTCTATGCCTTCATTCCCAGCAATAGGACATTTCGAGATAATACCCTAGCTGGACTACTATCATCAGGCAATCGGGAGCTTTTAAACCTCATAGTGATATAGGACATTTCGAGATAATACCCTACTGCACTCAAATCATTGGTAGCTACAACCGATATGTTCTTTTTATTTTTAAGTTGTCGATTAAAGATAAGGAAGATACCTGGTATTTGATTAATTCTGTGTAGATATGGTGCTTCGTTCTTAACATATTCGAACTCATTGCCAAAATCGACTATCTTGCAAGTGTCATGAGGTAAGATCGAATATACTAATACTTATCTAATTTTTCCAATCTCAGCATACACCAAAAATTAGCTTTTATGTCTTCATCTCTTTTCATAAGTACGTACAAACTTGCGGAATTTCAAGGAAATGTAGACCAAAATTAGCTAAAGGTCGGTTACTTCTAGTTAATCATAATGGCAATTTCGAGTGAGGTCTTGATCACTCTAATCAAAGTTTCGAGGTAGGAACAAAAATTGGAAATTTATTTAGGTAGGCTATTTGGCTATAGTTTATATTTTTGTGGTGCCAAAAATCGTCATCCCTAGTCCAATTCCAAACTCATAATTCATATTGAAAAGAAAATTATTCTAAAAATTTTACTTATAAATATCAACATACCTATATAATTTCATGAAAACAATATTTAATATTAATTACTCAATTATATAAATTTAAAATCTCATTAAAATCTAAATTAGACATAAAATATAATTTATAATATATCTAATTTACTTTACTTAATTAAAAACTTTATTCTTTCAAATTATATCATTTTGTATTCATATTTATATATTAACTAAAAAATTAAAACTAATTAATTAGTAATGAAAAATTTGATAATTTTAATAATTTATAACTATTTTTTTCGAAAATTTTAATGAATTTTCTAACCTAACTCTACTCCCCACTTACGAAGTGGCATCGTCCCGATGTTCAATGAGTATTAAAAAAATAGGTTTGAAAATAAAATTAAAATTATATATGATCGTTATTATTCTGATTTCATTCTTAGCGTATACTATTAAATAACAAACAAACATAAAAAACTTAAACATATATATTAAACATAAAGAAAAACGATTACAAAGTAAAAGACATTATGAAAACAATCTAATGGACTACCAATTTAACTAACTTAACTTATTTAAAACACGAACTTAGATAAACTTAAAAATAATCTAAATGGTGGAAGAACATCCCGGCGTATCAACCGGCAACAACCCAACTCGATTATCTCAGAAGGAAACACTTCATCCGTCTCCAATTCACCAACTCCACTCATCCGAACGCAAAGACGCGAAATCATCCACGAAGAAGGCATAGGCTTCCCCTACCGCCCCTCGTTATTGCAAACTCCAACACCGTCCTTTGAATTAAAATTCCCCAATCTACATACTCACCAAAGGCCAAGGCATATAGTAAAAGCATTTCATTATCAGTAAGGCTCGCAAAATCCCAAGTAGGATAAACTCTAGAATTAATAAAATGTTTCCACGCCTTGAGATGTGGAAGTAAGGCAACCGTGGATAAATCGTGATTAGAATCAAAGAGGGGAAATAGACACTGAAATGCCTCGTGAGTTTTGTTTAAGTGATTATAGGCATTATCTAGTCCCCACTTCATTTCAAAGTGTTGTAGACTAACAGGTGGAATTTCAAAAAGCTGATTGATAATAGACGAAGAGAAGGGAACAGCCACTCCTCTTACTGTGATAAATTGAGTTATTTCAATCATAGGTGTTGAAATCAAAGCAGAATAAAATTCTCTGACAATTGAGATATTCACTCTTCCCCTTGGCGTGCGTACAAACTTTTTCCACCCAAACCCTCTTATCAAAGTTTTACCCCAGCGATCCAGCTTGTCTATATTCAAATCTTTCTCCAACAAAATTGGAGAATGTGCAAATCGTGGGTGTAAAATTATATTATGAGTAGAGGCTTGGGACTCCGGAGCATCCGGTGTGTTTGGCTCGTATGAATTAACAGATGGTGAGGAGTGGTTTGACATAATTTAAAACAGATGAAAGTAAGAAAGTAAATTGCATTTTTCCATGAGCTTGCTGCTTTCCTTTTAATAGATAGTGAAAACATATACGTGCCCTCAGTAGAAAGACTCTCAGCATGACTCAGCATTTTTCTTCCCGGATCGGTCCGGGTATAGGCCGGATCGGTCCGGCCTCAAAAAATCTTTTCATCGACAGAGGGGTAAAAGTCAAGTCTGATTTTACTTCTTTCACAAATGTAACAATGAATACTTGTTTGTATACTATAAAAACTAAAATTTTACTTATAAAATAATTAATATGTTGAAAATGACTTACTAATGACACAAATTTCGTAAATATTTTTGGTATTTTTTTTTTTAGTTTATAAAAATTAGCTAATATGATTAGAATAACTAAGACGATACTCTAACTAATATAAAACGAAATAATAAAAATGAAAAACAAACCAATATCCAAATGAAACTGTCGAAAGTAAAACGTGCAGTAAAAATGTTGAATCAAATATAGTCATAAAATTCAATCTTCTTCAAAATCTTCCTCAGGATCAACATAAAAGCTCGAACTCGGAAACGACTGAGAAGCTGGCGGCTGAAATGTAGTCGTGGTCCTGACTGAACTATCAAGACCCATAGAACTCATGCCAGTAGTGATATGCGCAAACTCAGTGAATCCTCCCCAACTAGACATCGCGGGTCTCTGCATACCTGTCGAAAATACACCTGTACCACTCGATTGGTTTCCAAAAGGATATGACGTTGGATGAAAGCTCGAGGGTGGTGGAATAGGTGCTACCCAATCTGGTAAGGTATAAGGATCAGGCTGACAAGGTGGATAGGCAGGATCATCAAAAGTAGGATCACGAAGCAACTACTCCTGTCTCCTCAAACCTCTACGAATATCATCACACCACTGCCTATTACTTTCAGCAAACAGAGCCATGTTGGCTTGACCACGTGCAACATCCGAAACTAAAGATTGAAACATATCATAAGTGATAGGTTGGAGAAAGGAGTTTGTTGAGGCTGACTAGAAAAAGATGGAAAAGAAGAAGATGTGGAAACTGGTGGAGCTGGTTGAGTTTGACGGTTTCTTATCAAAGAGCTTATTCTACCATCTGGAAGCCTAGTCAAACTTGGTCCAATCAGCGGTGCATCTGCCAGAGCTAACTTGTCATTAGGCAGGAATGGTACTCCTGACCTACGATATAAATCCGAAATAAAACAAGGGAAGTACAGATGACTCCCTGGTCTGGCGATGACAATGCTTTCGAAAACTCTTTTAAACATTATTTTTCCAACATCCACCTTTACAACAGTTACCATTGCCCATGCAATACAAACATCTTCTTTTCCAAAAGCCGTATGTTTACTCGAAGGATAGAGACTATGGCTAATAAATCTTTTAATCGCCCTTAAACCTCTAAAACACTTCCCGTAGTTAAACCTATTTTCAACCCACACAGCGGTTGAATCAAAAGCATTCTGAGCTCTTAAGGCAGTTTGCTCAAACATTGCAGGATCATCTAAATTCCAAACAGCCCTATAATCCTCATCATCGGGAAAAACTTCAACTCCCAAAATCGCATTTATTACGGCAGGGTTAAAGGGAACATTTCTAGTTCTTAGGGGTATAGCTTGCGACTCAGTAAGCTCCTCTTGTGAAAGTGTAGACAAAACCGAATAAAACTCAGCTACTACAGTCGTATTTATTTCCCCTTCCCTTTTGGCTGCTAATTCCAACCACTGTCGTCTCGTAAAAATATTTTTAACTTCATCACCTAAGTCATCAAGATCTAATCCTCTTTCAACCAAAACATCACATTTACTATAAATCTTTTGATAAGCCTTCTTAGCTTCTTGTGATGCTGTTTCATTGAAGCTTACGGCTTCTTCTTCAGGTGATAAAATTATAGTGCCTACTACCGGAGTTGCTATAGGAATATTCGATTTCCGCTTCTTAGAGGCTTTTCTACTCGACTCAGCCATTCTACGATATTGGTAAAGCCAATCAATAACACAACAACAACAACAAAAAAACAACAAAAAATAAAAATGTCACAACACACTCAAAAATCAAAATAGTTGAAATTAATCTAAAAATTTATGAAAAATACGAAATTGATAACTAAATAAACTAAATAATACCTTACAATGAAGAAAACGTTGAAAAATAGGCCGGAAAAGTTGTAAAGTCGCTGGAGTGAAACGAGCTCGTTTTTGAACCTTTTTGAATTTTGAAAGTTGTGTTGAAGAGAGGAGATGAAAGGAGGAAGAAATTTGATAGTGGAGTAGTGTGATAGATGAATTTTTGGTAAAGAGAAGAGTAGAATTCGTGGGTTGTGGGGTAAGGTGGGGCGGCTCGTTTTTGTGAGAAAAAGAAAAGAAAAGAAGAAGAAGAAGGAGGTCGCCCCGTTTTTAGGTCGGTTCGACCCCGGCTCGGTCCGGGTTAATGGCCGATCGGTCCGTGCACAAGATTTTTTTACTTTTCCGATTTTTTTACTTTTTATGATTTTTGATTAAAAACTTATAAAAACCTAATTAAACTTGATAAAAATCTTAAAAATAAAATATCAATAATTTTATAACAATTTTAAAAAATTTTAATAAAATCTGTATAAAACTTAATAAAAAGCTTATAAAAATTTAATAAATTTATACTAATTCTTATAAAATATCTAAATTAAAACTAAAAAAACTTTTATAAAACTCCTTAATTTTATAAAGATCCAAATTTATAAAATTTTCAAAAGTTATGAGAAAATTTTATAAAATATTAATAAAACAAAAGAAAAGACTCGAAACTTAAGGGGTTCCTGATTTTTCGATTTCTAAATCTTCCAGAGTTCTGATATAGCGTTCAATCAACCTAACTCCTAAAAATGAAGCATTTGAATTATCTCTTGGAATTCCATCGGGATTTTCGGATAACCACCTAATCGTTCCCTTCCTAACAATATTCAAACACTCATCCCGGGATTTGGTTGTGTTTTTCCCACGAGCGTCCAACATGTTCACTTTTTCCACAGATTCTGCATCTCATCAGAAACTTTGCCCTTCTTTTTATTGCACTCCTTGATTTTCCATTACAAACTTCTTTCAATCTAATCTCTCTCAACAATTTCTTGTTTTGTTCAAAAACTAAAGCTTCTATAGCAAACGCGACATCTTTATCAAGGCCTAATTTCAAAAGTAAAACAAAAACTCCTAATCTATCTAAAAAAGACATCCAGTTCTTTTACGTCTATCCGGTAAAAGACGAAACTAGTTTGAACATAAATAAAAACACAGAAAAGTAGAGTAAAGATAGATAGCACCTGGTATTCGGCTGATTTCAATTTCTCTGCTTTTCAGTTTTTCGGTTTTTCTGCTTTTTTCAATTTGTCGGGGGATCAATCAGTAGCATTACTTCTTCTTTCAGTGTGATTCCTTCTCCCTCCACAAATAACTTTACTCGTGGCCATTGGCTATAAAAGTCGTATTTCCATCGTTAGTTCAATGACTCCAGATTTGTAAACCCGTGTTACTTTAAATGGACCCGTCCATCTTGAATTAAGCTTACCTCGGAAACAACTTTAAACGTGAATTGTACAAGAGCACTCGATCACCTACATGGAACTCACGTTTAAAGATTCTCTTATCATGGAAAGATTTCGTGCGTTCCTTGTAGATTCGAGCATTTTCATAAGAATCGAGACGAAATTCTTCTAGTTACGTTAACCGAAGCAATCTATGATCACCGACGGCCTTAGGATCGAAATTCGAAATCTAATAGCCCGAGAAGGCTCGGTGTTCTAACTCAACCGGGAGATGACAAGACTTACCAAAGACTAGCTTATAGGGAGAACAACCAATTGGTGTTTTAAAAGCCGTTCGTATGCCCATAATGCATCATCTAATTTAAGCGCCAGCTTTTACGATTTGAATCCACTGTTTTCTCCACGATTCTTTTGATTTCTCTATTAGACACCTCTACATGTCCACTGGTTTGCGGATGATAGGGCGTTCCTAACTTATGTGTTACACCATATTTTTCAACTATCTTAGTAAATGGTCTATTGCAAAAGTGTGACCCTCTATCACTAATGATAGCCCTCGGAATGCCATATCTCGTAAATATATTCTTTTTAAGAAACCTTATGACAACTTTAGTATCATTAGTGGGAAGAGCTTCAGCTTCTACCCATTTTGAAACATAATCTACCATTACAAGAATAAATCTTTTTCCAAAAGATATAGGGAAAGGTCCCATGAAATCTATGCCCCAAACATCAAATAACTCACATTCTAAAATAGGTTGCATAGGCATTTCATGTTTTTTAGATATATTTCCCCATTTTTGACATGACTCACAAGATTTAACATACTTATAAGCATCTCTATATAGTGTAGGCCAATAAAAACCACATTGTAAAACTTTAAAAGCAAGTTTTCCAACCTCCATGATGACCTCCTGCCTCACGATCATGACAAAATGATAAAACACTTGAAATTTCATTATCAGGCACACATTTTCTGATTATCCCATCCGAACATTTACGGAAAAGGCCTGGTTCCTCCCAATAATAAAATTTTAAGTCATAAAAGAACTTCTTTTTCTGCTGCCAAGTCCAATGAGACGGAATATAATCACAGGTTAAGTAATTAATGATATCTCCAAACCAAGGTGACATTTCCTTAGAATGAATTCTATTCTTTAATAATTGCATGGTTGAAGGAGTATCGATTTTAAACAGTTGTTCATCAGGAAATGAATCTTGTATTTCATTTCCTATTTCTTCATCATTTTCCATTTTACTTAGATGATCTGCTACTACATTCTCATTTCCTTTTTTATCTTTAATTTCAATATCGAATTCTTGAAGTAAGAGAATCCATCTAAGAAGACGAGGTTTAGCATCTTTCTTACTCGGTAAATACTTCGATCTTGAATGGTCCGTATAAATTATCACCTTAGAACCAACAATATACGATCGAAACTTATCTAAGGCAAAAATTACAGCCAACAGTTCTTTTTCTGTAGTTGCATAATTAAGTTGAGCTGCGTTTAATGTGTGAGATGCATAGTAAATAGCTTTGAGAATTTTGTTATATCTTTGACCTAAAACAGCTCCTATAGCTAAATCACTGGCATCACACATAATTTCAAACGGCAAACTCCAATCTGGTGCTACTAACACTGGTGCAGTAGTTAATCTCGCTTTTAGGGTCTGAAAAGCTTCCATACATTTATTGTCAAAGTTAAAAGGTACTTCTTTTTCAAGCAAATGACTTAGAGGCTTTGCTATTTTTGAAAAATCGGCAATGAATCTTCTATAAAATCCTGCATGTCCAAGAAATCCTCTTAGAGTTCTTAAATTAACTGGTGGAGGTAATTTTTCAATTACTTCGACTTTAGCTTTATCAACTTCAATACCTTCTTCAGAGATTCTATGACCTAAAACAATCCCTTCTGATACCATTAGATGACATTTTTCCCAGTTTAGTACTAGATTGGTATCTTCACAGCGTTGTAACACTCGTTCTAAGTGTAACAAACAAACATCAAATGAATCTCCGTAAACACTAAAGTCGTCCATAAAAATTTCTAAGAATTTCTCAACCATATCAGCAAATATAGCCATCATACACCTTTGAAACGTAGCTGGTGCATTACATAAACCAAATGGCATTCTTTTATAAGCAAAAGTTCCATAAGGACAAGTGAAAGTAGTTTTTTTCTCTATCTCCTGCTGCAATGAATATCTGTAAATATCCTGAATAACCATCTAAGAAACAGTAATACTTATGTCCACTTAAACGTTCCAACATATGAACTATGAATGGAAGTGGATGATGATCTTTCTTAGTATGATCATTTAGTTTTCTAAAATCAATGCACATTCGATAACCTGTAATCTCTCTTGTCGGAATCCATTCATTCTTTTCATTCTCTTTCACTGTGAAACCTCCTTTCTTTGGTACCACTTGAGTTGGACTTACCCATTCACTATCTGATATGGGAAAAATTATCCCCATTTCTAATAGCTTAATGACCTCTTTCTTAACAATTAACTGCAAATTCGGATTGAGGCGGCGTTGCGGTTGAATACAAGGTTTAGCATCTTCCTTCAGAATTATCTTATGAACGCAAATTTCAGGGCTAATACCTCGAATATCGGCAACTGTCCATCCAAAAGCTTTCTTATGCTTTTTCAACATTCTAAGTAATTGATCTTCTTGTTGCTCAGTTAACGATGATGAAATAATAACCGGTAATCGATTATTAGTTTCAAGAAAAGCATACTTCAGATTAAAAGGTAACGGTTTCAATTCCAGATTCTTAGGTGGATCTTCCATTGATGGTTTAAGAACTGGTCCTTCTAGTTCTAATTCCAAATACTTATGCCATGATGGTTTAAAAGTAGAACTTCCTTTATCTAGAGAAAGGATTATCTCCTTCATTTCGGTGTCTTTCTCATCTTCCTTATAGATAGACAGGGTTAAGCATTCTTCTAATCTATCTTCAAAAGTTGGTAACTGATTATCATAGACAGAATGAATATCCTCTATAAAAGAACATGATTCTGGTGATCTATATGGATGGTTCATAGCTTTGAAAATATTGAAAGCAACTTCGTCTTCATTGACTCTCAGAATTAATTCTCCTTTCTGGACATCTATTAGAGTTCTTCCTGTAGCTAGAAATGGTCGACCTAAGATGAGTGGCGCTGAATATCCTTCTTCCATTTCCATAACTACAAAGTCTACTGGAAAATAGAACTTGTCTACTTTAACCAATACGTCCTCAATAATTCCTTTAGGGTATTTAATCGATCTATCTGCCATTTGCAGAGTCATTTCAGTCTTCGTAAGCTTTCCTATGCCTAGCTTTCTATAATCCTCATAAGACATGAGATTTATACTAGCTCCAAGATCACATAAGACCTTCTTAAACGTAAATCCTCCAATTTCACATGGAATGGTAAAACTTCCGGGATCTTTCGTTTAGGTGGTAACTTATGCCGTAAACCTGAGAACATTCTTCATTTAGGCATATATTCTCATATTCCTCTAATTTTTTCTTGTTTGACAGAATATCTTTCAGAAACTTTCCATATGCAGGCATACTAATTAGAGCTTCGATAACAGGGATATTAACATGAATATGACGAAAAGTATCAAGGAAACGAGCATACTTCTGATCAGTTTTTATCTTTTTAATTTGATCTTTAGGTGGGTAAGGTAGAGATTCTAAATCTATAACCTTTGACCCCAAAGTCATTTTCTCTTTTCCTTTCTCCTTAAACTTTTGAGCATTACTCGATCGCCAAGTATCATGATCTTGAGTTTTCTCTTTTAAAACATTCCCTGAATCAATCTCTACTTCAGATTCCTTTAGTTCATCCTTGTTTTCATCCTTGTTTTCATTATCTTCTATTCTAACATGTTCCTTGAATAAAGTCCTTAAATCTTTATCCATGGGATCTTTTAAAATCCTAGGGATTTTTACCCATTTTTCACCTTCATTCTCAGGTTCCAAACTTCTATTCCTTTTCAAGAAATTCTCTATAATTTCTTCTTCCTCATCAGTGAATTCAAGTTCATCTTTAGTTTCATCATTCTTACCATCTAAATCTTTTTCTACTTCATTATTTCCGAAGTTTTCTACTCCATTACTACCACAGAGTTTTCTACTTCTCGTAACTACAACATTTACCTCTCTTGGGTTTCTTTCAGTATTGCTTGGTAATCCTCCAGGAGGTCTACTGTTATTACGTTCACCTTCCCTACTCAAATGATCTTCCATATTCCTTAATGAGGCTTCTATCGTTCTCATTCTGGTATCATGTCCACTCATAGATATTTTCATTGTACTCATATCTTTAGTGACTGTACCTATAGAAGTCATCATTGTTTCCATATTCTTAGCTTGAGTAGATACTACACCCATCATATTTTCCATTAGTTTTTCCCATTTTTCAACTCCTTCTGCAGGTTGAGTTGAACTTTGAGTTACTGGTATACTCTGAGTGGTATGTTGAGGATAGGATCTAGGTAATGATTGTAAATTTTGATTAGAGGTATCTCCTTGATAAACTTGATTATTATATGAATTTTTATACGGTACTGGATATGGCGGTTGTCCTTGCTTACTAGGGTTTTCAGACCATCGAAAAGTAGGGTGATCTCTTCTAATAGCATTAAATGAGTTTGAATATGCATTGTTCAAATTCCTATGCTGCTGAAGAAAACTCACCTCCTCTCTTGAATATCCTGTTGGTTCTTCAATTCCTAATGGCGTAATATCCTGATTTGAGTATTCAGTTGGTGTACTATTTTCTGAAATTTGGTTTTTGTTCGATTGTAGGCCATCAAATTTCCTACTCAAATTTTCTAAATGTGCTAGAACTTCCGTATTAGATGTACATTCTCCTGCAAAAGCTACTTTTCTGGTGCTAGAACCGGTTTCCCACATTCTGTTATTTTTGGAAATCTTTTCTATAGCATCGTAAACTATTTGAGCTTCACTCATCATTAAAGAACCATCACATGCATGATCTACATCTGCATGTGAATCTTTTCTTAATTTACGACAGAAAAGTTGAATTTGCATATCTAAGGAATAACCATGGTCGGGACAGGCTCTTAACAATTTTTTAAATCTTTCCCAGTGCATTCCCAAGCGTTTCTTCGGATCCCCTGTCTAAAGTTAGCAACCTCGACTTTTAATTCCAAATTTCGTCCTGGAGTGAAATATTGTTTCGAAACTCGCTTGAATATCCTCCCAACTAGTAAGTGAATGATGTGGAGAGACATAAACCAATCTCGGGCTCGTCCTTTTAAAGAAAAAGGAAACATAGTCATCCTCGTTAGTTCCTTATGAGCACCTTGACTCTTGGCTGTATTGCACAATTCTTCAAAAAGATAGAGATGATGATGTGGATCTTCATCATCCTCTCCTAGGAATTAGGCTCTTGCGTCAATTAAACCAAAAAGATGAGATTTAATTTCAAAATTATTCGCTCCTTCATTGGGTAAAAGTATGGGATTATTAGTCTGGTTTCTTCTTATGGTTTGATCACAGATAGGTCTCGGGTTTGGTGGGTTATTACGATTATTCTGGTTCCGATTCTGATTATTCCGATTATTATGCTTTTGGTTATTATTAGGGTTAACAGGGTTTTGTCCATGCCCTGGAGCATGATCTAGCCCTTGTTCATGTTGGAAAGGTGTCCTAAACCCAATCAGGTTGGACCGGACCCGACCGGGTCGGGTCGTTTACAGTCTATTTAGTTCATGTAATAACTTTATTATGATTAATAAAAGCACTTATGTTATTATATATTGTTTGTCTTCATATTATTTGTTGTATATATATAGTAACATCCCTAGTATCAATCTGTGATAGAGAAACCATGATAGTGATTATGGTTGATGAGATCTCTAATCACTATAACAAGGTTGGTACTTAAATGTCTCTAGTCTTACATATTATCAAATGGGACATTGATAGTATAATCGGACTAGCACGTATTGGATGTCTTCTATCTTTTAGAAGATAGGGATAGATCTCGTCTATCAAAGTGTAGGGACACTTGGACTGTACGTGGACGTGTATTAGAGAATGCGTACGTTAGATCGACCCACTTACATTAAGTGTCACACTATGTGGCGGTTGTGTAATTATCCTTTTGACCGGAGTCTTCATGGCATCACGGTGTGGATTGTCATGCTTTGACACTATTGAGATTTCTCCTAACCACGGGGCGATCATGCGGTAGTGATTGGGTATGATATTGAAGCATGCGGAGTATACATGATTGGTCGTCCGGGAATCGCGTATCCTATGATTGGGATTGAATATCCGAAATGGCCTTCTTATAAGGAATGTCTAGCTCTCGAGAATCTTTGCAAAGTGGGAGTAAATGTGTTATTCCGAGAGAGCATGATGTCCGGATTATAAGATACGATCGTTAATGTATTGACACTCGAGATACGATCGTATGGATATTATTATAGCGATAGGATTGTAAGTTACACGGTAACTGCTTCACATGAAAGGTAGTAGTCATTGCTTTTGACTCTTCCGATAATGGGGGGGTCACGGTGTGTTGCTAGACGCTATCCCGTGATCGTTAGGTACGAAGGGCATTTTAGTAAATTGCACTTTGTGTCTACGGCCAACATATTCGGAAGCCTATCGG
This sequence comes from Gentiana straminea, assembly GCA_036785695.1. Lineage (NCBI taxonomy): Eukaryota > Viridiplantae > Streptophyta > Magnoliopsida > Gentianales > Gentianaceae > Gentiana > Gentiana straminea. Next base: position 2,389,324 of record JAVUPR010000407.1, read on the forward strand.
GTCACACACATATGAACATCGAGTCGGATTAAAATGCGGTTATAGTTGATAACCAAATAAGGAAAGTTTATCTCTAGACTATGAAGGTTATAGTGGTAAATTAATATGGTGGTATTTATTTATTATGAATAAATAAAAATACAAGATATTAATTATATACAAATTATATTAATTAAAGAATATTCCGGAAGTCAATTTGTTGACTAATGGGGCGCCACTTTTAGGTGTATGAGATACACTTGGATTGTGCACTTTAATTAATAAATATTGCCATAATATTAATATAAGATATTAATTGATTTTGAAAAATAGATTTATGGTAATAAGATAATTATAATCAATATAGGATATTGGCAAAATAAATTATAATTAAAGAGATAAATCAATCTAGTTGATTTTCCTTATTTTATTGGGAAAAGGTTTTCTTCTCCTCCACACCATATGGGGCGCCCCAACCACTATATATAGGAGGTGGGTGTCAAGCTCTTTTGTACAACACAATTGCAAGAGTTCATAATTCTTGTGTAAAATAGAGAGCTCTCCATAGTGAGTTTGTGAGGGAAGAAAAGGTCCGGTCTAGCAGCCGGAGTTTTTCCGATAGCAATCCAAGGAGGATTCCGGCAAGGGGTTCGTGTGGATTAGCGATAGAGGCCGGACGCGTGGACGGCTTGCGCATTGAACTACTCTCCGTTGGCGGTCAAAGCGACGATCTTGTAGATCATCCAAGGTATAACCGTCAAACTACTTAACGTGTTTATTGCATTAAACGAAGAACGATCTAAGTAAAGGAAATCAAATTTTAAATTCCGCTGCGTTAAACTAGTGATTTCCTAACAGTTCAGGTGTTTCATCACTAGCTTCGGCCATTTTTGTATTTTTATTAGAAGATGATTCTTGGTCAGGATTTCCCTGACTAGTATGACCTCGTTTACTCTCTACTCTTAACTGCCTTTCATAAGTGTTTATGTCAGGCTTATAAGGAGTAAGTGGGGCCTTACCGCTTCTGGTCATCAACTATTGAAAATAGAAAATAACTCGAAATAGAAAAAGTAAAAAGATTGGTAACTTACCTACAAGGTAGATACCAACGAAAAAAAAAAAAATGTGATAAGAAAAGTGTTGACTTATTCTCGAGAATTTTGAGCTAATACAAGTAGTAACCATAGACACAAAGAAAGAAATTAGCGACGTGGTCCCCGGCAACGGCGCCAGAAAGCTGACGGACGTTTTCTAGGCTATACAATCCTTACCGGCAGTGTACCGGGTCAAATCATAGTGCTAGTCTGGTGAGTCAGAGTGTCGAATCCTCAGGGAAACGTGGTAATTCTTTTAAGTGTGGTTAAACACCAAAGAGCTGTTATTAACTCGATCTAAATCGCGGGTTTATCATACGAATCACTACTATACTAACAAACGAGAAAATAAATTCATAAATTAAAACTTATACTAATATAAAATATATATATATATATATATATATATATATATATATATATATATATATATATATATATATATATTACCAATATATAATAGACTAGACAGATAATTTTATAGAACTAGCCAAAGTTTATATAATTGATTTATACGATCTTTTTAGTAATGAAATGTGCTTGATCTTGCCTTTTATATTAGGTCCAATTGAGTAAATGAAACGGTGCACTCCCGAGGTTAACAATCCTCCTCACACGAGCGTATGAAATTGTCATATGTCAAATTGTCATCGTTCAATCTCCACAACCGCCCCATGCTAATCTCGGTTAGTACGAAGCAGTACCGAGTACAAATCTACCCCGGATAAAAGAGGTTATTCCGTTTGTCAGACGGCCGATGTTATTCAAAAGGCTCCGGTTGTCAGGCGGATCGATTTAACTTTCCGGTGATAGTTTCAATTAAACCGTTGATTTTAACATTATTACGATCTTGAGCACAATTTTAATAAGATTCATCTTTCCCAAGACAAATCTACCCCCGGGTAGGAAATAGGATTCCGTTGCCACGCTTTCACTCGGCCATTTTTACCCTCCGGTTTTTCTATCTTTTATCTCATATCCTAACTTCTCTGGTCAGTTCATCGTTAGGTTATATGTTGCAATTCATCTTGGTTAATTACGTCAATCTGAATATTATCAATACGTTGCAAAATAGAAAAAGATTCAATTAACTCAATTTTAGTCAAATTTTACTTAGACAGCATTCCTTTACCGAAAAGATCGAAATAAAACGATTACATAACTTTGGTTAGTTATTAGATTTAGCCTAAAAACATTATAACGACTAAAAAGATAAAAACAAACATAAATACTTTAGAAATTTTACCCGATTACAAATGCTGAATCAGAGGTCGTATTCTTCCGGATATTACAACGACTTCAACAACACCGATCTTCCGATAATTTCCCAAGCATTACAACGATACTACGATATTATTATTTCTGGCATAAGGCCTACTAATATGTACATAATTACTACTAAGAAAAAGAGGTTTTTAGAGAGATATATATAGATATATATATATTGGTACACCCGATTACAACTGCTAATGAGCTCCTTATATAGAAAAACTTCTTGGGGCCGGACCGGGCCGGGTAGGGGCGGACCGGTCCGGTGTAATGATGACATACATCCCCCTTAATTATCCAAATTCTCTGGATAATATTATATAATTTGGAATAAAACTTCTAAAATTCATATCTCGAGTTCTGGATCTCCAAACAACATGATTCAAGAGGCATCGGAAAGCTCTCGGAAAAATCTACAACTTTCATGAAGGACTCTTCTTTAGAAAATGTCGTTTTGATGAGCCATTCATTTGTCGAAGATATTCCTTGATTACCACTAAATCAAATCGATTAGCCACTTGACCACTTTAGCAATTCGATTGACCACTTAAGCTCGTGACACTCTCTAAATCCTTTCAGAGATATGATTGTACTTCAAAATGTCGATTCTCAGGGTCTTGGCTTATAAATCTGCAATAAAATACCACAAATACCCACGTAAATCTGACACGACATTCCGATTTACTAAAATCGGTACAAAATGATAACTTTTTACTATTATTACTAAGTTTTACTACTAACTACTCTAAACTATAAAGATTAACATTTCATACTATTTATATCATAATTTCATATATTTTATATAGAATTCGTTGATAAAACATAATAATATAACGTATATTTAATCATATAAAAGTAGTATATCAATATTCCAGACATAGAAGCACTCACTAGCATGCCTGTGTATGGCAAGTTTTTGAAAGATATTCTCACTAACAAGAAGAGGTTAGAGGAATATGAGAACATCTGTCTCAATGAGGAATGTTCAGCCGTGTTGCAACATAAGCTTCCACCTAAACTGAAAGACCCCAGGAGTTTTACCATCCCGTGTGAAATTGGGGGCTTTCTGTTTAAGAGGGTGCTTTGCGACCTTGGTGCTAGCATCAACCTCATGTCATATGAGGACTTTATCAAACTGGGCATAGGAAAGTTGAAGAACACCGAGATGACTCTACAATTAGCAGATAGGTCCATAAAACGTCCTAAGGGAGTCATAGAAGACGTGTTAGTGAAAGTTGATAAGTTCTACTTCCCCGTTGATTTTGTGGTTATGGATATGGAAGAAGGGTATTCAACGCCCCTTATTCTCGGTCGTCCATTCCTAGCCACGGGAAGGACTATGGAAGATGAGGTCACATTTAACATTTTCAAAGCCTTGAAGCATCCGTATGATTCACGAGAATCTTGTTCATTCACAGATGCATTATCTTTTGCTTGTATGGAGAATGCTAACTTGCAGGTCTTTGAAGACAAGCTTGAGGAATGTTTGACCTCATCCATCTTTAAAAGCGGAAGTGATGATGAGGAAATGCAAGCAGTGATTTCTCATCTGGATGTCGGGCGTATATTCGACAAACAACCGTGGCACCGATATCTGGAATTGGAACATGATGGCCCGTTATTGAAACCTTCCATAGAGGAGCCACCAAGGAACCTTGAGTTGAAAACTCTACCTCCTAACTTGAAATATGCTTTTATTGAAAATGATAATCTACTTCCTGTGATTATTTCTTCATCACTAACCAATGTGCAGAAAGATTTGCTATTGAGGATGCTAAGGAAACACAAGAGAGCATTTGGTTGGACTGTGGCTGATATTCGTGGAATTAGTCCTGAAATCTGTGTTCACAAGATTATCATCAACGATGACGCTAAACCATGTGTTCAACCACAACATCGTTTGAATCCCAATATGCAAGAGGTTGTCAAGAAAAAGGTTATCAAGTTATTGGAGATGGGTATTATTTTTCCTATATCTGACAGTGAGTGGGTGAGTCCTACTCAAGTCGTGCCTAATATGGGTGGATTTACCGTGAAGGAAAATGATAAACATGAGTGGATACCAACAAGGGAAGTCACGGGATACCTCATGTGTATTGATTTTCGACGACTCAATGACCATACCAAGAAGGATCATTATCCCCTTCCGTATATTGTCCAGATGTTGGAGAGGTTGAGTGGGCATAAATTCTATTGTTTTCTTGCTGGTTATTCGGGCTATCTACAGATATTCATTGCGGCTGGAGATAGAGAGAAGACGACTTTCACTTGTCCTTATGGAACGTTGCATACAAGAGAATGCCGTTTGGATTATGCAATGCCCCGGCTACATTTCAAAGATGTATGACAGCCATTTTCTCTGATATGGTGGAAAGATTTTTGGAGATCTTCATGGATGACTTCAGTGTTTTTAGAGATTCCTTTGAGGAATGCCTCTCTCATTTGGAGAGTGTGTTACAAAGATGCGAAGACACGAACTTGGTGCTAAATTGGGAGAAGTGTCATATTATGGTATCAGAAGGTATTGTGCTAGGCCATAGAATTTTTGAGAATGGTATTGAGGTTGACAAAGCAAAAATTGAAGTGATTGAGAAGTTACCTCCACCGGTTAATCTGAAGACGTTGAGAGGATTTCTCGGGCACGCGGGGTTTTATCGAAGATTCATTGCGGATTTCTTCCGTATTGCCAAACCTCTCAGTCATCTCCTTGAGAAAGAGGTACCGATTGTTTTTTATGAAAATGCACAGAGGCTTTTGAAACCCTGAAAGAGAAACTAGTTAGCGCACCCGTTTTGGTAGCGCCGGATTGGAATCTACCTTTTGAGTTGATGTGTGATGCAAGTGACCTCACAGTTGAGGCCGTTCTTGGCCAACGTCATGGCAAGGTACTCAAGGCCATTTATTATGCTTCTCACACGTTGAACTCCGCTCAAGTCAACTATGCAACAACCGAGAAGGAATTGCTCGCCATAGTGTTCGCCCTCGACAAGTTTAGATCTTATCTTGTTGGTTCCAAGGTCATTGTCTATACCGACCATGCGGCTTTGAAATATTTGTTGAACAAGAAAGATGCTAAACCGAGATTGCTTAGATGGATTATCCTACTCCAAGAATTTGATATTGAGATTAAAGACAAGAAGGGTAGTGAGAACGTGGTGGCGGATCACTTAAGCCGGTTGGATTTCACTGAAGAAGAAGGAAAACGAAGAGAGATTGATGATTATTTCCCGGATGAACAACTCATGATGGTAGATACTCCACCGAAGATGCAATTCATTCATGACGGTTCGAAACCGAATGAGAGCTCACCATGGTTTGCTAACATTGTAAATTATTTTTCATGTGAGTATGTTCCACCTAATTGGACATGGCAAATGAAGAAGAAATTCTTTCATGATTTGAAATTTTATTATTGGGATAAACCGAACCTTTTTAGGAGGTGTTCGGATGGCATCATAAGGAAATGCGTTCCCGATAATGAAATCTCAAGTATACTCTCTTTTTGCCATGGCCAAGATACCAGAGGCCATCATGGAGGATGGAAGACGGCATACAAAGTTTTACAATGCGGATTTTATTGGCCTACACTTTACAATGATGCACATCGTTTTTCACAATCTTGTGGTGCATGCCAAAAGTGGGGAAATGTGTCTAAGAGGTATGAAATTCCCCTCCAACCGATCTTGGAGTGTGAAATATTTGATGTATGGGGCATCGACTTCATGGGCCCATTCCCTCCCTCATTCGGTAATAAATTCATTTTAGTAATGGTCGATTATGTTTCTAAATGGGTAGAAGCACAAGCCTATCCCACTAATGATTCTAAGGTGGTGCTAAAATTCTTAAAGAAAAATATTTTTACTCGATTTGGCACTCCCCGAGCTATCATTAGTGACCGTGGCTCACACTTTTGTAATCGACCATTCACTAAACTTCTTGAGAGTTATGGTGTAAGACACAAAGTCGGCACACTGTATCACCCACAAACAAGTGGGCAGGTTGAAGTGTCAAACCGTGAGGTAAAACAGATTATTGAAAAAACGGTGGACACTAACCGTAAGAATTGGTCGGTGAAGCTTGACGATGCACTTTGGGCCTACCGCACCGATTTTAAAACACCAATAGGATGTTCACCATACAGATTAGTTTTTGGCAAGTCTTGTCATTTTCCCGTTGAATTGGAGCACCGAGCTTACTGGGCTATAAAGTTTCTTAACTTTGACCCCCAGCTCGTTGGTGATCATAGATTGCTCCAACTCACCGAGCTTGATGAGTTTCGCCTCGATGCATATGAGAACGCCCAAATTTACAAGGAACGAACCAAGTCATTCCATGACCGGAAGATCTTTGATCGAGAGTTCCATGTGAATGATAAAGTACTCTTATATAACTCACGATTGAGATTGTTCCCAGGAAAGCTAAGATCGAGGTGGACAGGTCCATTCCTTGTTACAAAGGTGTATAAATCCGGTGCAGTTGAACTTACAGATGGAAAAATGACATTCATAGGAAATGGTCATCGCATCAAACATTTTGTTGAAAGAGAGGGCATACCCCGAGGGGAGGTGATGTTCTTCGAAGACACCCCACTGGATTGAAGAGTTGCATAGTCTAGCTATAGACTATAAATATAGCACACTACGGGTACTATCTTCCAATTTACCTTTTAAGCATTATCTTTTGGGTGGCTTATATGCTTATTTGCTACGTGTTTAATTGAGTAATTGTGATAGTGTCCCAATTTGATAATCTGTATAATTCCATCATCTCTACCGTATAATCTCGTCGAGCCAGCGACGTAAAACAACAGCGCTCTCGGGAGGCAGCCCGGATTTTAATAATTATAGTCTTTGTGTTGTTATTTTGATAAGTCGGTGAACTTAAGTGTTTTGGAATCAATGTCTTTTGTGGAAGCCCTCTTGACTCACGCCAAACCCTCTTGACTCACGCCATAAATCACTGTAGACATACAGAGAGTTTGGGCATATTCTTTGGCGTGCGTCAGTGTGTCCTTGACGTGAGTCAGTGGGAAGTTTCTGGGGTTTGACCTGCATCAATAACGCTTGTCGCGCGTCAGGGTGACAGTTTTTGAATAAAAAACGGTTCTTCTCTTTTCTCTCCCCTCCATAACTTCCATTATAATCGAATTCACCCTCTTTTCTCCCCATTTTTTTTCTTCTGTTTTTCTACCACCATTCCTCAAATAAATCCATTCATCAAAGCCTACTCATACCTTTCTCTCATTTTCTCCACCTCTCTTCTTTTGTGGTGTGTGGAAGTGAGGAATTTTGTCTTGGCTTCAAGGATTGCATTTCACATTTCCGGCCAACTCCATTTCTTCGGGCGACCTCCATTTTAGTTCTACGGTGTTCATCTTTCCAACAAGGTATTTTGGATGAGTTATCCTCTTTCAATTTAATCTCTTTTTGTTATTTTGATAATTTGAGTTGATTGAAACTGGAGGAAGGGCTCATTATTGTCTTTTGTTGTTTTGTTGGATTGTTGTACCCCGTAGCCATGTCTGGATCATCTGATCGTGGTAGTGGTCGTCAGGGTGATCAAAATAAGAAGAGGAAGGCCCCAACCCCTAGTGAAACCGTTGTCTCATTTCCCCTAACTAATTTTGGTAAGAAGGCCAAGAGGCTTTTTGTTACGTTTTTCAGTCAGTGCATGATGCATTTCGAGCGAGGAATAGATTTTAAGTCGGTCATCCCTAGAATCCAGAAAATCATTAGGGATCGTAAGTGGGAAACTTTAGCGGCCAACCGTAGTTCTACGGTGAATGGCACTGTAGTGGCTGAGTTCTATGCTAACCTGGCTGCTGACCCTGTTGAGGCAGCAAAAGGTGTAGTCCCAGTCCGTGGTGTCATTGTTCCCTTTTCTGCGAAGGTTATTAATGACTTCTTTGGAATCCCTGAGATCCCGGCTGATACCATCTTTTCTAGCGTGTGGAAATTGGATGATGAGAAAAATCTGTATGATAAGGCACAGGAGGCCAAGACTTATCTTTGTTCATCGGCTACTTGGGTGGACAGGCGTTTTAAGTATGGTAGTGCAATTAAGGATGTGAGAGTGTTGAAGCATTTCATTAGTCACAATATCATGCCTTCCCACAAAGTTAACACTTTCAATTATCATGAGTCTTGCCTAGCCCTTGCCATTTTCACCGATTTGCCTATGGACGTTGGATACTTTATGTACCAGGGCTCGGTGGCAAAGCTCATGCATCGCCGTGCAAACAGCAATATGCCTTTTCCTTGGCTGATTCATAAGCTTTGCCACCGAGCCCAGGTCCCGAGTTTATCCGATGATCACTTGTTTCCACCCGTTAACCTCATGATTAGTCCTAATATTCCTGAGAATGTTAAGCAACCTGCAGTTATCCCCGATACTCCTATTCCAACCAATGTTCTGTCTTCTGTGGGCATCCCTACCTCCAGTTTGCCTACTCCCGATCTCCCTCACATTCGTGATTCATCCGTGAGGGCTAGGTTCAAACTCGTGGAGTCCGAGAAGGCGCTTTGCGTGGAGCGTTGGTGGCGGCCGACACCAACTCTAGGCTAGGATTTGAGCACGTGTTGAGAGGTCTGAATGATTTGAGGGTCGGTTCTTGAGGTCATCGGTCTTTTGTTGAAACCTGTAATCCATTGTATGTGGATCGGGCTGAGGATTTTGATACATTTGCGGAGCATGCTTACCCGACCCCTACGTGGATTCAGCCCTTCCCAGTTCCAGTTAGGCCTCCGCCTCATTCCGTGGTCCGAGTAGCGCTTCTGCTTTTTCTTCTGCAGGTGCATGTTCTGTTAGTACTGGTTTTGCTGCGTTTGCAGGGCAAGGTTTGTCGGGATCGATGATTACATCCATTGGTGGAGGGCGGGTGGCTCGTCTTTCCAATCCATGCTTTCTCTTTGGTTTCCCGGATTATCCCATTCGGATGTTGTCAAACCTTTATGCTTTGCTTGATTATCAAGGTGTCTTGGCTTACTCCATCCTTCGACATTCCCTTCTTCAAGTGCAATCACTCCGCTAGATGCTCACGTGATTCTTGATGAAGACGACAATCGAAGAGCTTCCTCTTACGTCTTCCTCTGTTCCCGCATCTTCTGCCGATGTTGCTTAGTGCTTTTGTTCACCGGACTTTGTTGTCTTTGTGTTTAGCCGCTTGTGGCTTTATTTTGTTGCAGTCTATTGTCGTTTGGTTCAACTATTTTGTCATTTGGATTTTCTTTGGATGTTGCAAGTATTGTTTGCATTTGGGGTTGTTGTCTTGTAACTAATGTGATACTTGTGTGTCAAATTGTTGTTTGTTGAACTTTTTATCTCCTGTTGCCTCTGTGCTTAGCTTCTTGTTTAGAGATAATTATTGTTGGGTGCTGTCTTTTTTTTTTAGCACAGTTCTTCTTCTCAGGTGTTTGACTTGCGTCAAAACAGTCTTGGCATGCGTCAGTAACATTTTGCTTGCTGACGTGCGTCAACCCCTGTTGACGCACGCCATTCCCCTTTTGACACACTTCGCACACAAACACCACGTTTGGCGTACGTCAGTACGCTTGTGGCGCGCGTCACCCGAGGTGACAACCATCAGTCACGCCTCTGCCGCCACAGAACCCTAGAATCCATAACGGACGAATTTTCAAATCAAGGAAATCAAGGCTATAAATAGAAGGCATTGCCAGAAATACAAAGAGAGAATACACACAGATAGATCAAAGAACACAAAGTGCTGAAACTCTGTCAAATTCACAAGCCTTCTTTCTGATCTGAAAAGATATATCCAGAAGATCAATCCCAGAAAACAGAGCATCAAATCTATATCAAGTACTGAATCTGATCAAGCCTCTGTGAATCCAATTCACACCAAACTGAAGCAATTGAATCAAATTGTCTGAGAGGGAATTGCAACCTTGAAGTGTTAGCTGCTGAATGATTTGTTCCCAATGAGCAGTGTGGAAGACCGAGCCTTTGAAGCTTTTGTAGCCAGGGAGTGATAGTATGTAGATTGTGAAGCTTTTATAGCCAATGACAATCATAACTATTGTATTGGTGAAAGACAATAGTGAATTACTCCAATCATCACAAGAGAAGAGTGGATTAAGTGATTACACAACTCTGCACCACTATAAACCTTTGTGTTCATTTACTCACAGCACTTTACTTTACACCATTTCTTTACTGCACTTTATTTATATTTTGTGTGTGCTTGAACCACTTTGAAACAACATTTCAGAAAAGATTTATCCACTGCCCAACAGCTTTTTTAAATAAGAAAAGTTTTTGAAACTCCCATATAGTCATTCACCCCCTTCTGACTATATTTTCACCCTTCTCTCGGACCAACAATTTTCCACATGTTTTTACTGCCAACAAGTGTGTTTTGCAGGACAACAATAAGAACGTGATGTGATATCCCACATTGGAAGTGGAGGAAGCGCATCACCACCTATAAGTGTGAGACATAAAAGTCTCGTCAACTCGGGTTAGCTTTTTTAGACCAAGCGAGGGCGACGGTCTAAGCAGTTGACCGGATCATATATGACTCATTTAGCGCTTCCTGGGGTCTGGGGCGTTATAGAATGGAATTCAGAGCCGAGTATTAGACGGGTCTAAGTGCCACAGACCACTTCTAGACGAACCTAAGTGTCACATGCCACCTCTAAATCCTCTTGGTAGGGACGAAACTAGGACAAGTCCACAAAGACAAGTCTTGGCCGTCCTGGCGAGGACGCCAGTCCCTTATAAGGGGGGAGAATGTGATATCCCACATTGAAAGTAGGGGAAGCGCATCGCCACCAAATAAGTGTGAGACATAAATATCTTGTCAACTCGGGTTAGACATTTTAGACAAAGCGAGGACGACAGTTTAAGCAGTTGACCATATCATTTATGATTCATTTAGCGTATTCAGGCCCGGGGTCTGGGAGCGTGGTTCAGCTTGCACAAAGGGCTATATGTTTTGCTACAACAGTCTGACAAGAGACTTGTTGCTAATGCTGTTTCTAAATTTGTACAAAATAATACTCTATCTGATAGAGTAAATGATGCTTTTTCATGGCATTTTTATAGATATTTTGTTGTGACACTATTACTCTAATATATATAGGCGCGCGGCTTCTATCGGCACCACGATTTCGCTTCTGGCACCACGATTACTCCCGGCACCCTATAACTTACTTTTGACACCACATTGATTATATTTATTATTTTTTTACTTCAACGCCACAAAAAATTGCACAATTACTACTTATACCACAATTTAAAAAAAATACATTTGAGTCCTTTAATAATAAAAATGGAACAAAAACATCCAAAATTTAATAATTAACACACCTTTCATCCATCTTCTCCATCCACCAACACCATCCATCTCCACCAACATCTCCTTCCTCCCTTCCACCTTCCACCTTCCACCACCCATTCCCACCATCATCTCCCATTTACACACCAAAATCACCACTTCTTGTCTTCCATTCATCATTCAATAATGCCGCCCCCACCCCACCCCACCCTTACCCTCACCCCCACCCCGGATCGTAAATCCTTCCCTCCCCTCTCTTCCTACGCAAATCCATCTCCATTTCTTCCTTCAATCGTAAGTCGACCGTTTAAAAAAAAAATTGAAACTCGCCGGCGTGGTGGTTCAAATCCCTGTGGGTTGAACGGCCGATCCGGCGGAGGCCGTAGTTGTTCGACCGGAGGCCAATGCCCTTGCCCTCTTCGCCATTTCTGCCGCCAAATGCTCAAGTTTGTCTCGTTCCTTGCCAAATGCTTAAATTTGCAGAGGCAGCGGCAGTGGTGGGATTTTCAGCAACGGCGGTGCGATTTTGTGGAGGAGGAATGAGGGTTTCTTTTAATAAATGAAGGAAAAATGTAGTGCTGGGTTTGCAGTGAAAAGGGGGTTTTGTTTTTCAGAGAACGGATTTGAAGCATAGTGGTGTGGTGGTGGTTGAAGAAGGGGAGGGAGGAGATGGAGCTGTTTTGCAGGGGGCTGGTAGATGATGAATTAGGGTTTTTTAAAAGGGAAAATTGTAATTAAAAAAACTTAAGGACTAAATTGTAAAATGTTGAAATTTTATTATTATGTGGTGTCATAATAGTAATTTTGTGGTAAGTTGAAGTAAATGAAAAATAATAAAAAAAAAAGGGTGCCGATAGAAGCCGCATATATATATATATATATATGAAAATTTTATAATACTACTATGATAGAAATTGTATCAAGTGACATACATTACAGCAACTCATTTTTAACCCATCACTCATAATAAAAATGTATTATGTGAAATAGGGTAAAAAGGGAAGGCTCTAATCTGTGACAGTTGGTATAAACTTGCTACAACCCTTGCCATAAATTCTTATATATATATATAAAACCAATGTCAACACTACTGTATTTGATGTCCGTGAGGAAGGTAGTGTCAGCAGCGTCTTTCACCACCGCCCACCGGAGATTAGATCACTGGGTTTCGTTTCACTTCAACCATAAAGCATATACTATCTCTGTAACGCCCCGCTCCCGGATACCGAGCCCTTATCCGGAAGAGAACGTTCGGCGCGTATAACATTAAATAAATCCAATGTTATACACCAGCCTCTACGTCGTCGTATCAAAATTAAAGCAACGGAAGCCCAAAAGGCTCGGGTAAAAAAACTCATAAATGCTACTAGAAAAGAATACAAACCGACTATGGCTGAATTGTATAGATTACAACGACGATCCTCCAAAGGTTACAACGTACGATGTTCTGGAAGTACAAACTTGACTTACAAAAGCCTTAACAGAAGGTACAACAAGTTATTAAAGGAATCTACAACATAAACTAGTACAACCTTTAATAGAAAAGTAAAAGAAGGCATCATCATGGCATCAACGTCATGGAGTCACCATTGAACTCTTCAACGGGCTCAAGGCCTGTTCGTCTTCTCACCCCAAAAGCACACAAAACAACATATGCAATTGAGGTAAGTACAAGGTACTTAGTAAGAGGAAGAAGCTAATGTGTAATTAAGCGTTACAAAGAAAGGTTCATAAAATTATTATTAAGTTATCTTTATGAGACCGACTCAATTCTAGGGTTCACTCCATGTCCATCAACATGTCGTGACTAAACGTTTCTAACTTAACTTATCTTTGTTACATCGGCACTCAAGGACACAATGCATGGTGCTACCCACCACGAGGTATCGTTTGCAACCTATCAGTGGATCACACCGATAGCCACGGGTTAAGACCCGATAGTGCACACGTTCGGCGAAGTCCCCCTACCATTTAGCCGTTTATAGGCCAGCAGAGTTATTCACTTTATATGACCGCCCACACATCGCGATATAGACAAGTGCCTTACCAAGAGTGTTACGATGTTTAGTCTTTTAACTTCACACGTACGTTTATTATTAATTGTTAACTAGCCACCTAAGTATTTTCAAGTAAGCTCCATCACTTCTACTACTCTCTTTCCTAGACCACTAGACACGAATATGGCCTAGCACATACACAGATATTGATGAATACTAATTCATCAAAGCACAAGCCAATCATACTCTTCCGACGGTCCCGAACTTCAACTCCCTTGAAGAGTACATTCGGTGCCGGAACTAAACGCATCAGAAGCTTAATCAAGGCTTGTTCATGTTCATTTAGTGTTATTAGATCAAGGGGTAACATTTAGAATTCATCTCGTGGCTTAAAACAATCAAAATAACATTGAAACAGTGTTGGGGGGGCGCCAACACTTTTGACGTGCGCCAAAAGTGCACCAGAGACTCTTCTAACCTCTCTGTTCAGGTTTGGGGGACGCCAAAGCCTTTGGGGCACGCCAAAATGCACCAGAAAGCTCACAGAACTCTCTGGTTCAGGTTTGGGGCGCGCCAAAAGGTTTGGTGGGCGCCAAAAGCAAGCAAAACAAAGACAAAACACGGTTTTCGCACTCTATCGATTTCTACTCAAACCCAACCAAGTTGGATATCAAAATATACATCCAAAAGGCATCAAAACAAGTTCTAAACATGCTATAACACGTCGTATTATAACAACAACAACTAGCATGAATTCTAACCACAAATCATACCCAAAACACAACCTTAATATCATAAAACATTAATTAAACATTAGGAAGATCCTCTTACTTGATTGAAGCCACAAACCAAAGATAAACTCTACAGCACCTAAACATGCCTCAAACAAGATCTAAAAGATCACAATTAACATGAATTAATTGATGGTCAAAGCTTCTAAACAAAGAACTACGAGACAAAACCCGAGAACATGGATTCATGATCCGTTTCATGAATTCACAGCGGAGAAAATTCGAGTCCAACATACCCGAGAATCGACCCAAATTCTAGTATCAAAACGATCCTCGTCTTCTCACGATTCCAACGGTACTTACGGATTTCAAAACGGATTAACGGTCACGGAGATATGCCCAAAAGTATCTAATTATTTTCTGTTTTCTCTTCTTTTTTTTCTTGATCGAACAAGAATTGGTTTCTATGTTTTCTGACAAATTGTGAAGTAATGGGAGGTTTTATTTTCCCAAATAAAACTTCTCTAACTTCCTTTTTATTTATTTTATTTTATTATTATTACTTATATAAATATATCTTAAAAAATAAGAGTTAAAAAAAAATTAAATCCCAAATTACTCTAAAGGACAAAATTGCCCTTCTTCGAAAATCTGGGATGTTACAATCTCCTTACCGACGGAAACCATCTTCTTCCCCAGTGTTGGCAGTGTATTGTTGAACAACGACGAGGAATATGACGAGCGATAGGAGGATTCCTCCACTCATTTTCTCGCAAATCAGTTACCTTCTTTCACACTGCCCCTTCGTCATTAAGGTAGATGAATTCCAAGTCCTATTCAGGGCTCCGTTTTACTAAAATGCATTCAGCTAGATTTTGTTAATGTCCATCTGCGTATTTGATATAATTTTCAGGTGGAGCAAATGTGGTCCGGATGCAGAAACTCCAGCCTTTGCGATCGTTTCACCTTAGTTATCCCCTTTTGTCTTGACTATATTAAATGTTAGTATACTAATTTATATTTTTTCTTCAACATGGGAATTTCAGTTTGGTTAGAGTTTTGATTTAATTTGTTTCTCAAATTTATTACGCTGCAAAATTTATGAAAGGGGATGTGATATACGATGCTCTCTATCCACTGGCACCGCCGGATGTAATTTTTGGCCCTGAAGATGAGAATTTTAGGCCGTATCATGGGTCTGCTGAGACCAAACCTGCTAAAAATGCTCTGTCGGATTGGAATAGCCGAGACCCTACCAGGCTTTTGTCGCTTATTCTTGAGCTTAGGTGTGGATTTTTACTTTTTTTTTAATTTATTTTTTTGCGTTGTTCTCTTGCAATGGCTTAGAATCTGTTGTGTTTTCCTTTTAGGGATTTGTACATTGAGTATCAGAGGAAACGCGTCGAACAAGTTGATGATGAGCGTCTGAAATTTGAAATCAGCACCATGCCTGCTAGGGAGGTGAGAATCCCTTTCAAGTACAAATGAACTGATATGGAAGTGTTATCTTGCCACCAGGATGATGAGAATCAGCATCGGTTCCTCAAATAAATATTTTGAATAAATATCGGTAACCGGCTTGTGTGTTTTGCAATTATAAGGTAATAGAATCGAATGAAATTTCATTCCAACGGATGAAAAATGTCAATTTTTATTAGTTACGAAAATTGATGGAATGAGATGGAATGGATGAAAGTCGACAAAAAACCTGAGTTTTTTTGGGTAAGAGTGAGGTGGGGTAGAGTGGGGGTGTGGTAAGTTGTGTGTGGTCGGGTTATGTACGGTAAGATGGGTGGTGGGTGGGTGGTGAGAAAGGGTTGGGTAGGTATGGTAAGGTGGATGGGGAAGTGTCGGGTTGGGTAGGTTCTACCCCTCTCACCCCACTTCACCACCTACCCTACCTTACCTTTCGCACCCACCCTACCACTTTCCCTACCAATCACTCGGTGTGTCACGTATTTTGGAATTTGTTTCATTCCATTCCGTCATGTTTCAAGTGCAGTAATGGGATGATTTCATTCCATTCATATGAATTCATTCCATTCCACTCCTGCGAAACAAACGTACCATAAAGGTTGTCTTCATTTGTTAGTACCTCTTTCCTTTTGTAATTTCAGCTTCAGCATGTTCGCTCTCACTTCCTATTTCTTGAAAACATATATTGTGTTGGACTTGTTAAGAAGGCATAGAAAGGCATCTTCATGCTAACATTGTTGATCACTATTGCCATCAAGTTTGGTTGTAATTGTTCACCTTGTCATGTTATGTCTTGCTATAATTTTCTATGTATAATTTTTTTCTTCAAACAACTATAGTATTTCAACAAAACATTCTCTTGTATTTCAACAATGTCACCAGGCCATGGATTGAGATGTCAGACATTCTTTTTGGCAATGCAGCTGAGTCATTGTTGGACCCTTTTAGTGAAAATGGATCCTTTGGAAATACTTTCCTTTCATGTTTCATTCCTTGTTGTAATCATGTGCAATGGACAACGTTTTCTTTCTTTCCCTTAGCACATTTCCATCTCATTTTACGTCAAATGCAGACTACTGTTTCTCTTATTTGTATTTATGCAATAGATCAGCTATTACTAATTCTATATAGCGGAGGTATTTACCAAAATCTTTATTCTTGCAGGGAAGGGAAATGTGCAAGCTTTCAAGTCTTGACAAGGTATATAAAGGCTAATAGTTCTTTTAGAAAAAGGATCTATGCAAAAGCTAAACAAACTAACAAAGTACAGTTTCATCTGTCCATTGCACTTGTGTTCAGGGGGAGGAGGTCAAGTTTGCTGTTCCTTTACTAGATATGGATTTAAGGAAACTGATTGTTGGAACCACCTGGCGGCATCAGCCAAAAATATATTTGCAGGTTTTTTTTAATTTGTCTACTTCTTAGTATGCTGTACATTTCGTTGTCGCCCTTCAAGTGCTAACGGGTTTGAGGTGATGTTGTAATCGCAACCTTTCAGTTGTGGCTAGGTTTTATAGTGATTTTTGTTAGGGGTGGCTAGGTTCTCTAGCGCTAAAACATGTCATTTTAAACTCTGTAGTTTGTAGTCGTACTGTACTTCTAAGAGGTTGTGCTCACAGTTGTTGAGGCAATTGCCTAGGCGAGAGGCGAGTTGGTGTCGCCTGGAGTTAGGGCCAAGCAAGCAAAACGGTAGGTGATTGCCTAGGCCAACTAATCATCACATTTTGTTCTCTTTTTGATCGCATTTTCTTGCCTCGCATTAACAAAAAGTTTTGAAGATATTTCTTTAGCGAAATTTGGGAAATGCGATTACATACTAGTCTCTCACTTCCATGTACAAGTGATCAGAAACAATGTCTGATTAACCAAAAATGTATTACTGCTCATACATTTTTCTTGTTATGAGAGAGGCATTCTGTCACATGGTTTTACAATTAGTTCAATGGACTTACACTTATGTTTAGCTTTATAAAACTTTCATTGACCCTTATGTTCGACGGTGAGAGGATACGTGCTTATGTTTTCTGGCATTCTCATACAAGATCATCAATATTTAGAAATGTGGGAGAGGTATCGCTTGGGGTTGCTAGGCGTCGTCAAGGTGACCAGGCGAACCCTCTTCGCCTTGGCATCGCGTAGGTTAACAACTATGGGTTTGCTTATACTGTTAGACAACGCTTGCAACGACATTTAGTCCATCATTTTGCTTATGTGGCCCAACTATTTGCCATATTATGTGAATATTTTGGGAAAAAAATCTTGTCTCTCCCATTATTCATTCATTCATATAAACAGGAGTTGAAAACACAAATAAGTGAGAATACAAGATATGATCACTTTAACATCGGGGTTCCAAATTCAAGAGCAAGAAATATCGTATCATCCTTATCTAACGATAACAACCACTCATTCATATCTCTATCCTTATCTAATGATAAGGACTACTCACATATCTCTATAACTCTCCTCTCAATTCGGTGCATGAATATCAAAGGTGAGCTTTACGAGCTAACTCCATAAGAGACGAAGATTATGGTTCTTGCCTTTCAATAGTAATGTCAATGAAATGGATGTGTGGAAATCAGAGTAGCTATTATTAAGGAAGAGCAAATTTTTAGGATACCAAATATTGCTATTAGTTAGAGATTTTCTTGTAACGATTATAAATGTGTTAATACTCTTTAAATAGTATTAGTGAAAGGTCTAGTGATTTAGTGAACAGTAAAAGCGACTTGGATTAGAATTGCTAATAACAAGATTAAGGCCTAAGACATATAAAATTAACATGTTTAACAAGCTAAACATCACACCCTTGACCCTTCATAACATAATTCAACATTCACCCTCAAGGTTGGTTGTTTATGTTGATGAAGCCAAGCTTGGAGTGAAGATGTTTGAACACTTGATTGGAAACAGCCTTAGTGAGAATGTCCGCCACTTGTTCCTTTGTAGTCACATGAATTAGAGAGATGTCATTATTGTCCACTTTTTCCCTTTGAAGTGCCTATCCGCTTCAACATGCTTAGTCTTATCATGATGAGTAGGATTCCCAAAGCAATATACGAGTTGAGATGTCACAAAGAATTTGAATTGGGTTAGGGCTTTTGATGCCTAATTCGGATAGAAACCTTTTGACCCAAATCCCTTCACAAATACCAGAGCAAGTTGCCTTAGTTCGATTTAACATGTTTTTGCTTCTCCAGGTAGCAAGGTTTCCCAATACGTAGGTGCAATATTTTGATGTGGACCTTCT
The DNA here is from genome assembly GCA_036785695.1 of Gentiana straminea. Taxonomy (NCBI): domain Eukaryota; kingdom Viridiplantae; phylum Streptophyta; class Magnoliopsida; order Gentianales; family Gentianaceae; genus Gentiana; species Gentiana straminea. Next base: position 2,408,418 of record JAVUPR010000407.1, read on the forward strand.
GTCAGATATTGCACATGCATAATCTGAATTACTGTAGATTTCTATCTCCCTTGAGTGATTCTTCTTGAATAGGAGTCCTTGACCTGGATTCTTCTTTAGGAATCTCAACACCCTATCAACTTGCATATTTCTTTCAATAGGCTTCTAAGGGTTGTGCATGAATTGGGCGATTAGACCTACTACAATACATATGTCAAGTCTAGCGCGTGAGAGATAAATTAGCTTTCCCACAAGCCTTTGATATCGCCCCTTGTCAACAAGAGGGCTATCACTTTCCTTTCCCACTTTAAGACCGGGTTCAACAAGGTTGTCTGTTTGGTTTACAACCAAGCATCCTTGTTTCCTTTAGAACATCCAGATTATATTTCCTTTGGGTCTTTATTCTGGCAATTTCCATACCACTGAAGTACTTTGGATTTCCTAAGTCTTATTTCAAATTCTTTGGCAAAGGCCTCTTTTATTTTTTTGATATCCTTGGTATCATCCCCCGTGAGGATGATATCACCCATGGACTATTATGACAGTGATTTTCCCAGTATTGTTGGTCTAGTGAACAATGTGTGATCAGTATGACAACGATGAAAGCCATTTTTTATCATGGAGTTGGTAAATCTCCCAAACCAAGCCATAGGAGACTGTTTGAGTCCATATAGGGATTTCTTGAGTTTGCACACATCGCCTTTCCTTCCTAGGTTTTCAAACCCAGGTGGTAGGTGCATGTATACTTCTTCCTTTAGGTCCTCATCAAGAAATGCATTCTTAATGTCTAGTTGAGTCAGAGACCAATCCAAGTTTACAACTATGCTCATAAGGATTCTTAAAGTGTTTAGTTTGCCACAAGGGCAAAGGTTTCATGGTTGTCAATCATATAAGATTGAGTGAAATCCTTGGCCACAATTCTTGCCTTGTACCTGTTGAGTGATCCATCAGCATTACACTTCACAGTGAAAATCCATGTACACCCCACTGGGTATTTTCCCATAAGGAGTCTAGTGATGCTCCATGTTTCATTTTTTGTAAGAGCATTCATTTCCTCCTTTAGGGCAAATTTCCATTCTGGAATATTTATAGCTTCATGTACATTTTTAGGTATTTGGACAATGTCCAAATTACTTGTGAATGCATGAAACTTTGGTGATAATTGATCGTCGAACATAAAGTTGTATATGGGGTGAGAAGTACAACTTTTTGTCCCTTTCCTTTGAGCAATATGCCTTTGATCACGAGTGGCTTTAGTTTCAGGTAACACAATGTCATCAAATTCTTGATGATCAGAATCATGAGCATAAGGAGTTTGGTGAGCAGTGTTAAGTTCTTAGTAGAGTTCAGTACTGTGAAGGGCAACATTTTGAGACAAAGCCTTTCTTTTTCTTGTGTAAATAATAATGTGAGGCTCAGTCTCATAGGTCTGATTTTCCTTGTTGCAAAAGGCCATTTCCCTCGTCCACATGGCCTCTCCGTCCCGACCCGACAAAATGGTGAGGAGGTTACTCATGATGACTTAGTGGCCCCTTAGGTGGGAGGACCAGGATCTAGTGCCCACAAGGAGTCACTTTATTTTCAGAGCTGACTCTCACACTGTGGCTGCCGGGATTCGATCTTGCGTTTCTTGGTGCAATTTGTCACCCGGGTACTAACTGAGCTACCCACGCGGGTTAGAGGTTATGGGTTCAGCAGGATCATTGATGCTTTGATCATGTTCTTCACCTCCCGTGTTATGAGGAGGAGTATCTTTTTGACTTGATCATCATATATGGATTCTTCAAGGTTCCATGTTTGATAATAGTCGATAATGTCCCCCCCTGAACATCAGAGTTGTGAAAGAGTTGGCTTTCTGCAAAAGTGACATCCATGGAGTTGTATAACTTTAGTGGAAGGGCGGTAACATTTGTACCCCCTTTGTGTGGATGAGTATCCCACAAATATACATTTGACATATCGGGATCCGGCTTTCCTATGTTTGGGGGTGAATGTGCACATAGCTATTACGCCCAAACACTTTCAAAGGAATATATGTCATCAGCGAGACTCGGGATAGTGCTTTTTCAAGATATGGATAGGGGTCTAAAAATATAGAATCATTGAAGACATTCTAGTGATGAGGACCATGAGGTAGGTAGCTGCCAGGTCAGCTTCCCCCATAAGAACTTGGGAACATGCATATGGAACAACACACTTCTGGCAACTTCGAGAAGATGTTTATTCTCCCACTCTGTTGGGGGGTATCCGCACATGTGGTCAAGTGAACAATCCCTTTCTCATTAAAGAAAGAAGTGAGGGTTTTGTCAAAATGCTCTTTCCCATTATCAGTTTTTAGTACTTTAATTTCAGTACTAAACTGAGTTTTTACCATGGTGTAAAAAGCCTTGAAGATTGAGCGAAGAAAGAGCCAGGTGACCATATTGTGGTCATCAATAAAGCTCACAAACCACCTTTTATTAATGATGTTCTTTTGTTAAGAAGGCCTCCATATGTCACACTGTGAATCACAAAAAAAAGGCTTAGAGGGTTGATAATTTTTTTTGGAAGACATGATCCATTGTGTTTAGAAAATTGACATATTTCATCAAGCCAATATTTGAGATGTATTAGATTATACGAGTTAGTTCCCGGAAGTGAACATGACTGAATCTATTTATATAGGTTACCGTAGTTAAAATTGTGATTTTAAAGTCATCATGGTAAATAATGATACGATAATGACGAACATTGATACACCCGTATATCTTGTGTTGGATTATTCTTTCATGGGTATTTTTATAGGGTATGCACCAAACAAAAAGGGATACTAGTGCTTAGTACCAAGTATCAATAAGATCTATTACACATTGGACGTCACATTCTTTGAAAATCAACCATTCTTTCCCACCATTGTGCTTCAAGGGAAGAATAGAAAAGAACCACAACCGTGGAATTGGGATTCAGTGAGATGAACCAACGACACCACAAAAGCCACCTGAAATCACTCTAACTTCCTTGCTTTATCTCAAAGATTGCTCTCAACAACTCACTGAAACACCCGAATCAACACCTGAATCTACTCTATCTCAAATTTACCCCAAACACCTAAACTTCCCCGAGGACGCCGTCCGTAAATATACTGCACAAGGACCAGGACAACTCGCATAGAGACAACTTGACCTTGAACCAACTCGGGGGCAAATCGGTCTAGAAAATGTAAAAGGGACGTGTGATTCTCAAAAAAATCATGTCTCGATTTTCAAAATATGTACGATATCGATGTAGTATCAAACACAAATCCGGATTTGAATTTGTCAATTGCCATAAGAAAGGGGGTGAGAACATGCACTCAACACCCTATGAGTAATCACTTATCATATGCAAAGTTGTCATCTAGATACGAGGCTTGTGTGACAACCCTAGATGCCGTCCAGATTCCAAAATCAGTTCATGAGGCTCAAACAATTCTAGAATGGAAAGAAGCCACTCTTGAGGAATATAGTGCCCTTGAAAATAACCACATCTGGAGTTTGTGTGTACTACCACCAGGAAAACAGACCGAATGGAGCAAATCAAAAGGTAGATGGAGGCATTGACACAATCCTATGATGTTCACTGCCAAAAAACTTTTGCTCCAGTAGCCAAACTCAACATAGTGCGAGTTCTACCATCTATAGCTACAAACCAAGATTGGCCTTTGTTTCAAATGGACGTCAAGAATGCATTTCTAAATGGAGAGCTAACTGAAGAAGTGTATATGGATATACCACCAGGCTTTAAGACTCCAACTACAAAAGAAAAGGTATGTAAGGAACAAGTCTTTGTTCCGTCTTAAACAATCTCCAAGAGCATTGTTCCACAGGTTCAAACAGGTTTTGAAACAAGATGGATATTCTCAGTCTCAAGCAGACCACACATTGTTTATGAAACATTTCCCAGATGACAAGATGACAGCTTTGATAGTCTACATTGATGAAATATTGATGGTTGGGAATCATGAGAAAGAAATGACTAAGCTCAAGTTCCTATTTTCTAAGGAATTTGAGGCGAAAGATCTCGGCGAACTCAGATATTTTTTGGCAATTGAGGTAGCACGCTACCTTACCCCTCTAGTATGATGTCTTTTTCTGCTTCTTTTTTTCATTTAGTGCACTCTTTTGTCTGGGGTCCTGCATGATAGCTGAACCGTTATGTGACATGGTCGAATATAAGGAAGTCTTGGATGCTCTCCCTTTGTGTCTTGGGATGCCAATTGGGATTGGTGGATCGGGATGTTGATCCATTTGTAAGATCATTTGTTAGGCCAAATCCAACGTCTTCATTGCCTCTTGATTGAGCTATTTCTACATTTGGAACATTCTCCCGTGATCAGAGAACATTTGTATCACAGAGAAAGTATGCTTTGGATCTTCTTACAGAAACGGGAATCAGAGCCTATGGGAGTTCCAATAGATCCAAATTGTTGAGAACCGATGGAGAACCTGTAGCAAAGGGCAATTTCAGAGGCTTGTTGGAAAACTCATCTATTCTACTCACACGAGACCCGATATTAGCTTTTTGTCGTAAGTATTGCAAGTCAGTTTATGAGTGGTCTTTCAAAGACTCATATGGAAGATGTTTTTCTTTTTAACATACTTAGATACATAAAAGGTGATCCTGAAAAAGGTTAATGTTTACTAAATCTCTTAGTCGAGCTATTCAAGTGTACACCGATGCTTATTGGGCGGGGTCACAAGTCAATCGAAGATCAACATCCGGGTATTGTTAATATGTATGGGGTAATTTAGTAACACGAGAGAAGCAAGAAACAACCGTCGTCGCTAGAAGCGTGCGAGAGATCGAATTTCGATCACTAGCAATTGAAATTTGTGAAGGTATCTGGCTAAGGAGATGAAAGCGAGAGCTACATTTGCATGTATCTGGACCTATAAGTATGATGTGTGACAATCAATTAGTGATATCTATCGCTAAAGATCCAGTTCAATATGATCGAACAAAACATATTGAAATTGATAGACATTTATCAGTGAAAAGATTGAGGACCAGACTAGCAGTGGACGGCGGCACTCAATAGGCTTTGGGTCAAGTGACCCCCAAACCAAAATAAGAAAGAAATTTCAATGTATTTTTTTGTCACTTTTTGAAAATTTAATAACTAATATGTACTAACTGACCCGCTAAGTTTTTATCGTCGTCTTTCCTTTCTTCATCAACCTTGACTCCAATGAATGAATTTAATTGAGCTGGCCGCTCAATTTTAAGTGGTCCATCGGCATCATGCGTAAATGAGATTTTGTGATTGTGGAAATGAACAAATTTTTTTTGTTAATTGTGAGAGTGAACATGACTAACGGTCAAGGATAAAGCATGAGAAAGGTCTCCGGGTAGAGCGGGAGTTGTTGACCAATAAACATTTTCAAAAATATGTTAAAAGGCTTAAACAATTCAAAAGAACTATAGCAGAAAAAAAAAACTGGAAGAAGAGGGGGAAAGCGGTTACCTTGATCAAGCCAATGAACCCCCACCCGGGCATAAACTGGAGACCTTTACAGAATGACTGTAAACCATGTTAGAAATACACATATGATGAGAGAATGTTGGAGAGTAAGTGTTGTCTCTCTCTTTATTCTGTTTAGTGAAATGGAATAATTACATTAAAATTTAAAAGTGGAAAGGATTACAACGCAGTCCAAAGAATATCCCAGTCTTGAATAATGGCTCTAGAAAGCTATGTAGGATGGGGCGATAGGTATATTGTTAACACACCCCAGACTTTCAATAGAAGACAAGGACAGTGCTCTTCTTTGCATGCAATCACCAAAAGTCCCTTACTCCGACATACTGATTCTTATGGATCAGGCTGTGATCATCTGAAAATGGTACTTGCCTTTTTGATTTATTGCTAGGGATGTATTTTATGTAGAGTTCTTTTTATTGATTATCTGCCATAAACTCATGCTGATTTAGTTAAGGTTAATGTAACATCCATTGCTGCCTGTAGGTTATCTATCCTGTTGGCTTAAAATTTCCATCCTCTGCCCCCGGTGCACCACGACCGAAATTGGTCTCACCTTCTGAGTTGAAGTCTTGGGTTTCCATTGACGATTTTAGGTTGCCCACGTGGTTGGACGGAATGTAAGTTCTCAGTAACACATGGTAACTGCAAATCTACTTTTCTTAATAAGGTTGGTTCGAATGTAAGTTTATATAGAATTTAAGAGAAGATAGCAAATAAAAGGGAGTTTATTGCTTAGTTAAACTTCACCATTATTACAACTATTTATAGATAGAAAAAGGGCCATTCAGGCAGCACTACTAACGGCTAGAAAGCTCTAACGGCTATAATATTAAAGTAATATTAAGCCTTAGAAAGTAAAAAGAACTAATAGCTAGGAATAGCAACAAGATACCCTAGTATAAATACAAGATAAAACCAAAGACTATAAAAAGTGAACAGTAACGTGTACAGTAAATCCTGCAACAGTGTAGACAGTGTTCATCTTTCCATACTCCCCCTCAAGCTTGGTTGGAAGATATCAATGAGACCAAGCTTGCTAACACAAAACTGAAAGGCAGCCCGAGGAAGTCCTTTGGTAAAAACATCAGCAACTTGCTTCTTTGTTGGAACATAGGTTAGACAAATACTTCCATCATCCAGTTTTTCTCTGATGAAATGTTTGTCTATCTCAATATGCTTGGTCCTGTCATGCTGTACAGGATTATTAGCAATATCAATAGCAGATTTGCTGTCACTATAGAGCTTCATAGGTTGAATAATGCTTTGTTTGAGCTCTCTTAGTACTCTCCTTATCCAAAGAAGCTCACAGATAGCAAGAGCAACAGCTCTGCACTGCTTCTAGAAACCACAGCTTGTTTCTTGCTTCTCCATGAAATAAGGTTATCCCCAATGAAGATGCACCATCCTGAAGTGGATCTTCTATCAACTTTTGAACACCGCCCAATCAAGCATCAACATACCCTTCAATAGTCATTTTAGAATCTGACTTGAAAAGAATGCCCTTTCCAGGATTCTCTTTTAGGAATTGTAGGACTCTGAAAGCAGCCTTCTGATGCATTTTTCCAGGTCTGTGCATGAATTGGCTGATTTGACTGACAGCAAAGGAGATGTCAGGCCTTGTATGGGCTAGGTAGATCAGCCTTCCCACCAACCTTTGGTACCCTTCTTTGTCAACCGGATCGGTGTCATCTCGCATTGGTAAGAGCAACGAGTTGTCAATAGGAGTAAAAGTAGGTTTACACCCTAACATGCCATAGTCACTTAGAAAATCTAGGGTGTATTTTCTTTGATTAACAAGGATGCCTTGGTCAGACCTAGAAATTTCCATACCAAGAAAATATCTAAGTTGACCAAGGTCCTTGATATCAAACTGAGATTTAATATAAACTTTCAGAATTTCAATTTCTCTATCATCACTACCAGTGATGATTATATCATCTACATAAACAAGGAGGATAACAACTCCCTCTCCCTTCAAATGCTTGTAAAATAGGGTATGATCAGATTGAGCATGAGTGTAGCCACCCCCTTTTATAATATTGGAGAACTTAGCAAACCAGGCCCTTGGTGACTGTTTTAATCCATATAAGGATTTTAACAGTTTGCAGGCCTGATTTTTGCCAAACTCATGTTCAAATCCAGGAGGTGGATACATAAACACTTCCTCTTTGAGGTCACCATTCAAAAAGGCATTTCTCACATCCAATTGGTAAAGAGGCCACTTGTTAACAGAGGCTAGGGACAGAAGGATCTTCACAGTATTTAACTTTGCTACAGGAGTAAAAGTTTCTGTGAAATCAATGCCAGGAGTTTGTGTAAAACCCCTAGCAACAAGTCTGGCCTTTAACCTGTCAACAGTCCCATCAGACTTATATTTAGCACAAAATACCCATTTTGATCCAACCATTTTAGTCCCTTTTGTTACGGTGACCTTCTCCCGGTGTTGTTCTTCCCGAGAGCCTTAAGTTCATCATAAACAGCAGCTCTCCAATTAGGATCTGCAAGAGCCTGAGTGATGTTCCTAGGAATAACAACATCATTCAAATTAGTCAAAAAGGCTTTGTAAGGTTCATTTAGAGCAGCATAGGAGACAAATCTCTCTACAGGATGTTTAGTGCACTCCCTGACCCCTTTTCTGAGGGCAATAGGAGTAGGCACTTGATGATCATTAGTACTTTCATCCTGGAGGGGACTGGAGATCTCCTCAGATGATTCATTATCACAATCAAGACTGTCTTCATCAGTAATCATTTCACTTTCCACAGGGGCAGGAGTAGGATCAGTGAGAGGGACAGGTACTGAACTTGATTTGGAAGATTGCATTCTTCCTTTCCTAGTATAAATGATGACATCCTTTTGTACAGCTCTCAGGGATTTCCTTATCGGGCTCGGACTTACTTCCCGGTGATTACGGGCTCTAACTCGGGTTACGGAACAACGGGGAAAGTGCCCTCCACTTCCCGAGAAGAGTCATAATCACAAGTGGTCATAGAGTCCTTAGGATAATAAGGAATTCCTTCAAAAAAGGTAACATCAAAAGTAGTGTAGACCTTCCTTTTTATAGGATCAAAACATTTATACCCCTTTTTTGTTGAAGAATAGCCAATAAAAACGGTTTTTATAGCTCTAGGATCCAACTTACCCCTTACTGGGGAAAGATTATGAACAAAGGCTACACATCCAAAAATCTTCAGTGGTATAGAAGATACCAGCTGAGATTCAGGATACAAGTCTTTGAACATTTGTAAGGGGGTTTTAAAATTAAGGATTCTAGATGGCATTCTGTTGATCAAAAAAGCAGTAGTTAAAACAGCATCTCCCTAATAGGATTTAGGGAGATTCATTTGAAATAAAAGAGCCCTAGCAACATCTAACAAGTGCCTGTTCTTCCTCTCTGCAACTCCATTCTGTTGGGGGGTATTTGTGCATGAAGTTTGATGCACAATACCTTTCTCAGAGCACAGAGGAGTTAACACAGAGTTTAGATATTCAGTGCCATTGTCAGATCTTAGGATCTTTATACAAGTTTGAAATTGATTTTCAACCATAGATACAAAATTTTTGAAAATAGAAGGCACATCAGACTTTTGTTTCATCAAAAAAACCCAACACAACCTTGTGTGGTCATCAATAAAAGTTAAGAACCATCTATTACAACTAAGGTTTGGAACCTTTGAAGGACCCCAAACATCACTATGTACTAATGAAAAAGGAGAAGAACTCCTGTAAGGCCTAGGTTTAAAAACAGAACGTGTGTGTTTGGAGGGCTCACACACTTCACATTTAAAAAACTTAGGATCCTTGTTACAAAATAATCTAGGAAAAAACATCTTCAAATAAGCAAAATTAGGATGCCCTAGTCTTTGGTGCCACAAAAGGATGTCATTATCAGTATCAACAGCTTTATACACAGAACTAGAAGGTTGGCATTTGAAATAATAGAGACCCTCATCAAGTTCAGCACTGCCAATCTTCACTCCTGATCCCAGCTCCTGAAATTCACAGTGAGTAGGGTAGAAATTAGCAATGCTATTAGTGTCAGTGGTAAATTTGCTGATGGATAGCAAGTTACAAGTAAGGTTTGGAACATGGAGGACAAATTCAAGCCATATATCCTTAGATATTTGGATCCTCCCTTTTCCAGCAACAGTAGAGACTGTTCCATCAGCAATTTTAACTTTGTGCTGCCCATTAGAGGGGTGATAGGTAGAAAAAAGAGTGTAGTCCCCTGTCATGTGGCTGGATGCACCAGAATCCACAATCCAAGGGACAGTACCTTCATGAGCTACTCCACTAGTAGAGGTATGGGACTGCATCAGCTCTTCCTTCCTTCCAAAGAGTTGGTTCAGAATATCCAGCTGCTCCTTAGAAAAAGGTTGAGATGTAGAAGTATAAGCTTGTTTCTGATCAGCCCCTGGAGTGGATTTCTTTGTTGGCTGAGCTCTAAGAGGTTTACCATGTAACTGCCAACAATTTTCTTTATTGTGCCCCTTTTTCTTACAATGATCACACACCAATAGAGTCCTTTGATCAGTCTTTTTCTTGCCAAACATGGCATTTTCAGAACTTTGAGTGATAAGGGCAGATTGTTCTCCAAGAGGAGTAGGATGGCTACCCATCACTCCTTTCCTACTTTCTTCATTTCGATGTAGGCAAAGGCCTCCATAGTATTTGGTAAAGGCACTTGGGACGAACCCTTTCCCTAGTAGCCTCAAAAGACGGATCAAGACCTCCCAAAAATTCAAAAACTCTTTCCTTTTCAAGTAGAGTTTGAAAGGTTAGAGCATCGTAGTGCAAGTCCACTTGACGGCGGAAATCAAGCGATCATATTCTTGCCAAAGTTTAGTTAAGGCACTAAAATATCTAGTGACATCGAGAGAGCCTTGTTTCGGTTTCTAATTGTAGATTTCACCCCAAAAGCCTGGGCAAAATTACCCTTGTTTGAGTAGAAATGTCCCACGAGAATCCCGATTTCTTTGGCGGTAGATGCAAACGAGATGATTATTACCTATATCATCAACCATGGAATTAATCGACCATGACATGACGGTGGCATTCTCTCGTTTCCCATGTGAAGAAGGCATCGCATCTTCTTCACTCGGCATCTTCTTTGATCCGGTCAAGTACCCCATCTTGCCTCTTCCGAGTTACAAAGATTTTCACCGCTCGCTGCCCATTGTCTATAGTTAGACCCATTGAACTTAGCGAGAGGTGATTTGCGAGCTTGGATGCTCTAATCCGAGTCCACCTTTGGAACGATTGGAAGATGTAACGAACTTCGGAGTTCCGGACGAGTTTCCGACATTTTTCAAATTTTGAAAAGAGAGAGAGAGAGAGAAGATTTTAAGAAGAGATAAGAGAGCTAGGCTCCGATACCATATAGAATTTAAGAGAAGATAGCAAATAAAAGGGAGTTTATTGCTTAGTTAAACTTCACCATTATTACAACTATTTATAGATAGAAAAAGGGCCATTCAGGCAGCACTACTAACGGCTAGAAAGCTCTAACGGCTATAATATTAAAGTAATATTAAGCCTTAGAAAGTAAAAAGAACTAATAGCTAGGAATAGCAACAAGATACCCTAGTATAAATACAAGATAAAACCAAAGACTATAAAAAGTGAACAGTAACGTGTACAGTAAATCCTGCAACAGTGTAGACAGTGTTCATCTTTCCATAGTTTACTTGATAAATTCCTTGCGTTTCCTTCCTTACAGTTATTTCAATTTTATGTGATAGGTGCTTGAACCAGTATGTTGCCATCTTGGAAGAAAGGTTGGAATCTCAGGTTAGTTTTATTAGAGCATTTAATGCCATTTATTTGTTACATTTTTACCTTTTCTGAAATCTGTTTTTTTTGCTGTTGCATGATATTATGACAGATTAAAGATGCAGTTTCACTAATTGAAGTTAGAAGAAAGTTTATTACGGCCTTAGTTCCTTATTTTGGAAGACCTGTTGAAGCTGATCGTGTTAGTATCTTTGCAATAGTTTAATAATTGCAAAAATTATCTTATGAGTAAGTCTTAAACTCCATGATTTCTTCGCAGATATTTTGCAGGAGGGGCACATTTTTAGCTTCCTCTGGGACATTTACTTTTCTGGTATTTTCAGCATCCTCTTTGATATCGTTTGTAAAAGCAGTCTATTGTTTTCCTGGAAGTTATACATGTTAACTTGATAATTTATGGGAAGGTTGAGTCATTTTGTAGATTTTGGTCTAGGGATTGATAACGTGACAACTGCGCTGTGGTGTTTGTCATTTAACTAATTTTTCAAAATATCTTTTTTATCTCTTGGTACTTATGGAAATACTCTGACAAATACCGTAAACATACAACACACAAGTCTTTTTTTTCTTTTCTTTTCTTTTCTTTTTTCTCACTAGATGCGGTAAGCTAGTCTGACAAATACAGTACTATCCTAAATATAGTTTCTATTTAGCGCAGCAATCTTAAGTTGTCATTGTTAACAATCACCTCATTAAGCATAATTGGGATTGTTTTGCCTTTTCCCAAATCCATAGATACTTGATTGGGATGCCGATTGAATGCCACCTTGGTGGCATGAAGAGGAAATCAGCTTTCTTCCTATTACTGGAAGGTCTTTGTCTGATGTTTTATTGTTGACTTACCGTCACCATAGATCCTTCATATTATACGGAGCTATTTAATCAGTGTGATATTTTGATCTCAACCAACATTAACAAAGTTATCTTTACCGTTGCTATATGGTCATTCCTATCATATGGAGCTTATTTAATCGGTGTTACCTTGCTGCCCTGGCTTATGAATATTGCTTGTTTCTTGTTCCGCCTTCACATATTTCGTTCCCCAAGCTAGTGTCTTTTTGATGAGAATTTGTAAGAACGGAAGCTTTGATAAGGTGAAGTGAAATAACTTATTATTTCATTAAGAATAGAGCTTAATTATTACTACCTCCGTCCCAAAATGTAATTCCATTTAGTTTTTTTGGTTTTGTCCCATAATGTAAGTCCATTTAGAAAACCAATAAAACGTTTATTACATTTTTTTCCTTTTACCCCTCATTTATTATATACCTACCCACTTTTTACTACTGTGCATTAATGACAATGAAAGGTCATTTTAGACTATTTCACAAAATTAACGACACATAACAAATTTAACCAACTTTCTTAATCTGTGTGAAAAAGTCCAAACGGATTTACATTTTGGGACGGAGGTAGTACAAGAGAGGTTTGGTTGTTTATATATACAACAATTACCCATAAAGCAAAAAAGGGGAACTAGGCGTTGACTGTCAAGTCCCAACGGCTAGTTGGACTTGCAGCCAAAAGCTGTGACCCGATAGAAGGTAATCCATTAGGGATTGAACTAATTACATAATTAGCTAATAAACTATGACTTAAGAGAGAATTAGGAATCAATCATGATGATTAATCCTAACAGAATTTTGGGAGCATCTAGGTATAGTTTCTGATGAGAGTTTTGTGATGTAGGTGCACGTTTCTCTCCCACTTCAGTTCCCCAAGCAGATGCCTAGTTTGGTTCTTCAAAGTTCTCAGGTACAAAACTAGCGTTCTTTTATTCGTAAATGAGGTTTGGTTGAAGTTTCTCCGGTTACTCTTGGTGACAAAACTTTTCTTGCCCTTTTTTCTAATCTTTAATCAAGGTTGCTGACTGTGGGAGGTTCTTTTGCGGAGTTTCCTCAATGAGGAGACTTACTATTATCTAAATCAGAACATGATATGTGGGTATCAAACACACTAGAAACTAGCCCATAAAGAAAGCAGGTCACCACACACACGACAACACACACTCACACACACACCCCACGTGTCGTGTTTTGATTGGATGATAGTGTACCTCCACAGTAGAATTTCCCACTGACTACAGCTAATAAGAAATGTTGTAGCATTCCCTGCGCTCTGTTTGTGTCAATACTGCAAGAATGTGTTTGATGGTTTACTTTTAGTCTTTCCGACTGTTGTCTCCTTTGATTTTCAGCATTTTAATTCTCATAAAACGCCCATCAAGCTGAGCATCTCCAATAACTATCCATGGAGCCCTAGGTGGGAAGCTTCAGAAATGGCTGAGAGGATGTTGTAAGTTTCTAGCTTCACTTGTGGTGCTAATTGTCTCTGTTTGGATCTGGAATGTCTCTTGGCTTAATGATTAATTATGTGTCTGATAATTTCATTTATTATACTGTGAAAAACTTGTGTTTGCAGTGACTTTCTTGTGGAAGAGTGCTTGAACTTCAAGAGGTACTGCAACGAAAGCATGCTTCAACACCGTTAATGATTTTGGAAGATGCATTTTGTTATGTTAATCTTTATGATGATGATGATGATGCATGGTAGTAAATCTGTATCTCCCAGTCGTAGTACTTTTTTTTTTTTTTTTTTTTTTTTTTGTGATAATATATTACATGGAATGGAATAGTTCTTAAGCACTGTTTATTGTGGTGTACATAGAGTGCAGAAGTTTGCAAAGACGCTCATACTGACCCTACTTTCTTACCTCCAACATCGCGTCATGATCCAATGGTGATTCGTAGATAATGTCATACATTTTGATGTTAATTTCGTATGCTCGCTCACTTTGGTGTATTAGCAAAATACACGTGCGGAGCACGTGTTTTGTTTTGTTGTTTTTTGAGCTACACGTGTTTTGTTTAAATACAAAATTTGAAGAATAAGAGATTATGAGTTTTTAGATGCGTGTTTATAAATTTTTATAATACAAAAACGTTAAATAATGTTAACTGTTACGGAATGATGTAATGTTTTCATTTGTTCATTCGATCAATTGGCTTTCTCTTTTTATAGAAATAAAATCATTATTTATCACTCTACAGACACGATCTGGACCGAACTCCGGATTAATCGGAACAGTTGGTTCCGGATAATTTAGCTTTTACATTTATCATTCTTTTAAAGATGATAACAATTTCGTATTATTGAATCATGCACGTACTTGACAAGTATTGGGAACGGGTGTATCTTTAACACTATTTTTTTGATAAGGTATCTTTAATATAGTAGGAGTGTTTATGATGAAAAAATAATTAATATGCAAATAAATATTTCGATAAAGAACCAAAACAAGATATCATGCCACAGCCAACATAATTATTTTCAAAAAATCCGTATCCTTTAATTCTTTACTTGATTAAATGTGTATTCTAGTATTTATTTAAATTTTATTTAGTCATGTTAAGATTTTTTTTATTAAAGTCATGTTAAGATTGTGTTTCCTTTCACCTTAAGTCTCTATTCACATCAAAACTCATATTAGTTTAATTTTAGAAACAATATTATCTCAATAAATTAGAAACCTTAATGTGTTTGCCAACTCAAAATAAAAATAAAAAATAGCGTATTCTCTCAATTTTTATTCACATAGAAATCCTTGTAAAACCATGGTGGGTAAGAAGTTATGTTGTGCTTGCCACATCAAGAAGTTGAGTTTCCCCGTCCTCTTCAACTGCAAAATAGTTGTTCAGATGCGATCTCCCACAATCGGATCATGGTCTCATAGGAGAGAGTAACCCTTATCAACATAGTATTTATTCTAGTGACCTGCATCCCGTATTATGGCCACATCACGATCAATACGATCAATGAACCCTTCATTCAGTGCAAGTGCAACCAAACAAATGCTCTTCCAGGTATAGGATACAATTGCTTTTGGTAGGACAAATGGGTTTCCATATTTTATGACCATGACCCTCACCCAAAGGGATTGATCATCTGTGAGAATTTCCAAAACCAATTTACCCAGAAGGGCAAGAGTTATACTCTGAGGGTCTTTAAATCCATGTCCTACGGCCTTATTCTTTGAACAAAGACTCTTCTGAGTTGTGTAGTGCATTATTCTCTCAAAATGCTCCTCACCCCAAAAGATATTTCTACACAATTTTTCTATCTCATTTAGGACCTCTTTAGGGATTTTAATGGAATGCATAGTATAGCAGGGGTGAGTGGCCAAGGAATTCATAATCAACAACATTCTTCCTGCTCTTGAGAGACTATTGATTTTTCCGCTAGAATTTCTTTTCTTCATCTTATCTGCAATATATTCAAAAGTTTCATTGGTTGTTCTTGAACGAATTAAAGGCACACCCAAATAGGGTCCCAAGTCATCAGTGAGTTGTATATTCTTGTTCTGGCTAAGGAGAGTTCTCAATTGATGTTTGGTATTTCCGGAAAAATGAATTCTAGATTAGGAGGAGCTCACTTTTCGACCCGAAATCTTGTAGAAGTTGTCAAAAACGGCTTGATAGTCTTGGCATGGGCTATAAAAGCTTCTAAAAACAAGATCAAGTCATCTTCAAAGAACATGTGTGAGAGAGAAGGGGACCGAGGAACTAACTTTCTTTGGTTTCCACTAACCCTTCGAACAACCTTGTCAATGAATGTGCTCAAGGTTTCCATACAAAGAACAAACGGGTAAGGGCAATGAGATCCTCTTTCCTCAATTCTCTTTTGTGTTTGATAGGATCTAGTTTCTTTCCAATCCGGATGACCGAAAGCTTAGTGGTTGCATAGACATGTTTGTGGTTCCCACTTTTCTTTGGGGTTAAAGGGATCTAGTTTCTCTCCATTCCAAATAACTTAAAGATTAGTGGTTGTCATAGACATGTCTGTAGTCTCCCGTAACCTGCATTTGTCATCACGAGGACTCTAACCTGCATTTTTCACAATTTACTTGTCTAACAATTCTTCATGTGAGGTAATTCATTTTTGTTTATGTGTGTGCTAATCAAGATAACATAATAGACTTGACTAATATGAAGGTAAATGCAATTGATGCCGATGAAGGCATTGAGGTTATTGCATTTTCCATGTTTGTTTCATTACTATATTTTTTTGTTTTTTTATATTCTTGTTGTTTCTTTCTTGTGCTCATGTCTTTGACTGGTGTCTACTGACACCGTCAATCATTACTTGCGTTGATCTCCCATTTAAATAGGTTGATGCGAACGTTTTATGTTCTACTTTGTGTTATATGTATGTATTTTTATAAGAACTAAAAAAGTTCAGCCATATTTACAAGAAATCTTAACATACCATTGCGATTTACTGATATTGGTCTTCTTAAAGTTAAATTGAAATGCAATGACAACTTACATTGACGTAGGATATTGTTAATTGTTATTGTGTATACAGTGACATATGAAGTTAGTTATCTATTATTTGATAAAGTGACTACAATGTTAATGAATATGCATTGATAATGTTGAAACACTTGTCGCTACATATATATTGTCAATGCATCTGCAATTGTCATTGTATTTTCAATTGTCACCGCATCTTCGGATGTCTTTCGCACATTCAATTTTCATTGTATATTCAATTGCCACTACATCATTAAATGTCATTGGAGTTTGAATTGTCCTTTCATCTTCAATTGTCACTGAAGATGCAATGACACTTGATTTGATTTTTCATAAAGTTTCATTGCATCAGTTGTGAACCATTGAAAAAAAATTCAAAATTTCCATATTATATCGGAATAATAACAAATTTATATCAAAATAAAGCAAAACAAAAAATAATGATTGGAGATGTAGAATAAAAGATACGGATCTTAAAAAATAAAGTAGAGAATGTAGTAATTTTTTTTTTAATTTTTTGTCTCACATAATTAATATACATAATAATCACACAATCTCTCCCGTTGATATGACATATGCCTCTTATGATGTTGTTTTTCCAAATCAAGTCCTCTATGATGAGACACTATTTGGTGTGATTAGGGCTTGCCCTATGATGCTTTACTTTTCATTTTTTCAGCTTAGCAGTTGCTAGTGGTAGTCCGGTTCTATTTCCGGTGTCTTCACGGCGTGTGTCCGGTTGTATTTTCCGTTAAATTTATTTCTTAATGAGAATCTTTCGTTTTTGTTAAAATAAAATAAAAAATTTAAAATCCTTTATGTGTTTTCTTAATTTTCTTAATATTTATTCATATTAAATCCGTATTAACTTAAATCTAAAAACCATACTTATCTCAACAAAATTAAAAGCGTTAACGTGTACCTTGGAAAACGTATTTATAGGAAAAGGTCGTAAAGGACGAGTATACATCTTATTTGTGGAAAAAGGACAAGAAAGAAATGCACTGGTTGTAAAGGACAAAAAGTAATGTGATTCCAACATTACCCTTAATATTTATTTTTCTAATTTTAAATGCTGTTTTTTTTCCAGGGATTTAATCAATGCGGTTGAGTAACTGCAAATTAGATACATCGTCCGATTTTCATGCCCCATTTTCAGTCCACTTCTGCGAATTTAAAAAACAAAAGGAAAAAAAAACAGCATTTTCCTAATTACGTCTCTTTCATTCCCAAAGAATTGCACACAATCACCTCCTTCAATACCACTCTTTTTATTTTTGACCATGCTTGAAGGAAAATGTTGTTCTTCAAGCCTGTATATTCCATTACGATCCGGCTGCCATCTCTTCTTCTACCTTTCTGATAATCATCGAGCATTGATGCTCGATGTTGTGTTGTCTTGCTCACGCTTCTTCCGTAGAATCATGAAAGCTGATGTCTTTCCAATCGTCTTCTGATTCGAAGCATCGATTGAACGATCTGATTATCCGGGCCATTACTATGGTGTTTCGATGGTCTGTTAACACGGTCCTTCAAGAAACGTGGTGGTCTACGTTTTTACGGATTCAATGCTCTGATTTGGTTAACGTGGTGGTCTACGTTTCGATGGTTTTAGGGTTGACGATCTAGAGTTCTATTATAAAGTAAAGACAATTGTTGTTTTTTTTTGTTTTTTTGTTGCTAAATCTGAAGATCTTTAAATCCGTTTTCAATTGTATAATGTGTGAAAAAAAGTAATCTTGATTTATTTCGAGTTTTGTTCATGTTGAGTTACATCATAGCTAACCATAGCTAAACCAAAGAGGAGTGTTGTATGTACATGTAATATTTTGTTAGTTCATATGTTTTCTAGGATAGGTTTTGACAATTTTTTTCCCAGGTATTTGGATCGGTGTTTATATACAAACAATCCTAATAGCCATGCAGTAACAATCCTAAGATCCAACTCTACTTTCTCAACGAAATCAAATTAGTCACATCCCAAAAATGTAGTAACAGTGCAACATAATGCGGTTACTCTTCAATACGATGTAGTAACAATAATAAAACCTGTAGCACTAGTTGAAGGTAATGTAGTAACAACGCAAAAAAATGTAGTAACATTTTCATGAACATGTAGTAACAATGCAACAAACTTTAGTTGCAGTCCAAAAATTGTAGTGACAATCCACAAAAATGTAGCCACAATTGACAAAAAAATGTGTAATATGAGCAAAAAATTGTAGTAACCATTTTTCCCTAACACGATCCCATTTGTGTACTAACATGTTATTCTCATCAGACACTGAGAACACTAACATAACAGTTCAAAATGATGTAGTTACAATCCAAGAAAATGTAGTAATCGTACAACAGACAGTATCACTTGTTCAAATTAATGTCGTAGCAATAAAAAATATTAATTACATTATCATTAAGGGTAATTTAGTACATCTCTTCTTTTTTTGTCCTTCTCAACCACTGTCTTTATTTTTTGTCCTATTTTATCATTTAGCATCTTATATTGTCCTTTAGGCCCACCACCCGATATATTTAACGTGTTTTTGTTAATTTTTCATAAAACATGGTAATAGTGTGATTCCTTTCAACCATTTAATTAATTAAGAAATAATATTTCAAGTAATTAATTATTCCTAACAAAAAAAAGTAATTAATTATTATATTTAATAAATTAATTATAATTAGGAAGAAACACTATTAGGGAGAAACACTTTTGGGGAAAACACACTCACACTTTTAATATTTAATAATAATAATAATAAATAATTAATAATAATAATAATAATATAGTAGAGATAGAGATAGAGATAGAGATGTAGACGGTAGTGCAACTGAAACCATCCTTTTCGGATTTCAAAGTCTCAAAACAAAAGCCTGACAGGAGGTCATGAATCATGATACGGCTGCATTAATAGGTGCAGGTGTTTGCTCTTTGTCTGAATTTTACAACCAAAAAAAAAAAAAAATCACATATCACTAATGTCGATTTAGATCCGTTAAAAAAAGCTGTGTTATAATTTATTTTCATTGTCTAAAAAAAATAAAAAGAAAAAGAAATAGAAAAATGAGGGTAAAAGTGGTATATTATTTGAAAAATGAAAATTTCGATGAAATATTCTTTTTTATTTGTCTGAATTTGTTGTTGATGGTTTGTGGAAAACCCCAAAAGATGAACCATATATTTTTAAATCACGAAGGGGCAAAAATTTCATTTAACAAACCATGAGGGATGCCGATCCCGCCGCCAAGCAAGTAGGTTGAGGAAGAGGGGGAGCTGCCAAGCAAGCAGGTCGTCGGAGATGATCTCAGGATGCCGCCAAGCAAGTAGGTCGAACAAGATGATGCCAGACAGCCTCCTACCTTCTCTAATTAAGTATATGTAGCCACCGCCACACTCGAGTTCCATGCTTTACTCAAGCTTTGTATGAGAGGTAAGATATGTATATATACTGATATACATTAATATATAGATTAATTATTTTGATTGATGTTAAGTTTCTTTCTGCTCCAATGGTTTGGGGAGGGAATGTGGTTTGTGGGAGAAATTATTCCCGGTGGGTCCTTACATTTTCCTAGTCCTACCCAATTGTGTTCATTAATTGTCTTCTTGTTTTGCTTTCCTTTTGCTTCACTTCTTTTTTGGGTTTCTATTGTAGATTTCTCATTTACTCTGTATAAGACATCTCATTTACTATGGTATGTCAATATTGTGTGTGGGATATACTGAGCATATGTTTCTACTTGTCAGTTTCTATCTTGATTCTTAAAATTTTTTTTTTCACGGAACTTGATTTGTGTTTCTTCTTGAGAATAAAGAAGCAGATGGAGCTGTCTCCGGTTAAGAACAATGATGGTGATCGGCTCGGCTAAGGCCACGCGTCATACAACCATTGGATAGCCATGGACGGGGTCGGGAATATTTCCTGACCGGAGAGACTGGGACTGACCATGGTCAATTCTACCACCGCAGGACGGTCGGTCTATAAAGGAAGCGTAGAGCGCGATTAGGTCAACCCCTCCAGCAGACCTGAGCGGTCACATACTTATAACATGTATAAACGTGGGGGTTGAACCTAGCCTGAATTAGAGGTATGGTTCGTAACTCAATATTGGAGAATCCTTATCTCCTAGTAATCAGGAGGTCAGATCAAATCCAATCTTAACCGAATCCTTGGAGGATACGGCAAGATTAGGGTTTAGACTCTATATAAACCACTTCAAGAACTACGGCCGACTTGATTCCAGTGAGGCAATTGGATACGTAGGCAGCTCAAGAATAAAACTTGAGTTCAGTCAAAACCCTACAAAAAAACACTATCTCTTCTCTCGTTGCCGGCCGGTGACCGGAAAGCTATCATTAGAAGCAATTGTACCCGTGAATTAATATTTGGTGAAACCCGCCTTCATCATTGGCGCTAGAAGGAGGGCCTTCTACTGATAGTTTCTGAAATAATACAATCACCATGCCGACGAAACAAACAGGGAAGAAGAAGCAAGTTGCACACGGTGACGAACCCGCCATGGCTGGAAAAGATGCCGAGGGACCCCTAAGGGAAAACGCAGGAGAGACAACAGCGGCACCATCCCAAGTGGAACCCCTACCAGATCCCTCACAGCAGGCTCTGGTTGAGGCGTTAACTAACCTTGATACAGCTATCTTCAAAACCATCGTGACAAACGCATTAAAGGTGAGAGGGGAAGACGTCACCGGAGAGACACACACCAAGGAAAATCCAGTCGTGGACGAAAAAGAAAAGGCCCTCATCT
Organism: Gentiana straminea; assembly: GCA_036785695.1. Classification (NCBI taxonomy): domain Eukaryota; kingdom Viridiplantae; phylum Streptophyta; class Magnoliopsida; order Gentianales; family Gentianaceae; genus Gentiana; species Gentiana straminea. The sequence continues at coordinate 2,429,769 of JAVUPR010000407.1, forward strand.
TTTCACGAGAAGAGCGTGTCGAGGCTGTGTCCACCAGTTCTATCCCAGGTCGGAGAGAAATTAAAGAACAAGCTAGAGACGCAGCCCGAATCGAGCTGGATGCCATCATGGGTAAAACTCCCTTTTCTTTTGAATCTCCTTTCACTGAGCAGGTTGAAAACTACCCCCGACCCCAAGGATTTAAGATGCCAAAGATGGAGCCCTATGATGGGACAAAAGACCCTAATGATCATATGCATCAATACCTGACGCATATGACCCTATACAACGTGGCCGATCAGATGAAGTGCAAAGCGTTTCCTGCGCTATTGACCGGTCGGGCTCGGGAGTGGTTCAGGAAACTACCACCCAAGTCCATTAATGACTTCACTACGTTAGCCAGGAAATTCATGCATGCCTTCATCACAGCACGCCCGTTCCAGAGAACGCCACTCATCTACTTACATTGAAGCAAAAGCACGATGAAAGCGTGTTGCAATTCCTAAAAAGGTTCAACGAAGAATCGAGGCAAGTACAAGGGGTCGATGAACATCTGATAGTTACATCCTTTATAGCAGGGCTACGTGAGGGTCGTCTATACGCCAAACTCAACAGCAAACCCCCACTATCTATGGAAGATTGCGTAGAAACGGTCTTCAAGCACTTCCAGGGGGAAGAAGCCAACAGACTCAAGAGAGAACAGGAAAAGGCAGATCCTAAGAAAGGAAAGATGGCACGACAACCAGAGAAGGAACGAAAACAAGTATGGGACAGGATGACCTCCCCCATTACCGACAGGCTCTGAAAGAAGGGAGCTCTCCAAGACAGAGACTTGGTTCCATTAAATCGATCCCGCGAGCAGGTGCTCACCTTAATGGAAAGAAAAGGAATAGCGCGTACGCCTCCACCTTTGAGAGGACCGGTGGAAAAAAGGGATCAGACAAAATATTGCAAATATCACAAGGATGTGGGTCATGATTCAGAAAACTGTAGAGACCTGATTAGAGACATAGATGCTGCAGCCCTGGTGACGTGGCCTTTTCTAGTGCTAATACCGGTCCTTAACCGACGGTGTATCGGGTCAAACCGTAGTGCTAGTATGGTGAGTCGGAGTATCGTATCCTCGGGGAACTTTGTAATTCTTCTAAGTGTGGTTAAACACCAAAGAGTCGTTATTAACTCAATCTAAATCTCGGTTTATAACACGGATAACTACTATTTTACTTAACATAAAATAAATGCGTAATTTAAAATTTATTCTAATATAATATATATAGATATATAAATATATATAGATATGCATAAGTTGCAAAATATATATATAGATATAAATATATAGATACCAGATATATAATTAGAGAACTAGCCAAAGTTTATATAATTGATTTATACGATCTTTTCAGTGAATGGAATGTGCTCGATCTTTAGGTTCAATTGAGTAAATGAAACGGTGCACTCCCGAGGTTAACAATTCCTTCTCACATTAGCGTGTGAAATTGTCATATGTCCATTGTCATCGATTCCAAAGTCCACAACTCGTTACGGTTTTTCCGAACGGGTCCCGAGTACGATTCTACCTTTGAATAAAAAGGAGTCATTCCGTTCGTCAAACGGTCAATTTTATTTAAAGGCTCCGGTTGTCAAGGCCGGGCGATTCAACTTTCCGGTTTAAGTTTCAATTAAACTGATGATTTTAACATTATTACGATCTTGAGTACAAATTTTAATAAGATTCATCTTTTAAGACAAATCTGCCCCCGGGTAGGAAACTGGGTTCCGTTGTCACGTTTTCACTCGGCCAATTTTACCCTCCGGTTTTTCTATTAACGAGTTCATAACTTAATTACGAGGCGTCAATTCATAATTAGATTATGAATTCTTTCGAATCAAACTTTATCAATAGGAAAAGATTCAATTAACTCAATTTTATTCAATTTTACTTAGACAACATTCCTTTACCGAAAAGATCGAAATAAAACGATTACATAACTTTGGCTAGTTATTAGATTTAGCCTACTAACATTATACGAAAATAAAAACAAACATAACAAACATAAATACTTTAGAAATTTTACCCGATTACAACGATTGAATCAGAAGCTGTATTCTTCAGGATGCTACAACAACTTCAACAACATTGATCTTCTGATAATTTCTCGAGCATTATAACGATACTACTTTATTTATGGCTTAAGGCCTATATATATACATACTACTACTACTAAAAAGAGGTGAAGAAAATATATTTGGTACCCCCTTATGTGCCTGCAATGCTGCTCTATTTATAGGCAGTTTTTTCCCTTGCCGGATCGATCCGAGAAAGGGCCGGATCGATCCGGGAATAAAAAATATTATCCCAGGATATTCTCTGCAGGGCCACATGCTGGTCTAATCATGATGTTTCCTCGGATCGATCCGAGGTAAATCCGGATCGATCCGGATAGATTTTTTTCCAATCTTAATCCGAAACTTGATAAAATCATAACTTGAGCTCGGATCTCCAAATGACATAATTCAAGATGCGTTGGAAAGCTCTTGAGGAGATCTATAACTTCCATGAAGACTTCTTTTTCAGAAAATGCCTTTTTGATGGGCCATTTGTTCGTCGAAAATATAACTTGATATGGCGTCACGAACCATTGATCCACTTGAACTTTAAAACTCGTGGCACTTCCTTTATTCCTTCAAAAGATATGATTTTACTCCAAAAAGTGTCGTCACTCGGGGTCTTGGTTTACCTAAGATCTGTAAATAAAATACCAAAAATACCCACGTGAATCTGACACGACACTCCGGTTATTAACCCGGTACAAAATTTATAACTTTTTATCATTTTTACTAGATTTTTATAGTATTTAGATTTATTCATAGCTATTAATATTTTATAAGATTATCTGTTATAATTACTTATATTTTATATAAAAAGAGTCGATAACGTATATAAAACATCGTAATTTTTATCATATAAATGTTATACATCAACTACTCCCCACTTAGCTCTTTGATCGTCCTCGAGCAAAATAAGCGGTAATATATAAAAATTACGATAAAAATAATATAAGTTGTAGATTAAATTTTAAATTAGTAAAATATCATTCCAATATTATAAACATATTAATTATATCTTTTTTAGAAATTAATAAGATAAAAAGTGTAGATAACTTTGATAAATTATTTATCAACTATTATTCAAATGAAATTTCACAAAATCTACTCAATAAATATAATTAAATTTCTAGAATTATTTTCCTATCTCAACTTATATGAAATATTTGGAATCAAAGACTAAGTCAAGTAATTGACAAAATGGCTTATACTTTTTAGGATAGGACATTGGTTAATCGAAAAGATAGAAAAAGAAATCAAAAAGAGAAAGAGGCAAGTCGTACGTACTTACACCTTCACGTTTGATCAAAAACAGTTCCGATTAATAATATCTCTTTTTCCAACTATTTTTCAGATTTTCTCTCTTCTTTTTCAATATTAAGAACTAAAAGCGTGAGTGTGTGTAGAAAAGTTAAATTTACAAGCATTGCTTCATCAAGATTGATCGGAGTAATACTCTTTCGATCTAAAATTACGAGTCCGGTTTCCTTAAACTCGTAATCATTCTTGAGATCTTATGATTCGAATTTTTATCGGGAGCTTTATACCTCATAGTGATATAGGACGTTTCTAGATAACACCCTACTGCACTCAAATCATTGGAAGCTACTACCGATATCTATCGATCCAAGATAAGGAAGATACCTGATATTCGATTAATTCTGTGTAAATATGGTGCTTTGTTCTTATATATATCTTTCTTTTTTTTTTTTTTTTTTTTTTTTTTTCACCTCAGCATACACCATCCTTAGCTTCTGTGCTATCATCCCCTTTTATAAGTACGTACAAACTCGTGGGATTTTTAGGAAATGTAGACCAAAATAAGCCAAGGGTCGGTTATGATCAAAAATGGCTATTTCGAGTGAGGTCTTGATCACTCTAATCAAGGTTGAGGTAATTTTTGTGGTGTCAAAAATCTCATCATTCCTAATCCGATTCCAAATTCATATTTCGTTTTGCAAAGAAAATCATTCTAAAAAATTCATTATAAATATAAGTATTTTTTCTAAAATTTCATATGAAACTTACTTGATAATATTTATGTATAGTTACATATACTTAAAATCTTATAAAGATCTAAAATTGACATATATAATATACTTATAATATATCTAATTTACTTTACTTAATTAAAATCTATTCTTACCAATTTATATTGTTTTTATTCATATTAATTATATATTATCTAATTATTTTGTTCCAAGAAAAATTAAACTAAGTATTAAGCAATTAAGTGCAAATTTATATAAGAAAATTTTAATTTTTATTTACTAACTTACTTCCATTCCCCACTTACGAAATGACATCGTCCCGATGTTCAGTGAGTAAAATAAAAAGTAGTTTGTAAATAAAATTAAAATTTTATATGATTTTAATTATTATTTATTATTTTTAGCAACCATATATTATTTTGATTAAATAAAATGACATATATATTAAACATTATTACAAACTATAAAGAAAAGTAACAAACAACAAAAAACGATTAAACAACTAATTTAAACGACTACCAACTTAACAACATAACTTCTAACTGATTATCAGACCGTAGATGAACATCCGGGAGTATCCACCGGAAGTAATCCTAACTGAGAATCACGAGATGGAAAAATCTCGTCAGTAGCAAACTCAGGCACGTGATTCAGTTGGATACAAAGGTGAGAAATAACCCAGGCAAATGGTAGCGGTCTTCCCCTATTACGTCTTTCTACTGCAAAATTAATTGCAGTCTTAAAAAACTCCCCAATCTATGTATGCTCCCACAGTCAATGCATACAACAGCAGCATCTCATCATCCGTAACCCCATAAAAATCTCTAGTTGGATAGATCCGAGAATTAATGAAGCGTTTCCACGCCCTTAAATGAGGGGGTAAAGCCAGAGTTGAAGAATCATAGTTATGATCAAACAATGGAAATACGAACTGAAAGGCTTCTGCAGTACGATTTACAACATTATACGCATCCCCAAGTTCCCAAAGAAACTCGAAGTGTGGGTTTTGATCAAAAGTACATGGTGGGATTTGATAAATTTGATTTATGATGACTGGTGAAAATGAAATAACGATGCCCCTAACTGTAATAAGCTGAGACGAGGCTACTGTCGTTATCTGAGTGAGAGACGCAAAGAAATCTCTAACAATCGAAATGTTTATTCGACCTCTGGGAGTCCTTATCAACTTTTTCCACCCGCAACCTCGGATTAGATTACGTCCCCACTAATCAATTTTTTCAGTGTTTAAGCCTTTCTCCATCAGAATAGGAGAACGGACAAAATTTAGATGTCTCGGGACTTCATTATGAAAGCAAGAGGCATGCCCTTCGGGAGTCACACCATCAGGCATATGTGGCTCATAACTATTAACCGAAGGAGAGGAGCGGTTAGACATTTCTGATACAGAGATTAAAAATAGAAGGAAGGGAAGAATGAGCAAAGTTGTATGGCTGTTGCTCTTTCCTTTTATAGAAATATATCTATCAAGCAAAAGTAGAAAAGATCTGCTTTCTGCGCGTTTTTGTACTTGCCGGATCGATCCGAGAAAGGGCCGGACCGATCCGGAACACTACTGTTCACGGACAGAGTTGATTTTGCTTGAAAAAATGCCTAGTTTTTTCTAGGTGACAAGTTTTCTTCCTATTTTTGGTTCAAATTTTTATTATGTTATAACGATAAATTGTACTACACGATGCGTAATACTATAATATGCAATGAAAACATGAAAATCGTATTAAAATCCTACCATGATCAAAATAACTTAAAATTTAACGAAAAAGAAATTGTACGAAAAATAAAATGTTTCAATGCCAAAAATCATAGAATGTTTAAAATCACTCCTCTTCATCACTCATCTCGACGTGGCTTGAACTTGGCATAGCTTGAGAACGGGTCGATTCTTGGGATGGATCTTGAAAATAAGTTGACATCCGTACCGAGCTATCTAGTCCCATCGAGCTCATCTCTCTCGTGATATCAGAAAAAGTGCTTCCCCATCTCGTCGTGGTATGGCCAAATGATCCAGATCCAGTCCATTCTGATGTCGCAGCTGCCGTAGTACCTGTCGAAAAATCCCCTACACTACTAGTTTGAAATCCAAAAGAATGTGGCATTTGTTGGAAATCTGAGGGTGGTGGCATCGGTGGAATGAAATCGGGCAAGGTATAAGGTTGGGTCTGGCAATGCGGAATATCCATCTCGGCATAGGCAGGGTTCTGTAGTATATTCATTTGATATATACCTCGCATGCCTTGACGTAAATCTTCAGACCATAATCTATTCCTTTCCGCAAAAACAGCCATATTGGCATTAGCACGATGAACATCATAGGCCAAGGATTGGAACATATCGTAAGTGATGGTATTTGGAAGATGAGTTTGAGTTTGAGTGGATGAAGGAGGGACAGCAGTGGATGGAGTAGGCTGAGGTCGTCGACGGTTAGGGTCCAAAAAGTTTATTCTTCCTGCCGGCCGAAGTGGTAAACTCGGACCTATAAGTGTGTCATCTACCATCATCAAATTATCACTTGGGAGCTCAGGGACTCCTATCTGACGACACAAGGAAGAAATAAAACAAAGAAAAGGCATGTGACTGCCTGGTCTAGCAGTCAGGGCAAATTCCTTGGCCCTTCTACACATCACTCTGCCTACATCTACAGGTATATTGTTAACTATAGCCCAAGCAATACACAAATCCTCTTTACCAAAAGATGTAAAATGACGAGTAGGGTAAAGAGTGTGACTAATAAAACGTTTAATGGCTCTCATATCCCGGATACATTTCCCATAGGAAAACCTGTTTTCATGCCGGACGGCGTGGGATCTAACTCATTACGGGCTCTACCGAAACAATATAATCAAAGTCTGGCGGCTCATCCAAATTCCAAACTGTATAATAATCCTCATTCTCCGGTATATCAGGAATACCATAAATAGCATTTATAATGTGAGGAGTAAACGGCACTGTCCTAGTTCTCAGGTTGACGAAGTTAACTCACCATCTTCCGTAGCATTGTGAGTTGCTACCAAAGAATAAAATTCTGCTACTAAGGTGGTGTTAATTTCTCCCGACCTTAAACTGGCTAATTCCATCCAATGTCGCCTTTCAAAAATCTCCTTCACTTCCCTTCCCAGATCCTTAAAATCCAAACCCCTCTCTACTGCAACTAAACACCGTCCAAATTTATTCTTCAAGGCGTTTCTAGCTGCAACAGACGCAGTTCTATCAAAGCTAACAGTCAATTCTTCTGCTGTTAAAGGTCTAGTTTCTATAACTGGAATTTGGGTAGGGATATGCGGTTTGCGTTTTTTACTAGCTTTAGACGATTCGGCCATTCTACGATAATGACAAAATAACAAAACAACACAAAACAACACAAATGAGTTACACAAAATAGTGAAATTAAATAAAGAGTTGCTTAAAAAACGAAATCAAAATAAGTGACTACAATGTTACCTTACAAAGCTTAAAAAGGTTGAAACTTGGCCGGAAAAGATGGAAATTTCGCCGGAATAAAAGTTGAAGCTACCTTTGAAAAATTCTTCAATTTAAATGAAAAATTTGAAGAGAGGAGTGGAAAATGAGAAAAGTATAAGAGGTGGTGTAGTTTAATGGTGATGTTGTGTGATGAATTGAAGAAAAAATTCGAATTGGGGGGAAGAGGGGAGGGGCGGCTGTTTTTAGAAAAATGGAAGAAGAAGAAGAAAGAGGGACCCCGTCCCTTTTTTAGGTTTTTTCAGGTTCCGGATCGATCCGGGGTTAGGTCGGATCGATCCGACCACTTTTTTTTTTTTTTTTTTTTTTTTTTTTTTAATTTAAAAACCTTAATAAAACTTCTACAAGATAAAAAAACTTTTTATAAAAACTTTATAAAACTTTTAAGTAATTTCATAAAGATCCTATTTATAAAATTTTCAAAAGTTATATAAAAATTTATAAATATTATAAAATTCACGAGGGTCCTAATTCCATTACTTCTAAATCCTCCAGAGTTCTAACGTAACGCTCTATCAACCTAACCTTAAGGAATGAGGCGTTCGAATTTTCTCTTTGATCTCCATCGGGATTTTCGGATAACCACCTAATCGTTCCCTTCTTAACAACATTCAAACACTCATCCTGGGATTTGGTTGTGCTTTCCCTACATTTCCCTTCATGCTCACTTTTTCCACAGCTTCTACACCTTCTTAAAAACTTTGCCCTTCTCTTTATCGAACTTCTCGACTTTCCATTACATAGTTCTTTCAGTCTGATCTCTCTCAACAATTGCTTGTTTTTCTCAAAAACTGAAGCTTCTATTTTAAACGCGACATCTTTATCCAAGCCTAATTTCAAAAGCAACATAAAAATTCCTATTCTATCTAAAAAAGACATCCAGTTCTTTTACGTCTATCCGGTAAAAGACGAAACTATTTTAAACATAAAAACACAGAAAAGTAGAGTAAAGATAGATAGCACCTGGTATTCGGCTGAGTTTAATTCCTCTGCTTTTCAGTTTCTTGATTTCTCTGCTTTTTACTTTGTCGGAGGATCAGTTAGTAGCATTATTTCTTCTTTCAGTGCGGTTCCTTCTCCTTCCACAAATAACTTTACTCTATGACCATTGGCTATAAAAGTTGTATTTCCATCGGTTAGTTCAACGACTCCAGATTTGTAAACTCTCGTTACTTTAAATGGACCGTCCATCTTGATTTAAGCTTTCCCGGAAATAACTTTAAACGTGAATTGTACAAGAGCACTCGATCTCCTACATGGAACTCACGACTATAGATTCTCTTATCGTGAAAGGATTTCGTGCGTTCTTGTAGATTCGAGCGTTTTCATAAGAATCGAGACGGAATTCTTCTAGTTCGTCAATTGAAGCAATCTATGATCACCGACGACCTTAGGATCGAAATTCAAAAATTTAATAGCCCGAAGGCTCGGTGTTCTAACTCAACCGGGAGATGACAAGACTTTCCAAAAACTAACTTATAGGGAGAACAACCAATTGGTGTTTTAAAAGTCGTTCTATATGCCCATAATGCATCGTCTAGTTTAGGCGCTTGAGTTTTTAAGATTTGAATCCACTTGTCTTTTCTACAATTCTTTTGATTTCTCTATTAGACACCTACCTCGACCCTTTGGTTTGCGGATGATAGGGCGTTCCTAACTTATGCGTTACACCATATTTTTCAACTATCTTGGTAAATGGTCTATTACAAAAGTGTGAACCTCTATCACTAATGATAGCCCTCGAATGCCATAACGTGTAAATATATTCTTTTTAAGGAATCGTATGACAACTTTGGTATCATTAGAGGGAAGAGCTTCAGCTTCTACCCATTTCGAAACATAATCTACCATTACTAGAATAAATCTTTTTCCAAAAGAAATAGGGAAAGGTCCCATGAAATCTACACCCCAAACATCAAATAATTCACATTCTAAAATAGGTTGCATAGGCATTTCATGTTTTTTAGATACATTTCCCCATTTTTGACAAGATTCACAAGATTTGACATACTTATAAGCATCTCTATATAGCGTAGGCCAATAAAAACCACATTGTAAAACTTTAAAAGCAGTTTTCCAACCTCCATGATGACCTCCTGCCTCACGATCATGACAAAATGATAAAATACTTAAAATTTCATTATCGGGCACACACTTTCGATTATCCCATCCGAACATTTACGGAAAAGGTCCGGTTCCTCCCGGTAATAAAATTTTAAGTCATAAAAGAATTTCTTCTTAACGCCAAGTCCAATGAGACGGAATATAATCACAGGTTAAGTAATTAATGATATCTCCAAACCAGGGTGACATTTCCTTAGAAGGACTTCTATTCTTTAATAATTGCATGGTCGAAGGAGTATCTATTCTAAAAAGTTGTTCATCAGGAAATGAATCTTTAATTTCTATTCCTTTTTCTTCATCATTTTCCATTCTACTTAGATGATCTGCTACTACATTCTCACTTCCCTTTTTATCTTTAATTTCAATATCAAACTCCTGAAGTAAGAGAATCCATCTAAGAAGACGTGGTTTCGCATCTTTCTTACTCAGTAAATACTTCAAAGCTGAATGGTCTGTATAGATTATTACCTTAGAACCAACAATATATGATCTAAACTTATCTCAGGCAAAAATTACAGCCAACAGTTCTTTTTCTGTAGTTGTATAGTTCGGTTGAGTGCAGTTAACGTATGAGATGCATAGTAAATAGCTTTGAGAATTTTGTTATATCTTTGTCCTAAAAGCGCTCCTACAATGCTAAATCACGGCATCACACATAATCTCAAACGGCAAATTCCAATGCGGTGCTACTAGCACCGGTGCGATAGTCAATCTCGCTTTTAAGGTCCGAAAAGCTTCCTTACATTTACTATCGAAGTTAAAAGGTACTTCCTTTTCAAGCAAATGACTTAGAGGCTTTGCTATCTTTGAAAAAATCGCAATAAATCTCCTATAAAATCCCGCATGTCCAAGAAATCCTCTTAGAGTCCTTAGATTAAGCTGGTGGTGGTAATTTTTCAATTACTTCAACCTTAGCTTTATCAACTTCAATTCCTATTTCGAGATTCTATGGCCTAGAACAATTCCTTCGATACCATTAAATGTGACATTTTCCCGAGTTTAAAATTAAATTGGTATCCTCACAGCGTTGTAACACTCTTTCTAAGTGCGACAAACATTTACCAAAAGAATCTCCGTAAACACTAAAGTCGTCCATAAAAATTTCCAAGAATTTCTCAACCATATCGGAAAATATAGCCATCATGCATCTTTGAAACGTAGCGGAGCATTACATAAACCAAACGGCATTCTTTTATACGCAAAAGTTCCATAAGGACAAGTGAAAGTAGTCTTTTCCCTATCTCCCGTTTGCAATGAAAATCGTAAATAACCCGAATAACCATCTAAGAAACAAGTAATATTTATGACCACTTAACCGTTCCAACATTTGAACTATGAATGGAAGTGGATGATGATCTTTCTTAGTATGATCATTTAGTTTCCTAAAATCAATGCACATTCGATAACCTGTAATCTCTCTTGTTGGAATCCATTCATTCCTATCATTCTCTTTCACTGTGAAACCTCCTTTCTTTGGTACCACTTGAGTTGGACTTACCCATTCACTATCTGATATGGGAAAAATTATTCTCATCTCTAATAGCTTAATGACCTCTTTCTTAACAATTAACTGCAAATTTGGGTTGAGGCGGCGTTGCGGTTGAATACAAGGCTTAGCATCTTCCTTCAGAATTATCTTATGAACGCAAATCTCAGGGCTAATACCTCGAATATCAGCAACTGTCCATCCAAAAGCTTTCTTATGCTTTTTCAACATTCTAAGTAATTGATCTTCTTGTTGCTCAGTTAAAGTTGATGAAATAATAATCGGTAATAGATTATCAGTTTCAGGAAAAGCATATTTCAGATTTAGAGGTAACGGTTTCAATTCCAGATTCTTCGGCGGATCTTCTATTGACGATTTAAGAACTGGTCCTTCTAGTTCTAATTCCAAGTACTTATGCCATGGTGGTTTAAAGGTAAAACTTTTTGTATCTAAAGAAAGAATTATCTCCTTCATTTCAATGTCTTCTTCATCTTCTTTATAGATAGATAGAGTTAAGCATTCTTCTAATCTGTCTTCAAAAGTTGGTAACTGATTATCATAGACAGAATGAATATCTTCTATAAAAGAACATGATTCTGATGATGCATGATTCATAGCTTTGAAAATATTGAAAGTAACTTCGTCTTCATTGACTCTCAAGATTAATTCTCCTTTCGAACATCGATTAAAGTTCTTCCCGTAGCTAGAAATGGACGACCTAGAATAAGAGGTGCTTTGAATAACCGTCTTCCATTTCCATAACTACAAAGTCTACTTGGAAAATAGAATTTGTCTACTTTAACCAATATGTCCTTTATAATTCCTTTAGGGTACTTAATCGATCTATCCGCCATTTGCGAGTCATTTCAGTCTTAGTAAGCTTTCCTATGCCTAATTTTCTATAATCCTCATAAGACATGAGATTTATACTTGCTCCTAGATCACATAAGACCTTCTTAAACAGAAATCCTCCAATTTCACACGGAATGGTAAAACTACCTGGATCTTTCAGTTTAGGTGGTAACTTATGCTGCAGAATTGCGGAACATTCTTCATTTAGGCATATATTCTCATATTCCTCTAATTTTTTCTTGTTCGACAGAATTTCTTTCAGAAATTTTCCATAGGCAGGTATATTAATCAGAGCTTCGATATCAGGGATATTAACTTGAATATGACGAAAAGTGTCAAGGAAACGAGCATACTTCTTATCAGTTTTTGCCTTTTTGATTTGATCTTTAGGAGGGTAAGGTAAAGATTCTAAATCTATGACCTTTGGCTCCTTTGTCAGTTTCTCTTTTCCTTTTTCCTTAAACCTTTGGGTATTACTTAGTCGCCATGTTTCAGGTTCTTGAATTCTTTCTTTTAAATTGTTCCCTGAATCAATCTCTACTTCAGATTCCTTCAGTTCTTCCTGTTTTTCATCCTTGTTTTCATTATCTTCCATTCTAATGTGTTCCTTAAATAAAGTCCTTAAATCTTTATCCATGGGATCTTTTAGAATCCTAGGGATTTTTACCCAATTTTCCCTTTCACTTTCAGGTTCCGATCTTTTATTCCTTTTCAAGAAATTGTCTATAATTTCTTCTTCCTCATCTGTAAATTCAAGTTCATCTTTAGTTTTATCATTCTTACCATCTAAGTCATCTTCTACTTCATTAATCCCAAAGTTTTCAACTCCATTACTTCCACTGAGCTTCCTACTTCTCGTAACTACAACATTTACCTCTCTTGGGTTCCTTTCAGTGTTACTTGGTAATCCTCCCGGGGTCCGCTTTGTTATTACGTTCACCTTCCCTACTCAAATGATCTTCCATATTTCTCAATAAGGCTTCTATCGTTCTCATTCTGGTATCATGTCCACTTATAGATGTTTTCATTGAACTCATATCCTTAGTGACTGTACCAATAGAAGTCACCATTGTTTCTATATTTTTAGCTTGAGTAGATACTACACCCATCATATTTTCCATTAGTTTTTCCCATTTTTCAACTCCTTTCGCAGTGAGTCGAACTTTGAGTTACTGGTATACTTTGAGTGGGATGTTGAGGATAGGATCTAGGTAATGATTGTAAATTCTGATTAGATGTGTTTTCTTGATAAACTTGATTATTATTCATGTTCCTATATGAAACTGGATACGGCGGTTGTCCTTGCTTGCTAGGGTTTTCAGACCATCGATAAGTAGGGTGATCTCTTCTAATAGCATTGAACGAGTTTGAGTAAGCATTGTTTAAATTCCTATGCTGCTGAAGAAAACTCACCTCCTCTCTTGAGTATCCTGTCGGTTCTTCAATCCCTAGTGGTATTTTATCCTGATTTGAGTATTCAGTTGGTGTACTATTTTCTGAACTTTGATTTTTGTTTGATTGTAGGCCATCAAATTTCCTACTTAAATTTTCTAAATGTGCTAGAACTTCCGTATTAGACGTACATTCTCCTGCAAAAGCTACTTTTCTGGTGCTAGAACCGGTTTCCCACATTCTGTTATTTTTGGAAATCTTTTCTATAGCATCGTAAACTAATTGAGCTTCACTCATCATTAAAGAACCACCACATGCATGATCTACATCAGCACGTGAATCTTTTCTTAATTTACGACAAAAAAGTTGAATTTGCATGTCTAAGGAATAACCATGGTCGGGACAAGCTCTTAACAATTTTTTAAATCTTTCCCACGCATTCCCAAGCGTTTCTTCAGATCCTTGTCTAAAATTAGCAACCTCGACTTTTAATTCCAAATTCCGTCCAGGAGTGAAATATTGTTTCAGAAATTCAGTTTGAATCTCCTCCCAACTTGTAAGTGAATGATGTGAAAGAGACATAAACCAATCTCGGGCTCGTCCTTTTAGAGAAAAAGGAAACATAGTCATCCTTGTTAATTCCTTGTGAGCACCCTGACTTTTGGCTGTATTGCACAGTTCTTCAAAAGATAGAGATGATGATGCGGATCTTCATCATCCTCTCCTAGGAATTGGGCTCTTGCGTCAATTAAACCAAAAAGATGAGATTTAATCTCGAAATTATTCGCTCCTTCATTAGGTAAAAGTATGGGATTATTAGTCCGATTTCTCCTTATGGTTTGGTCACGAGATAGGCCTTGGGTTTTGGGTTGTTACGATTATTCTGGTTCCGATTCTGATTATTTCTATTATTATTATTATTTTGATTATTAAGGTTAACAGGGTTTTGTCCAAGCCCTAGAGCATGTTCCAGCCCTTGCTCAGGTGTTTCATCACTGATTTCAGCCATTCTCGTATTTCTGTTTGAAGATGATTCGTTAGGATTTCCCTGACTAGTATGACCACGTTTTCTCTCTACTCTTAACTGCCTTTCGTAAGTGTTTATGTCAGGCTTATAAGGAGTGAGTGGGGCCTTACCACTTCTGGTCATCAACTAACGAAAATAGAAAACAACACGAAATTGATAGTAGTAAAATTTGGTAACTTACCTATAAGGTAAGTACCAACGAAAATAAAAATAGAAATGAGATAAGAAAAGTGTTGACTTATTCTCGAGAATTTTGAGCTAATATAAGTAGTAACCATAGACACAAAAAAAGAAATTAGCGTCGTTCCCCGGCAACGGCGCCAGAAAGCTGACGTGGCCTTTTCTAGTGCTAATACCGGTCCTTAACCGACGGTGTATCGGGTCAAACTTGTAGTGCTAGTATGGTGAGTCGAGTATCGTATCCTCGGGGAACTTTGTAATTCTTCTAAGTGTGGTTAAACACCAAAGAGCTGTTATTAACTCAATCTAAATCTCAGTTTTATAACACAGATAACTACTATTTTACTTAACATAAAATAAATGCGTAATTTAAAATTTATTCTAATATAATATATATAGATATATAAATATATATAGATATGCATAAGTTGCAAAATATATATATAGATATAAATATATAGATACCAGATATATAATTAGAGAACTAGCCAAAGTTTATATAATTGATTTATACGATCTTTCAGTGAATGGAATGTGCTCGATCTTTAGGTTCAATTGAGTAAATGAAACGGTGCACTCCTGAGGTTAACAATTCCTCCTCACATTAGCGTGTGAAATTGTCATATGTCCATTGTCATCGGTCCAAAGTCCACAACTGTTACGGTTTTTCTGAACAGGTCCCGAGTACGATTCTACCTTTGAATAAAAAGGAGTCATTCCGTTCGTCAAACGGTCAATTTTATTTAAAGGCTCCGGTTGTCAAGGCCGGGCGATTCAACTTTCCGGTTTAAGTTTCAATTAAACTGATGATTTTAACATTATTACGATCTTGAGTACAAATTTTAATAAGATTCATCTTTTAAGACAAATCTGCCCCCGGGTAGGAAACTGGGTTCCGTTGTCACGTTTTCACTCGGCCAATTTTACCCTCCGGTTTTTCTATTAACGAGTTCATAACTTAATTACGAGGCGTCAATTCATAATTAGATTATGAATTCTTTCGAATCAAACTTTATCAATAGAAAAGGATTCAATTAACTCAATTTTATTCAATTTTACTTAGACAACATTCCTTTACCGAAAAGATCGAAATAAAACGATTACATAACTTTGGCTAGTTATTAGATTTAGCCTACTAACATTATACGAAAATAAAAACAAACATAACAAACATAAATACTTTAGAAATTTTACCCGATTACAACGATTGAATCGAAGTCGTATTCTTCGGGATGCTACAACAACTTCAACAACATTGATCTTCGATAATTTCTCGAGCATTATAACGATACTACTTTATTTATGGCTTAAGGCCTATATATATACATACTACTACTACTAAAAAGAGGTGAAGAAAATATATTTGGTACCCCCTTATGTGCACTCGCAATCGCTCTATTTATAGGCAGTTTTTTCCCTTGCCGGATCGATCCGAGAAAGGGCCGGATCGATCCGGGAATAAAAATAATTATCCCAGGATATTCTCTGCAGGGCCACATGCTGGTCTAATCATGATGTTTCCTCGGATCGATCCGAGGTAAATCCGGATCGATCCGGATAGATTTTTTTCCAATCTTAATCCGAAACTTGATAAAATCATAACTTGAGCTCTGGATCTCCAAATGACATAATTCAAGATGCGTTGGAAAGCTCTTGAGGAGATCTATAACTTCCATGAAGACTTCTTTTTCAGAAAATGCCTTTTTGATGGGCCATTTGTTCGTCGAAAATATAACTTGATATGGCGTCACGAACCATTGATCCACTTGAACTTTAAAACTCGTGGCACTTCCTTTATTCCTTCAAAAGATATGATTTTACTCCAAAAAGTGTCGTCACTCGGGGTCTTGGTTTACCTAAGATCGTAAATAAAATACCAAAAATACCCACGTGAATCGACACGACACTCCGGTTATTAACCCGGTACAAAATTTATAACTTTTTATCATTTTTACTAGATTTTTATAGTATTTAGATTTATTCATAGCTATTAATATTTTATAAGATTATCTGTTATAATTACTTATATTTTATATAAAAAGAGTCGATAACGTATATAAAACATCGTAATTTTTATCATATAAATGTTATACATCACCTGGAGGGAAAAATTGATGAAGCAATTGATCGAACGTGGAATCCTAACCCGAGAGGTAGGAGAGAATACAAAAGAAGAAGCTACAATCAGGGAAATGATGGTAGAGCAGATCAAAAGCGGAGGAGAGATCCTTCTCCAGACCCTGAAGATCAGATAGACAATAAACCTATCAATATCATCAATATTATTGCAGGCGGTCCGTCAGGATACAGATCGACCGGAGAAATCAGCACTCCCAAGAGCTCGCCACCTGAGACAGGTTAAAAGCAGAAATTGACAGGAGAAGTGGTATATAGACCAGGGGATCCTCTTCCTTTGGTTCCCAACAATGAAGGGTTAGTAATTGAGTTGGTGGTTAATAAGCACACCGTGAAACGAGTGTGTAGACACAGGGAGCGCCGTAAACGTTTTGTACTTATCGGTATGCCAGGCTATGAAGATACGGGAAACCGAGCTAACTCCAGTCTCAGCCCCACTATTTGGATTCGCCGGACCACCCATACATCCTGTGGGCATGATTAGACTACCAACAACATTTGGACGAGGAAGAAAGATCAGGACTCTTATGGTCGATTATGTGGTGGTATGATCGACCTCGGCATATAATGTCATATTAGGGAGACCCGCTCTGATAGATCTCCGAGCGGTAATCTCCCCTACGCATATTAGCATGAAATTCCCTACTTGCGGAGGGAACTGCGGAGATAAAGGGGGATGTGGAAACAGCCAGGAGCTGTTACACTGCTACAATAAAGCAGAAGATGATGGTACAACGAGGTCCTTATTAACGAACTTGTTCCAGAGGAAGAAGAAAGATGGTTAACTAATGATGTGGTGACACAAGAAGCCCTATGGGAAGACCAGGAAGACGGGGTCGGCGTCGGAGCATGGGTTCCAGAGCCATACAGACAGAGCCTAATCGATTTGTTAAAAGAGTATAAAGACGTTTTTGCTCGGACCGCAGCCGATATGCCCGGTCTGTCTCCCAGCTTGGCATTGCACCGTCTCAACGTAGACCCCAGCAAAAAGCCCGTTAGGCAAAAGAGGCGATGCTTCGCTCAGGAAAGAATAGAGGCTGTTCAGAAAGAAGTAACAAAGTTGCTGCACGCAGGAATAATTAAAGAAGTGGTATATCCGGAATGGTTGGCCAATCCGGTTCTGGTCAAGAAACCAGACGGATCCTGGCGTATGTGTGTAGACTTTAGAGACTTAAACAAGGCATGTCCTAAGGATTGTTACCCGCTTCCGAAGATCGATAGCTTGGTGGAATCCACGGTCGGATATGAAGTCTTCGCGTTCTTAGACGCATATAAGGGGTATCATCAGATAGCCATGGCTCCAGAGGACATGGAAAAGACATCCTTCGTTACGGAAAGAGGGACCTTCTGCTACCTTACTATGCCGTTCGGCCTCAAGAACGCTGGAGCCACGTATCAGAGGGCCGTAAATAAGATATTTGAGAAACAAATTGGGAAGAACATGGAGGTATACGTAGATGATTTATTGATCAAGAGCAGGTCTCTCGAGCAGTACTTGGCGGACATTAGAGAAATTTTTGGGGTACTAAGGCAAACACAAATGCGTCTTAATCCGAAGAAGTGCACGTTTGGGGTACGGTCAGGAAAGTTCCTTGGGTACATGATTTCCAAGGAAGGAATAAAGGCAAATCCAGACAAGATAGAGGCCATACAGAGCATGGCTCCACCGAAGAACGTTAAGGAAGTGCAAAGGTTGATAGGGCGTATGGCCGCCCTAAACAGATTTCTTTCACGGTCGGCCCAAAGGGCCCTCCCTTTTTTCAAGATATTACGGCAAACAAACCCTTTTGATTGGAACGAAGAATGCCAAAAGGCGTTCGAAGAATTGAAGAAATACCTCACAAACTTACCCATTCTCACCGCACCGCAAAAAGGAGAAACTCTATACAGTAAAACCTCTATAAATTAATAATGTTGGGACCGAGATATTTTTTTAATTTAGCGAGATATTATTATATCGATAAATTAATAATTTATTATTTTAAAGAGGTTTTACGTATAACCTTTAAATTTCCAAGTCCAATGTACTAGTTTCAATGTATATTAGTTAGAGATGAAAAATAAATTACAAAAACAAGTTCCAAGGCACATTCTATGAATGTACATTCACAAATTATTTGAATTTGATAATGCCCCAACTCTTAAGTGCAATGAGGAGATTTAAAGATGAATTCAATATAGATTTGAAGTTCAATAAAAAACAAGTGACTATAGATTCATTTTTTACTAGATAATCTTAGAATTTGGAATCTTTTAGTACATACATAATTATTAATTTATAGTTTCGTTGGGACCAATATATATACACTGGATTTCAAAAAAGTTATTATCTTATTATTTTATCGATTGGGGTCCAATTTTGCATTGGTCCCAAGTTGGGACTGGACAAATTATTAATTTTATCGAGGTTATTAATTTATCGAGTATTAATTTATAGAGGTTTTACCGTACTTGTACTTGTCTGCATGCCAGGAAGCATTGAGTGCCGTCCTGGTGAGCGATCAGGATAGCACCCAAAAACCGATTTTTATGTTAGTAAAGCGCTCAGAGGTCCAGAGGTGAGGTACACCAGCGCGGAAAAGTTGTCATTGATTTTAGTTCATGCGTCGAGAAAGCTGAAGCCATACTTTCAGGCTCATCCTATTGTGGTCATGACGGACCAACCACTTAGACAGATTCTAGATAGGCCGGAGACGTCGGGAAGATTGACAAAATGGGTAATCGAGCTGGTGCTGCATATGATTTGGAATTCAGACCAAGAACATCTATCAAAGCTCAGGCCTTAGCTGATTTCATAGCCGAAGGAGTGGCCATAACTCTCGAGTAGAAGTCGACTGACAGACCTACAGACCAATGGACATTGTATGTGGATGGAGCGTCCAGTAAGGAAGGAGCAGGGGCAGGCCTTCTGCTCTGTAGTCCGAAAGGAGAAGAATTTCCATACGCATTGCGATTCAGCTTCAAGGCAACCAACAATGAGGCCGAATATGAATCGCTCATAACGGGACTCAAACTGGCTGCAAAATTGGGAGTCAGACGACTACATATATTTAGTGATTCACAGCTGGTGGTCAACCATGTTACGGGAGAGTACGAGGCAAAGGAAGACACTATGAAGAAATATCTCTCCGTGGCCCGAGCGTTGATTTCACACTTTGACGATGTCAAGCTAGGTCAAATTCCTAGATCTAAGAACGCTCGTGCCGATGCATTATTTAAATTGGCATCAAATTTTTTCTCAGATAAGAAGGTTCTGATCGAGCAAGTCGCAGAGCGAAGCTATGAACTCAAAGAGGCTCAACAGATCGACCAACGAGCTACCTGGATGGATCCCATAGTAGCGTTCCTAAAAAACAATGTGGTCCCAGAAGACAGAGTCTCGGCCAGAAAGATAAGACTTCAAGCAAGCAGGTATTCCTTGTTTAATGATATCTTGTACCGCAAGTCCTTTATAACTCCATGGTTGCGCTGTGCCACCAAAGAAGAGGGGAATTACCTTCTCCGAGAAATCCATCTGGGAATCTGTGAAAGTCACATGGGAGATAGGGCTCAAGCTCGTAAATGCAGGCTTTTTGGATACTATTGGCCGACCATGGGTGCAGACGCTCGAGAATTGGTGATGACCTGTAGAACGTGCCAAGTGCATGACAACCTCAAACACCAGCCCTCGCAACAGATGGTGCCATTAGTATCCCCTTGGCCTTTGACCAATGGGGTGTGGATCTGGTCGGACCACTGCCGAGGGCACCAGGAAATTTGAAGTTTCTGATAGTAGCTATTGACTACTTCACTAGATGGATAGAAGCAGAGCCGTTGGCAACAATAACAGGTGGAGCGATTCGAAAGTTCTTATGGAAGAACGTGATCTGTCGATATGGAATCCCCAAGCACTTGATATCAAACAACGGTACTCAGTTTGAAGATAGAGTGGTCCGAGAGTGGTGCTCAGAACTTGGAATAACTCAGCACTTTACATCTGTAGGGTATCCACAGGCAAATGGGCAGGTTGAATAGGCCAACAGGAAAATCAAGTCCGGGTTAAAGAAGAGGTTAGAAGAAGAAGGCGAGCACTGGGTTGAGCAATTGCCCAATGTCCTTTGGGCCTATAGAACGACGCCTAACTCAGCTACGGGCGAAACCCCGTTCTTACTATCATATGGATGCGAGGCCGTCATCCCGGCAGAAATAGGGCTACCTTCGCCCAGAACAGAGCTATATGACCAGGTCGATCAAGAAACCGAGCTCCGACCTCACAAGGATGAGTTGGAAGAAACCCGTGATATAGCCTTAATAAGAATGGCCAAGTACAAACAACAGATCGCACAATACTACAATGTTAGGGTGAAAGACTTGTACTTTAAAGTGGGAGATTTGGTTCTTAGGAAAAATGAAGTTAGCAGGCAGGATCCTCAAGGCAAACTAAAGCCCAATTGGGAAGGTCCGTACAAGATCATCAAGGTGCACGGTAAAGGTGCCTACCAGCTGGCAAACGCTCAGGGAAAGACCATTCCACGAAGCTGGAATTCAACTAACTTAAGAAGATTCTACGCTAAAACAGGTTCAAGGTTGTTTACTATTTTATTTATTATCTATAGTATGAGAATGTAATAAGTTGCTTGTGCGACCGTTTTGCGTGTTCAATAAAGTTGACATTTTGTGAATTCTATAACGATTTTGTATACTTCTTTACCAAAATAAACTGCCAAAGGCAGAACGAGCTCAGAGACTGAGCGTTATATAAAAAATAAACTGCCAAAGGCAGAACGAGCTCATAGACTGAGCGTTATATAAAAAATAAACTGCCAAAGGTAGAACGAGCTCAGAGACTGAGCGTTATATAAAAAATAAACTGCCAAAGGCAGAACGAGCTCAGAGACTGAGCGTTATATAAAAAATAAACTGCCAAAGGTAGAACGAGCTCAGAGACTGAGCGTTATATAAAAAATAAACTGCCAAAGGCAGAAAAAGCTCATAGACTGAGCGCTATATAAAAAATAAACTGCCAAAGGCAGAACGAGCTCAGAGACTGAGCGTTATATAAAAAATAAACTGCCAAAGGCAGAAAAAGCTCAGAGACTGAGCGCTATATAAAAAATAAACTGCCAAAGGCAGAACGGGCTGGAGATTGAGCATATTAAAAATAATGATAACAAACTGCCGAAAGCGGGGCATTAAAGCAAGAGATGATTCTCAAGCATGCCACGTCGGAAGTAGACAGAGCATGCTTGAGGGGGGAAAACTGCAGGATAAGACAAAACAAAAAAAAAAGAGAGGAACAGTCACAAGTGCTCCTCCTCTTATAAATAAAAATTTGTGGAGACAAGTTCACACAGATTAAGTCTTTACAGATATTGAAATAATAGACCGCAGGGCAGGTCATAAGCATGTTAAACAGATTTTAGCTAAGAGCCATTGCCTGGGGCATCTTGCTCTGAGGAGGCAGGAGTTGCTTGAGCGGTCGGTTTAGGAGGGGGAGGAGCAGAATACTTATGAACAATGTCGACCCCTGACTTCAGCTCTCGAAGACGCTCGTTGTACACCTGCCCCATGCCCGGCTTGTACAGGCCTGCATTCTTCAACTTGGAAGTATCAAGGCCTTCCAACTGCTCTCGAGCATCGTCAACTCCCATTGAGTATCCATGGTTGACTATAGGGACAAGGAGAGCGGAGAGGACCCCGTCAAAATGGGTGGAACTGTAATAGTCCCGGAACGGAACTCTCCAGAGCATCACGAGCCGACTGCGCCACCTTCAAACTCTCCTCTACCATTGCCCTCTTCTCTGTCTCCTCGCTCAGCTGTCTTTCTAAGTCTTGTATTTCAGTAGCATGCGCCGTATGCAGAGTCTGCAGCTCCAGCTCGTGCCTGGCCTTAAGATCGACCAGGCCCTTTTTCTTGGCCTCGTATAAATCCTTGTACTTTTTCGTGGAAGCCTTGAGCTCGGACACAGTCTTCTCATGCTCGTCGGCAACAGCTTTGGACTTGGCCAAACGATCAAACACTTCCTGTCCAATCCGAGCACCCTAACCCGGTAGGACCACCAGGAAAACGAGAATAAAGGCAAAGGTGTATAAAAAAAAGAGGGTAGCGGGCGTACCATTTCAGCTAAATCTACGGTAGACATAGCGTGGAGAGCGGTTTGAATTGTGGGGGCTTCACCTTGTTCTCCCCCGGAAGGTCCAGCCATCAGTAAGCCCGAGCGTCCTCTTTTACGAGAGGACTCTCTGACGGTTGATTGGTCTGATCGGCACAGGGGGGCTAGATCAGAGATCTCTTCATCAGATGGAATATCAGTGATAATCACATCCTCGTCCCCAGACCGAGGTAGATCGTGCATGGCATCGTCCGACTGCTCGGTGAGGGATCGAACAGCGTCAGTACTGAGAATCGTTCCGGACGATCTGACATGAGAGGGCTCAGGATTAATTTGGGCCGAAGGATCAACCAAGACTTCCTCAGGCTGTACATCGTCAGCTCTAGCTCCTGCTCCGGATAGTAAATGCGCCAAGTCGGCAACTATACCAAGAAAACAAAGGTAAGACACATAAAATACAGTTGTACAAGGAAAGAAATCAACGAGTACAGCAAGATCCTACAAGATTTCTCTTCAGCCTCGGTGAGAGGAACGTATGGCTCGGGCCCGGCTTCATGTAACCGAGCACGATCGATGAGTTCGGAAGGATAATTTTGGCAGTTCATAGAGATATCCAACTGCCTGATAACCTGGATCCAGTCCTTCAGGTCGGCCATATCAGGGGTCTCATCTTTGTCGAGCGTGGCAGTGTTCCACCTGCCCAATCGGTTGTTCCCCTCGTGGCGAACAAAAAAGAATCTCTCTTTCCAGCGTTTGAAGGACGTTTTCCCGGCATGTTGAATGGGGATATCGAGCAGAGGACCTGGTCGACGGAGGAAATAATACCACCTCGGAGAATTAGGAACCCTACAACGCCGGTAGAACGTCCGAAATAGCCCAATGGAGAATCTAGTTCGTACTAAACGGCACCAAATAGCAAAACCCACAATGCATCGAACCCCATTTGGGGCAAGTTGGGCGATTCCCAGTTCATAATGGCGAAGAGTGGCCACCATAGCAGGACATAAGGGCAACCTTAGGCCACATTCAAATTGATCCCTGTAAACTGCACAGTAGTCGGAAGGAGGCTCCGACGCATAGCGACCGACGACTCGAGCGTCAGTTCTTGATGGTGGGCTGATGGGGATACGAGGAGCGAACCTAGTAGCATCTATGTGGTATTGATTGCAAAGGTAATCGATAGTGTGCTGGGAGACGATTGACTCAATTCCAAAGCTACCCATGATAGATTTGGTGGCGGAAATGGCCTTTAGATGCCGTATGAAAGCAGAATCCCTAGGGGGTGGAGACACAGTGTGCCTGGGAACAAGCCCAGATAATAATTTATACTGGTGAGAGATGGCCGGAGAGGTGGCCGGAAAAGATGGGATAAAATGGGAAGGAACGGCGGATACACTCTCAGACTCAAGATCAATAGATCTGGGACTCAACTCTCTATCAACTGACTCGTCGGAAGGAGTTGAGAATCTCACCCTCATAAATCGCGATATTGAAAAATAATCAGAAATACAGAGAAACGGGCACTTACTTGCAGAGATGAAGAAGAAAAGAGGCTTCAGTTTACACCCGGCCCTTCGAAGTAAATAACGGCAGCAGTAATGAAGAACAGACGTTTGAGAAGACAGTTTATAACCCCAAGCGACGCTTTGGTTAACGGCCTGTTTGACGTCAGCAGGCACTGACGCCTCGTTTCTCATGCTAATAATGACAATCGCAATAATGTATGAAGCGTCACAGAATTCCAATCGACACCAACGGTTAAGAACCGTCCCGTCCCGACCAAATTTGGATCAGGCCGCCCTAGGCTGAGGGCCCAGGCCGACCTGGGGGGCTTATGATGGTGATCGGGTCGGCTAAGGCCACGCGTCATACAACCATTGGATAGCCATGGACGGGGTCGGGAATATTTCCTGACCGGAGAGACTGGGACTGACCATGGTCAATTCTACCACCGCGGGACGGTCGGTCTATAAAGGAAGCGCGAGAGCGCGATTAGGTCAACCCTCCAGCGGACCGAGCGGTCACATACTTATAACAAGTATAAACGTGGGGGTTGAACCTAGCCCGAATTAGAGGTATGGTTCGTAACTCAATATTGGAGAATCCTTATCTCCTAGTAATCAGGAGGTCAGATCAAATCCAATCTTAACCGAATCCTTGGAGGATACGGCAAGATTAGGGTTTAGACTCTATATAAACCACTTCAAGAACTACGGCCGACTTGATTCCAGTGAGGCAATTGGATACGTAGGCAACTCAAGAACAAAACTTGAGTTCAGTCAAAACCCTACAAAAAAACACTATCTCTTCTCTCGTTGCCGGCCGGTGACCGGAAAGCTATCATTAGAAGCAATTGTACCCGTGAATTAATATTTGGTGAAACCCGACTTCATCAATCAACATATGCTCTCAGGTTCATCGTGATTGGTATGTGGTTTCTTCCAGCTTTTTATTTATTTATTTATTCTTTTTTAATTTCCTCATTAGTAGAAAAACACTATAATACAACTCATAATGAGCTTCAAATTCATTTCTCAATTCCCAAGTAGTCGGAAGTGTTTTAAAGGTTGTAGATATATTGTGTTTCTTGCTGCCTGTTTCCGATGGGATCAGGAATGTTTTCAAACGGAAGGACTTCTGCATTATTTTTTCTCAGTTTATTGTCGTATGCTGATGCCTTTGAAAAAAATTTGATGATTTTTGAGAGGATAGTGTTCGTATTTCCTGTTGTGTATTACCCTATCTTCGTGATGTGTTTGCCGCGAACTATCTCTATTCAACAGTGATTCCTATCCCAGCGCTATTTTGAATTTACGTGCATGACTGTTTTCTTCATCTTCGTTGCTTATTTATGAATGTTCTTCAACTTCTTGGTGTACTTTGTTATTTTCGGTAATCCAGGTGGTGATCGAGTAGTATTTACTTCTTCATTTGGCTAATTTGTCGGTTTTTAATTCAATAAATAGGTATTAATGGCATCAAGGGGTTGGTTTTTGGTTTATGGAGTGTCGTGGTGAGGTTTTCCTAGAAATATAGGCTAATTGAAAATTTTAAGCTCCGGGCGAATGAATCGTCTCCTTTTTATATTGATAATACAGTATATGATGGAGTGGTTTTTCTTTCTCCATTTCATGAATTTGTGGTTCTTTAGCCAAGGATAAGTGGAAATTGATGTTTTAGAGTTCCTCACCCCCTTCCTTGGATTATATTGATGATTCTGCAATATCTGTGTTTCTAGGGGAATGAGTGAGGTAAAATATAGTGAGGTTATTTTGACCATTTTTGTTTTGATGCCTATCATTTCTTAGAAAACATTCGATCGTTAGTTTTTGATTTACGAAGGAAATTATCAGTTTTATAAACTTGACCATAATGCTTCTTGATGACATTAAACTAAGTTCAGAAGCTCTGTTTTTCAATATTTTGATGATTTTTGGTTTGGTGCTACAGATTCAGATGGGTAAGAAAAGAAAGGAAAGAAAAAGAACCGGGGTGATTCATCCACGCAATCAGCCTCATCCAATGTTAGTAAAACTAGTAGTTCTGCTTCAGATATTAGTAAAATTGGTAAACAAATTGAAAGTGAATCGCCCAGTACCGGACCTGACCCCCCTGAAGTGCAAGAGTCGGAAAACACAGCCACACCTAGCATCGAAGGGCCAAAGTGAGGTGATGTTGTTGTATTGCGTGGTTCTTATGGTTCCTTGCTCTCTATTGAATCATATCTGTAGTATTTGTTAATTTCATAAAGGTTGACACCAAGAGCACTAACTCTCAGTTTGAATTGAGAATAGCTTTTTATATTTTCGTCAAATTTAAGTTTTCTTTCGATTATTATTTTTCTTGTTGTAATGGAACTTCCTTGTGGAATCTTGTTTTACCGCAAAGATCTCTCTACCGAAATTTTGTCTTGATTCAATGTAGATAAAAACATGACACCCTGACACAAATTGATTGTTGTTCTCTTTGTGGAATTGCATTCTAAGATATTTTGGACCATGCTTGCACTGCAATTGCAATTTTTTTCCCTTCCTGCTGTAGATCTATTTAAGACTACTGAAAGGGAAACACAAGTATGAAACGTATAGCTCTGTGATACCCTGCAAGTTAAAGGTCGTCTTCTAAATTTATTTTGTCATTTATTGGAAGATTCATCCAAGCATATTCAGAAATAATGGATCAAATAGAATTTCGTCTAATCAGTGGCCAGACAGCTCTTTGTTTCATGTAATACGGTGCTTATTCTTCTGTGCAACCTTATTAGTCTTAGAAGCAACGAAAGTGTTTCAAGTGTAGATTTCTTCAGCTTTTTAAAGACGTTCTTTTCTCATGCGGTTAGTCTTTCATGTGCATTTGAAAACTTGCTCACGATGACATAAAACAGGCAAGCGCAAACCACATCCTCGGGAAATGCCCTGGTTTTTTTTTTTTACGTGAAATGACTGAATTGTTGTTTGCCTTTGTACTGATTTTTCCCCAAATACCCAGGTTGATTCTTTGTATGGCTGATATTTGTTAAGATAATTCGTTTTCCTAAAGAAAACATTAATTATGATGTTCTTGGGAAAATACGCTACTTTAGATTTAGAATGAACATTAATTTATAATCTCCATTGGGTAACTTCGCTTTAACCGTTGGACTTGTGGAACTTACGCAACTCATACTTCTGGCATTTGTTGTTTGTAATTTGTCTTTCTTTTGTGCTGACTCTTAGTCAAGGGTGAAGTCGCACAGATGTTAATAAGTAAGCGTTGGTAGATACCAGAAAATGTCCCATTTGTATGCTAATGATTTAACTTTGAATAGCATAAGTGCTGAATGTGGTTTTGTTCTATCAGTATCAATTTTCCAGAAAAGCTGTTTTCTGTTTCCTGGTTATGGTTAGGTTGGGTTAGTTGATAGTGTATGGTTCAATTTGGTAAAATACTCTGCATCAACTATAGATTCACGGTATATCCTATTTTGACACGTGCAACATCGTTTTTGTTTACTGAATATCAGTATGTTGGCTTCTTTATGATTGCTTTTGATGTCCTCATTTTCCTTTTCCTTGGCTCGGTTGAGGACTTTAGCACTAAGAGCCAGCCTTGCACTTATGACAAGGAGAAGTTTTGCAAGCCTGCACTTGCAAATGCCGTCTTTAGTACTGTGTCATTTGTGCTTGGTGCTGTAACCTCAGTTATATCTGGTTTTCTTGGGATGAAAATCACAACCTATAATAATGCAAGGACAACTTTGGAAGCAAGAAAAGGTGTTGGCAAAGCTTTTATCGTAGCATTCAGGTCGGTGCAGTTATGGGTTTCATACTTGCTTCGAACGGACGTTTGGTGCTCTATATTACTATCAATCTCTTTAAGCTGAACTATGGTTATGACTAGGAGGGAGTTTTTGAATCAATCACTGGCTATGGTCTTGGTGGATCATCCATTGTGACGCCCCGTTCCGGATACCGAGTACTTATCTGTAAAGAACGCCCAGCATGCATATATTAATTTTTATATTGCCAAAATTAATATATACATAAGCCTCGTAACAATTAATCAGAGTAAAAGCGGAATAAATTAAATCTAAAAGATTACTCAGAAAAGAAAGTCAAACGACAATCAAAAGGATCACCAAGTCTCAAAATCTACTTCTAAGAAAACTGAAAGACAAACAACGAAATAAATGTTGTTTACATTATTACATCCTCAAATGAAACGGAAAAGGTACTAAGTCTATGTCTCAAAACTGAATGACTAAAAGTGCATAAGATAAATGTCCTAGTCATCGTAACTTTAGAGCTCAAACGACAACCCTATCAACTCCATCGTCATAACCAAAATCATCATCATCCTATCAACCACCTTCTCGGGGTGGGAACAAAAGAAAGAGAAGAGGGGTAAGTGCTTAGGTACTTAGTAAGGGGTAGAAGAAACGGTTACAATAAATAGCAATAAGGGTATACACATATAACATGGCATCATCTACAATCACTACCACATAGGTTGTATTGAGATCACTCTCACCCTATACTAGATCATATAGTATAACCTCCCGCACACAGGGGCGGATTTAAGAGAAGGGGTGGGGGGTCAAGCGCCCCCCCTTAGATCCGAAAAACACACTATTATGTATGTTGTGTATTTTTTTTGCCCCCCTAAAAATTTACACTCGCCCATAGTATCGCCCCCTTATCCGGGATCCTGCGTCCGCCCCTGCCCGCACATAAGTTTGTTACACCAATATCAAAGGACACTGTGCATTGTGAGAATGCACCGAGACATATTAAGCACATCTCAAGGGGGCATGGACTTAGGACTCCATGTGGGAAGTTACACGTTGTCCTTTGACACATAACTCAAAAGGGTTGGAAGATTCTCATGCTTCGATTTAGAAACATGCCTTACCAATGATATTTACATTTTAGCTTTTAGATAACCACATATGTATTTACGAGTTATGTTTTAACCACCTAGTTCATTCATGTATAAGGCTCCTTAGGGACTTCTAGTCCTATACATCTAGTTATAGTACCTAGCACGTTGTAAAAGGATCAATGACTAATAAGCCAATGTCCCACAAGGCCTAAACAACGCCTTCTGGTGCTCCCACCTTCTCCCCGCAGAAGGTCTCAGTCGGAGTGGGATTTGATACCAAGGCTACCAGAAGTCGTAGTTAGACATTGTCAATTAACATATAATGTCCCCAAAGACATGCATATCAATCCATAACATATTGTACACAAGTAATATCCAAACAAGGTGAATATTATCACATTGAACAATATTTGGGAATATAACCACCACCTTTGTATTTTATTATTATTATTATTAGCTCTTTATTTATTTATATTTTGTTT
Organism: Gentiana straminea; assembly: GCA_036785695.1. Taxonomy (NCBI): domain Eukaryota; kingdom Viridiplantae; phylum Streptophyta; class Magnoliopsida; order Gentianales; family Gentianaceae; genus Gentiana; species Gentiana straminea. The sequence continues at coordinate 2,459,471 of JAVUPR010000407.1, forward strand.
TCTGCACAAGGACAGAGTTGTCTCTTTTTCTTTTTTTTCCTTTTTAAGGCAAAATGCGTAGGCTTCATAGCTGCATGATATAGTTCTTTTCTTTTTATTATTTTTATTGTGAACATATATTATTAATATTATAATATATCAGGTCCTAGTGTTCGGCTTACTAAGCGTGTCGAAGAAGAGGACAAGAAGAATCTTTTGGAAGCTGAAAAAAACAAAATAAAATATGGTGTTGCGTGTACTGCAAGCAAACATTGTTAATAAGTATACTTTCTTAGTCTGTTTAGTCTCTGAGTCATTGCATGGAAGAAATCTGTGTAAGTTACAATTTTGGGGTGATTATCTGTTTATTTACCACAGTTTTAAATTTGTTAACTGTTTTAAATGGGTTCACGTATTTACGATGTGGGCGAATATCCCACGAGTTGGGAAGGATTAAGAGCGATGTGCGTAGATCTTTGGATTTCGTCACAATTGGAACGCTTAAGGGCCTGTCAAGAGACAAGGGAGAAATTTGTTTGTCAAGGCCCTTTGTTCATGGAACAGAAGAATCCGTATCTGTTAATGCAAAGGTTGGCTAAATTTCGTGCTATTAATCGCAGATTCAGCAGGGGGAAGGCTAAGTATTCTGATAAGAAGCAGAAAGCAGAGGTAGATGTTAAAAGGTTCAGCAATGTCTTCTTCCAGCAAAAAGATGAGGGATTTCCTAGCAGCCAAACGGAGGTTGGCTGCTGCAAGTGTAAACAGGAATCTGTTTGGAACAGTTCCTAGGAACTACTTTAGAACCCCTGTTCAGAGATCTTTTTTTTTCCGTACAAAAAAAAAACCCTTCTTTAGGCAGAAGAGGTTTTCAGAAAAGAGATTAAAAACAATTCATGATAAGATGACAATTGAAAATGCAGGTGGCTGTAAGTTGTTGAACAACATCAGTCAAGGTTCTAGTTCTGACCAAAGGATTGGTCATGATACAAATTTATATGGTATTAATATTAAGGGAAAGGTTTTTCTTCAAGTGTGTGAAGCATTAACCGGGCTTCATGTGATTTGGTTTTTAATTGTTGACAAGAAACCTAAAAATACTCATCAGAAACTTTGAAGATGCAGGATATTTTTGACATTTTTTACGATGAACCTTCTACTGCAATGATTAAGGAAGATTTGACAGACAGATTCAGGGTTTTAAGGAGGGGCGTGTACTGGCTTACAATGAAAGGGTCTACTTCAGCTGGTCAGAAAGAATATGCTGTGAAAGAATATTGCAAGAAGAACATTCTTGTTAAATACGGAGGTGCAACTACTGGCACTATAGATAACATTCATGAGAACGCAATTTATTTATGTGCAGCAAGTTCTGTTAAAGACACATTAGCAGTAATGACTGTATCAGTCAGGATGTATTATTCTTGTTGAATAGCCAAACTTGCTATCAACCCCAATCAGAATTAAAGCGGGGGGCTTTTATTATACAATCTTTAATTGCAACGGCCGGCCTTAATAAAACGGCTCTTTTATTTCCAAATGTATTACATTTCCTACTGCCCAGTCAGAGAATCCTGTATTATCTCTTTCAATAGCTTTTTTGTAACTCTGATCTGGGTTGCATAATACAATACATGGTATCCTCCTGGTACTTTTTTTTTCTTACAGTATTTCTCATTTACAGTGAAGTCTTTTTGAGCACCTAACAATTCCTTTCTGTAAGAAAGGAAAGTAAAAGGGATATCATCTATAATATTATACAGTGCATGAGAATCATAAGTAAAAAAATTTATTCCCCCACAAAAGTAATTATGGCGGCCCAAACTTCTAGCTCACACAGTTTTTCCAGTTCTTGTTGGGCCTTCAATTATTATCGACAGGGGGCGGTCCGGCTTGTTCTCCGGGTCCTGCAGGTGGTGGAGAAGATCTGTTAATATGTAATACATCCCTAATATCATAAAAACGTTCATTAAGGTCCATTAGGGTTTGTTCATGGGCCCAAATGACATCTTCCATGTCTATTCGGTTACCCACTGTCATTTGTAAGTTGTTAAAATTTACCAGAAATAAATTTTGGTCCACCCAGTCTGTTAGTTCTTGTGGGACGTTTACAAAGCTTGTCCATCTGGGCTGATATTCTGGTTGTATTTCTGGCCATCTGGAATTTGCAGCATATTCCAGATTCCTGAGCTGGGTAGCCCAGATGAATGGTTGCTCAGCCTGGTATTTGGAAAGGAAGTCTTCTTTGGATGTGGCCTCATTAATGATTCTTGACCATATCACATCCCTATTCTTCTTGGGGGACTTTCTTGATGCCCTAAATTCTCCCCTCTCCTCAAATATCCCCCCTTTAGCGATGTAGTCTACAACTTTCGCATCACTTCTGGGGATCTGAGTATTTGGGTGATACGATTGTGTCCCATTTGGTTCTTTGATATCAAAGAACCTAGGGTCCCTAGTGTCTATCGTTTTTTTTAGTTGAACCAGACAGTGAAGGTTTGGTTCACCGTCCTGATGTGGTTCAGTGCATACCCTTGCATAAAAAATATTTAAATCTTTTAATAGATTATATAAATAATCTATGACAAACAAAGGAATTAAAGGGCAATGTGGATATGTTAAAAAAACGGATTTCCCTTGTAATCTATAAGGGGCTGTTCTGCGAGGCATGATTAGTTTAGAGATAGAGAGATAATATTGTAATGTTGTAAGGAAGGAATGGTTTCTCAAACTTGGTTTCTACTATGGTTTTGCTCAGGGACTCAGGGACATTTATAGTGCCTCCCAATTCTGTGAGTTATTCTCAGGCTTACACGTGGCAAAACCATATAATATTACAGGTGTTGCCCATCCGGCTGGCAGCTGGATCCCACCCACGTGGCTACAATGTATTGAGTGTGGATCTTTCTGTTAGTCAAAAGTAGTCATCATTACCTTTTACTGTTGTGCAATAGTAAAAGCAACTTTAATTTGAATCTGCTAGTCAAAAGTAGTCATCATTACTTTACTGTTGTGCAATAGTAAAAGCAACTTTTTTTTTGAATCTTGCTACTTTAAATGCTATCGTCTTCAGTTTCAATCATTGCTTGTCTGAAAAAGGTATTTTTCTCTCGAATTTTCTATTCACAAATCGACTTTTTACTGTAGCAATCGTCCTCCCGAAGAAAAATCTGAGCTTTTGTCTGTTTTGGTTGAAAATCTGTGTTTTTTCTGGGAAAAGCATCTACAATACAATGGAAATTCCTTTAGCTGAATCAGTTTTTGGCTTCCCAATATTGTCAGCCCTTGCACTAAGACAACGACTCAAAGTGGGCTTCTTAAAACCACAATGCCAAATATCAACGTTTTCCATGTTGAATATTTTGGACTTAATGTCAATTACTGGACCTCTAAATGCTAATTCATTGGGCCTCTTCACAGTTGATAATTTCAAGAAAGCTTTCATCTTGCAGTAATTGACATCGGCTTTAATATTAGCATTTTCCAAAACATAAGTAATTGACCAAGGACACTCCTTATCATTCAAACTGGCATAAGCATTACCAAAATAGGTCATGTTCAAACAACATGACACAGGGAATACGAACTCAGTCTGTTTACAATCCGGTTCACATAACCTATTGTCAAAAACTCTAACCCTAACACAACCTTCAGAATTCATTGGACACTGGGGCCTGTACATTAAGAGACAATTGTCTATCATCACAGATAGATTCTTCAACTTGTTAAATGCCCTGTCAATGAAACTAGGGTATTTTAACTTCACAGACACAACAGATGATCCTGATCTGATATCAGTACAATCAGTCTCATAATCACCAGAAACTGATTCAGCTAAAGGAATTTCCATTCTATTGTAGATGCTTTTCCCAGAAAAAACACAGATTTTCAACCAAAATAGACAAAAGCTCAGATTTTTCTTCGGGAGGACGATTGCTACAGTAAAAAGTCGATTTGTGAATAGAAAAATCGAGAGAAAAATACCTTTTTCGGACAAGCAATGATTGAAACTGAAGACGATAGCATTTAAAGTAGCAAGATTCAAAAAAAAGTTGCTTTTACTATTGCACAACAGTAAAGTAATGATGACTAATTTTGACTAGCAGATTCAAATTAAAGTTGCTTTTACTATTACACAACAGTAAAAGGTAATGATGACTACTTTTGACTAACAGAATGATCCACACTCAATACACTGTAGCCACGTGGGTGGGATCCAGCTGCCAACCGGATGGGCAAAACCTGTAATATTATATGGTTTTGCCATTAAGGGATTAAGGGATTAATGGACTCAGGGAAGGAGGGGTGTGTTCAGGATTGAATTCTCAAACTTCTTTACTACTACGTTTTGCGCAGGGACTTATATAGTGCCTGTCCTTTTACTGTCACTATTGCACAACAGTAAAAGTAATGATGATGTTTGACTATCAGAAAGATCCAAAATATCAATCTCTATCAACCAATCGTGCTATCAACCCCAATCAAAATTAAAGCGGGGGGCTTTTATTATACAATAGAATCAATCTGGGCCTGGCCGGCCCGTGTCTGTAGCAAAACCGTATAATATTACAGGTTTTGCCCCCAGGTGTTGGCCTTTGTCATGAGGCGTAGGGGGTGGGCCGGAGGCGTTACGTAGCCGCTCATGACCCTTCTTCATTGTTAAAGCCCAAATTTAATTCAAAAATTAATTATTTTCAAAAAAAAACTTTTGATATGTTGTTTAGTGAAGAATTCTTAGAACTTTTGTAGTTGAAAGTTAAGGCTAATTCGTTTTAAATAAATTTTTATAATTTTTTTACTCTTAGTCCCTCTGTGTAAATTTCTCACTATTCATCCGTTGACCAAGTCAACATTTTGATTCCGACCTCTGATCGAAGATCCGTCCGGTCCATCCGTTCCGAAGGGGGGGGTAATTGCAAGACTTAGTCGCTTGCACTAACGTCGCTTAGTCTTGCGTACTCAGGAACCTGATACTACCATGATCCATCGGTTAGATTGAGAGAAAACTGGATTTGAATTCCCATGAACAGTGCCTCTGCACTGTTTATATTTTCTCTCTCTTCCAATACTGTAGTCTAAGTTTGGGCCGCCATAATTACTTTTGTGGGGGAATAAATTTTTTTACTTATGATTCTCATGCACTGTATAATATTATAGATGATATCCCTTTTACTTTCCTTTCTTACAGAAAGGAATTGTTAGGTGCTCAAAAAGACTTCACTGTAAATGAGAAATACTGTAAGAAAAAAAAGTACCAGGGGGGATACCATGTATTGTATTATGCAACCCAGATCAGAGTTACAAAAAAGCTATTGAAAGAGATAATACAGGATTCTCTGACTGGGCAGTAGGAAATGTAATACATTTGGAAATAAAAGAGCCGTTTTATTAAGGCCGGCCGTTGCAATTAAAGATTGTATAATAAAAGCCCCCCGCTTTAATTCTGATTGGGGTTGATAGCAAGTTTGGCTATTCAACAAGAATAATACATCCCGACCGATACGATCATACACGCTAATGTGTCTTTAACGAACTTGCCGCACATAAATAAATTGTGTTCTCATGAATGTTATCTATAGTGCCAGTAGTTGCACCTCCGTATTTAACAAGAATGTTCTTCTTACAATATTCTTTCACAACATATTCTTTCTGACCAGCTGAAGTAGACCCTTTCATTGTAAGCCAGTACACGCCCCTCCTTAAAACCCTGAATCTGTCTGTCATATCTTCCTTAATCAATGCAATAGAAGTCGTAAAAAGCTTCAATCCTCGATTCCAACCCCTTCTACGAATCACCTACGATAATTAACATTAATTCTATGATTAGGCAACCTTCTAATCCACAAAACTCAGGCTTTTCCTTCAAGAACACAAGAAATCTAGATTTAGGGCTAGGAAGGAAAACTTACTGTTAACAAAACGAAGAGTATGTAGATGATCGTCTTCTCCCAGTGATCGATTTCTTCTATTGTTGTATGTGCAAACGATCAACCGTTTAGTCTCACGATAGAAGTTTTTGTTCTCCCTCTCCCTTTTCCTCCTATGTTGCTCCCTCTGTTATGTTTTCAGAATTGTCGTGAATAATGAAGACAATTGGGGAATTATTTCCTTTTACACCATTAAATTAAATCCATTAAATTAATAATTAAATCCGTTTGATTATTATTTCTTTTAGGTTAATATAAAATAGGAAAATAAATAAATAAATTCTCGTTTTACATTTATACCCTCCTTGAATTTTCGGGGTGTTACTTCCTTCCCCCTTAAAACAAGTTTCGTCCTCGAAACTGAACTTAATTGGGAGGTACTTCAACTCTGAAATTTCGCAAACGTCTCGTCTTCTAGCTCTCATGTCGAATCTGTTGGAGTGTGATTGCTCCACTAAACCAAGACTAGTTGTACGGCTTCCTTATTAACTTCCTTCATCTTCTGTTCTAAAGTGCACTTGATTCTTCCGTACAGACCAAGATCTCTTCAACCATTTCAAGGTCAATGATTGCTTCGGCATCAACATCAGTCATACATTTCTTAAGTATTGACACATGAAACACATTGTGGACTCTTGACAATGATTCTGGCAACTCCAAACGATAAGCTAACGGTCCTACTTTAGCCAAGATCACATAAGGGCCTTCATAACTGGGACTTAATTGCATGTCTGCCCAAGCTGTCTTACACTTTATCTTCAAAGTCAACTCTAGCAGTCTTCTCCTTACATCTTCCTAACTCTTCTACCTGTCCTGAGCCATCTCGAGGTTGCGACGGTCAACTTCAGTCTTCTCGTTGGCTTGTTGTATCAACTATGGTCTTGTAATCTATCTTTATTCCACTTCATCCAAGACGGCGGCGTTTTATGCTTTCTTACATGCAGAGCTTCAAAAGGTGGCATATGGAGTTGGCATGGTAACTAATGTCGCAAGCAATTCTGCTATCACTATCTTCATAGAAGGTCATCAATAGTACCATTCCAACTCTCTATACATCTTGGTTGCTTCAGGATGAACTGCAATTGCTATCTTGTAGGCTTCATTTGTCATTGTCTTCCTCATATCTTCCACATTTGGGACACGAAGCCGATTGTGACGCTGAAGGTTCCCATATTCATCCAACTCGTAACCACTGACTAGTTTTGTTATGGACACTCGCTTGTAATAAAAAAACAACTGGATCGTCATCTTGTTTCTTCATGATTTCATCAACTGCCTTGAATCTTACAATCAACGGAATGACATGCTTAATTTGCTCCTACTGGCCTATACCCGGGAAGCTGAAACTTCCCAGCCGATCCATAACTTCTGGCACACTTGAATTCTTTCGATCTCAGCCGCCATCACTGCGGCGCAATCTTGATGAAAAACTCCAACGATCCCAGCTGAAGGATTCTTAAGACTTTTTTCGGGAAAGAAGAAACATGCATTTTCCATATTTTTCTCTGTGACAGTCTGATCCAATCCTTATGCCAATAAGTTTTAGTTTGGAAAGAAAATAAAGTTGAAAGGTGACAAGTTGGGTACCAGGGTGGTATGTCAACTTGGTAAGCCGAAGAAAGGTATAATGCACTTGAAACAATAGAGGTTGCTTGGGCTACAAACAAGGCTAGGTGATTTCAGGTCGAGGGAAGTTTGATATTGATTCAAAGCTGGAGGATATCATAATGTAAAAGATAATCACCAAAGGAAGAAAGCAAAAAAACACCTTGCAGATGAAATTGTTTTTAGAGAGTGAAATCCTGCAAGATACGGTGGTTTGCAAAAGAACTCGGGTCACTTGAAAGGGAGATAATGAGCTCTTACATAAGCCCTTAGAAGGTGGGAATGTTAAGGGAAACATCACATGATGGACTTGGGAACATTCAATGCAAAGGAAAGAGAATACTCGACTTTAGAACATTAGGCAGGTGACCTTGATTGCTAATGACTTGGTTAACAAAATGGCTGTTGGAGAACTAGGAGAATCCCAGTTCACATGATTGTCGTAGAGGAATCATTCCACAACAGAGAAGCAAGGAAAAGGTGCAAGGTCAAGCACCGGAAAGAATAAACAACCGAGAAATCAAGAAGAGAGCAAGAATCTCAACGTGAAGATGTTAAGGTGCCGAAATGAGCATACCAAAAAGGTCTTAGAATGAAATAAAAACTTGTCAAAAGTGTCCAAGTTTGCACAAGTCAAAGAGAGGTTATCTCAAGATTGAAATGAGATAGAAACTTTCTCAAGGTAATGTAAAGGAAAATCAAAAGTATTGAAAAGAAGAGTATGCGATAACCAAGTTTTTGTGTGAAGGATCAAAGACACTTAAGAAATGTCGGATAAAGTTTGATTTCGTAGAATTAATTCAAACTTCCAAAAGAGGTGAAAAGGCTCATTGATGATCTAATTTAACGGTTCAAGGTTTTACTACTCGAGAAGGATAGTACAGTGCCAAAGAATAAATGCTCAAGGTTATTCCTTATGAGGGAATGAAAAGGTTAAAACAGAACATACATTTCAACTGGTTTAACAAAATTGGTATAGAACCACAAAGACATAAGAGGGAATGTCAAAAGGTGTGTCTGGTGATTCATGGCTCTAAATGGCCTGAAATAGATTTAAAGCTGAAAAGGTGCAAGGTGCATTAATCTGAATTGAAATTAGTAAGACTGTGAAGTCCATATGTTGGTTGGCAAGATAGGTTCGGAAGGCATCTTGGCAAAGACTACCTTCTCGCAGGCTGGTTTAGCGTAGATTGCCAAAAGGTTGAGGGTAAGTAAATGAAAATGTATGTCATGGTAGGCTTTAAAGACCAGATCGGCAAAATGGTGAGATGCATACCTAGAAAGAGCGAGCGACATTAGATGAAAAGCTTACAATATCAACACTACCCTTAGGAGGAAGCGAGAATGAACACAAGTAAGAAGAATGTTCGTCATTAGGAGATTTAATCGATTTTGGATTTGAAAGGAAGAATGAAAGTACAACAATGCAACATTAGAGAGAACTTGTTTCTTTGATTTTGAAAAGTAGGAGTGAACTTGTTCGCAAAGGAAGGCTTCGGGAGATATGTTTAATTCTGAGATAATTCGTGACAGAAGATGATGAGAATTTATTGAAATCAAATACCTCAAGTGAGGAATCTAATGGAAGTAATTTACTAGAAAACGCATGGTTGAAGAAAGGCATAAAAGGATTTGAACTTCAAGCGTGGCATACCGGAAGGTAACGTCTTGGTGCTTATTTAGCTACAAAAGAAACAACAATTAACTCACAAGCATTCTAATACAAGAAACCCAGAGGGAGATCAAACTTCAGGGAAACTTCTAGAACCTAATAATCATAACTTACTACTCTCTTAGCCCAACCCTAACTCAAAGAGGTGAGGGTTCCTTTCAGGTGGTTGGAGTTGATATTTACTCCGAATCTGATATTATCTACTTGTGCAGCCCAAACGAAAAGAAATTTGAGCACGATCAAAAGAGAAAAGATGGAGGTACTGGAGTTTCCCAGGTGATAGAAAGATATTAGAATTTTTTAAGGACAAGAAGTTGGTCAAAAACAATTATTGTTGCCGAGTGCAGAAACTGTCAGAATTTCCAGATTATTAAACACTGACTCGGATTGCAGTTTGTGATCAAACGAAAAGGAATTTGAACTTACTCCCAAAAGGAAAGTTATAGATAAATGTGTTTTCTGCAACATATCAACAATTCAGGTCATTTGAATGTGGTTAACCTGTTCAAAACAGAAGAAGAAGTGAAAGTGATGCTGCAGATTTTCTGGACAGAGTGTCCGGCATTAACATAAATTTTCTGAACAATCCACAATGATTATCGAGTTGATGTAAGAAGATAAGTTGTAGATAAAACAGTGATCTATCTTGCTGAAAATTTTCAGAATTTTTGGAGCAGGGGAAATGGGTTTACATGAAAGGCAAACACCAAAACAAAAGGTATTCACTCGTGTTGGATTAAGCCAACCACGAGGATGATGAAAACTATGTGCCAAAGCAGAAGACCTTTAAAACTAATAGTTGAAACGAGTGAGAAGCACTTGGAAAGGATAGAATTGTATATGGAGTTCGTGTAGAACCCATTTCGATCAAAGCAAGGTTAAAGAATTTTGGTAAACACAAACCAAGCGATAGTGTTCTGAGTGGAGGATATGTAGAGTTGAGTCGGACATCATTCTCTACGGGAATAGGTCAAACCAAAGTGTAGGCTTTGACATTGAGGTGTAGAAAGAAGTGGAGAGATCACAATAGGGAGTGTAAGGAATATTCAACCAATAGGACATCAACTTAAAGGTGTAGGCATAAGACTCCGATTCCAAATATTTACTTAAAGGGGTTTCACTTAATCCTAGGTGATGTGGTTTGGTTTAAAGACTTCATCCGTAAGGATTGATTACTTAACGGACTAACTTACTAGTGCTCCTTGCAGTTTTCTTAGCCATGTGTCAAGAAGAAAGGGTTAGCTAAGCTGCTAAAGAGACTTATAAAAATTCATCTTAGACTACGATCTTAGACGTAAGATAGGAACTTTCTCTCTGATACCAACTGTGACGACCCATTCCGGATACCGAGTACTTATCCGTAAAGATCGCCCGGATTGCATATATTAATTTTTATAGTGCCAAAATTAATATATACATAAGCCTCGTAACAATTAATCAGAGTAAAAGCGGAATAAATTAAATCTAAAAGATTACTCGGAAAAGAAAGTCAAACGACAATCAAAACGATCACCAAGTCCCAAAATCTACTTCTAAGAAAACTGAACGACAAACAACGAAATAAATATTGTTTACATTATTACATCCTCAAATGAAACGGAAAAGGTACTAAGTCTATGTCTCAAAACTGAATGACTAAAAGTGCATAAGATAAATGTCCAAGTCATCGTAACTTTAGAGCTCAAGCGACAACTCTATCAACTCCATCGTTATAACCAAAATCTTCATCCTGTCAACCACCTTCTCTGGGTGGGAACAAAAGAAAGAGAAGAGGGGTAAGTACTTTCGTACTTAGTAAGGGGTAGAAGAAACGGTTACAATAAATAGCAATAAGGGTATACACATATAACATGGCATCATCTACAATCACTACCATATAGGTTGCATGAGATCACTCTCACCCTCTACTAGATCACATAGTATAACCTCCCGCACATAAGTTTGTTACACCAATATCAAAGGACACTGTGCATTATGAGAATGCACCGAGACATATTAAGCACCTCTCAAGGGGGCATGGACTTTGGTCTCCATGTGGGAAGTTACACGTTGTCCCTTGACACATAACTCAAAAGGGTTGCAAGATTCCAATGCTTCGATTTAGAAACGTGCCTTACCAATGATATTGACGTTTTAGCTTTTAGACAACCACATATGTATTTACGAGTTATGTTCTAACCACCTAGTTCATTCGCGTATAAGGCTCCTTAGGGACTTCTAGTCCTATACATCTAGTTACGAGTACCTAGCACGTTGTAAAAGGATCAATGATTACTAAGTCAATGTCCCACAAGGCCTAAACAACGCCTTCCGGTACTCCCACATTCTCCCCGCAGAGGGTCTCAGTTGTGGTGCGATTTGATACCAATGCTACCAGAAGTCATAGTTAGACATTGTCAATTAACATATAATGTCCCCAAAGACTTGTATACCAAACTATAACATATTGTACACAAGTAATATCCAACAAGGTGAATATTATCACATTGAATAATATTTGGGAATATAACCACCACCTTTGTATTTTATTATTATTATTATTATTATTATTATTATTATTGTTATTATTATTATCTATTTATTTATTTATTTCTATTTTGTTTTCTGCACAAGAACATAGTTGTTTCTCTTTTTTTTTTTTCCTTTTGAAGACAAAATGTGTCGGGCCCATAGCTGCATGATATAGTTCTTTTCTTTTTATTATTATTATTGTGAACAGATATTAGTAATATTATAATATATCATAAAACTTTGACAGCATGAATACATATTGTCCCTGTTCTTCGATGGCAGCAATGCTGAGTATTTACCATAAGCAAAATAAACATACATACAAAACAGAAACAAAATCAAACGAGAGACAAAAATAACATCAAAACAATTATGTATGGTTGAACACCAAAATCCGTTTAAAAGAACACCCCCTTACCTTTGAATCCAAAAAGCGATTTTGAAAGCAAAACAAATCGTAAAAAGCTTCAATCCTCGATTCCAACCCCTTCTTCGAATCACCTACGATAATTAACATTAATTCTACGATTAGGCAACTTTCTAATCCACAAAACTCAGGCTTTTCCTTCAAGAACACAAGAAATCTAGATTTTGGGTTAGGAAGGAAAACTTACTGTTTACAAAACGAAGAGTATGTAGACGATCGTCTGCTCCCAGTGATCGATTTCTTTTATTGTTGTATGCGCAAACGATCAACCGTTTAGTCTCACGATAGAAGTTTTCGCTCTCCCTTTTTCCTCCTGCGTTGCTCCCCTTTGTTATGTTTTCAGAATTGCCGTGAATAATGAAGACATTTGGGAAATTATTTCCTTTTATACCATTTAATTAAATCCATTAAATTAATAATTAAATCCTTTTGATTATTATTTCTTTTAGGTTAATATAAAATAGGAAAATAAATAAATAAATTCTCATTTTACATTTATACCCTCCTCGAATTTTCGGGGTGTTACATCCATGGCCCTCTTTGGTAGAGTGGGTGTCTCAAGCCTAAATCACTCTTATTAGTACTATAGTCCCACGTTTCATTTCCATGTCTACGTTTTGTTTCATTTCCATGTCTACATTTTGCTAAGTTACGCATAATGCTAGCTTAGCACTGGGCCCATGTCGTGCATTGCACGGCTGGAATTTTTAATATAGATTTTTATTCGGATCGATAAAATTATCAAAAAATCGGGATAGAAGGAACTGTAATTTAATCAGGACAAAAGTAACAATTATGAAGTAACAAATATGAAGTAACAAATGTGTAATAGAGTAAATATGAAGTAACAATTGTGAAACACAAAGTAACATTAACACATGAAGTAACAATTTTAAAGTAACAATTGTGATTTTTGTCCTTTATAATCATGAAAATGTTACTTTTGTCCTTCCAGACCCATTTATTATTATTTTTGTCCTTGTGGCCCCTTCCCCCCTTTTTAATATATATATATTTGTATGAAACCCGTGTGATGCACAGAGAACGTTATATTTGAAAATTCGATGTGTATGTAGAAATTTATAGATACTGTAGTAATTTAGGAGCTTTTTAAGTGAAACCAAAAAAAAATAAAAATGGCATGAATGAAATATTTACAATGATATATATGTATGTAGAAATTTGTAGACGATGTTATAATTAAAGAGCTATGTAAGTGAAAAAAAATTAACCAAAAAAAAAGATGGCACGAATGAAATATTTACAATTAAATATAAAAGTGTAGATATATGTCATTGTTATGAGAATGAAAAGTAGGGTAGGTTCAATTAAAAGCGAACGTGAGACTGCACAACAACCATCCTAATAAAGTTTACTTAACACCTGGAATAAAAAAGTAAAGAAAATATGTGAGCATGTGAAAGAAAAATGATCAAAAAATTTCAAAAATCTATATATGAAGGAGATTAAACGTCTTACATGAGTTGTTGTTTTGTTCACGTTTACGTTTGAAAGCCTGAGTGCATGCATCAAACCAATTTACTTTCAAAACATAAGCAACTTTTTGTGGTGTTGTAAACTGTGGCGTTGAAGGAGCGTGTACAATGAACGTGTATTGTGCTCCTTTGCAACGTTTCAAATGATCCTCGAAAGTGCGACGACCTTCTCCTTGTAAATGTGTAAAATTTAATAATATGAAAGTCCAAAAATGATAATTGAAAATAGGTGTTGAAATAAAAAGTGGAGAGAAATGTACCAATGTCAACATATTCTATAAAGACTGAGCGGGGGAACGAAGCACATAGTCGGCACTTCCGCTAGGCAAGCGAAGGGTAGTGGTTTCGGATTGGTCCATAATATCAACACGAACACAGTAGCTAAAAAAAGTGAACACGTTAGGAGAGAAAAATGATTGTGAGATGGTGTGGAGTATAATAATGTGTATGTACCTCACAATGGGAGTCACTTGATTATTGCAAGTATAGCAATAAATGTAGCCATCAACATCAATCACATCATTCTTACAATGCGTGCATGCCTCGTAAAACATGTCATTTACGTGAATACGTTTGATTGTAGCTACACAACGGAAATGTTTGACCTGCAATAACATGAACAATTTTTTTAATTATGTACAATACCATTAATGAATATATAAATATAGAAATAAAGTCATAAAACGTTGAAGTATACATTTGGGACAAACTTAAGGTCGGCTATCCTAGCGAGATTTGAATTAGCAATCATAAGTTTGATGTGGGTTTTTTGTGGTGAGTCGCGTATCCATCTCACCATACTTTGGGCACATGCATTGGATTTGTACCTGTAATGTTGTTTAACATTGAGAATATAATATTATAAATGAGATGATATTTACAAAGAACAATAATAAATATAGAATTACAGCACATACAATGTACGGACGGTCACGCATAAGTTCTATTCAGAATTAACATATAATGTAGTAAAACGGTGTTTAGGGTTTAGGAGACTGGTTACTAGTAATGTTGTCCCTATACAGTATAAATAAAGGAGACTGGTTACCAAAATGGTTAAGAAGATAAATAACCGAAACATAACAGGCATACCCTCATAGTCTTTTACTGAGACACCACACGCAAGTAAGGTTCGGTTAGCATCAATATTCCTTGATAAAATCTCCCCATCCTGAGTGGCAAAATCTCCCCCACAATGTCATGCGCATCATTGTCATGCTGTTATATGTTTTGTGTTACATCAAGAGGAAGCAAGCAAGTATAAAGTGTACATGGGACTAAAAGATGCATGTGGGCCATTGCAATTAGCGAATGAGTTAATGGTAAAATTCAAACGTGCGTGTTGTCCAAAACCAGCAATTCACGTGTTTTCTGGCCGAACTTGGTGTACTGACAGGAAGAAGCAGAAACCACCAAACCACGAATATCTGCAATGCTATAGTGTAAGTTTATAATATTTTTTGACACGGGTATATCAATATTATTTGTAAATATACATACCCACTAAGCGTCTGCTGCCATGCATTTAAGGAGTAATGGAACTTAACTTTCGCAAAGAGAACCTGAATCGAGGTATGGTATCACATTGTTTGAAGAATGAGATGATTTGAGTCCGAGTCATGAAAAGAAGCTGGTACAGCAACGACGAAAAATAATATCCATATGTCAGCGGTTCAACTTGTATTCCTGACAAACAGTATACATTGCCTTCGACAAATTGTGTGGCAAGAGAAACATTATCACGAATCATTCCCTGCATCTATGTATTCTAACAAATGGAAAGATTATATTTTATCACTTATTTACGACATGTAATGAGTTAGTTTAAAGCATGGTTCGTATGTTACTTACATCGGAGTCAACCCACAATGTAATATGTGGATGTGAGTGAAGTTTAAGCAGCCGCAAAAACCAAACCTTGATACACCAATCGTTAGGACGTGGGTGTAACGCGGCAAGAGGAATGGCCACAAAATCTGGAGCATTTACAGTGTCCATCATCACCAGAGCATCTATAAATGTCTCATCTGCAAATAGGTGGAATGACAATGCAATAGTATACAATGATTTAAAGAGAAATTATTTGTGTATTGTAAGCAGTCTTTGAAATGTGTTCTATGCACGTATTGTGATAAGTTCAAAATTTTCAAGTATGCAATTGAGAAATTGAAATGTTACCTAGATGTTGGATATTAAGTGTCGGAGATGCCGGAACAAATTCAGCACAATCCGAATCAGAAGAATGTGAAATAACTAAATGTAAGACATCAACATACCAAACAATCATGTAAACAGTACATAATGTATATTGTAAGTAGTAATGCAAATTGTCGCACCTGAAGGTGAAAGGGTCTTAGTAGCATGAACTACATCCACATGACATACATGATAATGTGCAAGAGTTACGATCCGAATGGTCAACGGGGCGCTACCAAAGTGTTGTACGTAAGTAGGTTGAATGAGATAATATTAATTACGAAAGTACGAAATGGTTGATATCGTGTGGTGCAATGAATGAGACACGCAAGTTAATGACTTAATATATCGGACTTGGATATATGTATTGTTAATTGAAACGATGGAAATGTTACCGAGGTGTTAATTAACATGTATCGGAGATGGTGGAACGAATTCACCGGAGTCTGAATCGGAAGATGGTGAATTAACTATATGCAAGATACAAATATAAAAACAAATTAGGTGAAAAATCTATATAGATATATTTGCAAAAAGTCTAATTTCAATAAGCAACTAAGCATGAAGAAAAATGTGCATTAAACATAGTGAATATAGTGAACATTTTATGTGCAACATCCTCATACAAAAGTCAAATAATTAAGGAAACTTTATGTTTATGAACTACATAGGCACAAATAATAATGTTTATTACAATCGATGGTTGAACTCTGTAAATACATAGTAAACAAAATCTGTAATATAATGCGATGGAATAGTAGTATTTACAATCAAAGGTTTAAATCTAAAACTTCACGATAAACAACATTTTGAGTATAATTAAAAGGTTCATGATCTTTGTTCACTATTAACATCTTAAGGCCGGAAGGTGAAGTTACTCGGAAAATTGCCACGTATAGTTGTCCATGCGAGAAGACAGGGTTAGGTAGATAGACACCAACAGTCCTTAAAGTTTGACCCTGGCTCTTATTTATTGTCATTGAATAAGCAAGTTTCAGTTGGAATTGCCGTCTTTGTAAAGGAAATGGAGTGTCAAGCTTAGACGGAGACAATGTGACGCGAGGAATCAGAACAATTGAACCCGCATTAGAACCGGTAAGTATTCGAGCTTGAAGTACCCTATCACCTAAGAGAAAAATTTGAAGACGCGTACCATTGCATAAGCCCTCTGAGTGGTTCAGATTACGTAAAAGGATTACAACGGCGCCTTCTTTAAGCTCTAAAGAGTGACTTGGTAGTCCTGGGAGATCCAAAGAGTTAAGGAATTATGTTGGGTGCAAGTTCTGTTGGTCATCTTGTTGTTCATCATGTGAAATGGTGTCAGCACTCAAGTATGTACGACCAACTCCAGGAATGGTTGACAACATAATGGAATTAATCACATCCACATCACTGTTTTTTGGTGCTAAAATTGCCTTATCACGTAAGAATGACATATCACGGTAACATTGACAAAGATTGGGCTACGTGAAGTCAATTATTTCACGTAAAGCTGCTTCTTCATTCCTAATTAGGAAATTATCCGGTATTTTAACCCAATTTGTTTCCCCTAGATTCGTCAAAGATATAGCAGGAACGATGCCATCGCCAATTGACAGAATCCACTTTGAAAAATCTGCATGGCTGTTTCGTACGGATGCAGATAAATTACAGGAGGAAAGACGCATGTTTGTAGTGAGATGTAAGACCGTACAATGCTTGCCATATGTATGAGCTTGTTATTGTCACCAATACGGTGGATTCCTGTGAACCGGTAGTCACGACAGGTAGTGTTTGACGGAAGTCGCCACCAAGAACAAACAATTTACCACCTAAAAGTCGATTTGCATCATAATACGGTTCATTTTTTAAGACATCAAGCATAGTTTTGTGTAATGCTTCGAACCCAAAGTGATGCATCATGGGTGCTTCATCCCATATTATAAGAGCAGCTCTACGCATTAAAGCAGCAAGATCAGAGTTATACTTTATACTGTAGGTTGATGAGTCATACGGATCTAATGGGATCTTGAAGCGTGAATGTCTTGTACGTCCCCCCGGTAATAGCAATGCAGAAATTCCAGATTAAGCAACAGATAAAACGATTTCATTAATAGACCGAAACTTCAAAATTAAAGTCCGTCATAGATAGGTTTTGCCAGTCCCATCGCTTCCGCAAATGAAGTACAACCCACCTGTGTTATCTTCATAGGACAAATCGATTGCATTAAATGCGTGTTG